>CANJKZ010000487.1:0-576318 GCA_947471745.1 Closterium sp. Naga37s-1 | reverse complement strand
ACTTTTTCACCATGATGACATCCACCCATGTCGCCCCCCCTTCGGGATGCAATTAGACACCATGGAGTGGGAAGATGTGAGGTGAGTCGACACTTTTTTGGGTGAATGTGATGCGAGTAGGACACCATGGAGGTGGAGATGTGAGGTGACGTCGACACTTTTTTGGGTGATGTGATGCTGACTAGACTACCATGAAGTGGAGATGTGAGGTGAGTCGCACCTTTTTTGGGTGTGATTTGATGCGATCGGTGAGTAGACACCATTGGTAGTGGAGATGTTGAAGGTGAGTCGACACTTTTTTGGGTGATGTGATGCGAGTAGACACCATTGTGAGTGGAGATGTGAGGTGAGTCGAACACTTTTTTTGGGATGATGTGAGGTGACTAGACACCATGGAGTTGAGATGTGAGGTGAGTCGAAACTTTTTGGGTGATTTGATGCGAGTAGACACCATGGAGTGGAGATGTGAGGTGAGTCGACACTTTTTGGGTGATGTGATGCGACTAGAACACAATGGAGTGGAGATGTGAGGTGAGTCGACACTTTTTTGGGTGATGTGATGCAGTAGACCCATGGAGTGGAATGTGAGGTGAGTCGACACTTTTTTTGGGTGATTTGATGCGAGTAGACACCATGGAGTGGAGATGTGAGGTGAGTCGACACTTTTTTGGTGATGTGATGCGACTAGACACCATGGAGTGGAGATGTGAGGTGAGTCGACACTTTTTTGGGTGATTTGATGCGAGTAGACACCATGGAGTGGAGATGTGAGGTGAGTCGACACTTTTTTGGGTGATGTGATGCGAGTAGACACCATGGAGTGGAGATGTGAGGTGAGTCCAGTCAAAACAACATTTTGGGTGATTTGATGCGAGTAGACACCATGGAGTGGAGATGTGAGGTGAGTCGACACTTTTTTGGGTGATGTGATGCGAGTAGACACCATGGAGTGGAGATGTGAGGTGAGTCGACACTTTTTTGGGGTGATGTGATGCGACTAGACACCATGGAGTGGAGATTGTGAGGTGAGTCGACACTTTTTGGGTGATGTGATGCGAGTAGACACCATGGAGTGGAGATGTGAGGTGAGTCGACACTTTTTGGGTGATGTGATGCGACTAGACACCATGGAGTGGAGATGTGAGGTGAGTCGACACTTTTTTGGGTGATGTGATGCGAGTAGACACCATGGAGTGGAGATGTGAGGTGAGTCGACACTTTTTGGGTGATTGATGCGACTAGACACCATGGAGTGAGATGTGAGGTGAGTCGACATTTTGGGTGATGTGATGCGACGTAGACACCATGGAGTGGAGATGTGAGGTGAGTCGACACTTTTTTGGGGTGATTTGATGCGAGTAGACACCATGGAGTGGAGATGTGAGGTGAGTCGACACTTTTTTGGGTGATTTGATGCGAAGTAGACACCATGGAGTGGAGATGTGAGGTGAGTCGACACTTTTTTGGGTGATGTGATGCGACTAGACACCATGGAGTGGAGATGTGGAGGTGAGTCGACACTTTTTTGGGTGATTTGATGCTAGTAGACCACCTATGGAGTCGGAGATGTGAGGTGAGTCAATACACTTTTTTGGGTGATTGTGATGCGATGTAGACACCATGGAGTGGAGATGTGAGGTGGTCGACTACTTTTTTGGGTGCGGTGATGCGAAGTAGACACATGTATGGCAGTGGAGATGTTGGAGGTGAGTCGACACTATTTTTGGGTGATTTGATGCGACTAGTACACAAGTGGAGCTCGGAGATGTGAGGGTGAGTCCGACACTTTTTCGGGTGATGTGATGCCGAGTAGACATCCATGGGAGTGGATATGTGCAGGGTGAGTCGACACTTATTTTTGGGTGATGTGTGATGCGGAGTAGCCACCATGGAGTGGAGATGTGAGGTGAGTCGACACTTTTTGGGTGATGTGCACATGCGCGGTAGACACCATAGGAGTGGAGATGTGAGGGTGAGTCGATCACGTTTTTGGGTGGATTTGATGCCGAGCTAGACACCATGGAGGGGAGTATTGTGGAGGTGAGTCGGACACTTGTTTTGCTGGGTGATGTGAGCGACTGAGACTACCAGTGGAGTGGAGATGTGAGGTGAGTCGACACTTTTTTGGGTGATGTGATGCGACTAGACACCATGGAGTGGAGATGTGAGGTGAGTCGACACTTTTTTGGGTGATGTGATGCGACTAGACACCATGGAGTGGAGATGTGAGGTGAGTCGACACTTTTTTGGGTGATGTGATGCGACTAGACACCATGGAGTGGAGATGTGAGGTGAGTCGACACTTTTTTGGGTGATGTGATGCGAGTAGACACCATGGAGTGGAGATGTGAGGTGAGTCGACACTTTTTTGGGTGATTTGATGCGAGTAGACACCATGGAGTGGAGATGTGAGGTGAGTCGACACTTTTTTGGGTGATCTGATGCGACTAGACACCATGGAGTGGAGATGTGAGGTGAGTCGACACTTTTTTGGGTAATTTGATGCGAGTAGATACCATGGAGTGGAGATGTGAGGTGAGTCGACACTTTTTTGGGTGATGTGATGCGACTAGACACCATGGAGTGGAGATGTGAGGTGAGTCAATACATTTTGGGTGATTTGATGCGAGTAGACACCATGGAGTGGAGATGTGAGGTGAGTCGACACTTTTTTGGGTGATGTGATGCGACTAGACACCATGGAGTGGAGATGTGAGGTGAGTCGACACTTTTTTGGGTGATTTGATGCGAATAGACACCATGGAGTGGAGATGTGAGGTGAGTCGACACTTTTTTGGGTGATGTGATGCGACTAGACATCATGGAGTGATATGTGAGGTGAGTCGACACTTTTTTGGGTGATGTGATGCGACTAGACACTATGGAGTGGAGATGTGAGGTGAGTCGACACTTTTTTGGGTGATGTGATGCGAGTAGACACCATGGAGTGGAGATGTGAGGTGAGTCGACACGTTTTTGGGTGATTTGATGCGAGTAGACACCATGGAGTGGAGATGTGAGGTGAGTCGACAATTGTTTGGGTGATGTGATGCGACTAGCCACCGTGGGAGTGGAGATGTGAGGTGAGTCGACACTTTTTTGGGTGATTTGATGCGAGTAGACACCATGGAGTGGAGATGTGAGGTGAGTCGACACTTTTTTGGGTGATTTGATGCGAGTAGACACCATGGAGTGGAGATGTGAGGTGAGTCGACACTTTTTTGGGTGATGTGATGCGACTAGACACCATAGAGTGGAGATGTGAGGTGAGTCGACACTTTTTTGGGTGATGTGATGCGACTAGACACCATGGAGTGGAGATGTGAGGTGAGTCGACACTTTTTTGGGTGATGTGATGCGACTAGACACCATGGAGTGGAGATGTGAGGTGAGTCGACACTTTTTTGGGTGATGTGATGCGACTAGACACCATGGAGTGGAGATGTGAGGTGAGTCGACACTTTTTTGGGTGATGTGATGCAAGTAGACACCATGGAGTGGAGATGTGAGGTGAGTCGACACTTTTTTGGGTGATTTGATGCGAGTAGACACCATGGAGTGGAGATGTGAGGTGAGTCGACACTTTTTTGGGTGATTTGATGTGAGTAGACACCATGGAGTGGAGATGTGAGGTGAGTCGACACTTTTTTGGGTGATTTGATGCGAGTAGACACCATGGAGTGGAGATGTGAGGTGAGTCGACACTTTTTTGGGTGATTTGATGCGACTAGACACCATGGAGTGGAGATGTGAGGTGAGTCGACACTTTTTTGGGTGATTTGATGCAAGTAGACACCATGGAGTGGAGATGTGAGGTGAGTCGACACTTTTTTGGGTGATGTGATGCGACTAGATACCGTGGAGTGGAGATGTGAGGTGAGTCGACACTTTTTTGGGTGATTTGATGTGAGTAGACACCATGGAGTGGAGATGTGAGGTGAGTCGACACTTTTTTGGGTGATTTGATGCGAGTAGACACCATGGAGTGGAGATGTGAGGTGAGTCGACACTTTTTTGGGTGATGTGATGCGACTAGACACCATGGAGTGGAAACGTGAGGTGAGTCGACACTTTTTTGGGTGATGTGATGCGAGTAGACACCATGGAGTGGAGATGTGAGGTGAGTCGACACTTTTTTGGGTGATGTGATGCGACTAGACACCATGGAGTGGAGATGTGAGGTGAGTCGACACTTTTTTGGGTGATTTGATGCGAGTAGACACCATGGAGTGGAGATGTGAGGTGGGTTGACACTTTTTGGGTGATGTGATGCAACTAGACACCATGGAGTGGAGATGTGAGGTGAGTCGACACTTTTTTGGGTGATGTGATGCGAGTAGACACCATGGAGTGGAGATGTGAGGTGAGTCGACACTTTTTTGGGTGATGTGATGCGACTAGACATCATGGAGTGGATATGTGAGGTGAGTCGACACTTTTTTGGGTGATCTGGTGCGACTAGACACCATGGAGTGGAGATGTCAGGTGAGTCGACACTTTTTTGGGTGATTTGATGCGACTAGACACCATGGAGTGGAGATGTGAGGTGAGTCGACACTTTTTTGGGTGATGTGATGCGACTAGACACCATGGAGTGGAGATGTGAGGTGAGTCGACACTTTTTTGGGTGATGTGATGCGACTAGACATCATGGAGTGGATATGTGAGGTGAGTCGACACTTTTTTGGGTGATCTGGTGCGACTAGACACCATGGAGTGGAGATGTGAGGTGAGTCGACACTTTTTTGGGTGATTTGATGCGACTAGACACCATGGAGTGGAGATGTGAGGTGAGTCGACACTTTTTTGGGTGATGTGATGCGACTAGACATCATGGAGTGGAGATGTGAGGTGAGTCGACACTTTTTTGGGTGATGTGATGCGACTAGACACCATGGAGTGGAGATGTGAGGTGAGTCGACACTTTTTTGGGTGATGTGATGCGACTAGACATCATGGAGTGGATATGTGAGGTGAGTCGACACTTTTTTGGGTGATCTGGTGCGACTAGACACCATGGAGTGGAGATGTGAGGTGAGTCGACACTTTTTTGGGTGATTTGATGCGAGTAGACACCATGGAGTGGAGATGTGAGGTGAGTCGACACGTTTTTTGGGTGATGTGATGCGACTAGACACCATGGAGTGGAGATGTGAGGTGAGTCGACACTTTTTTGGGTGATGTGATGCAAGTAGACACCATGGAGTGGAGATGTGAGGTGAGTCGACACTTTTTTGGGTGATTTGATGCGAGTAGACACCATGGAGTGGAGATGTGAGGTGAGTCGACACTTTTTTGGGTGATATGATGCGACTAGACACCATGGAGTGGAGATGTGAGGTGAGTCGACACTTTTTTGGGTGATTTGATGCGAGTAGACACCATGGAGTGGAGATGTGAGGTGAGTCGACACTTTTTTGGGTGATGTGATGCGACTAGACACCATGGAGTGGAGATGTGAGGTGAGTCGACACTTTTTTGGGTGATTTGATGCGAGTAGACACCATGGAGTGGAGATGTGAGGTGAGTCGACACTTTTTTGGGTGATGTGATGCGACTAGACACCGTGGAGTGGAGATGTGAGGTGAGTCGACACTTTTTTGGGTGATTTGATGCGAGTAGACACCATGGAGTGGAGATGTGAGGTGAATCGACACTTGTTTGGGTGATGTGATGCGACTAACCACCGTGGAGTGGAGATGCGAGGTGAGTCGACACTTTTTTGGGTGATGTGATGCGACCAGACACCATGGAGTGGAGATGTGAGGTGAGTCGACACTTTTTTGGGTGATTTGATGCGAGTAGACACCATGGAGTGTAGATGTGAGGTGAGTCGACGCTTTTTTGGGTGATGTGATGCGACTAGACATCATGGAGTGGATATGTGAGGTGAGTCGACACTTTTTTGGGTGATCTGGTGCGACTAGACACCATGGAGTGGAGATGTGAGGTGAGTCGACACTTTTTTGGGTGATTTGATGCGAGTAGACACCATGGAGTGGAGATGTGAGGTGAGTCGACACGTTTTTGGGTGATGTGATGCGACTAGACACCATGGAGTGGAGATGTGAGGTGAGTCGACACTTTTTTGGGTGATGTGATGCAAGTAGACACCATGGAGTGGAGATGTGAGGTGAGTCGACACTTTTTTGGGTGATTTGATGCGAGTAGACACCATGGAGTGGAGATGTGAGGTGAGTCGACACTTTTTTGGGTGATATGATGCGACTAGACACCATGGAGTGGAGATGTGAGGTGAGTCGACACTTTTTTGGGTGATTTGATGCGAGTAGACACCATGGAGTGGAGATGTGAGGTGAGTCGACACTTTTTTGGGTGATATGATGCGACTAGACACCATGGAGTGGAGATGTGAGGTGAGTCGACACTTTTTTGGGTGATTTGATGCGAGTAGACAACATGGAGTGGAGATGTGAGGTGAGTCGACACTTTTTTGGGTGATGTGATGCGACTAGACACCGTGGAGTGGAGATGTGAGGTGAGTCGACACTTTTTTGGGTGATTTGATGCGAGTAGACACCATGGAGTGGAGATGTGAGGTGAATCGACACTTGTTTGGGTGATGTGATGCGACTAACCACCGTGGAGTGGAGATGCGAGGTGAGTCGACACTTTTTTGGGTGATGTGATGCGACCAGACACCATGGAGTGGAGATGTGAGGTGAGTCGACACTTTTTTGGGTGATTTGATGCGAGTAGACACCATGGAGTGTAGATGTGAGGTGAGTCGACGCTTTTTTGGGTGATGTGATGCGACTAGACACCATGGAGTGGAGATGTGAGGTGAGTCGACACTTTTTTGGGTGATTTGATGCGAGTAGACACCATGGAGTGGAGATGTGAGGTGAGTCGACACGTTTTTGAGTGATGTGATGTGACTAGACACCATGGAGTGGAAACGTGAGGTGAGTCGACACTTTTTTGGGTGATGTGATGCGAGTAGACACCATGGAGTGGAGATGTGAGGTGAGTCGACGCTTTTTTGGGTGATGTGATGCGACTAGACACCATGGAGTGGAGATGTGAGGTGAGTCGACACTTTTTTGGGTGATTTGATGCGAGTAGACACCATGGAGTGGAGATGTGAGGTGAGTCGACACTTTTTTGGGTGATTTGATGCGAGTAGACACCATGGAGTGGAGATGTGAGGTGAGTCGACACTTTTTTGGGTGATGTGATGCGACTAGACACCATGGAGTGGAGATGTGAGGTGAGTCGACACTTTTTTGGGTGATTTGATGCGAGTAGACACCATGGAGTGGAGATGTGAGGTGAGTCGACACTTTTTTGGGTGATGTGATGCGACTAGACACCGTGGAGTGGAGATGTGAGGTGAGTCGACACTTTTTTGGGTGATTTGATGCGAGTAGACACCATGGAGTGGAGATGTGAGGTGAGTCGACACGTTTTTGGGTGATTTGATGCGAGTAGACACCATGGAGTGGAGATGTGAGGTGAGTCGACACTTTTTTGGGTGATGTGATGCAACTAGACACCATGGAGTGGATATGTGAGGTGAGTCGACACTTTTTTGGGTGATGTGATGCGAGTAGACACCATGGAGTGGAGATGTGAGGTGAGTCGACACTTTTTTGGGCGATTTGATGCGAGTAGACACCATGGAGTGGAGATGTGAGGTGAGTCGACGCTTTTTTGGGTGATTTGATGCGGGTAGACACCATGGAGTGGAGATGTGAGGTGATTCGACACTTTTTTGGGTGATGTGATGCGACTAGACACCATGGAGTGGAGATGTGAGGTGAGTCGACACGTTTTTGGGTATTGTGATGCGACTAGACACCATGGAGTGGAGATGTGAGGTGAGTCGACACTTTTTTGGGTGATGTGATGCGACTAGACACCATGGAGTGGAGATGTGAGGTGAGTCGACACTTTTTTGGGTGATGTGATGCAAGAAGACACCATGGAGTGGAGATGTGAGGTGAGTCGACACTTTTTTGGGTGATTTGATGCGAGTAGACACCATGGAGTGGAGATGTGAGGTCAGTCGACACTTTTTTGGGTGATGTGATGCGACTAGACACCATGGAGTGGAGATGTGAGGTGAGTCGACACTTTTTTGGGTGATGTGATGCATGTAGACACCATGGAGTGGAGATGTGAGGTGAGTCGACACTTTTTTGGGTGATTTGATGCGAGTAGACACCATGGAGTGGAGATGTGAGGTGAGTCGACACTATTTTGGGTGATGTGATGCGACTAGACACCATGGAGTGGAGATGTGAGGTGAGTCGACACTTTTTTGGGTGATTTGATGCGAGTAGACACCATGGAGTGGAGATGTGAGGTGAGTCGACACTTTTTTGGGTGATGTGATGCGACTAGACACCGTGGAGTGGAGATGTGAGGTGAGTCGACACTTTTTTGGGTGATTTGATGCGAGTAGACACCATGGAGTGGAGATGTGAGGTGAATCGACACTTGTTTGGGTGATGTGATGCGACTAGCCACCGTGGAGTGGAGATGTGAGGTGAATCGACACTTGTTTGGGTGATGTGATGCGACTAGCCACCGTGGAGTGGAGATGTGAGGTGAGTCGACACTTTTTTGGGTGATTTGATGCGAGTAGACACCATGGAGTGGAGATGTGAGGTGAGTCGACACTTTTTTGGGTGATTTGATGTGAGTAGACACCATGGAGTGGAGATGTGAGGTGATTCGACACTTTTTTGGGTGATGTGATGCGACTAGACACCATGGAGTGGAGATGTGAGGTGAGTCGACACTTTTTTGGGTGATGTGATGCGACTAGACACCATGGAGTGGAGATGTGAGGTGAGTCGACACTTTTTTGGGTGATTTGATGCGAGTAGACACCATGGAGTGGAGATGTGAGGTGAGTCGACACTTTTTTGGGTGATGTGATGCGACTAGACACCATGGAGTGGAGATGTGAGGTGAGTCGACACTTTTTTGGGTGATTTGATGCGAGTAGACACCATGGAGTGGAGATGTGAGGTGAGTCGACACGTTTTTGGGTGATTTGATGCGAGTAGACACCATGGAGTGGAGATGTGAGGTGAGTCGACACTTTTTTGGGTGATGTGATGCAACTAGACACCATGGAGTGGATATGTGAGGTGAGTCGACACTTTTTTGGGTGATGTGATGCGAGTAGACACCATGGAGTGGAGATGTGAGGTGAGTCGACACTTTTTTGGGTGATTTGATGCGAGTAGACACCATGGAGTGGAGATGTGAGGTGAGTCGACACTTTTTTGGGTGATTTGATGCGAGTAGACACCATGGAGTGGAGATGTGAGGTGATTCGACACTTTTTTGGGTGATGTGATGCGACTAGACACCATGGAGTGGAGATGTGAGGTGAGTCGACACGTTTTTGGGTGATGTGATGCGACTAGACACCATGGAGTGGAGATGTGAGGTGAGTCGACACTTTTTTGGGTGATGTGATGCGACTAGACACCATGGAGTGGAGATGTGAGGTGAGTCGACACTTTTTTGGGTGATGTGATGCATGTAGACACCATGGAGTGGAGATGTGAGGTGAGTCGACACTTTTTTGGGTGATTTGATGCGAGTAGACACCATGGAGTGGAGATGTGAGGTGAGTCGACACTATTTTGGGTGATGTGATGCGACTAGACACCATGGAGTGGAGATGTGAGGTGAGTCGACACTTTTTTGGGTGATTTGATGCGAGTAGACACCATGGAGTGGAGATGTGAGGTGAGTCGACACTTTTTTGGGTGATGTGATGCGACTAGACACCGTGGAGTGGAGATGTGAGGTGAGTCGACACTTTTTTGGGTGATTTGATGCGAGTAGACACCATGGAGTGGAGATGTGAGGTGAATCGACACTTGTTTGGGTGATGTGATGCGACTAGCCACCGTGGAGTGGAGATGTGAGGTGATTCGACACTTTTTTGGGTGATGTGATGCGACTAGACACCATGGAGTGGAGATGTGAGGTGAGTCGACACTTTTTTGGGTGATTTGATGCGAGTAGACACCATGGAGTGGAGATGTGAGGTGAGTCGACACTTTTTTGGGTGATGTGATGCGACTAGACACCATGGAGTGGAGATGTGAGGTGAGTCGACACTTTTTTGGGTGATTTGATGCGAGTAGACACCATGGAGTGGAGATGTGAGGTGAGTCGACACTTTTTTGGGTGATGTGATGCGACTAGACACCATGGAGTGGAGATGTGAGGTGAGTCGACACTTTTTTGGGTGATTTGATGCGAGTAGACACCATGGAGTGGAGATGTGAGGTGAGTCGACACTTTTTTGGGTGATGTGATGCGACTAGACACCGTGGAGTGGAGATGTGAGGCGAGTCGACACTTTTTTGGGTGATTTGATGCAAGTAGACACCATGGAGTGGAGATGTGAGGTGAATCGACACTTGTTTGGGTGATGTGATGCGACTAGCCACCGTGGAGTGGAGATGTGAGGTGAGTCGACACTTTTTTGGGTGATTTGATGCGAGTAGACACCATGGAGTGGAGATGTGAGGTGAGTCGACACTATTTTGGGTGATGTGATGCGACTAGACACCATGGAGTGGAGATGTGAGGTGAGTCGACACTTTTTTGGGTGATTTGATGCGAGTAGACACCATGGAGTGGAGATGTGAGGTGAGTCGACACTTTTTTGGGTGATGTGATGCGACTAGACACCGTGGAGTGGAGATGTGAGGTGAGTCGACACTTTTTTGGGTGATTTGATGCGAGTAGACACCATGGAGTGGAGATGTGAGGTGAATCGACACTTGTTTGGGTGATGTGATGCGACTAGCCACCGTGGAGTGGAGATGTGAGGTGAATCGACACTTGTTTGGGTGATGTGATGCGACTAGCCACCGTGGAGTGGAGATGTGAGGTGAGTCGACACTTTTTTGGGTGATTTGATGCGAGTAGACACCATGGAGTGGAGATGTGAGGTGAGTCGACACTTTTTTGGGTGATTTGATGTGAGTAGACACCATGGAGTGGAGATGTGAGGTGATTCGACACTTTTTTGGGTGATGTGATGCGACTAGACACCATGGAGTGGAGATGTGAGGTGAGTCGACACTTTTTTGGGTGATGTGATGCGACTAGACACCATGGAGTGGAGATGTGAGGTGAGTCGACACTTTTTTGGGTGATTTGATGCGAGTAGACACCATGGAGTGGAGATGTGAGGTGAGTCGACACTTTTTTGGGTGATGTGATGCGACTAGACACCATGGAGTGGAGATGTGAGGTGAGTCGACACTTTTTTGGGTGATTTGATGCGAGTAGACACCATGGAGTGGAGATGTGAGGTGAGTCGACACGTTTTTGGGTGATTTGATGCGAGTAGACACCATGGAGTGGAGATGTGAGGTGAGTCGACACTTTTTTGGGTGATGTGATGCAACTAGACACCATGGAGTGGATATGTGAGGTGAGTCGACACTTTTTTGGGTGATGTGATGCGAGTAGACACCATGGAGTGGAGATGTGAGGTGAGTCGACACTTTTTTGGGTGATTTGATGCGAGTAGACACCATGGAGTGGAGATGTGAGGTGAGTCGACACTTTTTTGGGTGATTTGATGCGAGTAGACACCATGGAGTGGAGATGTGAGGTGATTCGACACTTTTTTGGGTGATGTGATGCGACTAGACACCATGGAGTGGAGATGTGAGGTGAGTCGACACGTTTTTGGGTGATGTGATGCGACTAGACACCATGGAGTGGAGATGTGAGGTGAGTCGACACTTTTTTGGGTGATGTGATGCGACTAGACACCATGGAGTGGAGATGTGAGGTGAGTCGACACTTTTTTGGGTGATGTGATGCATGTAGACACCATGGAGTGGAGATGTGAGGTGAGTCGACACTTTTTTGGGTGATTTGATGCGAGTAGACACCATGGAGTGGAGATGTGAGGTGAGTCGACACTATTTTGGGTGATGTGATGCGACTAGACACCATGGAGTGGAGATGTGAGGTGAGTCGACACTTTTTTGGGTGATTTGATGCGAGTAGACACCATGGAGTGGAGATGTGAGGTGAGTCGACACTTTTTTGGGTGATGTGATGCGACTAGACACCGTGGAGTGGAGATGTGAGGTGAGTCGACACTTTTTTGGGTGATTTGATGCGAGTAGACACCATGGAGTGGAGATGTGAGGTGAATCGACACTTGTTTGGGTGATGTGATGCGACTAGCCACCGTGGAGTGGAGATGTGAGGTGATTCGACACTTTTTTGGGTGATGTGATGCGACTAGACACCATGGAGTGGAGATGTGAGGTGAGTCGACACTTTTTTGGGTGATTTGATGCGAGTAGACACCATGGAGTGGAGATGTGAGGTGAGTCGACACTTTTTTGGGTGATGTGATGCGACTAGAAACCATGGAGTGGAGATGTGAGGTGAGTCGACACTTTTTTGGGTGATTTGATGCGAGTAGACACCATGGAGTGGAGATGTGAGGTGAGTCGACACTTTTTTGGGTGATGTGATGCGACTAGACACCATGGAGTGGAGATGTGAGGTGAGTCGACACTTTTTTGGGTGATTTGATGCGAGTAGACACCATGGAGTGGAGATGTGAGGTGAGTCGACACTTTTTTGGGTGATGTGATGCGACTAGACACCGTGGAGTGGAGATGTGAGGCGAGTCGACACTTTTTTGGGTGATTTGATGCAAGTAGACACCATGGAGTGGAGATGTGAGGTGAATCGACACTTGTTTGGGTGATGTGATGCGACTAGCCACCGTGGAGTGGAGATGTGAGGCGAGTCGACACTTTTTTGGGTGATTTGATGCGAGTAGACACCATGGAGTGGAGATGTGAGGTGAATCGACACTTGTTTGGGTGATGTGATGCGAGTAGACACCATGGAGTGGAGATGTGAGGTGATTCGACACTTTTTTGGGTGATGTGATGCGACTAGACACCATGGAGTGGAGATGTGAGGTGAGTCGACACTTTTTTGGGTGATTTGATGCGACTAGACACCATGGAGTGGAGATGTGAGGTGAGTCGACACTTTTTTGGGTGATGTGATGCGACTAGACACCATGGAGTGGAGATGTGAGGTGAGTCGACACTTTTTTGGGTGATTTGATGCGAGTAGACACCATGGAGTGGAGATGTGAGGTGAGTCGACACTTTTTTGGGTGATTTGATGCGAGTAGACACCAGGGAGTGGAGATGTGAGGTGAGTCGACACTTTTTTGGGTGATGTGATGCGACTAGATACCATGGAGTGGAGATGTGAGGTGAGTCGACACTTTTTTGGGTGATTTGATGCGAGTAGACACCATGGAGTGGAGATGTGAGGTGAGTCGACACTTTTTTGGGTGATTTGATGCGAGGAGACACCATGGAGTGGAGATGTGAGGTGATTCGACACTTTTTTGGGTGATGTGATGCGACTAGACACCATGGAGTGGAGATGTGAGGAGAGTCGACACGTTTTTGGGTGATGTGATGCGACTAGACACCATGGAGTGGAGATGTGAGGTGAGTCGACACTTTTTTGGGTGATGTGATGCGACTAGACACCATGGAGTGGAGATGTGAGGTGAGTCGACACTTTTTTGGGTGATGTGATGCAAGTAGACACCATGGAGTGGAGATGTGAGGTGAGTCGACACGTTTTTGGGTGATGTGATGCGACTAGACACCATGGAGTGGAGATGTGAGGTGAGTCGACACTTTTTTGGGTGATGTGATGCGACTAGACACCATGGAGTGGAGATGTGAGGTGAGTCGACACTCTTTTGGGTGATGTGATGCATGTAGACACCATGGAGTGGAGATGTGAGGTGAGTCGACACTTTTTTGGGTGATTTGATGCGAGTAGACACCATGGAGTGGAGATGTGAGGTGAGTCGACACTATTTTGGGTGATGTGATGCGACTAGACACCATGGAGTGGAGATGTGAGGTGAGTCGACACTTTTTTGGGTGATTTGATGCGAGTAGACACCATGGAGTGGAGATGTGAGGTGAGTCGACACTTTTTTGGGTGATGTGATGCGACTAGACACCGTGGAGTGGAGATGTGAGGTGAGTCGACACTTTTTTGGGTGATTTGATGCGAGTAGACACCATGGAGTGGAGATGTGAGGTGAATCGACACTTGTTTGGGTGATGTGATGCGACTAGCCACCGTGGAGTGGAGATGTGAGGTGAGTCGACACTTTTTTGGGTGATTTGATGCGAGTAGACACCATGGAGTGGAGATGTGAGGTGAGTCGACACTTTTTTGGGTGATTTGATGTGAGTAGACACCATGGAGTGGAGATGTGAGGTGATTCGACACTTTTTTGGGTGATGTGATGCGACTAGACACCATGGAGTGGAGATGTGAGGTGAGTCGACACTTTTTTGGGTGATTTGATGCGAGTAGACACCATGGAGTGGAGATGTGAGGTGAGTCGACACTATTTTGGGTGATGTGATGCGACTAGACACCATGGAGTGGAGATGTGAGGTGAGTCGACACTTTTTTGGGTGATTTGATGCGAGTAGACACCATGGAGTGGAGATGTGAGGTGAGTCGACACTTTTTTGGGTGATGTGATGCGACTAGACACCATGGAGTGGAGATGTGAGGTGAGTCGACACTTTTTTGGGTGATTTGATGCGAGTAGACACCATGGAGTGGAGATGTGAGGTGAGTCGACACTTTTTTGGGTGATGTGATGCGACTAGACACCGTGGAGTGGAGATGTGAGGCGAGTCGACACTTTTTTGGGTGATTTGATGCAAGTAGACACCATGGAGTGGAGATGTGAGGTGAATCGACACTTGTTTGGGTGATGTGATGCGACTAGCCACCGTGGAGTGGAGATGTGAGGTGAGTCGACACTTTTTTGGGTGATTTGATGCGAGTAGACACCATGGAGTGGAGATGTGAGGTGAGTCGACACTTTTTTGGGTGATTTGAAGTGAGTAGACACCATGGAGTGGAGATGTGAGGTGATTCGACACTTTTTTGGGTGATGTGATGCGAGTAGATACCATGGAGTGGAGATGTGAGGTGAGTCGACACTTTTTTGGGTGATTTGATGCGACTAGACACCATGGAGTGGAGATGTGAGGTGAGTCGACACTTTTTTGGGTGATGTGATGCGACTAGACACCATGGAGTGGAGATGTGAGGTGAGTCGACACTTTTTTGGGTGATTTGATGCGAGTAGACACCATGGAGTGGAGATGTGAGGTGAGTCGACACTTTTTTGGGTGATTTGATGCGAGTAGACACCATGGAGTGGAGATGTGAGGTGAGTCGACACTTTTTTGGGTGATGTGATGCGACTAGATACCATGGAGTGGAGATGTGAGGTGAGTCGACACTTTTTTGGGTGATTTGATGCGAGTAGACACCATGGAGTGGAGATGTGAGGTGAGTCGACACTTTTTTGGGTGATTTGATGCGAGTAGACACCATGGAGTGGAGATGTGAGGTGAGTCGACTTTTTTTGGGTGATTTGATGCGACTAGACACCATGGAGTGGAGATGTGAGGTGAGTCGATACTTTTTTGGGTGATTTGATGCGAGTAGACACCATGGAGTGGAGATGTGAGGTGAGTCGACTTTTTTTTGGGTGATGTGATGCGAGTAGATACCATGGAGTGGAGATGTGAGGAGAGTCGACACTTTTTTGGGTGATTTGATGCGAGTAGACACCATGGAGTGGAGATGTGAGGTGAGTCGACGCTTTTTTGGGTGATGTGATGCAACTAGACACCATGGAGTGGAGATGTGAGGTGAGTCGACACTTTTTTGGGTGATTTGATGCGAGTAGACACCATGGAGTGGAGATGTGAGGTGATTCGACACTTTTTTGGGTGATGTGATGCGACTAGACACCATGGAGTGGAGATGTGAGGTGAGTCGACACTTTTTTGGGTGATTTGATGCGACTAGACACCATGGAATGGAGATGTGAGGTTGTCGACACTTTTTTGAGTGATTTGATGCGAGTAGACACCATGGAGTGGAGATGTGAGGTGAGTCGACACTTTTTTGGGTGATGTGATGCGACTAGACACCGTGGAGTGGAGATGTGAGGTGAGTCGACACTTTTTTGGGTGATTTGATGCGAGTAGACACCATGGAGTGGAGATGTGAGGTGAATCGACACTTGTTTGGGTGATGTGATGCGACTAGCCACCGTGGAGTGGAGATGTGAGGTGAGTCGACACTTTTTTGGGTGATTTGATGCGAGTAGACACCATGGAGTGGAGATGTGAGGTGAGTCGACACTTTTTTGGGTGATTTGATGCGAGTAGACACCATGGAGTGGAGATGTGAGGTGATTCGACACTTTTTTGGGTGATGTGATGCGACTAGACACCATGGAGTGGAGATGTGAGGAGAGTCGACACGATTTTGGGTGATGTGATGCGACTAGACACCATGGAGTGGAGATGTGAGGTGAGTCGACACTTTTTTGGGTGATGTGATGCGACTAGACACCATGGAGTGGAGATGTGAGGTGAGTCGACACTTTTTTGGGTGATGTGATGCAAGTAGACACCATGGAGTGGAGATGTGAGGTGAGTCGACACTTTTTTGGGCGATTTGATGCGAGTAGACACCATGGAGTGGAGATGTGAGGTGAGTCGACACTTTTTTGGGTGATGTGATGCGACTAGACACCATGGAGTGGAGATGTGAGGTGAGTCGACACTTTTTTGGGTGATTTGATGCGAGTAGACACCATGGAGTGGAGATGTGAGGTGAGTCGACACTTTTTTGGGTGATGTGATGCGACTAGACACCATGGAGTGGAGATGTGAGGTGAGTCGACACTTTTTTGGGTGATTTGATGCGAGTAGACACCATGGAGTGGAGATGTGAGGTGAGTCGACACTTTTTTGGGTGATGTGATGCGACTAGACACCGTGGAGTGGAGATGTGAGGTGAGTCGACACTTTTTTGGGTGATTTGATGCGAGTAGACACCATGGAGTGGAGATGTGAGGTGAATCGACACTTGTTTGGGTGATGTGATGCGACTAGCCACCGTGGAGTGGAGATGTGAGGTGAGTCGACACTTTTTTGGGTGATTTGATGCGAGTAGACACCATGGAGTGGAGATGTGAGGTGAGTCGACACTTTTTTGGGTGATTTGATGCGAGTAGACACCATGGAGTGGAGATGTGAGGTGAGTCGACACGTTTTTGGGTGATGTGATGCGACTAGACACCATGGAGTGGAGATGTGAGGTGAGTCGACACTTTTTTGGGTGATGTGATGCAAGTAGACACCATGGAGTGGAGATGTGAGGTGAGTCGACACTTTTTTGGGTGATTTGATGCGAGTACACACCATGGAGTGGAGATGTGAGGTGAGTCGACACTTTTTTGGGTGATGTGATGCGACTAGACACCATGGAGTGGAGATGTGAGGTGAGTCGACACTTTTTTGGGTGATTTGATGCGAGTAGACACCATGGAGTGGAGATGTGAGGTGAGTCGACACTTTTTTGGGTGATGTGATGCGACTAGACACCATGGAGTGGAGATGTGAGGTGAGTCGACACTTTTTTTGGGTGATTTGATGCGACTAGACACCATGGAGTGGAGATGTGAGGTGAGTCGACACTTTTTTGGGTGATTTGATGCGAGTAGACACCATGGAGTGGAGATGTGAGGTGAGTCGACTTTTTTTTGGGTGATGTGATGTAGATACCATGGAGTGGAGATGTGAGGTGAGTCGACACTTTTTTGGGTGATTTGATGCGAGTAGACACCATGGAGTGGAGATGTGAGGTGAGTCGACGCTTTTTTGGGTGATGTGATGCGACTAGACACCATGGAGTGGAGATGTGAGGTGAGTCGACACTTTTTTGGGTGATTTGATGCGAGTAGACACCATGGAGTGGAGATGTGAGGTGAGTCGACACTTTTTTGGGTGATTTGATGCGAGTAGACACCATGGAGTGGAGATGTGAGGTGAGTCGACTTTTTTTGGGTGATTTGATGCGACTAGACACCATGGAGTGGAGATGTGAGGTGAGTCGATACTTTTTTGGGTGATTTGATGCGAGTAGACACCATGGAGTGGAGATGTGAGGTGAGTCGACTTTTTTTTGGGTGATGTGATGCGAGTAGATACCATGGAGTGGAGATGTGAGGTGAGTCGACACTTTTTTGGGTGATTTGATGCGAGTAGACACCATGGAGTGGAGATGTGAGGTGAGTCGACGCTTTTTTGGGTGATGTGATGCGACTAGACACCATGGAGTGGAGATGTGAGGTGGGTCGACACTTTTTTGGGTGATTTGATGCGAGTAGACACCATGGAGTGGAGATGTGAGGTGAGTCGACACTTTTTTGGGTGATGTGATGCGACTAGACACCATGGAGTGGAGATGTGAGGTGAGTCGACAATTTTTTGGGTGATTTGATGCGAGTAGACACCATGGAGTGGAGATGTGAGGTGAGTCGACACTTTTTTGGGTGATGTGATGCGACTAGACACCGTGGAGTGGAGATGTGAGGTGAGTCGACACTTTTTTGGGTGATTTGATGCGAGTAGACACCATGGAATGGAGATGTGAGGTGAATCGACACTTGTTTGGGTGATGTGATGCGACTAGCCACCGTGGAGTGGAGATGTGAGGTGAGTCGACACTTTTTTGGGTGATTTGATGCGAGTAGACACCATGGAGTGGAGATGTGAGGTGAGTCGACACTTTTTTGGGTGATTTGATGCGAGTAGACACCATGGAGTGGAGATGTGAGGTGAGTCGACTTTTTTTTGGGTGATGTGATGCGAGTAGATACCATGGAGTGGAGATGTGAGGTGAGTCGACACTTTTTTGGGTGATTTGATGCGAGTAGACACCATGGAGTGGAGATGTGAGGTGAGTCGACGCTTTTTTGGGTGATGTGATGCGACTAGACACCATGGAGTGGAGATGTGAGGTGGGTCGACACTTTTTTGGGTGATTTGATGCGAGTAGACACCATGGAGTGGAGATGTGAGGTGAGTCGACACTTTTTTGGGTGATGTGATGCGACTAGACACCATGGAGTGGAGATGTGAGGTGAGTCGACACTTTTTTGGGTGATTTGATGCGAGTAGACACCATGGAGTGGAGATGTGAGGTGAGTCGACACTTTTTTGGGTGATGTGATGCGACTAGACACCGTGGAGTGGAGATGTGAGGTGAGTCGACACTTTTTTGGGTGATTTGATGCGAGTAGACACCATGGAATGGAGATGTGAGGTGAATCGACACTTGTTTGGGTGATGTGATGCGACTAGCCACCGTGGAGTGGAGATGTGAGGTGAGTCGACACTTTTTTGGGTGATTTGATGCGAGTAGACACCATGGAGTGGAGATGTGAGGTGAGTCGACACTTTTTTGGGTGATTTGATGTGAGTAGACACCATGGAGTGGAGATGTGAGGTGATTCGATACTTTTTTGGGTGATGTGATGCGACTAGACACCATGGAGTGGAGATGTGAGGTGAGTCGACACGTTTTTGGGTGATGTGATGCGACTAGACACCATGGAGTGGAGATGTGAGGTGAGTCGACACTTTTTTGGGTGATGTGATGCAAGTAGACACCATGGAGTGGAGATGTGAGGTGAGTCGACACTTTTTTGGGTGATTTGATGCGAGTAGACACCATGGAGTGGAGATGTGAGGTGAGTCGACACTTTTTTGGGTGATGTGATGCGACTAGACACCATGGAGTGGAGATGTGAGGTGAGTCGACACTTTTTTGGGTGATTTGATGCGAGTAGACACCATGGAGTGGAGATGTGAGGTGAGTCGACACTTTTTTGGGTGATGTGATGCGACTAGACACCATGGAGTGGAGATGTGAGGTGAGTCGACACTTTTTTGGGTGATTTGATGCGAGTAGACACCATGGAGTGGAGATGTTGTTGGTGCAACCCTACGGTTTGCACTCGGCTTGTTGTCCGTGTGCGTGAATGTGTGTGTGTATGGAATGGTATGAGGGCATGGGATAATATATATTTCATGCTTATAATTGTGTGTGAATGTTGAGTCATGATGTCGAGTGTGTGTGTCGAGTCAATAGCGAGTTATCGCTAGACGCGTGTTACGCGGTCGTTTGTGTCTCGCGCGCGGTTTCTATTTTGTCGTGCGCGGTTTCTATTTTGTCCTGTGTCGAACGTTCGGCGTGTCGCAGGTGTGTGCAGCAGACCCATCAAGAACTCAAGGATGAGTTTGTGATGAAGAGCCCGAGCCTTGGTGTCAAGCCTCAAGTGATTTCGAAGCTTGCCAAAAGGGTACACCTCAAGATATTGAAGATAGTTACATTACTTTGTGTAGTGTAACATTTCACTTGGTGTAGGCCCTAGTGAAGGGTAGTTTCGAGACACTTCGTGGTTGGGGACAGTGTGGCACTGTTCCACATCACTGTACCTCGGCTCTTGGGGTTTGTAGGAGCTGGGAGTCATTCCCAACTCGTAACACTTCCTATCTTGTGGTCTAAGACTATAGTGGCTGCCATAGTACCGTTCGTTCAAACCGACGCTGTGTCGTCAATTCTTTATCAAATCGTGCAATCTAAATTGATCATTGTAGACGACGTGAAGACGCTCCAGATCCAATTTAAATCAAGTCATTTGCAGCTGTGAGCAGAACGCTATCAACGTTTGAAGCCGCTGTGCAGAAATCCGTCTGTGCTCTCTATCTTTCGTTTTAGGCACATTCAAGCCTATTGTGACTATAACAAGTGGTATCAGAGCCCCTTGGAGCAGTTTCGACAATGTCTGGACCTGAGGAAAGGGGTGGCAGAGGTGCTGGTGGCAGTGGAGAAGCTCAAGCTCAAGGCCAACCCCGTGATTCAGCCATGGCGCCCATGCAACCAAGTCTTGGCCCACCTAGGGATGAGCCTAGGGTGTTTGGGCTTGACAAGTTCAACGGTGACAACTTTGCTGAATGGTCCTTCAAGATGGAGAACATCTTTGACCACTATGACCTGCTGGAGGTGATGGAAGGAACGGAGAAGCGCCCCGAGAACGACCCGGAGAAGAGCCCGTGGGTGCGGAAGAGCGCACAAGGCTATCTCTTACTTGGGCAAGCGTTGGGGAGCAGTCAGATCCGTCACATCAAGCCATTCCAGCGTGAACCAGAGAAAGGACCAAAGGCATGGGCTGCTCTCAAGGGTGTACATGCTCCTGCAACAGCGGCGGTAGCGGTGGTATTGGAACGGCAAATGGCGGCACTACGAATTGAAGAAGACGAAGCGGTTGAAGAAGGGGTGCAGAAATTCTTCGACTTGTTGACGCGGCTTGAGGTAGCTGATTTGAACTACAGTGAGCTCCAAAAGAAGACCAAGTTGCTGGCCTTACTCCCAGAGTCATGGTCCTCGCTCATCATCAACCTTAATCGCGACTTGCCCCGCCTCTCGCTTGAAGACGTGAAGCGAGCTATCCTTCAAGAGGATTTCCGCCGCCGTGAGTTGGCGAGTGCGGATGGCGCTGGGGCAGCGAGCATCGGCCGTGGATATGGTCGAGGAAGAGGCAGAGGACGAGGGGGAGGAAGGTTTGGTGGCAGCAACTTCGGCGGAGGCCGCAGGAGTGGCGGTTACGGCAGCGACGACAAGAGCTACGGACGCGGTCGCGGCCGATTCGACGGCGAGTGTCACTATTGCCACAAGAGCGGACACATGTGGCGCGACTGCTACAAACTCCCTGATGGTTGGACCCCTGCTCAAGGCCAAGAGGGTAGAGGAGCAGGAGGAGGGAGAGGACGAGGCCGTGGAGGCCGTGGCGGTCGCGGTGGCGGAGCTGCAAACATGAAGAGCGGAGACAACGACAAGGACCCGAGCGACGATCGATACCCGGGTCTATTCTACTTCGTGTCGACGCAAGTACCGGCTGGTCCAGAGAAGGATGAAGGCTTTGAGGAGCCAGCAGCTGTGGGGAAGGTGACCCTACACCCCCTGGACTATTGGGTGATTGATAGTGGCGCTACCTATAGCATGACACCTCGCCCGGACTTGCTCACCGAACTCGAGCCGTCACCGGTGAAGCATGTCACATCGGCTTTGGGGCAGCGAGCAGAGGTGAAAGGCATGGGCAAGGCCATGTTCAAGGGTGCTGATGGGAAGATGGTGGGCCTCAAGAACGTGCTTTGGGTGCCCAGCCTTGCTGCAAACATGATTTCCGTGCGGCGGTTGGCAAAGGCCGGCATGGACACGAACTCGAAGGGAGCCAAGACCTACACCGCAAGGCTTGGCGATCGAATTCTTTGGGACCTTCATGAGGACAGGGATGTCTACAACGAGATGTGGCAGATCCCAGTGGTCCCTATGCCTAAGGAGAGGCAAGTGGCAGCAAGCATCAGCACCAAGGATGGAGCGGTCGGTAGCGACGATGGCGCGAACGGTCGCGCTAAGGAGAATGAGCTCAAGAAGAGCAAACCTGGAGGGACCAGCAAGTTCAGTGAACCTAAGGAGAGTGGTGCAGCAACCAAGGAGCAGCAAAAGGGTGAGGAGAACCCAGAGGCAGCAGCGGAGGAGGACTACGGAGAGAGTATGTGGGGCGCTATTGCGAGCGCGGCATTCTCCAATCCAACTTCGGCTACGGGGGAGTGTGATTGGCTCACCTTGCATCGGCGCATGGGGCATGTGGCCCTGCCCATCTTGCAGCAGCTAGTGAAGAATGAGATGGTTGCTGGCATACGTGTGAAGGGGGAGCCCGATGAGGTGCTTGGCTGCCCGACGTGCATTCAAGCCAAGTTCACCCGGTTTCCGTTCCCTAGTTCGGAGGCAACGGCAAAGGCACCGCTTGATGAGGTGGTGATGGACGTGGTGAGCCCCCTGAAGCTTGGAGCTGCTGGAGCTGAGTATTTTCTCACCATTGTCGACGTCTACACCCGCATGACTTGGGTGTACGTGCTGGCCAAGAAGAGCGACGTGGCTGAAACGTTGAAGACGGATTGGTTCCCGATGGTGGAGCGGCAACAAGACCGTCTAGTCAAGTCAATCCGCACCGATCGAGGGGGAGAGTTCCTGAGCAAGGAGTTTGGGTTGTGGCTGAAGAAGAATGGTATTCGGCACTCCCTCACCATGCCATACTCCCCTGCAATGAACGGCATCGCCGAGCGAGCGAACCGCACAATCACGGAGGCGGCACGCGGGTTGCTCATTGAAGCCGGGCTACCCGACTATTTCTGGCCTGATGCGGTGCGGAGCGCGTGTGTGGCCAAGAACAGAGCCTTGACTCATGTGGGAGCAGACAAATGGGTGCCCTATGTGGAGTGGCTAGGAAGGAAGCCAAAGGTGGATATGCTTCGGGTGTTCGGGTGCATGTGCATGGCGCTCGTGCCTAAGCATCTTCGGCACAACAAGCTTGGTGCCAAGGCGGTGTGGGCCGTGCACTTGGGCATGGCTCAAAACAGCAAGGGATGGCTTCTTTGGGACCCATTCACCAAGAAGTTTTTGGTGAGCAGGGACTGCAAGTTCATGGAGAACTTCATGTACAAGGATTGGAAGGCGGAGAATGAGGCGAAGATAGGCGTGCGGTTTGGGGAGGTGAAGAGTTCCGGTTTGGAGCATGTGGAGCTGCCTTTGGAGCTGAGCAGCGGCAGCACAACCACAAGGCAATCCTCCCTTGTGAATGGGGGAGAGGAGGCCAATGATGCAGAGGAAGAAGAGGAGGAGGTGCAGCAAGTGAGCGAGCGTGCACCGTCACTCCCTTCCCGTACTACGAGTGCTCCACGGATTCGAGCCACACCGCAGCAACGCCAAGGCCTTCAAGTCCCTGCAGCTGAGGAGGAAGGAAGGGGGAAGAGGAGAGTTCAACCCCCTAATAGGCTGACCTATGATGCGCCGGGAAAGCAGGGCAAGACAGCCCTGGCCGGAGCGGCAATGATGGTCGGAGACGACGAGGAGAGTGACTACGAGGAGTGTGCCTTCGCGTTCTTCTCTCCGGTGGAGATGCCGGGAGAACCAGCAACTCTCAAGGAGGCTTTGGAGAGTAGTGATGCTGAGGAGTGGAAGAAGGCCATGGAGTGTGAGCTGAAGAGCATCGAGGAGAATGACACGTTTGAATTGGTGGAGCTACCGGAGGGGCGTACGGCGATAACGTCCAAGTGGCTCTTCAAAATCAAGTCGGATGCCGACGGCAAGATCGAGCGCTACAAGTCTAGGCTTGTAGCCAAGGGGTACCAGCAGAAGGAGAAGGTGGACTTCAAGGAGCTGTTTGCCCCTGTGGTGAAGCCGACGACGCTGCGAACCCTATTCGCGGGAGCCGCCATCAAAGGATGGGTAGTAAAGCAAATGGACATCGTAACGGCATTCCTTAACGGCATCCTTGAGGAGGAGATTTTTATGGCGCAGCCAGAGGGGTTTGATGATGGTAGTGGCAGAGTGTGGAAGCTGAAGAAGGCCCTCTATGGGCTGAAGCAGGCCCCTAGGCAATGGTACATGAAGCTGCGCGAAGTGTTGGAGGGGATCGGCTTCACTCCCTCAACGGCCGATCACTCCTTGTTCATGCTTGGCGAGGGGGAGCAGAGGAGTTTCATGGTGGTTTATGTGGATGACATCCTCATTTTCTCACCCTCTTCTGACCTTGTGAAGGAGGTGATGCTGAAGCTTCAAGACAAGTTCAAGTGCAAGGCCCTTGGTGACGTGAGCTTCTACCTTGGGCTCCACATCGAACGAGATGTGGAGAAGCGGTGCATGCGGGTGCATCAACGAAAGTACCTGGAGGCATTGGCTGCCAACTTTGGGCAGAGTGAAGGCCATGTGGCTACACCCTTTCCCTCTGGGTTCAAGTGTGTGAAGGGACCAGAGGAGGAGAGCGTTGGTGAAGAGGAGAGGCGCCGATTTCACTCGTTGGTGGGCAGCCTCATGTATGCGGCGGTAAACACCCGACCGGACGTCGCGTTTGCTACCGGGCAGCTGGCTAGGGTTGTGCAATGCCCTAATGAGGAGCAGGTAGCAGCTGGAATGAGGGTGGCCAAGTATCTTGGCCAAACACCGACCGTTGGGCTGCAATACTCGGCGGCGGCACAAAGGCGCCAAAAGGGCGCGGATGGTGTTGAACCCGGGCGTTTGTTCCTCACCGCCTACTCGGATGCTTCATATGCATCAGAACCAGAGGACATGACAAGTGTGGGAGGCTTCATATGCTGTGTTGGTGGAGGCCCAACTGCTTGGGAGAGCAAGAAGCAGGTTGACCAAGCTTTGAGCTCGGTGGAGTCCGAGTACATGGCACTCTTCCGTGCCGTACGGGAGATTGTGTGGCAGCGGCGTTTGTTGGCTGAATTGGGGGAGGAGCAGCAAGGACCTACCCCACTGTACTGTGACAGCCAGGGTGCCATTGCTCTTGCTAAGAACCCTGTGTTGCATGGACTCACGAAGCACATGAGGGTGAAGTGGCATTGGACGAGGAGCATGGTAACCGCGGGTGAAGTTGAGTTGCGCTACGTGAAGACCACGGGGCAGCCGGCTGACATGATGACCAAGAGGCTGGTGGAGCAGTAGCATTGGAAGTGTTGCAAGCTGGCTGGGATGGCTCTGAACTGAGAGAGCAACATATCCTAAGGCCAACAATCCGAGGGGGAGTTTGTTGGTGCAACCCTACGGTTTGCACTCGGCTTGTTGTCCGTGTGCGTGAATGTGTGTGTGTATGGAATGGTATGAGGGCATGGGATAATATATATTTCATGCTTATAATTGTGTGTGAATGTTGAGTCATGATGTCGAGTGTGTGTGTCGAGTCAATAGCGAGTTATCGCTAGACGCGTGTTACGCGGTCGTTTGTGTCTCGCGCGCGGTTTCTATTTTGTCGTGCGCGGTTTCTATTTTGTCCTGTGTCGAACGTTCGGCGTGTCGCAGGTGTGTGCAGCAGACCCATCAAGAACTCAAGGATGAGTTTGTGATGAAGAGCCCGAGCCTTGGTGTCAAGCCTCAAGTGATTTCGAAGCTCGCCAAAAAGGGTACACCTCGAGATATTGAAGATAGTTACATTACTTTGTGTAGTGTAACATTTCACTTGGTGTAGGCCCTAGTGAAGGGTAGTTTCGAGACCCTTCGTGGTTGGGGACAGTGTGGCACTGTTCCACATCACTGTACCTCGGCTCTTGGGGTTTGTAGGAGCTGGGAGTCATTCCCAACTCGTAACTCTTCCTATCTTGTGTTCTAAGACTATAGTGGCTGCCATAGTACCGTTCGTTCAAACCGACGCTGTGTCGTCAATTCTTTATCAAATCGTGCAATCTAAATTGCTAATTGTAGACGACGTGAAGACGCTCCAGATCCAATTTGAATCAAGTCATTTGCAGCTGTGAGCAGAACGCTATCAACGTTTGAAGCCGCTGTGCAGAAATCCGTCTGTGCTCTCTATCTTTCGTTTTAGGCACATTCAAGCCTATTGTGACTATAACACCTCAGAGATTGGCGCCCGCCCCCCCCGGCCCCTACTTTGGCCCCTCGGCCCCCTAGGCCCCTCGGCCCCCCCCAAGGCCCCCCCGGCCCCTTGTTTGGCCCCGCGGCCCCTAGGCCCCTCGGTCCCATCTCAGAGACTGGCACCCGGCCCCCTGGCCCCTACTTTGGCCCCTCGGCCCCCTAGGCCCCTTGTTTGGCCCCTCGGCCCCCTAGGCCCTTCGCCCCCCCCCAAGGCCCCCCCCCGGCCCCCTTGTTTGGCCTCGCGGCCCCTAGGCCCCTCGGCCCCACCTCAGAGACCGGCGCCCGGCCCCCCCGGCCTCTTGTTTGGCCCCTCGGCCCCCTAGGCCCCTTGGCCCCCTCTAGGCCCCCCCGGCCCCCTGTTTGGCCCCGCGGCCCCTAGGCCACTCGGCCCCACCTCAGAGACCGGCACCCGGCCCCCCGGCCCCTTGTTTGGCCCCTCGGCCCCCTAGGCCCCTCGGCCCCTTGTTTGGCCCCGCGGCCCCCAGGCTCCTCTGCCCCTATGGCGTTGCTTCGGGTTCTCCCGTTCGACCCGGAGGGCAGACCTGTAGCATTTGACACGTGGCACGACGATCTGCAACTGTACCTACTGAGCGACAGTCGGGACAGTGTCTCGCTGTTTGACCTCGTGTCCGGTGCCGCTCCAGCCCCTCCCGCCACAGCTGACGTTTCGACTCGTTCCCAGTGGCTCTCTCGTGACGCTACTGCCCGCTTGGCCATTCGCAACCACCTGCCCGCAACAGAATGTGCTCACATTGGCGAGCACAGGACAGCACAGGCCTTGTACGACGCTGTCGTTGCTCGCTACTCCTCCCCTGCCACTGCTGCTCTTGGCAGACTGCTACTGCCCTACCTGTTCCCTGGGCTGTCGGCTTTTGCCACAGTAGCGGACCTGGTTACCCACCTCCGCACTAGCGACGCTCGCTACCGCGCTACCGTTCCTGCTGAGTTCCTTCCCACGAACCAGCCCCCCATGTTCATCACCCTCTACTTCATAGTCACTCGCCTCCCTGACTCCCTTCGCTCTGTCACGGACCACTTCCTCACCCTCGACCCCACTTCCCTCACTGTTGACCTCCTCGAGCAGCATCTCCTCGCAGCTGAGACTAGTGCAGTTGCTGTAGGTGCTGCTCGTGGCACCCCGCGCTCACCCTTCTTTGAGGGGTGCTCCCCCTCCCCCCTTTCCTCCTCCTTCGCCTCTGCTGCTGCTGCAGACGTCTCTGTTCCTAAGGACGTCGGTGCTGCTTCGACTAGTACGAAGCGCCGCAACAGCAAGGGCAAGGGTGGTCGGGGTAGTGGAGGAGGCAGCGGTGGTGGTGGAGGTGGCAGTGGGCGTGGCAGTGGGGGCAGCGGTAGAGGAGGCGGAGGCGGTGGAGGTGGTGGCGGCGGTGGGACCGGTGGCGGGGGTGGAGGCTCTGGTGGCGGCGGTGGAGGCAGCGGAGGGGGTGGCGGCAGTGGAGGCGGTGGGACCAGTGGTGGTCGGTCTGGACCTCAGCGTGGAGGCCCTGGTGGCGGTCGGGGCCAGCAGCAGCAGCGTCGGAGTGAGACTTAGACGCCTCAGCAGCTCCGTGAGTGGTTGGTTCAGCGTGGGGCGGGCGAGGGTAGTGAGACCTGCCCGTATGTCATTCGCACGGGTGCCCGTGCGGGCAAGACATGCGGGCGGTTTCACACTGAGCGCCGCTGCTTTGCCCGCCTTGACGACGCCTGGCGCACTGAGTTTGGTGATGACGTCGAGCGCCCTCGCTGGGCGGAGTTGCTTAGGTCGGGAGTTGCCATCTATGACCTAGACTTTGATGTTATTATCTCTGCCATGTATGCTTTGTCTTTTAGTGCTGAGGGTGACTGTTACTGGTGTGTGCCGCCTGACCCAGGTATAGCCGCTGCTGCTCTAGGTGCTAGTGCGTCTGGTACTCCCCCTGGTACTGCGCCTGCTGAGGCCCTGCACACCTTCACGTTAGACTCCGGCGCCTCGCGCTGTTTCATTCGTGACAGCACCACTCTCACTCGTCTTCCTGCACCTGTTCCGGTCAGACTGGCCGATCCCTCTGGGGGCCCGGTCGTTGCCAGTTCCTCCACTGTCCTCCCGTGTCCGGCGGTTCCGTCTGGCTCTCTGTCAGGTCTTCACCTCCCCTCGTTCTCTACGAACTTGGTGAGTACCGCTGCCCTTCAGGATGCGATGGTCACTACCACCACTCCTAGGGGTCAGCGTGTGTCGATCTGCACGTGCACGCGGACGGGGCGTCACCTGGCTACGTTCACTCGTCCGCCAGGGTCGAGTCTGTACACACTGGCTACCGAGCCTCCTCAGGTCGCTGCGTCTGCTCAGGTGTCCGTGTCAGGTCAGGTAGCCGTTGCTTGCTCGTGTCGCCTCCTGTCGCACCAGACTCTTCTTTGGCACCACCGCCTGGGTCACCCCTCCCTGCCACGCCTTCGTGGCATGCACTCCCATCTCCTTGTCTCTGGTCTCCCCAGGTCTCTGCCTCCCCTGCCGCCCTCGCCTGCCCTGCCCTGTCTTCCTTGCGTCGAGGGGCGGCAGCGCGCCGCTCCTCACTCCTCCTCGTTTCCCCCGACGACTGCTCCCCTGCAGACCCTCCACATGGACGTGTGGGGCCCAGCCCGCGTCAGTGGACAGGGCCGCGAGCGCTACTTCCTGCTGGTAGTTGACGACTACACGCGATACACCACAGTCTTCCCCTTGCGCAGCAAGGGTGAAGTCTCTGCTGTCTTGATCCCTTGGATCCGCACAGTCCGTCTCCAGCTGCGTGCGCGTTTCGGCCAGGACCTTCCTGTCCTGCGTCTGCACTCTGACAGAGGTGGTGATTTGCCGAGGGGCCAAACAGGTACAGGGCCGGGCGCTGGGCAGGTACAGGGCCGGGTACGAGGCTAGGTACGGGCCGAGCGACGGGCTAGGTACAGGCTGGGCGACGGGCTAGGTATGGGCCGGGCGCAGGCAGGAGACGAGGCCCGGCGCGGGCTAGGTACGGGCCGGGCGACGGGCTAGGTACGTGCCGGGCGCGGGCGTCGAAGTTGACGGGGCCAGCGGGGCCGAGGCGACGGGCTAGGTACGGGGCGGGCGACGGGTTAGGTACGGGCCGGGCGACGGGCTAGGTACTGGCCGGGCGACGGGCTAGGTACGCGCCTGGCGCGGGCGACGAAGTTGACGGGGCCAGTGGGGCCGAGGTGACGGGCTATGTACGGACCGGGCGACAGGCTAGGTACGGGCCAGGCGACGAGCTAGGTACGGGCTGGGCGCGGGCGACGAAGACGACGGGGCCAGCGGGGCCGAGGCGACGGGCTACGTACGGGCCTGGCGACGAGCTAGGTACGGGCCGGGCGCGGGCGACGAAGTCGACGGGGCCAGCGGGGCCGAGGCGACGAGCTAGGTACGGGCCGGGCGACGGGCTAGGTACGGGCCGGGCGCGGGCGACGAAGTCGACGGGCTAGGTACGGGTAGTGCAGTAGGTGGTGGGCCCATTGAGACTAGGTCCTAAGACTTAGTTGCTCTTAATACCATGTTAGAATCTTAGGTGAGAATGATTGACTAGGAAGCAAGGAAGGGTACAAGTAGAATGTCGAGAGAATTCTGTACCCCCTAAGGCTAAACCCACTATAGCCTAGACAAATGTAAACACATGAACTAAGCCTAGATATAACTAAGCATATATGTTTGACAGAGATGTGAGGTCAGTCGACACTTTTTTGGGTGATGTGATATCAGTAGACACCATGGAGTGGAGATGTGAGGTGAGTCGACACTTTTTTGGGTGATGTGATGCGAGTAGACACCATGGAGTGGAGATGTGAGGTGAGTCGACACTTTTTTGGGTGATGTGAGGTGACTAGACACCATGGAATGGAGATGTGAGGTGAGTCGACACTTTTTTGGGTGATTTGATGCGAGTAGACACCATGGAGTGGAGATGTGAGGTGAGTCGACACTTTTTGGGTGATGTGATGCGACTAGACACCATGGAGTGGAGATGTGAGGTGAGTCGACACTTTTTTGGGTGATGTGATGCGAGTAGACACCATGGAGTGGAGATGTGAGGTGAGTCGACACTTTTTTGGGTGATTTGATGCGAGTAGACACCATGGAGTGGAGATGTGAGGTGAGTCGACACTTTTTTGGGTGATCTAATGCGACTAGACACCATGGAGTGGAGATGTGAGGTGAGTCGACACTTTTTTGGGTAATTTGATGCGAGTAGATACCATGGAGTGGAGATGTGAGGTGAGTCGACACTTTTTTGGGTGATGTGATGCGACTAGACACCATGGAGTGGAGATGTGAGGTGAGTCAATACATTTTTGGGTGATTTGATGCGAGTAGACACCATGGAGTGGAGATGTGAGGTGAGTCGACACTTTTTTGGGTGATGTGATGCGACTAGACACCATGGAGTGGAGATGTGAGGTGAGTCGACACTTTTTTGGGTGATTTGATGCGAGTAGACACCATGGAGTGGAGATGTGAGGTGAGTCGACACTTTTTTGGGTGATGCGATGCGACTAGACATCATGGAGTGATATGTGAGGTGAGTCGACACTTTTTTGGGTGATGTGATGCGACTAGACACTATGGAGTGGAGATGTGAGGTGAGTCGACACTTTTTTGGGTGATGTGATGCGAGTAGACACCATGGAGTGGAGATGTGAGGTGAGTCGACACGTTTTTGGGTGATTTGATGCGAGTAGACACCATGGAGTGGAGATGTGAGGTGAGTCGACAATTGTTTGGGTGATGTGATGCGACTAGCCACCGTGGAGTGGAGATGTGAGGTGAGTCGACACTTTTTTGGGTGATTTGATGCGAGTAGACACCATGGAGTGGAGATGTGAGGTGAGTCGACACTTTTTTGGGTGATTTGATGCGAGTAGACACCATGGAGTGGAGATGTGAGGTGAGTCGACACTTTTTTGGGTGATGTGATGCGACTAGACACCATAGAGTGGAGATGTGAGGTGAGTCGACACTTTTTTGGGTGATGTGATGCGACTAGACACCATGGAGTGGAGATGTGAGGTGAGTCGACACTTTTTTGGGTGATGTGATGCGACTAGACACCATGGAGTGGAGATGTGAGGTGAGTCGACACTTTTTTGGGTAATGTGATGCGACTAGACACCATGGAGTGGAGATGTGAGGTGAGTCGACACTTTTTTGGGTGATGTGATGCAAGTAGACACCATGGAGTGGAGATGTGAGGTGAGTCGACACTTTTTTGGGTGATTTGATGCGAGTAGACACCATGGAGTGGAGATGTGAGGTGAGTCGACACTTTTTTGGGTGATTTGATGCGAGTAGACACCATGGAGTGGAGATGTGAGGTGAGTCGACACTTTTTTGGGTGATGTGATGCGACTAGACACCATGGAGTGGAGATGTGAGGTGAGTCGACACTTTTTTGGGTGATGTGATGCAAGTAGACACCATGGAGTGGAGATGTGAGGTGAGTCGACACTTTTTTGGGTGATTTGATGCGAGTAGACACCCTGGAGTGGAGATGTGAGGTGAGTCGACACTTTTTTGGGTGATGTGATGCGACTAGACACCATGGAGTGGAGATGTGAGGTGAGTCGACACTTTTTTGGGTGATTTGATGCGAGTAGACACCATGGAGTGGAGATGTGAAGTGAGTCGACACTTTTTTGGGTGATTTGATGCGACTAGACACCATGGAGTGGAGATGTGAGGTGATTCGACACTTTTTTGGGTGATGTGATGCGACTAGACACCATGGAGTGGAGATGTGAGGTGAGTCGACACGTTTTTGGGTGATGTGATGCGACTAGACACCATGGAGTGGAGATGTGAGGTGAGTCGACACTTTTTTGGGTGATGTGATGCGAGTAGACACCATGGAGTGGAGATGTGAGGTGAGTCGACACTTTTTTGGGTGATTTGATGCGAGTAGACACCATGGAGTGGAGATGTGAGGTGAGTCGACACTTTTTTGGGTGATTTGATGCGAGTAGACACCATGGAGTGGAGATGTGAGGTGATTCGACACTTTTTTGGGTGATGTGATGCGACTAGACACCATGGAGTGGAGATGTGAGGTGAGTCGACACGTTTTTGGGTGATGTGATGCGACTAGACACCATGGAGTGGAGATGTGAGGTGAGTCGACACTTTTTTGGGTGATGTGATGCGACTAGACACCATGGAGTGGAGATGTGAGGTGAGTCGACACTTTTTTGGGTGATGTGATGCAAGTAGACACCATGGAGTGGAGATGTGAGGTGAGTCGACACTTTTTTGGGTGATTTGATGCGAGTAGACACCATGGAGTGGAGATGTGAGGTGAGTCGACACTTTTTTGGGTGATGTGATGCGACTAGACACCATGGAGTGGAGATGTGAGGTGAGTCGACACTTTTTTGGGTGATTTGATGCGAGTAGACACCATGGAGTGGAGATGTGAGGTGAGTCGACACTTTTTTGGGTGATGTGATGCGACTAGACACCATGGAGTGGAGATGTGAGGTGAGTCGACACTTTTTTGGGTGATGTGATGCGACTAGACACCATGGAGTGGAGATGTGAGGTGAGTCGACACTTTTTTGGGTGATGTGATGCAAGTAGACACCATGGAGTGGAGATGTGAGGTGAGTCGACACTTTTTTGGGTGATTTGATGCGAGTAGACACCCTGGAGTGGAGATGTGAGGTGAGTCGACACTTTTTTGGGTGATGTGATGCAAGTAGACACCATGGAGTGGAGATGTGAGGTGAGTCGACACTTTTTTGGGTGATTTGATGCGAGTAGACACCATGGAGTGGAGATGTGAGGTGAGTCGACACTTTTTTGGGTGATGTGATGCGACTAGACACCATGGAGTGGAGATGTGAGGTGAGTCGACACTTTTTTGGGTGATTTGATGCGAGTAGACACCATGGAGTGGAGATGTGAGGTGACTCGACACTTTTTTGGGTGATGTGATGCGACTAGACACCATGGAGTGGAGATGTGAGGTGAGTCGACACTTTTTTGGGTGATTTGATGCGAGTAGACACCATGGAGTGGAGATGTGAGGTGAGTCGACACTTTTTTGGGTGATGTGATGCGACTAGACACCATGGAGTGGAGATGTGAGGTGAGTCGACACTTTTTTGGGTGATTTGATGCGAGTAGACACCATGGAGTGGAGATGTGAGGTGAATCGACACTTGTTTGGGTGATGTGATGCGACTAGCCACCGTGGAGTGGAGATGTGAGGTGAGTCGACACTTTTTTGGGTGATTTGATGCGAGTAGACACCATGGAGTGGAGATGTGAGGTGAGTCGACACTTTTTTGGGTGATGTGATGCGACTAGACACCGTGGAGTGGAGATGTGAGGTGAGTCGACACTTTTTTGGGTGATTTGATGCGAGTAGACACCATGGAGTGGAGATGTTAGGTGAATCGACACTTGTTTGGGTGATGTGATGCGACTAGCCACCGTGGAGTGGAGATGCGAGGTGAGTCGACACTTTTTTGGGTGATGTGATGCGACCAGACACCATGGAGTGGAGATGTGAGGTGAGTCGACACTTTTTTGGGTGATTTGATGCGAGTAGACACCATGGAGTGGAGATGTGAGGTGAGTCGACTTTTTTTTGGGTGATGTGATGCGAGTAGATACCATGGAGTGGAGATGTGAGGTGAGTCGACACTTTTTTGGGTGATGTGATGCGACTAGACACCATGGAGTGGAGATGCGAGGTGAGTCGACACTTTTTTGGGTGATGTGATGCGACCAGACACCATGGAGTGGAGATGTGAGGTGAGTCGACACTTTTTTGGGTGATTTGATGCGAGTAGACACCATGGAGTGGAGATGTGAGGTGAGTCGACTTTTTTTTGGGTGATGTGATGCGAGTAGATACCATGGAGTGGAGATGTGAGGTGAGTCGACACTTTTTTGGGTGATTTGATGCGAGTAGACACCATGGAGTGGAGATGTGAGGTGAGTCGACGCTTTTTTGGGGTTTAGGGTGAGTCGACATCAAATCACCCAAAAAAGTGTCGACTCACCTCACATCTCCACTCCATGGTGTCTAGTCGCATCACATCACCCAAAAAAGTGTCGACTCACCTCACATCTCCACTCCATGGTGTCTACTCGCATCACATCACCCAAAAAAGTGTCGACTCACCTCACGTTTCCACTCCATGGTGTCTAGTCGCATCACATCACCCAAAAAAGTGTCGACTCACCTCACATCTCCACTCCATGGTGTCTACTCGCATCAAATCACCCAAAAAAGTGTCGACTCACCTCACATCTCCACTCCATGGTGTCTACTCACATCAAATCACCCAAAAAAGTGTCGACTCACCTCACATCTCCACTCCACGGTGTCTAGTCGCATCACATCACCCAAAAAAGTGTCGACTCACCTCACATCTCCACTCCATGGTGTCTACTCGCATCAAATCACCCAAAAAAGTGTCGACTCACCTCACATCTCCACTCCATGGTGTCTAGTCGCATCAAATCACCCAAAAAAGTGTCGACTCACCTCACATCTCCACTCCATGGTGTCTACTCGCATCAAATCACCCAAAAAAGTGTCGACTCACCTCACATCTCCACTCCATGGTGTCTACTCGCATCAAATCACCCAAAAAAGTGTCGACTCACCTCACATCTCCACTCCATGGTGTCTACTCGCATCAAATCACCCAAAAAAGTGTCGACTCACCTCACATCTCCACTCCATGGTGTCTACTTGCATCACATCACCCAAAAAAGTGTCGACTCACCTCACATCTCCACTCCATGGTGTCTAGTCGCATCACATCACCCAAAAAAGTGTCGACTCACCTCACATCTCCACTCCATGGTGTCTAGTCGCATCACATCACCCAAAAAAGTGTCGACTCACCTCACATCTCCACTCCATGGTGTCTAGTCGCATCACATCACCCAAAAAAGTGTCGACTCACCTCACATCTCCACTCTATGGTGTCTAGTCGCATCACATCACCCAAAAAAGTGTCGACTCACCTCACATCTCCACTCCATGGTGTCTACTCGCATCAAATCACCCAAAAAAGTGTCGACTCACCTCACATCTCCACTCCATGGTGTCTACTCGCATCAAATCACCCAAAAAAGTGTCGACTCACCTCACATCTCCACTCCACGGTGGCTAGTCGCATCACATCACCCAAACAATTGTCGAATCACCTCACATCTCCACTCCATGGTGTCTACTCGCATCAAATCACCCAAAAACGTGTCGACTCACCTCACATCTCCACTCCATGGTGTCTACTCGCATCACATCACCCAAAAAAGTGTCGACTCACCTCACATCTCCACTCCATAGTGTCTAGTCGCATCACATCACCCAAAAAAGTGTCGACTCACCTCACATATCACTCCATGATGTCTAGTCGCATCACATCACCCAAAAAAGTGTCGACTCACCTCACATCTCCACTCCATGGTGTCTACTCGCATCAAATCACCCAAAAAAGTGTCGACTCACCTCACATCTCCACTCCATGGTGTCTAGTCGCATCACATCACCCAAAAAAGTGTCGACTCACCTCACATCTCCACTCCATGGTGTCTACTCGCATCAAATCACCCAAAAATGTATTGACTCACCTCACATCTCCACTCCATGGTGTCTAGTCGCATCACATCACCCAAAAAAGTGTCGACTCACCTCACATCTCCACTCCATGGTATCTACTCGCATCAAATTACCCAAAAAAGTGTCGACTCACCTCACATCTCCACTCCATGGTGTCTAGTCGCATCAGATCACCCAAAAAAGTGTCGACTCACCTCACATCTCCACTCCATGGTGTCTACTCGCATCAAATCACCCAAAAAAGTGTCGACTCACCTCACATCTCCACTCCATGGTGTCTACTCGCATCACATCACCCAAAAAAGTGTCGACTCACCTCACATCTCCACTCCATGGTGTCTAGTCGCATCACATCACCCAAAAAGTGTCGACTCACCTCACATCTCCACTCCATGGTGTCTACTCGCATCAAATCACCCAAAAAAGTGTCGACTCACCTCACATCTCCATTCCATGGTGTCTAGTCACCTCACATTACCCAAAAAAGTGTCGACTCACCTCACATCTCCACTCCATGGTGTCTAGTCGCATCACATCACCCAAAAAGTGTCGACTCACCTCACATCTCCACTCCATGGTGTCTACTCGTATCACATCACCCAAAAAAGTGTCGACTCACCTCACATCTCCACTCCATGGTGTCTACTGATATCACATCACCCAAAAAAGTGTCGACTGACCTCACATCTCTGTCAAACATATATGCTTAGTTATATCTAGGCTTAGTTCATGTGTTTACATTTGTCTAGGCTATAGTGGGTTTAGCCTTAGGGGGTACAGAATTCTCTCGACATTCTACTTGTACCCTTCCTTGCTTCCTAGTCAATCATTCTCACCTAAGATTCTAACATGGTATTATGAGCAACTAAGTCTTAGGACCTAGTCTCAATGGGCCCACCACCTACTGCACTACCCGTACCTAGCCCGTCGACTTCGTCGCCCGCGCCCGGCCCGTACCTAGCCCGTCGCCCGGCCCGTACCTAGCTCGTCGCCTCGGCCCCGCTGGCCCCGTCGACTTCGTCGCCCGCGCCCGGCCCGTACCTAGCTCGTCGCCAGGCCCGTACGTAGCCCGTCGCCTCGGCCCCGCTGGCCCCGTCGTCTTCGTCGCCCGCGCCCAGCCCGTACCTAGCTCGTCGCCTGGCCCGTACCTAGCCTGTCGCCCGGTCCGTACATAGCCCGTCACCTCGGCCCCACTGGCCCCGTCAACTTCGTCGCCCGCGCCAGGCGCGTACCTAGCCCGTCGCCCGGCCAGTACCTAGCCCGTCGCCCGGCCCGTACCTAACCCGTCGCCCGCCCCGTACCTAGCCCGTCGCCTCGGCCCCGCTGGCCCCGTCAACTTCGACGCCCGCGCCCGGCACGTACCTAGCCCGTCGCCCGGCCCGTACCTAGCCCGCGCCGGGCCTCGTCTCCTGCCTGCGCCCGGCCCATACCTAGCCCGTCGCCCAGCCTGTACCTAGCCTGTCGCTCGGCCCGTACCTAGCCTCGTACCCGGCCCTGTACCTGCCCAGCGCCCGGCCCTGTACCTGTTTGGCCCCTCGGCAAATCACCACCTCTGTCAGAGTGCAGACGCAGGACAGGAAGGTCCTGGCCGAAACGCGCACGCAGCTGGAGACGGACTGTGCGGATCCAAGGGATCAAGACAGCAGAGACTTCACCCTTGCTGCGCAAGGGGAAGACTGTGGTGTATCGCGTGTAGTCGTCAACTACCAGCAGGAAGTAGCGCTCGCGGCCCTGTCCACTGACGCGGGCTGGGCCCCACACGTCCATGTGGAGGGTCTGCAGGGGAGCAGTCGTCGGGGGAAACGAGGAGGAGTGAGGAGCGGCGCGCTGCCGCCCCTCGACGCAAGGAAGACAGGGCAGGGCAGGCGAGGGCGGCAGGGGAGGCAGAGACCTGGGGAGACCAGAGACAAGGAGATGGGAGTGCATGCCACGAAGGCGTGGCAGGGAGGGGTGACCCAGGCGGTGGTGCCAAAGAAGAGTCTGGTGCGACAGGAGGCGACACGAGCAAGCAACGGCTACCTGACCTGACACGGACACCTGAGCAGACGCAGCGACCTGAGGAGGCTCGGTAGCCAGTGTGTACAGACTCGACCCTGGCGGACGAGTGAACGTAGCCAGGTGACGCCCCGTCCGCGTGCACGTGCAGATCGACACACGCTGACCCCTAGGAGTGGTGGTAGTGACCATCGCATCCTGAAGGGCAGCGGTACTCACCAAGTTCGTAGAGAACGAGGGGAGGTGAAGACCTGACAGAGAGCCAGACGGAACCGCCGGACACGGGAGGACAGTGGAGGAACTGGCAACGACCGGGCCCCCAGAGGGATCGGCCAGTCTGACCGGAACAGGTGCAGGAAGACGAGTGAGAGTGGTGCTGTCACGAATGAAACAGCGCGAGGCGCCGGAGTCTAACGTGAAGGTGTGCAGGGCCTCAGCAGGCGCAGTACCAGGGGGAGTACCAGACGCACTAGCACCTAGAGCAGCAGCGGCTATACCTGGGTCAGGCGGCACACACCAGTAACAGTCACCCTCAGCACTAAAAGACAAAGCATACATGGCAGAGATAATAACATCAAAGTCTAGGTCATAGATGGCAACTCCCGACCTAAGCAACTCCGCCCAGCGAGGGCGCTCGACGTCATCACCAAACTCAGTGCGCCAGGCGTCGTCAAGGCGGGCAAAGCAGCGGCGCTCAGTGTGAAACCGCCCGCATGTCTTGCCCGCACGGGCACCCGTGCGAATGACATACGGGCAGGTCTCACTACCCTCGCCCGCCCCACGCTGAACCAACCACTCACGGAGCTGCTGAGGCGTCTAAGTCTCACTCCGACGCTGCTGCTGCTGGCCCCGACCGCCACCAGGGCCTCCACGCTGAGGTCCAGACCGACCACCACTGGTCCCACCGCCTCCACTGCCGCCACCCCCTCCGCTGCCTCCACCGCCGCCACCAGAGCCTCCACCCCCGCCACCGGTCCCACCGCCGCCACCACCTCCACCGCCTCCGCCTCCTCTACCGCTGCCCCCACTGCCACGCCCACTGCCACCTCCACCACCACCGCTGCCTCCTCCACTACCCCGACCACCCTTGCCCTTGCTGTTGCGGCGCTTCGTACTAGTCGAAGCAGCACCGACGTCCTTAGGAACAGAGACGTCTGCAGCAGCAGCAGAGGCGAAGGAGGAGGAAAGGGGGGAGGGGGAGCACCCCTCAAAGAAGGGTGAGCGCGGGGTGCCACGAGCAGCACCTACAGCAACTGCACTAGTCTCAGCTGCGAGGAGATGCTGCTCGAGGAGGTCAACAGTGAGGGAAGTGGGGTCGAGGGTGAGGAAGTGGTCCGTGACAGAGCGAAGGGAGTCAGGGAGGCGAGTGACTATGAAGTAGAGGGTGATGAACATGGGGGGCTGGTTCGTGGGAAGGAACTCAGCAGGAACGGTAGCGCGGTAGCGAGCGTCGCTAGTGCGGAGGTGGGTAACCAGGTCCGCTACTGTGGCAAAAGCCGACAGCCCAGGGAACAGGTAGGGCAGTAGCAGTCTGCCAAGAGCAGCAGTGGCAGGGGAGGAGTAGCGAGCAACGACAGCGTCGTACAAGGCCTGTGCTGTCCTGTGCTCGCCAATGTGAGCACATTCTGTTGCGGGCAGGTGGTTGCGAATGGCCAAGCGGGCAGTAGCGTCACGAGAGAGCCACTGGGAACGAGTCGAAACGTCAGCTGTGGCGGGAGGGGCTGGAGCGGCACCGGACACGAGGTCAAACAGCGAGACACTGTCCCGACTGTCGCTCAGTAGGTACAGTTGCAGATCGTCGTGCCACGTGTCAAATGCTACAGGTCTGCCCTCCGGGTCGAACGGGAGAACCCGAAGCAACGCCATAGGGGCAGAGGAGCCTGGGGGCCGCGGGGCCAAACAAGGGGCCGAGGGGCCTAGGGGGCCGAGGGGCCAAACAAGGGGCCGGGGGGCCGGGTGCCGGTCTCTGAGGTGGGGCCGAGTGGCCTAGGGGCCGCGGGGCCAAACAGGGGGCCGGGGGGGCCTAGAGGGGGCCAAGGGGCCTAGGGGGCCGAGGGGCCAAACAAGAGGCCGGGGGGGCCGGGCGCCGGTCTCTGAGGTGGGGCCGAGGGGCCTAGGGGCCGCGAGGCCAAACAAGGGGGCCGGGGGGGGGCCTTGGGGGGGGGCGAAGGGCCTAGGGGGCCGAGGGGCCAAACAAGGGGCCTAGGGGGCCGAGGGGCCAAAGTAGGGGCCAGGGGGCCGGGTGCCAGTTTCTGAGATGGGACCGAGGGGCCTAGGGGCCGCGGGGCCAAACAAGGGGCCGGGGGGGCCTTGGGGGGGGCCGAGGGGCCTAGGGGGCCGAGGGGCCAAAGTAGGGGCCGGGGGGGGCGGGCGCCAATCTCTGAGGTGTTATAGTCACAATAGGCTTGAATGTGCCTAAAACGAAAGATAGAGAGCACAGACGGATTTCTGCACAGCGGCTTCAAACGTTGATAGCGTTCTGCTCACAGCTGCAAATGACTTGATTCAAATTGGATCTGGAGCGTCTTCACGTCGTCTACAATTAGCAATTTAGATTGCACGATTTGATAAAGAATTGACGACACAGCGTCGGTTTGAACGAACGGTACTATGGCAGCCACTATAGTCTTAGAACACAAGATAGGAAGAGTTACGAGTTGGGAATGACTCCCAGCTCCTACAAACCCCAAGAGCCGAGGTACAGTGATGTGGAACAGTGCCACACTGTCCCCAACCACGAAGGGTCTCGAAACTACCCTTCACTAGGGCCTACACCAAGTGAAATGTTACACTACACAAAGTAATGTAACTATCTTCAATATCTCGAGGTGTACCCTTTTTGGCGAGCTTCGAAATCACTTGAGGCTTGACACCAAGGCTCGGGCTCTTCATCACAAACTCATCCTTGAGTTCTTGATGGGTCTGCTGCACACACCTGCGACACGCCGAACGTTCGACACAGGACAAAATAGAAACCGCGCACGACAAAATAGAAACCGCGCGCGAGACACAAACGACCGCGTAACACGCGTCTAGCGATAACTCGCTATTGACTCGACACACACACTCGACATCATGACTCAACATTCACACACAATTATAAGCATGAAATATATATTATCCCATGCCCTCATACCATTCCATACACACACACATTCACGCACACGGACAACAAGCCGAGTGCAAACCGTAGGGTTGCACCAACAAACTCCCCCTCGGATTGTTGGCCTTAGGATATGTTGCTCTCTCAGTTCAGAGCCATCCCAGCCAGCTTGCAACACTTCCAATGCTACTGCTCCACCAGCCTCTTGGTCATCATGTCAGCCGGCTGCCCCGTGGTCTTCACGTAGCGCAACTCAACTTCACCCGCGGTTACCATGCTCCTCGTCCAATGCCACTTCACCCTCATGTGCTTCGTGAGTCCATGCAACACAGGGTTCTTAGCAAGAGCAATGGCACCCTGGCTGTCACAGTACAGTGGGGTAGGTCCTTGCTGCTCCTCCCCCAATTCAGCCAACAAACGCCGCTGCCACACAATCTCCCGTACGGCACGGAAGAGTGCCATGTACTCGGACTCCACCGAGCTCAAAGCTTGGTCAACCTGCTTCTTGCTCTCCCAAGCAGTTGGGCCTCCACCAACACAGCATATGAAGCCTCCCACACTTGTCATGTCCTCTGGTTCTGATGCATATGAAGCATCCGAGTAGGCGGTGAGGAACAAACGCCCGGGTTCAACACCATCCGCGCCCTTTTGGCGCCTTTGTGCCGCCGCCGAGTATTGCAGCCCAACGGTCGGTGTTTGGCCAAGATACTTGGCCACCCTCATTCCAGCTGCTACCTGCTCCTCATTAGGGCATTGCACAACCCTAGCCAGCTGCCCGGTAGCAAACGCGACGTCCGGTCGGGTGTTTACCGCCGCATACATGAGGCTGCCCACCAACGAGTGAAATCGGCGCCTCTCCTCTTCACCAACGCTCTCCTCCTCTGGTCCCTTCACACACTTGAACCCAGAGGGAAAGGGTGTAGCCACATGGCCTTCACTCTGCCCAAAGTTGGCAGCCAATGCCTCCAGGTACTTTCGTTGATGCACCCGCATGCACCGCTTCTCCACATCTCGTTCGATGTGGAGCCCAAGGTAGAAGCTCACGTCACCAAGGGCCTTGCACTTGAACTTGTCTTGAAGCTTCAGCATCACCTCCTTCACAAGGTCAGAAGAGGGTGAGAAAATGAGGATGTCATCCACATAAACCACCATGAAACTCCTCTGCTCCCCCTCGCCAAGCATGAACAAGGAGTGATCGGCCGTTGAGGGAGTGAAGCCGATCCCCTCCAACACTTCGCGCAGCTTCATGTACCATTGCCTAGGGGCCTGCTTCAGCCCATAGAGGGCCTTCTTCAGCTTCCACACTCTGCCACTACCATCATCAAACCCCTCTGGCTGCGCCATAAAAATCTCCTCCTCAAGGATGCCGTTAAGGAATGCCGTTACGATGTCCATTTGCTTTACTACCCATCCTTTGATGGCGGCTCCCGCGAATAGGGTTCGCAGCGTCGTCGGCTTCACCACAGGGGCAAACAGCTCCTTGAAGTCCACCTTCTCCTTCTGCTGGTACCCCTTGGCTACAAGCCTAGACTTGTAGCGCTCGATCTTGCCGTCGGCATCCGACTTGATTTTGAAGAGCCACTTGGACGTTATCGCCGTACGCCCCTCCGGTAGCTCCACCAATTCAAACGTGTCATTCTCCTCGATGCTCTTCAGCTCACACTCCATGGCCTTCTTCCACTCCTCAGCATCACTACTCTCCAAAGCCTCCTTGAGAGTTGCTGGTTCTCCCGGCATCTCCACCGGAGAGAAGAACGCGAAGGCACACTCCTCGTAGTCACTCTCCTCGTCGTCTCCGACCATCATTGCCGCTCCGGCCAGGGCTGTCTTGCCCTGCTTTCCCGGCGCATCATAGGTCAGCCTATTAGGGGGTTGAACTCTCCTCTTCCCCCTTCCTTCCTCCTCAGCTGCAGGGACTTGAAGGCCTTGGCGTTGCTGCGGTGTGGCTCGAATCCGTGGAGCACTCGTAGTACGGGAAGGGAGTGACGGTGCACGCTCGCTCACTTGCTGCACCTCCTCCTCTTCTTCCTCTGCATCATTGGCCTCCTCTCCCCCATTCACAAGGGAGGATTGCCTTGTGGTTGTGCTGCCGCTGCTCAGCTCCAAAGGCAGCTCCACATGCTCCAAACCGGAACTCTTCACCTCCCCAAACCGCACGCCTATCTTCGCCTCATTCTCCGCCTTCCAATCCTTGTACATGAAGTTCTCCATGAACTTGCAGTCCCTGCTCACCAAAAACTTCTTGGTGAATGGGTCCCAAAGAAGCCATCCCTTGCTGTTTTGAGCCATGCCCAAGTGCACGGCCCACACCGCCTTGGCACCAAGCTTGTTGTGCCGAAGATGCTTAGGCACGAGCGCCATGCACATGCACCCGAACACCCGAAGCATATCCACCTTTGGCTTCCTTCCTAGCCACTCCACATAGGGCACCCATTTGTCTGCTCCCACATGAGTCAAGGCTCTGTTCTTGGCCACACACGCGCTCCGCACCGCATCAGGCCAGAAATAGTCGGGTAGCCCGGCTTCAATGAGCAACCCGCGTGCCGCCTCCGTGATTGTGCGGTTCGCTCGCTCGGCGATGCCGTTCATTGCAGGGGAGTATGGCATGGTGAGGGAGTGCCGAATACCATTCTTCTTCAGCCACAACCCAAACTCCTTGCTCAGGAACTCTCCCCCTCGATCGGTGCGGATTGACTTGACTAGACGGTCTTGTTGCCGCTCCACCATCGGGAACCAATCCGTCTTCAACGTTTCAGCCACGTCGCTCTTCTTGGCCAGCACGTACACCCAAGTCATGCGGGTGTAGACGTCGACAATGGTGAGAAAATACTCAGCTCCAGCAGCTCCAAGCTTCAGGGGGCTCACCACGTCCATCACCACCTCATCAAGCGGTGCCTTTGCCGTTGCCTCCGAACTAGGGAACGGAAACCGGGTGAACTTGGCTTGAATGCACGTCGGGCAGCCAAGCACCTCATCGGGCTCCCCCTTCACACGTATGCCAGCAACCATCTCATTCTTCACTAGCTGCTGCAAGATGGGCAGGGCCACATGCCCCATGCGCCGATGCAAGGTGAGCCAATCACACTCCCCCGTAGCCGAAGTTGGATTGGAGAATGCCGCGCTCGCAATAGCGCCCCACATACTCTCTCCGTAGTCCTCCTCCGCTGCTGCCTCTGGGTTCTCCTCACCCTTTTGCTGCTCCTTGGTTGCTGCACCACTCTCCTTAGGTTCACTGAACTTGCTGGTCCCTCCAGGTTTGCTCTTCTTGAGCTCATTCTCCTTAGCGCGACCGTTCGCGCCATCGTCGCTACCGACCGCTCCATCCTTGGTGCTGATGCTTGCTGCCACTTGCCTCTCCTTAGGCATAGGGACCACTGGGATCTGCCACATCTCGTTGTAGACATCCCTGTCCTCATGAAGGTCCCAAAGAATTCGATCGCCAAGCCTTGCGGTGTAGGTCTTGGCTCCCTTCGAGTTCGTGTCCATGCCGGCCTTTGCCAACCGCCGCACGGAAATCATGTTTGCAGCAAGGCTGGGCACCCAAAGCACGTTCTTGAGGCCCACCATCTTCCCATCAGCACCCTTGAACATGGCCTTGCCCATGCCTTTCACCTCTGCTCGCTGCCCCAAAGCCGATGTGACATGCTTCACCGGTGACGGCTCGAGTTCGGTGAGCAAGTCCGGGCGAGGTGTCATGCTATAGGTAGCGCCACTATCAATCACCCAATAGTCCAGGGGGTGTAGGGTCACCTTCCCCACAGCTGCTGGCTCCTCAAAGCCTTCATCCTTCTCTGGACCAGCCGGTACTTGCGTCGACACGAAGTAGAATAGACCCGGGTATCGATCGTCGCTCGGGTCCTTGTCGTTGTCTCCGCTCTTCATGTTTGCAGCTCCGCCACCGCGACCGCCACGGCCTCCACGGCCTCGTCCTCTCCCTCCTCCTGCTCCTCTACCCTCTTGGCCTTGAGCAGGGGTCCAACCATCAGGGAGTTTGTAGCAGTCGCGCCACATGTGTCCGCTCTTGTGGCAATAGTGACACTCGCCGTCGAATCGGCCGCGACCGCGTCCGTAGCTCTTGTCGTCGCTGCCGTAACCGCCACTCCTGCGGCCTCCGCCGAAGTTGCTGCCACCAAACCTTCCTCCCCCTCGTCCTCTGCCTCTTCCTCGACCATATCCACGGCCGATGCTCGCTGCCCCAGCGCCATCCGCACTCGCCAACTCACGGCGGCGGAAATCCTCTTGAAGGATAGCTCGCTTCACGTCTTCAAGCGAGAGGCGGGGCAAGTCGCGATTAAGGTTGATGATGAGCGAGGACCATGACTCTGGGAGTAAGGCCAGCAACTTGGTCTTCTTTTGGAGCTCACTGTAGTTCAAATCAGCTACCTCAAGCCGCGTCAACAAGTCGAAGAATTTCTGCACCCCTTCTTCAACCGCTTCGTCTTCTTCAATTCGTAGTGCCGCCATTTGCCGTTCCAATACCACCGCTACCGCCGCTGTTGCAGGAGCATGTACACCCTTGAGAGCAGCCCATGCCTTTGGTCCTTTCTCTGGTTCACGCTGGAATGGCTTGATGTGACGGATCTGACTGCTCCCCAACGCTTGCCCAAGTAAGAGATAGCCTTGTGCGCTCTTCCGCACCCACGGGCTCTTCTCCGGGTCGTTCTCGGGGCGCTTCTCCGTTCCTTCCATCACCTCCAGCAGGTCATAGTGGTCAAAGATGTTCTCCATCTTGAAGGACCATTCAGCAAAGTTGTCACCGTTGAACTTGTCAAGCCCAAACACCCTAGGCTCATCCCTAGGTGGGCCAAGACTTGGTTGCATGGGCGCCATGGCTGAATCACGGGGTTGGCCTTGAGCTTGAGCTTCTCCACTGCCACCAGCACCTCTGCCACCCCTTTCCTCAGGTCCAGACATTGTCGAAACTGCTCCAAGGGGCTCTGATACCACTTGTTATAGTCACAATAGGCTTGAATGTGCCTAAAACGAAAGATAGAGAGCACAGACGGATTTCTGCACAGCGGCTTCAAACGTTGATAGCGTTCTGCTCACAGCTGCAAATGACTTGATTTAAATTGGATCTGGAGCGTCTTCACGTCGTCTACAATGATCAATTTAGATTGCACGATTTGATAAAGAATTGACGACACAGCGTCGGTTTGAACGAACGGTACTATGGCAGCCACTATAGTCTTAGACCACAAGATAGGAAGTGTTACGAGTTGGGAATGACTCCCAGCTCCTACAAACCCCAAGAGCCGAGGTACAGTGATGTGGAACAGTGCCACACTGTCCCCAACCACGAAGTGTCTCGAAACTACCCTTCACTAGGGCCTACACCAAGTGAAATGTTACACTACACAAAGTAATGTAACTATCTTCAATATCTTGAGGTGTACCCTTTTGGCAAGCTTCGAAATCACTTGAGGCTTGACACCAAGGCTCGGGCTCTTCATCACAAACTCATCCTTGAGTTCTTGATGGGTCTGCTGCACACACCTGCGACACGCCGAACGTTCGACACAGGACAAAATAGAAACCGCGCACGACAAAATAGAAACCGCGCGCGAGACACAAACGACCGCGTAACACGCGTCTAGCGATAACTCGCTATTGACTCGACACACACACTCGACATCATGACTCAACATTCACACACAATTATAAGCATGAAATATATATTATCCCATGCCCTCATACCATTCCATACACACACACATTCACGCACACGGACAACAAGCCGAGTGCAAACCGTAGGGTTGCACCAACAACATCTCCACTCCATGGTGTCTACTCGCATCAAATCACCCAAAAAAGTGTCGACTCACCTCACATCTCCACTCCATGGTGTCTAGTCGCATCACATCACCCAAAAAAGTGTCGACTCACCTCACATCTCCACTCCATGGTGTCTACTCGCATCAAATCACCCAAAAAAGTGTCGACTCACCTCACATCTCCACTCCATGGTGTCTAGTCGCATCACATCACCCAAAAAAGTGTCGACTCACCTCACATCTCCACTCCATGGTGTCTACTCGCATCAAATCACCCAAAAAAGTGTCGACTCACCTCACATCTCCACTCCATGGTGTCTACTTGCATCACATCACCCAAAAAAGTGTCGACTCACCTCACATCTCCACTCCATGGTGTCTAGTCGCATCACATCACCCAAAAACGTGTCGACTCACCTCACATCTCCACTCCATGGTGTCTAGTCGCATCACATCACCCAAAAAAGTGTCGAATCACCTCACATCTCCACTCCATGGTGTCTACTCACATCAAATCACCCAAAAAAGTGTCGACTCACCTCACATCTCCACTCCATGGTATCTACTCGCATCAAATCACCCAAAAAAGTGTCGACTCACCTCACATCTCCACTCCACGGTGGCTAGTCGCATCACATCACCCAAACAAGTGTCGATTCACCTCACATCTCCATTCCATGGTGTCTACTCGCATCAAATCACCCAAAAAAGTGTCGACTCACCTCACATCTCCACTCCACGGTGTCTAGTCGCATCACATCACCCAAAAAAGTGTCGACTCACCTCACATCTCCACTCCATGGTGTCTACTCGCATCAAATCACCCAAAAAAGTGTCGACTCACCTCACATCTCCACTCCATGGTGTCTAGTCGCATCACATCACCCAAAAAAGTGTCGACTCACCTCACATCTCCACTCCATGGTGTCTACTCGCATCAAATCACCCAAAAAAGTGTCGACCCACCTCACATCTCCACTCCATGGTATCTACTCGCATCACATCACCCAAAAAAAAGTCGACTCACCTCACATCTCCACTCCATGGTGTCTACTCGCATCAAATCGCCCAAAAAAGTGTCGACTCACCTCACATCTCCACTCCATGGTGTCTAGTCGCATCAAATCACCCAAAAAAGTGTCGACTCACCTCACATCTCCACTCCATGGTGTCTAGTCGCATCACATCACCCAAAAAAGTGTCGACTCACCTCACATCTCCACTCCATGGTATCTACTCGCATCACATCACCCAAAAAAAGTCGACTCACCTCACATCTCCACTCCATGGTGTCTACTCGCATCAAATCACCCAAAAAAGTGTCGACTCACCTCACATCTCCACTCCATGGTGTCTACTCGCATCAAATCACCCAAAAAAGTGTCGACTCACCTCACATCTCCACTCCAAGGTGGCTAGTCGCATCACATCACCCAAACAAGTGTCGATTCACCTCACATCTCCATTCCATGGTGTCTACTTGCATCAAATCACCCAAAAAAGTGTCGACTCACCTCACATCTCCACTCCACGGTGTCTAGTCGCATCACATAACCCAAAAAAGTGTCGACTCACCTCACATCTCCACTCCATGGTGTCTACTCGCATCAAATCACCCAAAAAATTGTCGACTCACCTCACATCTCCACTCCATGGTGTCTAGTCGCATCACATCACCCAAAAAAGTGTCGACTCACCTCACATCTCCACTCCATGGTGTCTACTCGCATCAAATCACCCAAAAAAGTGTCGACCCACCTCACATCTCCACTCCATGGTGTCTAGTCGCATCACATCACCCAAAAAAGCGTCGACTCACCTCACATCTCCACTCCATGGTGTCTACTCGCATCAAATCACCCAAAAAAGTGTCGACTCACCTCACATCTCCACTCCATGGTATCTACTCGCATCACATCACCCAAAAAAAAGTCGACTCACCTCACATCTCCACTCCATGGTGTCTACTCGCATCAAATCACCCAAAAAAGTATCGACTCACCTCACATCTCCACTCCATGGTGTCTAGTCGCATCAAATCACCCAAAAAAAGTCGACTCACCTCACATCTCCACTCCATGGTGTCTACTCGCATCAAATCACCCAAAAAAGTGTCGACTCACCTCACATCTCCACTCCATGGTGTCTACTCGCATCAAATCACCCAAAAAAGTGTCGACTCACCTCACATCTCCACTCCATGGTGTCTAGTCGCATCACATCACCCAAAAAAGCGTCGACTCACCTCACATATCCACTCCATGGTGTCTACTCGCATCAAATCACCCAAAAAAGTGTCGACTCACCTCACATCTCCACTCCATGGTATCTACTCGCATCACATCACCCAAAAAAAAGTCGACTCACCTCACATCTCCACTCCATGGTGTCTACTCGCATCAAATCGCCCAAAAAAGTGTCGACTCACCTCACATCTCCACTCCATGGTGTCTAGTCGCATCAAATCACCCAAAAAAGTGTCGACTCACCTCACATCTCCACTCCATGGTGTCTAGTCGCATCACATCACCCAAAAAAGTGTCGACTCACCTCACATCTCCACTCCATGGTGTCTACTTGCATCAAATCACCCAAAAAAGTGTCGACTCACCTCACATCTCCACTCCATGGTGTCTAGTCGCATCACATCACCCAAAAAAGTGTCGACTCACCTCACATCTCCACTCCATGGTGTGTACTCGCATCAAATCACCCAAAAAAGTGTCGACTCACCTCACATCTCCACTCCACGGTGGCTAGTCGCATCACATCACCCAAACAAGTGTCGATTCACCTCACATCTCCATTCCATGGTGTCTACTCGCATCAAATCACCCAAAAAAGTGTCGACTCACCTCACATCTCCACTCCACGGTGTCTAGTCGCATCACATCACCCAAAAAAGTGTCGACTCACCTCACATCTCCACTCCATGGTGTCTACTCGCATCAAATCACCCAAAAAAGTGTCGACTCACCTCACATCTCCACTCCATGGTGTCTAGTCGCATCACATCACCCAAAAAAGTGTCGACTCACCTCACATCTCCACTCCATGGTGTCTACTCGCATCAAATCACCCAAAAAAGTGTCGACCCACCTCACATCTCCACTCCATGGTGTCTAGTCGCATCACATCACCCAAAAAAGCGTCGACTCACCTCACATCTCCACTCCATGGTGTCTACTCGCATCAAATCACCCAAAAAAGTGTCGACTCACCTCACATCTCCACTCCATGGTATCTACTCGCATCACATCACCCAAAAAAAAGTCGACTCACCTCACATCTCCACTCCATGGTGTCTACTCGCATCAAATCACCCAAAAAAGTATCGACTCACCTCACATCTCCACTCCATGGTGTCTAGTCGCATCAAATCACCCAAAAAAAGTCGACTCACCTCACATCTCCACTCCATGGTGTCTACTCGCATCAAATCACCCAAAAAAGTGTCGACTCACCTCACATCTCCACTCCATGGTGTCTACTCGCATCAAATCACCCAAAAAAGTGTCGACTCACCTCACATCTCCACTCCAAGGTGGCTAGTCGCATCACATCACCCAAACAAGTGTCGATTCACCTCACATCTCCATTCCATGGTGTCTACTTGCATCAAATCACCCAAAAAAGTGTCGACTCACCTCACATCTCCACTCCACGGTGTCTAGTCGCATCACATAACCCAAAAAAGTGTCGACTCACCTCACATCTCCACTCCATGGTGTCTACTCGCATCAAATCACCCAAAAAATTGTCGACTCACCTCACATCTCCACTCCATGGTGTCTAGTCGCATCACATCACCCAAAAAAGTGTCGACTCACCTCACATCTCCACTCCATGGTGTCTACTCGCATCAAATCACCCAAAAAAGTGTCGACCCACCTCACATCTCCACTCCATGGTGTCTAGTCGCATCACATCACCCAAAAAAGCGTCGACTCACCTCACATCTCCACTCCATGGTGTCTACTCGCATCAAATCACCCAAAAAAGTGTCGACTCACCTCACATCTCCACTCCATGGTATCTACTCGCATCACATCACCCAAAAAAAAGTCGACTCACCTCACATCTCCACTCCATGGTGTCTACTCGCATCAAATCACCCAAAAAAGTATCGACTCACCTCACATCTCCACTCCATGGTGTCTAGTCGCATCAAATCACCCAAAAAAAGTCGACTCACCTCACATCTCCACTCCATGGTGTCTACTCGCATCAAATCACCCAAAAAAGTGTCGACTCACCTCACATCTCCACTCCATGGTGTCTACTCGCATCAAATCACCCAAAAAAGTGTCGACTCACCTCACATCTCCACTCCATGGTGTCTAGTCGCATCACATCACCCAAAAAAGCGTCGACTCACCTCACATATCCACTCCATGGTGTCTACTCGCATCAAATCACCCAAAAAAGTGTCGACTCACCTCACATCTCCACTCCATGGTATCTACTCGCATCACATCACCCAAAAAAAAGTCGACTCACCTCACATCTCCACTCCATGGTGTCTACTCGCATCAAATCGCCCAAAAAAGTGTCGACTCACCTCACATCTCCACTCCATGGTGTCTAGTCGCATCAAATCACCCAAAAAAGTGTCGACTCACCTCACATCTCCACTCCATGGTGTCTAGTCGCATCACATCACCCAAAAAAGTGTCGACTCACCTCACATCTCCACTCCATGGTGTCTACTTGCATCAAATCACCCAAAAAAGTGTCGACTCACCTCACATCTCCACTCCATGGTGTCTAGTCGCATCACATCACCCAAAAAAGTGTCGACTCACCTCACATCTCCACTCCATGGTGTGTACTCGCATCAAATCACCCAAAAAAGTGTCGACTCACCTCACATCTCCACTCCATGGTGTCTACTTGCATCACATCACCCAAAAAAGTGTCGACTCACCTCACATCTCCACTCCATGGTGTCTAGTCGCATCACATCACCCAAAAACGTGTCGACTCACCTCACATCTCCACTCCATGGTGTGTAGTCGCATCACATCACCCAAAAAAGTGTCGAATCACCTCACATCTCCACTCCATGGTGTCTACTCCATCAAATCACCCAAAAAAGTGTCGACTCACCTCACATCTCCACTCCATGGTGTCTACTCGCATCAAATCACCCAAAAAAGTGTCGACTCACCTCACATCTCCACTCCACGGTGGCTAGTCGCATCACATCACCCAAACAAGTGTCGATTCACCTCACATCTCCACTCCATGGTGTCTACTCGCATCAAATCACCCAAAAAAGTGTCGACTCACCTCACATCTCCACTCCACGGTGTCTAGTCGCATCACATCACCCAAAAAAGTGTCGACTCACCTCACATCTCCACTCCATGGTGTCTACTCGCATCAAATCACCCAAAAAAGTGTCGACTCACCTCACATCTCCACTCCATGGTGTCTAGTCGCATCACATCACCCAAAAAAGTGTCGACTCACCTCACATCTCCACTCCATGGTGTCTACTCGCATCAAATCACCCAAAAAAGTGTCGACTCACCTCACATCTCCACTCCATGGTGTCTAGTCGCATCACCTCACCCAAAAAAGTGTCGACTCACCTCACATCTCCACTCCATGGTGTCTACTCGCATCAAATCACCCAAAAAAGTGTCGACTCACCTCACATCTCCACTCCATGGTGTCTACTTGCATCACATCACCCAAAAAAGTGTCGACTCACCTCACATCTCCACTCCATGGTGTCTAGTCGCATCACATCACCCAAAAAAGTGTCGACTCACCTCACATCTCCACTCCATGGTGTCTAGTCGCATCACATCACCCAAAATCGTGTCGACTCTCCTCACATCTCCACTCCATGGTGTCTAGTCGCATCACATCACCCAAAAAAGTGTCGAATCACCTCACATCTCCACTCCATGGTGTCTACTCGCATCAAATCACCCAAAAAAGTGTCGACTCACCTCACATCTCCACTCCACGGTGGCTAGTCGCATCACATCACCCAAACAAGTGTCGATTCACCTCACATCTCCACTCCATGGTGTCTACTCGCATCAAATCACCCAAAAAAGTGTCGACTCACCTCACATCTCCACTCCACGGTGTCAAGTCGCATCACATCACCCAAAAAAGTGTCGACTCACCTCACATCTCCACTCCATGGTGTCTACTCGCATCAAATCACTCAAAAAAGTGTCGACAACCTCACATCTCCATTCCATGGTGTCTAGTCGCATCAAATCACCCAAAAAAGTGTCGACTCACCTCACATCTCCACTCCATGGTGTCTAGTCGCATCACATCACCCAAAAAAGTGTCGAATCACCTCACATCTCCACTCCATGGTGTCTACTCGCATCAAATCACCCAAAAAGTGTCGACTCACCTCACATCTCCACTCCATGGTGTCTAGTTGCATCACATCACCCAAAAAGCGTCGACTCACCTCACATCTCCACTCCATGGTGTCTACTCGCATCAAATCACCCAAAAAAGTGTCGACTCTCCTCACATCTCCACTCCATGGTATCTACTCGCATCACATCACCCAAAGAAAAGTCGACTCACCTCACATCTCCACTCCATGGTGTCTACTCGCATCAAATCACCCAAAAAAGTATCGACTCACCTCACATCTCCACTCCATGGTGTCTAGTCGCATCAAATCACCCAAAAAAAGTCGACTCACCTCACATCTCCACTCCATGGTGTCTACTCGCATCAAATCACCCAAAAAAGTGTCGACTCACCTCACATCTCCACTCCATGGTGTCTACTCGCATCAAATCACCCAAAAAAGTGTCGACTCACCTCACATCTCCACTCCATGGTATCTAGTCGCATCACATCACCCAAAAAAGTGTCGACTCACCTCACATCTCCACTCCATGGTGTCTACTCGCATCAAATCACCCAAAAAAGTGTCGACTCACCTCACATCTCCACTCCATGGTGTCTACTCGCATCAAATCACCCAAAAAAGTGTCGACTCACCTCACATCTCCACTCCATGGTGTCTAGTCGCATCACATCACCCAAAAAAGTGTCGACTCACCTCACATCTCCACTCCATGGTGTCTAGTCGCATCAAATCACCCAAAAAAGTGTCGACTCACCTCACATCTCCACTCCATGGTATCTACTCGCATCACATCACCCAAAAAAGTGTCGAATCACCTCGCATCTCCACTCCATGGTGTCTACTCACATCAAATCACCCAAAAAAGTGTCGACTCACCTCACATCTCCACTCCACGGTGGCTAGTCGCATCACATCACCCAAACAAGTGTCGATTCACCTCACATCTCCACTCCATGGTGTCTACTTGCATCAAATCACCCAAAAAAGTGTCGACTCGCCTCACATCTCCACTCCACGGTGTCTAGTCGCATCACATCACCCAAAAAAGTGTCGACTCACCTCACATCTCCACTCCATGGTGTCTACTCGCATCAAATCACCCAAAAAAGTGTCGACTCACCTCACATCTCCACTCCATGGTGTCTAGTCGCATCACATCACCCAAAAAAGTGTCGACTCACCTCACATCTCCACTCCATGGTGTCTACTCGCATCAAATCACCCAAAAAAGTGTCGACTCACCTCACATCTCCACTCCATGGTGTCTAGTCGCATCACATCACCCAAAATAGTGTCGACTCACCTCACATCTCCACTCCATGGTGTCTACTCGCATCAAATCACCCAAAAAAGTGTCGACTCACCTCACATCTCCACTGCATGGTGTCTACTCGCATCAAATCACCCAAAAAAGTGTCGACTCACCTCACATCTCCACTCCATGGTGTCTACTTGCATCACATCACCCAAAAAAGTGTCGACTCACCTCACATCTCCACTCCATGGTGTCTAGTCGCATCACATCACCCAAAAAAGTGTCGACTCACCTCACATCTCCACTCCATGGTGTCTAGTCGCATCACATCACCCAAAAAAGTGTCGACTCACCTCACATCTCCACTCCATGGTGTCTACTCGCATCAAATCACCCAAAAAAGTGTCGACTCACCTCACATCTCCACTCCACGGTGTCTAGTCGCATCACATCACCCAAAAAAGTGTCGACTCACCTCACATCTCCACTCCATGGTGTCTACTCGCATCAAATCACCCAAAAAAGTGTCGACTCACCTCACATCTCCACTCCATGGTGTCTAGTCGCATCACATCACCCAAAATAGTGTCGACTCACCTCACATCTCCACTCCATGGTGTCTACTCGCATCAAATCACCCAAAAAAGTGTCGACTCACCTCACATCTCCACTCCATGGTGTCTACATGCATCACATCACCCAAAAAAGTGTCGACTCACCTCACATCTCCACTCCATGGTGTCTAGTCGCATCACATCACCCAAAAAAGTGTCGACTCACCTCACATCTCCACTCCATGGTGTCTAGTCGCATCACATCACCCAAAAACGTGTCGACTCACCTCACATCTCCACTCCATGGTGTCTACTTGCATCACATCACCCAAAAAAGTGTCGACTCACCTCACATCTCCACTCCATGGTGTCTAGTCGCAGCACATCACCCAAAAAAGTGTCGACTCACCTCACATCTCCACTCCATGGTGTCTAGTCGCATCACATCACCCAAAAACGTGTCGACTCTCCTCACATCTCCACTCCATGGTGTCTAGTCGCATCACATCACCCAAAAAAGTGTCGAATCACCTCACATCTCCACTCCATGGTGTCTACTCGCATCAAATCACCCAAAAAAGTGTCGACTCACCTCACATCTCCACTCCACGGTGGCTAGTCGCATCACATCACCCAAACAAGTGTCGATTCACCTCACATCTCCACTCCATGGTGTCTACTCGCATCAAATCACCCAAAAAAGTGTCGACTCACCTCACATCTCCACTCCACGGTGTCTAGTCGCATCACATCACCCAAAAAAGTGTCGACTCACCTCACATCTCCACTCCATGGTGTCTACTCGCATCAAATCACCCAAAAAAGTGTCGACTCACCTCACATCTCCACTCCATGGTGTCTAGTCGCATCACATCACCCAAAAAGTGTCGACTCACCTCACATCTCCACTCCATGGTGTCTACTCGCATCAAATCACCCAAAAAAGTGTCGACTCACCTCACATCTCCACTCCATGGTGTCTAGTCGCATCACCTCACCCAAAAAAGTGTCGACTCACCTCACATCTCCACTCCATGGTGTCTACTCGCATCAAATCACCCAAAAAAGTGTCGACTCACCTCACATCTCCACTCCATGGTGTCTACTTGCATCACATCACCCAAAAAAGTGTCGACTCACCTCACATCTCCACTCCATGGTGTCTAGTCGCATCACATCACCCAAAAAAGTGTCGACTCACCTCACATCTCCACTCCATGGTGTCTAGTCGCATCACATCACCCAAAATCGTGTCGACTCTCCTCACATCTCCACTCCATGGTGTCTAGTCGCATCACATCACCCAAAAAAGTGTCGAATCACCTCACATCTCCACTCCATGGTGTCTACTCGCATCAAATCACCCAAAAAAGTGTCGACTCACCTCACATCTCCACTCCACGGTGGCTAGTCGCATCACATCACCCAAACAAGTGTCGATTCACCTCACATCTCCACTCCATGGTGTCTACTCGCATCAAATCACCCAAAAAAGTGTCGACTCACCTCACATCTCCACTCCACGGTGTCAAGTCGCATCACATCACCCAAAAAAGTGTCGACTCACCTCACATCTCCACTCCATGGTGTCTACTCGCATCAAATCACTCAAAAAAGTGTCGACAACCTCACATCTCCATTCCATGGTGTCTAGTCGCATCAAATCACCCAAAAAAGTGTCGACTCACCTCACATCTCCACTCCATGGTGTCTAGTCGCATCACATCACCCAAAAAAGTGTCGAATCACCTCACATCTCCACTCCATGGTGTCTACTCGCATCAAATCACCCAAAAAAGTGTCGACTCACCTCACATCTCCACTCCATGGTGTCTAGTTGCATCACATCACCCAAAAAAGCGTCGACTCACCTCACATCTCCACTCCATGGTGTCTACTCGCATCAAATCACCCAAAAAAGTGTCGACTCTCCTCACATCTCCACTCCATGGTATCTACTCGCATCACATCACCCAAAAAAAAGTCGACTCACCTCACATCTCCACTCCATGGTGTCTACTCGCATCAAATCACCCAAAAAAGTATCGACTCACCTCACATCTCCACTCCATGGTGTCTAGTCGCATCAAATCACCCAAAAAAAGTCGACTCACCTCACATCTCCACTCCATGGTGTCTACTCGCATCAAATCACCCAAAAAAGTGTCGACTCACCTCACATCTCCACTCCATGGTGTCTACTCGCATCAAATCACCCAAAAAAGTGTCGACTCACCTCACATCTCCACTCCATGGTATCTAGTCGCATCACATCACCCAAAAAAGTGTCGACTCACCTCACATCTCCACTCCATGGTGTCTACTCGCATCAAATCACCCAAAAAAGTGTCGACTCACCTCACATCTCCACTCCATGGTGTCTACTCGCATCAAATCACCCAAAAAAGTGTCGACTCACCTCACATCTCCACTCCATGGTGTCTAGTCGCATCACATCACCCAAAAAAGTGTCGACTCACCTCACATCTCCACTCCATGGTGTCTAGTCGCATCAAATCACCCAAAAAAGTGTCGACTCACCTCACATCTCCACTCCATGGTATCTACTCGCATCACATCACCCAAAAAAGTGTCGAATCACCTCGCATCTCCACTCCATGGTGTCTACTCACATCAAATCACCCAAAAAAGTGTCGACTCACCTCACATCTCCACTCCACGGTGGCTAGTCGCATCACATCACCCAAACAAGTGTCGATTCACCTCACATCTCCACTCCATGGTGTCTACTTGCATCAAATCACCCAAAAAAGTGTCGACTCGCCTCACATCTCCACTCCACGGTGTCTAGTCGCATCACATCACCCAAAAAAGTGTCGACTCACCTCACATCTCCACTCCATGGTGTCTACTCGCATCAAATCACCCAAAAAAGTGTCGACTCACCTCACATCTCCACTCCATGGTGTCTAGTCGCATCACATCACCCAAAAAAGTGTCGACTCACCTCACATCTCCACTCCATGGTGTCTACTCGCATCAAATCACCCAAAAAAGTGTCGACTCACCTCACATCTCCACTCCATGGTGTCTAGTCGCATCACATCACCCAAAATAGTGTCGACTCACCTCACATCTCCACTCCATGGTGTCTACTCGCATCAAATCACCCAAAAAAGTGTCGACTCACCTCACATCTCCACTGCATGGTGTCTACTCGCATCAAATCACCCAAAAAAGTGTCGACTCACCTCACATCTCCACTCCATGGTGTCTACTTGCATCACATCACCCAAAAAAGTGTCGACTCACCTCACATCTCCACTCCATGGTGTCTAGTCGCATCACATCACCCAAAAAAGTGTCGACTCACCTCACATCTCCACTCCATGGTGTCTAGTCGCATCACATCACCCAAAAAAGTGTCGACTCACCTCACATCTCCACTCCATGGTGTCTACTCGCATCAAATCACCCAAAAAAGTGTCGACTCACCTCACATCTCCACTCCACGGTGTCTAGTCGCATCACATCACCCAAAAAAGTGTCGACTCACCTCACATCTCCACTCCATGGTGTCTACTCGCATCAAATCACCCAAAAAAGTGTCGACTCACCTCACATCTCCACTCCATGGTGTCTAGTCGCATCACATCACCCAAAATAGTGTCGACTCACCTCACATCTCCACTCCATGGTGTCTACTCGCATCAAATCACCCAAAAAAGTGTCGACTCACCTCACATCTCCACTCCATGGTGTCTACATGCATCACATCACCCAAAAAAGTGTCGACTCACCTCACATCTCCACTCCATGGTGTCTAGTCGCATCACATCACCCAAAAAAGTGTCGACTCACCCCACATCTCCACTCCATGGTGTCTAGTCGCATCACATCACCCAAAAACGTGTCGACTCACCTCACATCTCCACTCCATGGTGTCTACTTGCATCACATCACCCAAAAAAGTGTCGACTCACCTCACATCTCCACTCCATGGTGTCTAGTCGCAGCACATCACCCAAAAAAGTGTCGACTCACCTCACATCTCCACTCCATGGTGTCTAGTCGCATCACATCACCCAAAAACGTGTCGACTCTCCTCACATCTCCACTCCATGGTGTCTAGTCGCATCACATCACCCAAAAAAGTGTCGAATCACCTCACATCTCCACTCCATGGTGTCTACTCGCATCAAATCACCCAAAAAAGTGTCGACTCACCTCACATCTCCACTCCATGGTGTCTACTCGCATCAAATCACCCAAAAAAGTGTCGACTCACCTCACATCTCCACTCCACGGTGGCTAGTCGCATCACATCACCCAAACAAGTGTCGATTCACCTCACATCTCCACTCCATGGTGTCTACTCGCATCAAATCACCCAAAAAAGTGTCGACTCACCTCACATCTCCACTCCACGGTGTCTAGTCGCATCACATCACCCAAAAAAGTGTCGACTCACCTCACATCTCCACTCCATGGTGTCTACTCGCATCAAATCACTCAAAAACGTGTCGACAACCTCACATCTCCATTCCATGGTGTCTAGTCGCATCAAATCACCCAAAAAAGTGTCGACTCACCTCACATCTCCACTCCATGGTGTCTAGTCGCATCACATCACCCAAAAAAGTGTCGAATCACCTCACATCTCCACTCCATGGTGTCTACTCGCATCAAATCACCCAAAAAAGTGTCGACTCACCTCACATCTCCACTCCATGGTGTCTAGTTGCATCACATCACCCAAAAAAGCGTCGACTCACCTCACATCTCCACTCCATGGTGTCTACTCGCATCAAATCACCCAAAAAAGTGTCGACTCTCCTCACATCTCCACTCCATGGTATCTACTCGCATCACATCACCCAAAAAAAGTCGACTCACCTCACATCTCCACTCCATGGTGTCTACTCGCATCAAATCACCCAAAAAAGTATCGACTCACCTCACATCTCCACTCCATGGTGTCTAGTCGCATCACATCACCCAAAAAAGTGTCGACTCACCTCACATCTCCACTCCATGGTGTCTAGTCGCATCACATCACCCAAAAACGTGTCGACTCACCTCATATCTCCACTCCATGGTGTCTAGTCGCATCACATCACCCAAAAAAGTGTCGAATCACCTCACATCTCCACTCCATGGTGTCTACTCGCATCAAATCACCCAAAAAAGTGTCGACTCACCTCACATCTCCACTCCATGGTGTCTACTCGCATCAAATCACCCAAAAAAGTGTCGACTCACCTCACATCTCCACTCCATGGTGTCTAGTCGCATCACATCACCCAAAAAAGTGTCGACTCACCTCACATATCCACTCCATGGTGTCTAGTTGCATCACATCACCCAAAAAAGTGTCGACTCACCTCACATCTCCACTCCATGGTGTCTACTCGCATCAAATCACCCAAAAACGTGTCGACTCACCTCACATCTCCACTCCATGGTGTCTACTCGCATCAAATCACCCAAAAAAGTGTCGACTCACCTCACATCTCCACTCCACGGTGTCTAGTCGCATCACATCACCCAAAAAAGTGTCGACTCACCTCACATCTCCACTCCATGGTGTCTACTCGCATCAAATCACCCAAAAAAGTGTCGACTCACCTCACATCTCCACTCCATGGTGTATAGTCGCATCACATCACCCAAAAAAGTGTCGACTCACCTCACATCTCCACTCCATGGTGTCTACTCGCATCAAATCACCCAAAAAAGTGTCGACTCACCTCACATCTCCACTCCATGGTGTCTAGTCGCATCACATCACCCAAAAAAGTGTCGACTCACCTCACATCTCCACTCCATGGTGTCTACTCGCATCAAATCACCCAAAAAAGTGTCGACTCACCTCACATCTCCACTCCATGGTGTCTAGTCGCATCACATCACCCAAAATAGTGTCGACTCACCTCACATCTCCACTCCATGGTGTCTACTCGCATCAAATCACCCAAAAAAGTGTCGACTCACCTCACATCTCCACTCCATGGTGTCTAGTCGCATCACATCACCCAAAAAAGTGTCGAATCACCTCACATCTCCACTCCATGGTGTCTACTCACATCAAATCACCCAAAAAAGTGTCGACTCACCTCACATCTCCACTCCATGGTGTCTACTCGCATCAAATCACCCAAAAAAGTGTCGACTCACCTCACATCTCCACTCCACGGTGGCTAGTCGCATCACATCACCCAAACAAGTGTCGATTCACCTCACATCTCCACTCCACGGTGGCTAGTCGCATCACATCACCCAAACAAGTGTCGATTCACCTCACATCTCCACTCCATGGTGTCTACTCGCATCAAATCACCCAAAAAAGTGTCGACTCACCTCACATCTCCACTCCACGGTGTCTAGTCGCATCACATCACCCAAAAAAGTGTCGACTCACCTCACATCTCCACTCCATGGTGTCTACTCGCATCAAATCACCCAAAAAAGTGTCGACTCACCTCACATCTCCACTCCATGGTGTCTAGTCGCATCACATCACCCAAAATAGTGTCGACTCACCTCACATCTCCACTCCATGGTGTCTACTCGCATCAAATCACCCAAAAAAGTGTCGACTCACCTCACATCTCCACTCCATGGTGTCTACATGCATCACATCACCCAAAAAAGTGTCGACTCACCTCACATCTCCACTCCATGGTGTCTAGTCGCATCACATCACCCAAAAAAGTGTCGACTCACCTCACATCTCCACTCCATGGTGTCTACTCGCATCAAATCACCCAAAAAAGTGTCGACTCACCTCACATCTCCACTCCATGGTGTCTTCTTGCATCACATCACCCAAAAAAGTGTCGACTCACCTCACATCTCCACTCCATGGTGTCTACTCGCATCAAATCACCCAAAAAAGTGTCGACTCACCTCACATCTCCACTCCATGGTGTCTAGTCGCATCACATCACCCAAAAAAGTGTCGACTCACCTCACATCTCCACTCCATGGTGTCTACTCGCATCAAATCACCCAAAAAAGTGTCGACTCACCTCACATCTCCACTCCATGGTGTCTAGTCGCATCACATCACCCAAAATAGTGTCGACTCACCTCACATCTCCACTCCATGGTGTCTACTCGCATCAAATCACCCAAAAAAGTGTCGACTCTCCTCACATCTCCACTCCATGGTATCTACTCGCATCACATCACCCAAAAAAAAGTCGACTCACCTCACATCTCCACTCCATGGTGTCTACTCGCATCAAATCACCCAAAAAAGTATCGACTCACCTCACATCTCCACTCCATGGTGTCTAGTCGCATCAAATCACCCAAAAAAGTCGACTCACCTCACATCTCCACTCCATGGTGTCTACTCGCATCAAATCACCCAAAAAAGTGTCGACTCACCTCACATCTCCACTCCATGGTGTCTACTCGCATCAAATCACCCAAAAAAGTGTCGACTCACCTCACATCTCCACTCCATGGTGTCTACTCGCATCAAATCACCCAAAAAAGTGTCGACTCACCTCACATCTCCACTCCATGGTGTCTAGTCGCATCACATCACCCAAAAAAGTGTCGACTCACCTCACATCTCCACTCCATGGTGTCTAGTCGCATCAAATCACCCAAAAAAGTGTCGACTCACCTCACATCTCCACTCCATGGTGTCTAGTCGCATCACATCACCCAAAAAAGTGTCGAATCACCTCACATCTCCACTCCATGGTGTCTACTCGCATCACATCACCCAAACAAGTGTCGATTCACCTCACATCTCCACTCCATGGTGTCTACTCGCATCAAATCACCCAAAAAAGTGTCGACTCGCCTCACATCTCCACTCCACGGTGGCTAGTCGCATCACATCACCCAAACAAGTGTCGATTCACCTCACATCTCCACTCCATGGTGTCTACTTGCATCAAATCACCCAAAAAAGTGTCGACTCGCCTCACATCTCCACTCCACGGTGTCTAGTCGCATCACATCACCCAAAAAAGTGTCGACTCACCTCACATCTCCACTCCATGGTGTCTACTCGCATCAAATCACCCAAAAAAGTGTCGACTCACCTCACATCTCCACTCCATGGTGTCTAGTCGCATCACATCACCCAAAAAAGTGTCGACTCACCTCACATCTCCACTCCATGGTGTCTACTCGCATCAAATCACCCAAAAAAGTGTCGACTCACCTCACATCTCCACTCCATGGTGTCTAGTCGCATCACATCACCCAAAAAAAGAGTCGACTCACCTCACATCTCCACTCCATGGTGTCTACTCGCATCAAATCACCCAAAAAAGTGTCGACTCACCTCACATCTCCACTCCATGGTGTCTAGTCGCATCACATCACCCAAAAAAGTGTCGAATCACCTCACATCTCCACTCCACGGTGGCTAGTCGCATCACATCACCCAAACAAGTGTCGATTCACCTCACATCTCCACTCCATGGTGTCTACTCGCATCAAATCACCCAAAAAAGTGTCGACTCACCTCACATCTCCACTCCACGGTGTCTAGTCGCATCACATCACCCAAAAAAGTGTCGACTCACCTCACATCTCCACTCCATGGTGTCTACTCGCATCAAATCACCCAAAAAAGTGTCGACTCACCTCACATCTCCACTCCATGGTGTCTAGTCGCATCACATCACCCAAAATAGTGTCGACTCACCTCACATCTCCACTCCATGGTGTCTACTCGCATCAAATCACCCAAAAAAGTGTCGACTCACCTCACATCTCCACTCCATGGTGTCTACATGCATCACATCACCCAAAAAAGTGTCGACTCACCTCACATCTCCACTCCATGGTGTCTAGTCGCATCACATCACCCAAAAAAGTGTCGAATCACCTCACATCTCCACTCCACGGTGGCTAGTCGCATCACATCACCCAAACAAGTGTCGATTCACCTCACATCTCCACTCCATGGTGTCTACTCGCATCAAATCACCCAAAAAAGTGTCGACTCACCTCACATCTCCACTCCACGGTGTCTAGTCGCATCACATCACCCAAAAAAGTGTCGACTCACCTCACATCTCCACTCCATGGTGTCTACTCGCATCAAATCACCCAAAAAAGTGTCGACTCACCTCACATCTCCACTCCATGGTGTCTAGTCGCATCACATCACCCAAAATAGTGTCGACTCACCTCACATCTCCACTCCATGGTGTCTACTCGCATCAAATCACCCAAAAAAGTGTCGACTCACCTCACATCTCCACTCCATGGTGTCTACATGCATCACATCACCCAAAAAAGTGTCGACTCACCTCACATCTCCACTCCATGGTGTCTAGTCGCATCAAATCACCCAAAAAAGTGTCGACTCACCTCACATCTCCACTCCATGGTGTCTAGTCGCATCACATCACCCAAAATAGTGTCGACTCACCTCACATCTCCACTCCATGGTGTCTACTCGCATCAAATCACCCAAAAAAGTGTCGACTCGCCTCACATCTCCACTCCGCGGTGGCTAGTCGCATCACATCACCCAAACAAGTGTCGATTCACCTCACATCTCCACTCCATGGTGTCTACTCGCATCAAATCACCCAAAAAAGTGTCGACTCACCTCACATCTCCACTCCACGGTGTCTAGTCGCATCACATCACCCAAAAAAGTGTCGACTCACCTCACATCTCCACTCCATGGTGTCTACTCGCATCAAATCACCCAAAAAAGTGTCGACTCACCTCACATCTCCACTCCATGGTGTCTAGTCGCATCACATCACCCAAAATAGTGTCGACTCACCTCACATCTCCACTCCATGGTGTCTACTCGCATCAAATCACCCAAAAAAGTGTCGACTCACCTCACATCTCCACTCCATGGTGTCTACATGCATCACATCACCCAAAAAAGTGTCGACTCACCTCACATCTCCACTCCATGGTGTCTAGTCGCATCAAATCACCCAAAAAAGTGTCGACTCACCTCACATCTCCACTCCATGGTGTCTAGTCGCATCACATCACCCAAAATAGTGTCGACTCACCTCACATCTCCACTCCATGGTGTCTACTCGCATCAAATCACCCAAAAAAGTGTCGACTCACCTCACATCTCCACTCCATGGTGTCTAGTCGCATCACATCACCCAAAAAAGTGTCGAATCACCTCACATCTCCACTCCATGGTGTCTACTCGCATCAAATCACCCAAAAAAGTGTCGACTCACCTCACATCTCCACTCCATGGTGTCTACTCGCATCAAATCACCCAAAAAAGTGTCGACTCACCTCACATCTCCACTCCATGGTGTCTAGTCGCATCACATCACCCAAAAAAGTGTCGACTCACCTCACATATCCACTCCATGGTGTCTAGTTGCATCACATCACCCAAAAAAGTGTCGACTCACCTCACATCTCCACTCCATGGTGTCTACTCGCATCAAATCACCCAAAAACGTGTCGACTCACCTCACATCTCCACTCCATGGTGTCTACATGCATCACATCACCCAAAAAAGTGTCGACTCACCTCACATCTCCACTCCATGGTGTCTAGTCGCATCACATCACCCAAAAAAGTGTCGAATCACCTCACATCTCCACTCCACGGTGGCTAGTCGCATCACATCACCCAAACAAGTGTCGATTCACCTCACATCTCCACTCCATGGTGTCTACTCGCATCAAATCACCCAAAAAAGTGTCGACTCACCTCACATCTCCACTCCACGGTGTCTAGTCGCATCACATCACCCAAAAAAGTGTCGACTCACCTCACATCTCCACTCCATGGTGTCTACTCGCATCAAATCACCCAAAAAAGTGTCGACTCACCTCACATCTCCACTCCATGGTGTCTAGTCGCATCACATCACCCAAAATAGTGTCGACTCACCTCACATCTCCACTCCATGGTGTCTACTCGCATCAAATCACCCAAAAAAGTGTCGACTCACCTCACATCTCCACTCCATGGTGTCTACATGCATCACATCACCCAAAAAAGTGTCGACTCACCTCACATCTCCACTCCATGGTGTCTAGTCGCATCAAATCACCCAAAAAAGTGTCGACTCACCTCACATCTCCACTCCATGGTGTCTAGTCGCATCACATCACCCAAAATAGTGTCGACTCACCTCACATCTCCACTCCATGGTGTCTACTCGCATCAAATCACCCAAAAAAGTGTCGACTCACCTCACATCTCCACTCCATGGTGTCTAGTCGCATCACATCACCCAAAAAAGTGTCGAATCACCTCACATCTCCACTCCATGGTGTCTACTCGCATCAAATCACCCAAAAAAGTGTCGACTCACCTCACATCTCCACTCCATGGTGTCTACTCGCATCAAATCACCCAAAAAAGTGTCGACTCACCTCACATCTCCACTCCATGGTGTCTAGTCGCATCACATCACCCAAAAAAGTGTCGACTCACCTCACATATCCACTCCATGGTGTCTAGTTGCATCACATCACCCAAAAAAGTGTCGACTCACCTCACATCTCCACTCCATGGTGTCTACTCGCATCAAATCACCCAAAAACGTGTCGACTCACCTCACATCTCCACTCCATGGTGTCTACTCGCATCAAATCACCCAAAAAAGTGTCGACTCACCTCACATCTCCACTCCACGGTGTCTAGTCGCATCACATCACCCAAAAAAGTGTCGACTCACCTCACATCTCCACTCCATGGTGTCTACTCGCATCAAATCACCAAAAAAGTGTCGACTCACCTCACATCTCCACTCCATGGTGTATAGTCGCATCACATCACCCAAAAAAGTGTCGACTCACCTCACATCTCCACTCCATGGTGTCTACTCGCATCAAATCACCCAAAAAAGTGTCGACTCACCTCACATCTCCACTCCATGGTGTCTAGTCGCATCACATCACCCAAAAAAGTGTCGACTCACCTCACATCTCCACTCCATGGTGTCTACTCGCATCAAATCACCCAAAAAAGTGTCGACTCACCTCACATCTCCACTCCATGGTGTCTAGTCGCATCACATCACCCAAAATAGTGTCGACTCACCTCACATCTCCACTCCATGGTGTCTACTCGCATCAAATCACCCAAAAAAGTGTCGACTCACCTCACATCTCCACTCCATGGTGTCTAGTCGCATCACATCACCCAAAAAAGTGTCGAATCACCTCACATCTCCACTCCATGGTGTCTACTCACATCAAATCACCCAAAAAAGTGTCGACTCACCTCACATCTCCACTCCATGGTGTCTACTCGCATCAAATCACCCAAAAAAGTGTCGACTCACCTCACATCTCCACTCCACGGTGGCTAGTCGCATCACATCACCCAAACAAGTGTCGATTCACCTCACATCTCCACTCCACGGTGGCTAGTCGCATCACATCACCCAAACAAGTGTCGATTCACCTCACATCTCCACTCCATGGTGTCTACTCGCATCAAATCACCCAAAAAAGTGTCGACTCACCTCACATCTCCACTCCACGGTGTCTAGTCGCATCACATCACCCAAAAAAGTGTCGACTCACCTCACATCTCCACTCCATGGTGTCTACTCGCATCAAATCACCCAAAAAAGTGTCGACTGACCTCACATCTCCACTCCATGGTGTCTAGTCGCATCACATCACCCAAAATAGTGTCGACTCACCTCACATCTCCACTCCATGGTGTCTACTCGCATCAAATCACCCAAAAAAGTGTCGACTCACCTCACATCTCCACTCCATGGTGTCTACATGCATCACATCACCCAAAAAAGTGTCGACTCACCTCACATCTCCACTCCATGGTGTCTAGTCGCATCACATCACCCAAAAAAGTGTCGACTCACCTCACATCTCCACTCCATGGTGTCTACTCGCATCAAATCACCCAAAAAAGTGTCGACTCACCTCACATCTCCACTCCATGGTGTCTTCTTGCATCACATCACCCAAAAAAGTGTCGACTCACCTCACATCTCCACTCCATGGTGTCTAGTCGCATCACATCACCCAAAAAAGTGTCGACTCACCTCACATCTCCACTCCATGGTGTCTAGTCGCATCACATCACCCAAAAACGTGTCGACTCACCTCACATCTCCACTCCATGGTGTCTAGTCGCATCACATCACCCAAAAAAGTGTCGAATCACCTCACATCTCCACTCCATGGTGTCTACTCGCATCAAATCACCCAAAAAAGTGTCGACTCACCTCACATCTCCACTCCATGGTGTCTACTCGCATCAAATCGCCCAAAAAAGTGTCGACTCACCTCACATCTCCACTCCATGGTGTCTACTCGCATCACATCACCCAAAAAAGTGTCGACTCACCTCACATATCCACTCCATGGTGTCTAGTTGCATCACATCACCCAAAAAAGTGTCGACTCACCTCACATCTCCACTCCATGGTGTCTACTCGCATCAAATCACCCAAAAACGTGTCGACTCACCTCACATCTCCACTCCATGGTGTCTACTCGCATCAAATCACCCAAAAAATGTCGACTCACCTCACATCTCCACTCCACGGTGTCTAGTCGCATCACATCACCCAAAAAAGTGTCGACTCACCTCACATCTCCACTCCATGGTGTCTACTCGCATCAAATCACCCAAAAAAGTGTCGACTCACCTCACATCTCCACTCCATGGTGTCTAGTCGCATCACATCACCCAAAAAAGTGTCGACTCACCTCACATCTCCACTCCATGGTGTCTACTCGCATCAAATCACCCAAAAAAGTGTCGACTCACCTCACATCTCCACTCCATGGTGTCTACTCGCATCAAATCACCCAAAAAAGTGTCGACTCACCTCACATCTCCACTCCATGGTGTCTAGTCGCATCACATCACCCAAAAAAGCGTCGACTCACCTCACATCTCCACTCCATGGTGTCTACTCGCATCACATCACCCAAAAAAGTGTCGACTCACCTCACGTTTCCACTCCATGGTGTCTAGTCACATCACATCACTCAAAAACGTGTCGACTCACCTCACATCTCCACTCCATGGTGTCTACTCGCATCAAATCACCCAAAAAAGTGTCGACTCACCTCACATCTCCACTCCATGGTGTCTAGTCGCATCACATCACCCAAAAAAGCGTCGACTCACCTCACATCTACACTCCATGGTGTCTACTCGCATCAAATCACCCAAAAAAGTGTCGACTCACCTCACATCTCCACTCCATGGTGTCTGGTCGCATCACATCACCCAAAAAAGTGTCGACTCACCTCGCATCTCCACTCCACGGTGGTTAGTCGCATCACATCACCCAAACAAGTGTCGATTCACCTCACATCTCCACTCCATGGTGTCTACTCGCATCAAATCACCCAAAAAAGTGTCGACTCACCTCACATCTCCACTCCACGGTGTCTAGTCGCATCACATCACCCAAAAAAGTGTCGACTCACCTCACATCTCCACTCCATGGTGTCTACTCGCATCAAATCACCCAAAAAAGTGTCGACTCACCTCACATCTCCACTCCATGGTGTCTAGTCGCATCACATCACCCAAAAAAGTGTCGACTCACCTCACATCTCCACTCCATGGTGTCTACTCGCATCAAATCACCCAAAAAAGTGTCGACTCACCTCACATCTCCACTCCATGGTGTCTAGTCGCATCATATCACCCAAAAAAGTGTCGACTCACCTCACATCTCCACTCCATGGTGTCTACTCGCATCAAATCACCCAAAAAAGTGTCGACTCACCTCACATCTCCACTCCATGGTGTCTACTTGCATCACATCACCCAAAAAAGTGTCGACTCACCTCACATCTCCACTCCATGGTGTCTAGTCGCATCACATCACCCAAAAACGTGTCGACTCACCTCACATCTCCACTCCATGGTGTCTAGTCGCATCACATCACCCAAAAAAGTGTCGAATCACCTCACATCTCCACTCCATGGTGTCTACTCCCATCAAATCACCCAAAAAAGTGTCGACTCACCTCACATCTCCACTCCATGGTGTCTACTCGCATCAAATCACCCAAAAAAGTGTCGACTCACCTCACATCTCCACTCCATGGTGGCTAGTCGCATCACATCACCCAAACAAGTGTCGATTCACCTCACATCTCCACTCCATGGTGTCTACTCGCATCAAATCACCCAAAAAAGTGTCGACTCACCTCACATCTCCACTCCACGGTGTCTAGTCGCATCACATCACCCAAAAAAGTGTCGACTCAGCTCACATCTCCACTCCATGGTGTCTACTCGCATCAAATCACCCAAAAAAGTGTCGACTCACCTCACATCTCCACTCCATGGTGTCTAGTCGCATCACATCACCCAAAAAAGTGTCGACTCACCTCACATCTCCACTCCATGGTGTCTACTCGCATCAAATCACCCAAAAAAGTGTCGACTCACCTCACATCTCCACTCCATGGTGTCTAGTCGCATCACATCACCCAAAATAGTGTCGACTCACCTCACATCTCCACTCCATGGTGTCTACTCGCATCAAATCACCCAAAAAAGTGTCGACTCACCTCACATCTCCACTCCATGGTGTCTACTTGCATCACATCACCCTAAAAAGTGTCGACTCACCTCACATCTCCACTCCATGGTGTCTAGTCGCATCACATCACCCAAAAAAGTGTCGACTCACCTCACATCTCCACTCCATGGTGTCTACTTGCATCACATCACCCAAAAAAGTGTCGACTCACCTCACATCTCCACTCCATGGTGTCTAGTCGCATCACATCACCCAAAAACGTGTCGACTCACCTCACATCTCCACTCCATGGTGTCTAGTCGCATCACATCACCCAAAAAAGTGTCGAATCACCTCACATCTCCACTCCATGGTGTCTACTCCCATCAAATCACCCAAAAAAGTGTCGACTCACCTCACATCTCCACTCCATGGTGTCTACTCGCATCAAATCACCCAAAAAAGTGTCGACTCACCTCACATCTCCACTCCACGGTGGCTAGTCGCATCACATCACCCAAACAAGTGTCGATTCACCTCACATCTCCACTCCATGGTGTCTACTCGCATCAAATCACCCAAAAAAGTGTCGACTCACCTCACATCTCCACTCCACGGTGTCTAGTCGCATCACATCACCCAAAAAAGTGTCGACTCACCTTACATCTCCACTCCATGGTGTCTACTCGCATCAAATCACCCAAAAAAGTGTCGACTCACCTCACATCTCCACTCCATGGTGTCTAGTCGCATCACATCACCCAAAAAAGTGTCGACTCACCTCACATCTCCACTCCATGGTGTCTACTCGCATCAAATCACCCAAAAAAGTGTCGACTCACCTCACATCTCCACTCCATGGTGTCTAGTCGCATCACATCACCCAAAATAGTGTCGACTCACCTCACATCTCCACTCCATGGTGTCTACTCGCATCAAATCACCCAAAAAAGTGTCGACTCACCTCACATCTCCACTCCATGGTGTCTACTTGCATCACATCACCCTAAAAAGTGTCGACTCACCTCACATCTCCACTCCATGGTGTCTAGTCGCATCACATCACCCAAAAAAGTGTCGACTCACCTCACATCTCCACTCCATGGTGTCTAGTCGCATCACATCACCCAAAAACGTGTCGACTCACCTCATATCTCCACTCCATGGTGTCTAGTCGCATCACATCACCCAAAAAAGTGTCGAATCACCTCACATCTCCACTCCATGGTGTCTACTCGCATCAAATCACCCAAAAAAGTGTCGACTCACCTCACATCTCCACTCCATGGTGTCTACTCGCATCAAATCACCCAAAAAAGTGTCGACTCACCTCACATCTCCACTCCATGGTGTCTACTCGCATCAAATCACCCAAAAAAGTGTCGACTCACCTCACATCTCCACTCCACGGTGTCTAGTCGCATCACATCACCCAAAAAAGTGTCGACTCACCTCACATCTCCACTCCATGGTGTCTACTCGCATCAAATCACCCAAAAAAGTGTCGACTCACCTCACATCTCCACTCCATGGTGTCTAGTCGCATCACATCACCCAAAAAAATGTCGACTCACCTCACATCTCCACTCCATGGTGTCTACTCGCATCAAATCACCCAAAAAAGTGTCGACTCACCTCACATCTCCACTCCATGGTGTCTACTTGCATCACATCACCCAAAAAAGTGTAGACTCACCTCACATCTCCACTCCATGGTGTCTAGTCGCATCACATCACCCAAAAAAGTGTCGACTCACCTCACATCTCCACTCCATGGTGTCTACTCGCATCAAATCACCCAAAAAAGTGTCGACTCACCTCACATCTCCACTCCATGGTGTCTACTCGCATCACATCACCCAAAAAAGTGTCGACTCACCTCACATCTCCACTCCACGGTGGCTAGTCGCATCACATCACCCAAACAATTGTCGACTCACCTCACATCTCCACTCCATGGTGTCTACTCGCATCAAATCACCCAAAAAAGTGTCGACTCACCTCACATCTCCACTCCATGGTGTCTAGTCGCATCACATCACCCAAAAAAGTATCAACTCACCTCACATCTCCACTCCATGGTGTCTACTCGCATCAAATCACCCAAAAAAGTGTCGACTCACCTCACATCTCCACTCCATGGTGTCTACTCGCATCAAATCACCCAAAAAAGTGTCGACTCACCTCACATCTCCACTCCATGGTGTCTAGTCGCATCACATCACCCAAAAAAGTGTCGACTCACCTCACATCTCCACTCCATGGTGTCTACTCGCATCACATCACCCAAAAAAGTGTCGACTCACCTCACATCTCCACTCCATGGTGTCTACTCACATCACATCACCCAAAAAAGTGTCGACTCACCTCACGTTTCCACTCCATGGTGTCTAGTCACATCACATCACTCAAAAACGTGTCAACTCACCTCACATCTCCACTCCATGGTGTCTACTCGCATCACATCACCCAAAAAAGTGTCGACTCACCTCTCATCTCCACTCCATGGTGTCTAGTCGCATCACATCACCCAAAAAAGTGTCGACTCACCTCACATCTCCACTCCATGGTGTCTACTCGCATCAAATCACCCAAAAAAGTGTCGACTCACCTCACATCTCCACTCCATGGTGTCTACTCGCATCACATCACCCAAAAAAGTGTCGACTCACCTCACATATCCACTCCATGGTGTCTAGTTGCATCACATCACCCAAAAAAGTGTCGACTCACCTCACATCTCCACTCCACGGTGTCTACTTGCATCACATCACCCAAAAAAGTGTCGACTCACCTCACGTCTCCACTCCATGGTGTCTACTCGCATCAAATCACCCAAAAAAATGTCGACTCACCTCACATCTCCACTCCATGGTGTCTAGTCGCATCACATCACCCAAAAAAGTGTCGACTCACCTCACATCTCCACTCCATGGTGTCTACTCGCATCACATCACCCAAAAAAGTGTCGACTCACCTCACATCTCCACTCCATGGTGTCTACTTGCATCACATCACCCAAAAAAGTGTCGACTCACCTCACATCTCCACTCCATGGTGTCTAGTCGCATCACATCACCCAAAAACGTGTCGACTCACCTCACATCTCCACTCCATGGTGTCTAGTCGCATCACATCACCCAAAAAAGTGTCGAATCACCTCACATCTCCACTCCATGGTGTCTACTCCCATCAAATCACCCAAAAAAGTGTCGACTCACCTCACATCTCCACTCCATGGTGTCTACTCGCATCAAATCACCCAAAAAAGTGTCGACTCACCTCACATCTCCACTCCACGGTGGCTAGTCGCATCACATCACCCAAACAAGTGTCGATTCACCTCACATCTCCACTCCATGGTGTCTACTCGCATCAAATCACCCAAAAAAGTGTCGACTCACCTCACATCTCCACTCCACGGTGTCTACTTGCATCACATCACCCAAAAAAGTGTCGACTCACCTTACATCTCCACTCCATGGTGTCTACTCGCATCAAATCACCCAAAAAAGTGTCGACTCACCTCACATCTCCACTCCATGGTATCTAGTCGCATCACATCACCCAAAAAAGTGTCGACTCACCTCACATCTCCACTCCATGGTGTCTACTCGCATCACATCACCCAAAAAAGTGTCGACTCACCTCACATCTCCACTCCATGGTGTCTACTTGCATCACATCACCCAAAAAAGTGTCGACTCACCTCACATCTCCACTCCATGGTGTCTAGTCGCATCACATCACCCAAAAACGTGTCGACTCACCTCACATCTCCACTCCATGGTGTCTAGTCGCATCACATCACCCAAAAAAGTGTCGAATCACCTCACATCTCCACTCCATGGTGTCTACTCGCATCAAATCACCCAAAAAAGTGTCGACTCACCTCACATCTCCACTCCATGGTGTCTAGTCGCATCACATCACCCAAAAAAGTGTCGACTCACCTCACATATCCACTCCATGGTGTCTAGTTGCATCACATCACCCAAAAAAGTGTCGACTCACCTCACATCTCCACTCCATGGTGTCTACTCGCATCAAATCACCCAAAAACGTGTCGACTCACCTCACATCTCCACTCCATGGTGTCTACTCGCATCAAATCACCCAAAAAAGTGTCGACTCACCTCACATCTCCACTCCACGGTGTCTAGTCGCATCACATCACCCAAAAAAGTGTCGACTCACCTCACATCTCCACTCCATGGTGTCTACTCGCATCAAATCACCCAAAAAAGTGTCGACTCACCTCACATCTCCACTCCACGGTGGCTAGTCGCATCACATCACCCAAACAAGTGTCGATTCACCTCACATCTCCACTCCATGGTGTCTACTCGCATCAAATCACCCAAAAAAGTGTCGACTCACCTCACATCTCCACTCCACGGTGTCTAGTCGCATCACATCACCCAAAAAAGTGTCGACTCACCTTACATCTCCACTCCATGGTGTCTACTCGCATCAAATCACCCAAAAAAGTGTCGACTCACCTCACATCTCCACTCCATGGTGTCTAGTCGCATCACATCACCCAAAAAAGTGTCGACTCACCTCACATCTCCACTCCATGGTGTCTACTCGCATCAAATCACCCAAAAAAGTGTCGACTCACCTCACATCTCCACTCCATGGTGTCTAGTCGCATCACATCACCCAAAATAGTGTCGACTCACCTCACATCTCCACTCCATGGTGTCTACTCGCATCAAATCACCCAAAAAAGTGTCGACTCACCTCACATCTCCACTCCATGGTGTCTACTTGCATCACATCACCCTAAAAAGTGTCGACTCACCTCACATCTCCACTCCATGGTGTCTAGTCGCATCACATCACCCAAAAAAGTGTCGACTCACCTCACATCTCCACTCCATGGTGTCTAGTCGCATCACATCACCCAAAAACGTGTCGACTCACCTCATATCTCCACTCCATGGTGTCTAGTCGCATCACATCACCCAAAAAAAGTGTCGAATCACCTCACATCTCCACTCCATGGTGTCTACTCGCATCAAATCACCCAAAAAAGTGTCGACTCACCTCACATCTCCACTCCATGGTGTCTACTCGCATCAAATCACCCAAAAAAGTGTCGACTCACCTCACATCTCCACTCCATGGTGTCTACTCGCATCAAATCACCCAAAAAAGTGTCGACTCACCTCACATCTCCACTCCACGGTGTCTAGTCGCATCACATCACCCAAAAAAGTGTCGACTCACCTCACATCTCCACTCCATGGTGTCTACTCGCATCACATCACCCAAAAAAGTGTCGACTCACCTCACATCTCCACTCCATGGTGTCTACTCGCATCAAATCACCCAAAAAAGTGTCGACTCACCTCACATCTCCACTCCATGGTGTCTACTCGCATCAAATCACCCAAAAAAGTGTCGACTCACCTCACATCTCCACTCCATGGTGTCTACTCACATCACATCACCCAAAAAAGTGTCGACTCACCTCACGTTTCCACTCCATGGTGTCTAGTCACATCACATCACTCAAAAACGTGTCAACTCACCTCACATCTCCACTCCATGGTGTCTACTCGCATCACATCACCCAAAAAAGTGTCGACTCACCTCTCATCTCCACTCCATGGTGTCTAGTCGCATCACATCACCCAAAAAAGTGTCGACTCACCTCACATCTCCACTCCACGGTGGCTAGTCGCATCACATCACCCAAACAATTGTCGACTCACCTCACATCTCCACTCCATGGTGTCTACTCGCATCAAATCACCCAAAAAGTGTCGACTCACCTCACATCTCCACTCCATGGTGTCTAGTCGCATCACATCACCCAAAAAAGTGTCAACTCACCTCACATCTCCACTCCATGGTGTCTACTCGCATCAAATCACCCAAAAAAGTGTCGACTCACCTCACATCTCCACTCCATGGTGTCTACTCGCATCACATCACCCAAAAAAGTGTCGACTCACCTCACATCTCCACTCCATGGTGTCTACTCGCATCAAATCACCCAAAAAAGTGTCGACTCACCTCACATCTCCACTCCATGGTGTCTACTCGCATCAAATCACCCAAAAAAGTGTCGACTCACCTCACATCTCCACTCCATGGTGTCTACTCACATCACATCACCCAAAAAAGTGTCGACTCACCTCACGTTTCCACTCCATGGTGTCTAGTCACATCACATCACTCAAAAACGTGTCAACTCACCTCACATCTCCACTCCATGGTGTCTACTCGCATCACATCACCCAAAAAAGTGTCGACTCACCTCTCATCTCCACTCCATGGTGTCTAGTCGCATCACATCACCCAAAAAAGTGTCGACTCACCTCACATCTCCACTCCATGGTGTCTACTCGCATCAAATAACCCAAAAAAGTGTCGACTCACCTCACATCTCCACTCCATGGTGTCTACTCGCATCACATCACCCAAAAAAGTGTCGACTCACCTCACATATCCACTCCATGGTGTCTAGTTGCATCACATCACCCAAAAAAGTGTCGACTCACCTCACATCTCCACTCCACGGTGTCTACTTGCATCACATCACCCAAAAAAGTGTCGACTCACCTCACATCTCCACTCCATGGTGTCTACTCGCATCAAATCACCCAAAAAAGTGTCGACTCACCTCACATCTCCACTCCATGGTGTCTAGTCGCATCACATCACCCAAAAAAGTGTCGACTCACCTCACATCTCCACTCCATGGTGTCTACTCGCATCACATCACCCAAAAAAGTGTCGACTCACCTCACATCTCCACTCCATGGTGTCTACTCACATCACATCACCCAAAAAAGTGTCGACTCACCTCACGTTTCCACTCCATGGTGTCTAGTCACATCACATCACTCAAAAACGTGTCAACTCACCTCACATCTCCACTCCATGGTGTCTACTCGCATCACATCACCCAAAAAAGTGTCGACTCACCTCTCATCTCCACTCCATGGTGTCTAGTCGCATCACATCACCCAAAAAAGTGTCGACTCACCTCACATCTCCACTCCATGGTGTCTACTCGCATCAAATCACCCAAAAAAGTGTCGACTCACCTCACATCTCCACTCCATGGTGTCTACTCGCATCACATCACCCAAAAAAGTGTCGACTCACCTCACATATCCACTCCATGGTGTCTAGTTGCATCACATCACCCAAAAAAGTGTCGACTCACCTCACATCTCCACTCCACGGTGTCTACTTGCATCACATCACCCAAAAAAGTGTCGACTCACCTCACATCTCCACTCCATGGTGTCTACTCGCATCAAATCACCCAAAAAAATGTCGACTCACCTCACATCTCCACTCCATGGTGTCTAGTCGCATCAAATCACCCAAAAAAGTGTCGACTCACCTCACATCTCCACTCCATGGTGTCTACTCGCATCACATCACCCAAAAAAGTGTCGACTCACCTCACATCTCCACTCCATGGTGTCTACTCGCATCAAATCACCCAAAAAAGCGTCGACTCACCTCACATCTCCACTCCATGGTGTCTAGTCGCATCACATCACCCAAAAAAGCGTCGACTCACCTCACATCTCCACTGCATGGTGTCTACTCGCATCAAATCACCCAAAAAAGTGTCGACTCACCTCACATCTCCACTCCATGGTGTCTACTTGCATCACATCACCCAAAAAAGTGTCGACTCACCTCACATCTCCACTCCATGGTGTCTACTTGCATCACATCACCCAAAAAAGTGTCGACTCACCTCACATCTCCACTCCATGGTGTCTAGTCGCATCACATCACCCAAAAACGTGTCGACTCACCTCACATCTCCACTCCATGGTGTCTAGTCGCATCACATCACCCAAAAAAGTGTCGACTCACCTCACATCTCCACTCCATGGTGTCTACTCGCATCAAATCACCCAAAAAAGTGTCGACTCACCTCACATCTCCACTCCATGGTGTCTACTCGCATCACATCACCCAAAAAAGTGTCGACTCACCTCACATATCCACTCCATGGTGTCTAGTTGCATCACATCACCCAAAAAAGTGTCGACTCACCTCACATCTCCACTCCACGGTGTCTACTTGCATCACATCACCCAAAAAAGTGTCGACTCACCTCACATCTCCACTCCATGGTGTCTACTCGCATCAAATCACCCAAAAAAGTGTCGACTCACCTCACATCTCCACTCCATGGTGTCTAGTCGCATCACATCACCCAAAAAAGTGTCGACTCACCTCACATCTCCACTCCATGGTGTCTACTCGCATCACATCACCCAAAAAAGTGTCGACTCACCTCACATCTCCACTCCATGGTGTCTACTCGCATCAAATCACCCAAAAAAGCGTCGACTCACCTCACATCTCCACTCCATGGTGTCTAGTTGCATCACATCACCCAAAAAAGCGTCGACTCACCTCACATCTCCACTCCATGGTGTCTACTCGCATCAAATCACCCAAAAAAGTGTCGACTCACCTCACATCTCCACTCCATGGTATCTACTCGCATCACATCACCCAAAAAAAAGTCGACTCACCTCACATCTCCACTCCATGGTGTCTACTCGCATCAAATCACCCAAAAAAGTGTCGACTCACCTCACATCTCCACTCCATGGTGTCTGGTCGCATCACATCACCCAAAAAAGTGTCGACTCACCTCGCATCTCCACTCCACGGTGGCTAGTCGCATCACATCACCCAAACAAGTGTCGATTCACCTCACATCTCCACTCCATGGTGTCTACTCGCATCAAATCACCCAAAAAAGTGTCGACTCACCTCACATCTCCACTCCACGGTGTCTAGTCGCATCACATCACCCAAAAAAGTGTCGACTCACCTCACATCTCCACTCCATGGTGTCTACTCGCATCAAATCACCCAAAAAAGTGTCGACTCACCTCACATCTCCACTCCATGGTGTCTAGTCGCATCACATCACCCAAAAAAGTGTCGACTCACCTCACATCTCCACTCCATGGTATCTACTCGCATCAAATCACCCAAAAAAGTGTCGACTCACCTCACCTCTCCACTCCATGGTGTCTAGTCGCATCACATCACCCAAAAAAGTGTCGACTCACCTCACATCTCCACTCCATGGTGTCTACTCGCATCAAATCACCCAAAAAAGTGTCGACTCACCTCACATCTCCACTCCATGGTGTCTACTTGCATCACATCACCCAAAAAAGTGTCGACTCACCTCACATCTCCACTCCATGGTGTCTAGTCGCATCACATCACCCAAAAACGTGTCGACTCACCTCACATCTCCACTCCATGGTGTCTAGTCGCATCACATCACCCAAAAAAGTGTCGAATCACCTCACATCTCCACTCCATGGTGTCTACTCACATCAAATCACCCAAAAAAGTGTCGACTCACTTCACATCTCCACTCCATGGTGTCTACTCGCATCAAATCATCCAAAAAAGTGTCGACTCACCTCACATCTCCACTCCACGGTGTCTAGTCGCATCACATCACCCAAAAAAGTGTCGACTCACCTCACATCTCCACTCCATGGTGTCTACTCGCATCAAATCACCCAAAAAAGTGTCGACTCACCTCACATCTCCACTCCATGGTGTCTAGTCGCATCACATCACCCAAAAAGTGTCGACTCACCTCACATCTCCACTCCATGGTATCTACTCGCATCAAATCACCCAAAAAAGTGTCGACTCACCTCACATCTCCACTCCATGGTGTCTACTCGCATCAAATCACCCAAAAAAGTGTCGACTCACCTCACATCTCCACTCCATGGTGTCTAGTCGCATCACATCACCCAAAAAAGCGTCGACTCACCTCACATCTCCACTCCATGGTGTCTACTCGCATCAAATCACCCAAAAAAGTGTCGACTCACCTCACATCTCCACTCCATGGTATCTACTCGCATCACATCACCCAAAAAAAAGTCGACTCACCTCACATCTCCACTCCATGGTGTCTACTCGCATCAAATCACCCAAAAAAGTGTCGACTCACCTCACATCTCCACTCCATGGTGTCTGGTCGCATCACATCACCCAAAAAAGTGTCGACTCACCTCGCATCTCCACTCCACGGTGGCTAGTCGCATCACATCACCCAAACAAGTGTCGATTCACCTCACATCTCCACTCCATGGTGTCTACTCGCATCAAATCACCCAAAAAAGTGTCGACTCACCTCACATCTCCACTCCACGGTATCTAGTCGCATCACATCACCCAAAAAAGTGTCGACTCACCTCACATCTCCACTCCATGGTGTCTACTCGCATCAAATCACCCAAAAAAGTGTCGACTCACCTCACATCTCCACTCCACGGTGGCTAGTCGCATCACATCACCCAAACAAGTGTCGATTCACCTCACATCTCCACTCCATGGTGTCTACTCGCATCAAATCACCCAAAAAAGTGTCGACTCACCTCACATCTCCACTCCATGGTGTCTAGTCGCATCACATCACCCAAAAAAGTGTCGACTCACCTCACATCTCCACTCCATGGTGTCTACTCGCATCAAATCACCCAAAAAAGTGTCGACTCACCTCACATCTCCACTCCATGGTGTCTAGTCGCATCACATCACCCAAAAAAGTGTCGACTCACCTCACATCTCCACTCCATGGTGTCTACTCGCATCAAATCACCCAAAAAAGTGTCGACTCACCTCACATCTCCACTCCATGGTGTCTAGTCGCATCACATCACCCAAAAAAGTGTCGACTCACCTCACATCTCCACTCCATGGTGTCTACTCGCATCAAATCACCCAAAAAAGTGTCGACTCACCTCACATCTCCACTCCATGGTGTCTACTCGCATCACATCACCCAAAAAAGTGTCGACTCACCTCACATCTCCACTCCAGGGTGTCTACTCGCATCAAATCACCCAAAAAAGTGTCGACTCACCTCACATCTCCACTCCATGGTGTCTACTTGCATCACATCACCCAAAAAAGTGTCGACTCACCTCACATCTCCACTCCATGGTGTCTAGTCGCATCACATCACCCAAAAAAGTGTCGACTCACCTCACATCTCCACTCCATGGTGTCTAGTCGCATCACATCACCCAAAAAAGTGTCGACTCACCTCACATCTCCACTCCATGGTGTCTACTTGCATCAAATCACCCAAAAAAGTGTCGACTCACCTCACATCTCCACTCCATGGTGTCTAGTCGCATCACATCACCCAAAAAAGTGTCGACTCACCTCACATCTCCACTCCATGGTGTCTACTCGCATCAAATCACCCAAAAAAGTGTCGACTCACCTCACATCTCCACTCCATGGTGTCTACTTGCATCACATCACCCAAAAAAGTGTCGACTCACCTCACATCTCCACTCCATGGTGTCTAGTCGCATCACATCACCCAAAAAAGTGTCGACTCACCTCACATCTCCACTCCATGGTGTCTAGTCGCATCACATCACCCAAAAACGTGTCGACTCACCTCACATCTCCACTCCATGGTGTCTAGTCGCATCACATCACCCAAAAAAGTGTCGAATCACCTCACATCTCCACTCCATGGTGTCTACTCGCATCAAATCACCCAAAAAAGTGTCGACTCACCTCACATCTCCACTCCATGGTGTCTACTCGCATCAAATCACCCAAAAAAGTGTCGACTCACCTCACATCTCCACTCCATGGTGTCTACTCGCATCACATCACCCAAAAAAGTGTCGACTCACCTCACATCTCCACTCCATGGTGTCTAGTCGCATCACATCACCCAAAAACGTGTCGACTCACCTCACATCTCCACTCCATGGTGTCTAGTCGCATCACATCACCCAAAAAAGTGTCGAATCACCTCACATCTCCACTCCATGGTGTCTAGTCGCATCAAATCACCCAAAAAAGTGTCGACTCACTTCACATCTCCACTCCATGGTGTCTACTCGCATCAAATCACCCAAAAAAGTGTCGACTCACCTCACATCTCCACTCCATGGTGTCTAGTCGCATCACATCACCCAAAAAAGTGTCGACTCACCTCACATCTCCACTCCAGGGTGTCTACTCGCATCAAATCACCCAAAAAAGTGTCGACTCACCTCACATCTCCACTCCATGGTGTCTACTTGCATCACATCACCCAAAAAAGTGTCGACTCACCTCACATCTCCACTCCATGGTGTCTAGTCGCATCACATCACCCAAAAAAGTGTCGACTCACCTCACATCTCCACTCCATGGTGTCTAGTCGCATCACATCACCCAAAAAAGTGTCGACTCACCTCGCATCTCCACTCCATGGTGTCTACTCGCATCAAATCACCCAAAAAAGTGTCGACTCACCTCACATCTCCACTCCATGGTGTCTAGTCGCATCACATCACCCAAAAAAGTGTCGACTCACCTCACATCTCCACTGCATGGTGTCTACTCGCATCAAATCACCCAAAAAAGTGTCGACTCACCTCACATCTCCACTCCATGGTGTCTACTTGCATCACATCACCCAAAAAAGTGTCGACTCACCTCACATCTCCACTCCATGGTGTCTAGTCGCATCACATCACCCAAAAAAGTGTCGACTCACCTCACATCTCCACTCCATGGTGTCTAGTCGCATCACATCACCCAAAAACGTGTCGACTCACCTCACATCTCCACTCCATGGTGTCTAGTCGCATCACATCACCCAAAAAAGTGTCGAATCACCTCACATCTCCACTCCATGATGTCTAGTCGCATCACATCACCCAAAAAAGTGTCGACTCACCTCACATCTCCACTCCATGGTGTCTACTCGCATCAAATCACCCAAAAAAGTGTCGACTCACCTCACATCTCCACTCCATGGTGTCTAGTCGCATCACATCACCCAAAAAAGTGTCGACTCACCTCACATCTCCACTCCATGGTGTCTACTCGCATCAAATCACCCAAAAAAGTGTCGACTCACCTCACATCTCCACTCCATGGTGTCTAGTCGCACCAGATCACCCAAAAAAGTGTCGACTCACCTCACATCTCCACTCCATGGTGTCTACTCGCATCAAATCACCCAAAAAAGTGTCGACTCACCTCACATCTCCACTCCATGGTGTCTAGTCGCATCACATCACCCAAAAAAGTGTCGACTCACCTCACATCTCCACTGCATGGTGTCTACTCGCATCAAATCACCCAAAAAAGTGTCGACTCACCTCACATCTCCACTCCATGGTGTCTACTTGCATCACATCACCCAAAAAAGTGTCGACTCACCTCACATCTCCACTCCATGGTGTCTAGTCGCATCACATCACCCAAAAAAGTGTCGACTCACCTCACATCTCCACTCCATGGTGTCTAGTCGCATCACATCACCCAAAAAAGTGTCGACTCACCTCACATCTCCACTCCATGGTGTCTAGTCGCATCAAATCACCCAAAAAAGTGTCGACTCACCTCACATCTCCACTCCATGGTGTCTAGTCGCACCAGATCACCCAAAAAAGTGTCGACTCACCTCACATATCCACTCCATGATGTCTAGTCGCATCACATCACCCAAAAAAGTGTCGACTCACCTCACATCTCCACTCCATGGTGTCTACTCGCATCACATCACCCAAAAAATTGTCGACTCACCTCACATCTCCACTCCATGGTGTCTAGTTGCATCACATCACCCAAAAAAGTGTCAACCCACCTCACATCTCCACTCCATGGTGTCTACTCGCATCAAATCACCCAAAAAAGTGTCGACTCACCTCACATCTCCACTCCATGGTGTCTAGTCGCATCACATCACCCAAAAAAGTGTCGACTCACCTCACATCTCCACTGCATGGTGTCTACTCGCATCAAATCACCCAAAAAAGTGTCGACTCACCTCACATCTCCACTCCATGGTGTCTACTTGCATCACATCACCCAAAAAAGTGTCGACTCACCTCACATCTCCACTCCATGGTGTCTAGTCGCATCACATCACCCAAAAAAGTGTCGACTCACCTCACATCTCCACTCCATGGTGTCTACTCGCATCACATCACCCAAAAAAGTGTCGACTCACCTCACGTTTCCACTCCATGGTGTCTAGTCGCATCACATCACCCAAAAAAGTGTCGACTCACCTCACATCTCCACTCCATGGTGTCTACTCGCATCAAATCACCCAAAAAAGTGTCGACTCACCTCACATCTCCACTCCATGGTGTCTACTCACATCAAATCACCCAAAAAAGTGTCGACTCACCTCACATCTCCACTCCACGGTGTCTAGTCGCATCACATCACCCAAAAAAGTGTCGACTCACCTCACATCTCCACTCCATGGTGTCTACTCGCATCAAATCACCCAAAAAAGTGTCGACTCACCTCACATCTCCACTCCACGGTGTCTAGTCGCATCAAATCACCCAAAAAAGTGTCGACTCACCTCACATCTCCACTCCATGGTGTCTACTCGCATCAAATCACCCAAAAAAGTGTCGACTCACCTCACATCTCCACTCCATGATGTCTACTCGCATCAAATCACCCAAAAAAGTGTCGACTCACCTCACATCTCCACTCCATGGTGTCTACTCGCATCAAATCACCCAAAAAAGTGTCGACTCACCTCACATCTCCACTCCATGGTGTCTACTGGCATCACATCACCCAAAAAAGTGTCGACTCACCTCACATCTCCACTCCATGGTGTCTAGTCGCATCACATCACCCAAAAAAGTGTCGACTCACCTCACATCTCCACTCCATGGTGTCTAGTCGCATCACATCACCCAAAAAAGTGTCGACTCACCTCACATCTCCACTCCATGGTGTCTAGTCGCATCACATCACCCAAAAAAGTGTCGACTCACCTCACATCTCCACTCTATGGTGTCTAGTCGCATCACATCACCCAAAAAAGTGTCGACTCACCTCACATCTCCACTCCATGGTGTCTACTCGCATCAAATCACCCAAAAAAGTGTCGACTCACCTCACATCTCCACTCCATGGTGTCTACTCGCATCAAATCACCCAAAAAAATGTCGACTCACCTCACATCTCCACTCCACGGTGGCTAGTCGCATCACATCACCCAAACAATTGTCGACTCACCTCACATCTCCACTCCATGGTGTCTACTCGCATCAAATCACCCAAAAACGTGTCGACTCACCTCACATCTCCACTCCATGGTGTCTAGTCGCATCACATCACCCAAAAAAGTGTCGACTCACCTCACATCTCCACTCCATGGTGTCTACTCGCATCAAATCACCCAAAAAAGTGTCGACTCACCTCACATCTCCACTCCATGGTGTCTAGTCGCATCACATCACCCAAAAAAGTGTCGACTCACCTCACATCTCCACTGCATGGTGTCTACTCGCATCAAATCACCCAAAAAAGTGTCGACTCACCTCACATCTCCACTCCATGGTGTCTACTTGCATCACATCACCCAAAAAAGTGTCGACTCACCTCACATCTCCACTCCATGGTGTCTAGTCGCATCACATCACCCAAAAAAGTGTCGACTCACCTCACATCTCCACTCCATGGTGTCTAGTCGCATCACATCACCCAAAAACGTGTCGACTCACCTCACATCTCCACTCCATGGTGTCTAGTCGCATCACATCACCCAAAAAAGTGTCGAATCACCTCACATCTCCACTCCATGATGTCTAGTCGCATCACATCACCCAAAAAAGTGTCGACTCACCTCACATCTCCACTCCATGGTGTCTACTCGCATCAAATCACCCAAAAAAGTGTCGACTCACCTCACATCTCCACTCCATGGTGTCTAGTCGCATCACATCACCCAAAAAAGTGTCGACTCACCTCACATCTCCACTCCATGGTGTCTACTCGCATCAAATCACCCAAAAAAGTGTCGACTCACCTCACATCTCCACTCCATGGTGTCTAGTCGCACCAGATCACCCAAAAAAGTGTCGACTCACCTCACATCTCCACTCCATGGTGTCTACTCGCATCAAATCACCCAAAAAAGTGTCGACTCACCTCACATCTCCACTCCATGGTGTCTAGTCGCATCACATCACCCAAAAAAGTGTCGACTCACCTCACATCTCCACTGCATGGTGTCTACTCGCATCAAATCACCCAAAAAAGTGTCGACTCACCTCACATCTCCACTCCATGGTGTCTACTTGCATCACATCACCCAAAAAAGTGTCGACTCACCTCACATCTCCACTCCATGGTGTCTAGTCGCATCACATCACCCAAAAAAGTGTCGACTCACCTCACATCTCCACTCCATGGTGTCTAGTCGCATCACATCACCCAAAAACGTGTCGACTCACCTCACATCTCCACTCCATGGTGTCTAGTCGCATCACATCACCCAAAAAAGTGTCGAATCACCTCACATCTCCACTCCATGATGTCTAGTCGCATCACATCACCCAAAAAAGTGTCGACTCACCTCACATCTCCACTCCATGGTGTCTACTCGCATCAAATCACCCAAAAAAGTGTCGACTCACCTCACATCTCCACTCCATGGTGTCTAGTCGCATCACATCACCCAAAAAAGTGTCGACTCACCTCACATCTCCACTCCATGGTGTCTACTCGCATCAAATCACCCAAAAAAGTGTCGACTCACCTCACATCTCCACTCCATGGTGTCTAGCCGCACCAGATCACCCAAAAAAGTGTCGACTCACCTCACATATCCACTCCATGATGTCTAGTCGCATCACATCACCCAAAAAAGTGTCGACTCACCTCACATCTCCACTCCATGGTGTCTAGTCGCATCACATCACCCAAAAAAGTGTCGACTCACCTCACATCTCCACTCCATGATGTCTAGTCGCATCACATCACCCAAAAAAGTGTCGACTCACCTCACATCTCCACTCCATGGTGTCTACTCGCATCAAATCACCCAAAAAAGTGTCGACTCACCTCACATCTCCACTCCATGGTGTCTAGCCGCACCAGATCACCCAAAAAAGTGTCGACTCACCTCACATATCCACTCCATGATGTCTAGTCGCATCACATCACCCAAAAAAGTGTCGACTCACCTCACATCTCCACTCCATGGTGTCTAGTCGCACCAAATCACCCAAAAAAGTGTCGACTCACCTCACATCTCCACTCCACGGTGTCTAGTCGCATCACATCACCCAAAAAAGTGTCGACTCACCTCACATCTCCACTCCATGGTGTCTACTCGCATCAAATCACCCAAAAAAGTGTCGACTCACCTCACATCTCCACTCCACGGTGTCTAGTCGCATCAAATCACCCAAAAAAGTGTCGACTCACCTCACATCTCCACTCCATGGTGTCTACTCGCATCAAATCACCCAAAAAAGTGTCGACTCACCTCACATCTCCACTCCATGGTGTCTACTCGCATCAAATCACCCAAAAAAGTGTCGACTCACCTCACATCTCCACTCCATGGTGTCTACTCGCATCAAATCACCCAAAAAAGTGTCGACTCACCTCACATCTCCACTCCATGGTGTCTACTGGCATCACATCACCCAAAAAAGTGTCGACTCACCTCACATCTCCACTCCATGGTGTCTAGTCGCATCACATCACCCAAAAAAGTGTCGACTCACCTCACATCTCCACTCCATGGTGTCTAGTCGCATCACATCACCCAAAAAAGTGTCGACTCACCTCACATCTCCACTCCATGGTGTCTAGTCGCATCACATCACCCAAAAAAGTGTCGACTCACCTCACATCTCCACTCTATGGTGTCTAGTCGCATCACATCACCCAAAAAAGTGTCGACTCACCTCACATCTCCACTCCATGGTGTCTACTCGCATCAAATCACCCAAAAAAGTGTCGACTCACCTCACATCTCCACTCCATGGTGTCTACTCGCATCAAATCACCCAAAAAAATGTCGACTCACCTCACATCTCCACTCCACGGTGGCTAGTCGCATCACATCACCCAAACAATTGTCGACTCACCTCACATCTCCACTCCATGGTGTCTACTCGCATCAAATCACCCAAAAACGTGTCGACTCACCTCACATCTCCACTCCATGGTGTCTAGTCGCATCACATCACCCAAAAAAGTGTCGACTCACCTCACATCTCCACTCCATGGTGTCTACTCGCATCAAATCACCCAAAAAAGTGTCGACTCACCTCACATCTCCACTCCATGGTGTCTAGTCGCATCACATCACCCAAAAAAGTGTCGACTCACCTCACATCTCCACTGCATGGTGTCTACTCGCATCAAATCACCCAAAAAAGTGTCGACTCACCTCACATCTCCACTCCATGGTGTCTACTTGCATCACATCACCCAAAAAAGTGTCGACTCACCTCACATCTCCACTCCATGGTGTCTAGTCGCATCACATCACCCAAAAAAGTGTCGACTCACCTCACATCTCCACTCCATGGTGTCTAGTCGCATCACATCACCCAAAAACGTGTCGACTCACCTCACATCTCCACTCCATGGTGTCTAGTCGCATCACATCACCCAAAAAAGTGTCGAATCACCTCACATCTCCACTCCATGATGTCTAGTCGCATCACATCACCCAAAAAAGTGTCGACTCACCTCACATCTCCACTCCATGGTGTCTACTCGCATCAAATCACCCAAAAAAGTGTCGACTCACCTCACATCTCCACTCCATGGTGTCTAGTCGCATCACATCACCCAAAAAAGTGTCGACTCACCTCACATCTCCACTCCATGGTGTCTACTCGCATCAAATCACCCAAAAAAGTGTCGACTCACCTCACATCTCCACTCCATGGTGTCTAGTCGCACCAGATCACCCAAAAAAGTGTCGACTCACCTCACATCTCCACTCCATGGTGTCTACTCGCATCAAATCACCCAAAAAAGTGTCGACTCACCTCACATCTCCACTCCATGGTGTCTAGTCGCATCACATCACCCAAAAAAGTGTCGACTCACCTCACATCTCCACTGCATGGTGTCTACTCGCATCAAATCACCCAAAAAAGTGTCGACTCACCTCACATCTCCACTCCATGGTGTCTACTTGCATCACATCACCCAAAAAAAGTGTCGACTCACCTCACATCTCCACTCCATGGTGTCTAGTCGCATCACATCACCCAAAAAAGTGTCGACTCACCTCACATCTCCACTCCATGGTGTCTAGTCGCATCACATCACCCAAAAACGTGTCGACTCACCTCACATCTCCACTCCATGGTGTCTAGTCGCATCACATCACCCAAAAAAGTGTCGAATCACCTCACATCTCCACTCCATGATGTCTAGTCGCATCACATCACCCAAAAAAGTGTCGACTCACCTCACATCTCCACTCCATGGTGTCTACTCGCATCAAATCACCCAAAAAAGTGTCGACTCACCTCACATCTCCACTCCATGGTGTCTAGTCGCATCACATCACCCAAAAAAGTGTCGACTCACCTCACATCTCCACTCCATGGTGTCTACTCGCATCAAATCACCCAAAAAAGTGTCGACTCACCTCACATCTCCACTCCATGGTGTCTAGCCGCACCAGATCACCCAAAAAAGTGTCGACTCACCTCACATATCCACTCCATGATGTCTAGTCGCATCACATCACCCAAAAAAGTGTCGACTCACCTCACATCTCCACTCCATGGTGTCTAGTCGCATCACATCACCCAAAAAAGTGTCGACTCACCTCACATCTCCACTCCATGATGTCTAGTCGCATCACATCACCCAAAAAAGTGTCGACTCACCTCACATCTCCACTCCATGGTGTCTACTCGCATCAAATCACCCAAAAAAGTGTCGACTCACCTCACATCTCCACTCCATGGTGTCTAGTCGCACCAGATCACCCAAAAAAGTGTCGACTCACCTCACATATCCACTCCATGATGTCTAGTCGCATCACATCACCCAAAAAAGTGTCGACTCACCTCACATCTCCACTCCATGGTGTCTAGTCGCATCACATCACCCAAAAAAGTGTCGACTCACCTCACATCTCCACTCCATGGTGTCTAGTCGCATCAAATCACCCAAAAAAGTGTCGACTCACCTCACATCTCCACTCCATGGTGTCTAGTCGCACCAGATCACCCAAAAAAGTGTCGACTCACCTCACATATCCACTCCATGATGTCTAGTCGCATCACATCACCCAAAAAAGTGTCGACTCACCTCACATCTCCACTCCATGGTGTCTACTCGCATCACATCACCCAAAAAAGTGTCGACTCACCTCACATCTCCACTCCATGGTGTCTAGTTGCATCACATCACCCAAAAAAGTGTCAACCCACCTCACATCTCCACTCCATGGTGTCTACTCGCATCAAATCACCCAAAAAAGTGTCGACTCACCTCACATCTCCACTCCATGGTGTCTAGTCGCATCACATCACCCAAAAAAGTGTCGACTCACCTCACATCTCCACTCCATGGTGTCTACTCGCATCACATCACCCAAAAAAGTGTCGACTCACCTCACGTTTCCACTCCATGGTGTCTAGTCGCATCACATCACCCAAAAAAGTGTTGACTCACCTCACATCTCCACTCCATGGTGTCTACTCGCATCAAATCACCCAAAAAAGTGTCGACTCACCTCACATCTCCACTCCATGGTGTCTACTCACATCAAATCACCCAAAAAAGTGTCGACTCACCTCACATCTCCACTCCACGGTGTCTAGTCGCATCACATCACCCAAAAAAGTGTCGACTCACCTCACATCTCCACTCCATGGTGTCTACTCGCATCAAATCACCCAAAAAAGTGTCGACTCACCTCACATCTCCACTCCATGGTGTCTAGTCGCATCAAATCACCCAAAAAAGTGTCGACTCACCTCACATCTCCACTCCATGGTGTCTACTCGCATCAAATCACCCAAAAAAGTGTCGACTCACCTCACATCTCCACTCCATGGTGTCTACTCGCATCAAATCACCCAAAAAAGTGTCGACTCACCTCACATCTCCACTCCATGGTGTCTACTCGCATCAAATCACCCAAAAAAGTGTCGACTCACCTCACATCTCCACTCCATGGTGTCTACTTGCATCACATCACCCAAAAAAGTGTCGACTCACCTCACATCTCCACTCCATGGTGTCTAGTCGCATCACATCACCCAAAAAAGTGTCGACTCACCTCACATCTCCACTCCATGGTGTCTAGTCGCATCACATCACCCAAAAAAGTGTCGACTCACCTCACATCTCCACTCCATGGTGTCTAGTCGCATCACATCACCCAAAAAAGTGTCGACTCACCTCACATCTCCACTCTATGGTGTCTAGTCGCATCACATCACCCAAAAAAGTGTCGACTCACCTCACATCTCCACTCCATGGTGTCTACTCGCATCAAATCACCCAAAAAAGTGTCGACTCACCTCACATCTCCACTCCATGGTGTCTACTCGCATCAAATCACCCAAAAAAATGTCGACTCACCTCACATCTCCACTCCACGGTGGCTAGTCGCATCACATCACCCAAACAATTGTCGACTCACCTCACATCTCCACTCCATGGTGTCTACTCGCATCAAATCACCCAAAAACGTGTCGACTCACCTCACATCTCCACTCCATGGTGTCTACTCGCATCACATCACCCAAAAAAGTGTCGACTCACCTCACATCTCCACTCCATAGTGTCTAGTCGCATCACATCACCCAAAAAAGTGTCGACTCACCTCACATATCACTCCATGATGTCTAGTCGCATCACATCACCCAAAAAAGTGTCGACTCACCTCACATCTCCACTCCATGGTGTCTACTCGCATCAAATCACCCAAAAAAGTGTCGACTCACCTCACATCTCCACTCCATGGTGTCTAGTCGCATCACATCACCCAAAAAAGTGTCGACTCACCTCACATCTCCACTCCATGGTGTCTACTCGCATCAAATCACCCAAAAATGTATTGACTCACCTCACATCTCCACTCCATGGTGTCTAGTCGCATCACATCACCCAAAAAAGTGTCGACTCACCTCACATCTCCACTCCATGGTATCTACTCGCATCAAATTACCCAAAAAAGTGTCGACTCACCTCACATCTCCACTCCATGGTGTCTAGTCGCATCAGATCACCCAAAAAAGTGTCGACTCACCTCACATCTCCACTCCATGGTGTCTACTCGCATCAAATCACCCAAAAAAGTGTCGACTCACCTCACATCTCCACTCCATGGTGTCTACTCGCATCACATCACCCAAAAAAGTGTCGACTCACCTCACATCTCCACTCCATGGTATCTAGTCGCATCACATCACCCAAAAAGTGTCGACTCACCTCACATCTCCACTCCATGGTGTCTACTCGCATCAAATCACCCAAAAAAGTGTCGACTCACCTCACATCTCCATTCCATGGTGTCTAGTCACCTCACATCACCCAAAAAAGTGTCGACTCACCTCACATCTCCACTCCATGGTGTCTACTCGCATCACATCACCCAAGAAAGTGTCGACTCACCTCACATCTCCACTCCATGGTGTCTACTGATATCACATCACCCAAAAAAGTGTCGACTGACCTCACATCTCTGTCAAACATATATGCTTAGTTATATCTAGGCTTAATTCATGTGTTTACATTTGTCTAGGCTATAGTGGGTTTAGCCTTAGGGGGTACAGAATTCTCTCGACATTCTACTTGTACCCTTCCTTGCTTCCTAGTCAATCATTCTCACCTAAGATTCTAACATGGTATTAAGAGCAACTAAGTCTTAGGACCTAGTCTCAATGGGCCCACCACCTACTGCACTACCCGTACCTAGCCCGTCGACTTCGTCGCCCGCGCTCGGCCCGTACCTAGCCCGTCGCCCGGCCCGTACCTAGCTCGTCGCCTCGGCCCCGCTGGCCCCGTCGACTTCGTCGCCCGCGCCCGGCCCGTACCTAGCTCGTCGCCAGGCCCGTACGTAGCCCGTCGCCTCGGCCCCGCTGGCCCCGTCGTCTTCGTCGCCCGCGCCCAGCCCGTACCTAGCTCGTCGCCTGGCCCGTACCTAGCCTGTCGCCCGGTCCGTACATAGCCCGTCACCTCGGCCCCACTGGCCCCGTCAACTTCGTCGCCCGCGCCAGGCGCGTACCTAGCCCGTCGCCCGGCCAGTACCTAGCCCGTCGCCCGGCCCGTACCTAACCCGTCGCCCGCCCCGTACCTAGCCCGTCGCCTCGGCCCCGCTGGCCCCGTCAACTTCGACGCCCGCGCCCGGCACGTACCTAGCCCGTCGCCCGGCCCGTACCTAGCCCGCGCCGGGCCTCGTCTCCTGCCTGCGCCCGGCCCATACCTAGCCCGTCGCCCAGCCTGTACCTAGCCCGTCGCTCGGCCCGTACCTAGCCTCGTACCCGGCCCTGTACCTGCCCAGCGCCCGGCCCTGTACCTGTTTGGCCCCTCGGCAAATCACCACCTCTGTCAGAGTGCAGACGCAGGACAGGAAGGTCCTGGCCGAAACGCGCACGCAGCTGGAGACGGACTGTGCGGATCCAAGGGATCAAGACAGCAGAGACTTCACCCTTGCTGCGCAAGGGGAAGACTGTGGTGTATCGCGTGTAGTCGTCAACTACCAGCAGGAAGTAGCGCTCGCGGCCCTGTCCACTGACGCGGGCTGGGCCCCACACGTCCATGTGGAGGGTCTGCAGGGGAGCAGTCGTCGGGGGAAACGAGGAGGAGTGAGGAGCGGCGCGCTGCCGCCCCTCGACGCAAGGAAGACAGGGCAGGGCAGGCGAGGGCGGCAGGGGAGGCAGAGACCTGGGGAGACCAGAGACAAGGAGATGGGAGTGCATGCCACGAAGGCGTGGCAGGGAGGGGTGACCCAGGCGGTGGTGCCAAAGAAGAGTCTGGTGCGACAGGAGGCGACACGAGCAAGCAACGGCTACCTGACCTGACACGGACACCTGAGCAGACGCAGCGACCTGAGGAGGCTCGGTAGCCAGTGTGTACAGACTCGACCCTGGCGGACGAGTGAACGTAGCCAGGTGACGCCCCGTCCGCGTGCACGTGCAGATCGACACACGCTGACCCCTAGGAGTGGTGGTAGTGACCATCGCATCCTGAAGGGCAGCGGTACTCACCAAGTTCGTAGAGAACGAGGGGAGGTGAAGACCTGACAGAGAGCCAGACGGAACCGCCGGACACGGGAGGACAGTGGAGGAACTGGCAACGACCGGGCCCCCAGAGGGATCGGCCAGTCTGACCGGAACAGGTGCAGGAAGACGAGTGAGAGTGGTGCTGTCACGAATGAAACAGCGCGAGGCGCCGGAGTCTAACGTGAAGGTGTGCAGGGCCTCAGCAGGCGCAGTACCAGGGGGAGTACCAGACGCACTAGCACCTAGAGCAGCAGCGGCTATACCTGGGTCAGGCGGCACACACCAGTAACAGTCACCCTCAGCACTAAAAGACAAAGCATACATGGCAGAGATAATAACATCAAAGTCTAGGTCATAGATGGCAACTCCCGACCTAAGCAACTCCGCCCAGCGAGGGCGCTCGACGTCATCACCAAACTCAGTGCGCCAGGCGTCGTCAAGGCGGGCAAAGCAGCGGCGCTCAGTGTGAAACCGCCCGCATGTCTTGCCCGCACGGGCACCCGTGCGAATGACATACGGGCAGGTCTCACTACCCTCGCCCGCCCCACGCTGAACCAACCACTCACGGAGCTGCTGAGGCGTCTAAGTCTCACTCCGACGCTGCTGCTGCTGGCCCCGACCGCCACCAGGGCCTCCACGCTGAGGTCCAGACCGACCACCACTGGTCCCACCGCCTCCACTGCCGCCACCCCCTCCGCTGCCTCCACCGCCGCCACCAGAGCCTCCACCCCCGCCACCGGTCCCACCGCCGCCACCACCTCCACCGCCTCCGCCTCCTCTACCGCTGCCCCCACTGCCACGCCCACTGCCACCTCCACCACCACCGCTGCCTCCTCCACTACCCCGACCACCCTTGCCCTTGCTGTTGCGGCGCTTCGTACTAGTCGAAGCAGCACCGACGTCCTTAGGAACAGAGACGTCTGCAGCAGCAGCAGAGGCGAAGGAGGAGGAAAGGGGGGAGGGGGAGCACCCCTCAAAGAAGGGTGAGCGCGGGGTGCCACGAGCAGCACCTACAGCAACTGCACTAGTCTCAGCTGCGAGGAGATGCTGCTCGAGGAGGTCAACAGTGAGGGAAGTGGGGTCGAGGGTGAGGAAGTGGTCCGTGACAGAGCGAAGGGAGTCAGGGAGGCGAGTGACTATGAAGTAGAGGGTGATGAACATGGGGGGCTGGTTCGTGGGAAGGAACTCAGCAGGAACGGTAGCGCGGTAGCGAGCGTCGCTAGTGCGGAGGTGGGTAACCAGGTCCGCTACTGTGGCAAAAGCCGACAGCCCAGGGAACAGGTAGGGCAGTAGCAGTCTGCCAAGAGCAGCAGTGGCAGGGGAGGAGTAGCGAGCAACGACAGCGTCGTACAAGGCCTGTGCTGTCCTGTGCTCGCCAATGTGAGCACATTCTGTTGCGGGCAGGTGGTTGCGAATGGCCAAGCGGGCAGTAGCGTCACGAGAGAGCCACTGGGAACGAGTCGAAACGTCAGCTGTGGCGGGAGGGGCTGGAGCGGCACCGGACACGAGGTCAAACAGCGAGACACTGTCCCGACTGTCGCTCAGTAGGTACAGTTGCAGATCGTCGTGCCACGTGTCAAATGCTACAGGTCTGCCCTCCGGGTCGAACGGGAGAACCCGAAGCAACGCCATAGGGGCAGAGGAGCCTGGGGGCCGCGGGGCCAAACAAGGGGCCGAGGGGCCTAGGGGGCCGAGGGGCCAAACAAGGGGCCGGGGGGCCGGGTGCCGGTCTCTGAGGTGGGGCCGAGTGGCCTAGGGGCCGCGGGGCCAAACAGGGGGCCGGGGGGGCCTAGAGGGGGCCAAGGGGCCTAGGGGGCCGAGGGGCCAAACAAGAGGCCGGGGGGGCCGGGCGCCGGTCTCTGAGGTGGGGCCGAGGGGCCTAGGGGCCGCGAGGCCAAACAAGGGGGCCGGGGGGGGGCCTTGGGGGGGGGCGAAGGGCCTAGGGGGCCGAGGGGCCAAACAAGGGGCCTAGGGGGCCGAGGGGCCAAAGTAGGGGCCAGGGGGCCGGGTGCCAGTCTCTGAGATGGGACCGAGGGGCCTAGGGGCCGCGGGGCCAAACAAGGGGCCGGGGGGGCCTTGGGGGGGGCCGAGGGGCCTAGGGGGCCGAGGGGCCAAAGTAGGGGCCGGGGGGGGCGGGCGCCAATCTCTGAGGTGTTATAGTCACAATAGGCTTGAATGTGCCTAAAACGAAAGATAGAGAGCACAGACGGATTTCTGCACAGCGGCTTCAAACGTTGATAGCGTTCTGCTCACAGCTGCAAATGACTTGATTCAAATTGGATCTGGAGCGTCTTCACGTCGTCTACAATTATCAATTTAGATTGCACGATTTGATAAAGAATTGACGACACAGCGTCGGTTTGAACGAACGGTACTATGGCAGCCACTATAGTCTTAGAACACAAGATAGGAAGAGTTACGAGTTGGGAATGACTCCCAGCTCCTACAAACCCCAAGAGCCGAGGTACAGTGATGTGGAACAGTGCCACACTGTCCCCAACCACGAAGGGTCTCGAAACTACCCTTCACTAGGGCCTACACCAAGTGAAATGTTACACTACACAAAGTAATGTAACTATCTTCAATATCTCGAGGTGTACCCTTTTTGGCGAGCTTCGAAATCACTTGAGGCTTGACACCAAGGCTCGGGCTCTTCATCACAAACTCATCCTTGAGTTCTTGATGGGTCTGCTGCACACACCTGCGACACGCCGAACGTTCGACACAGGACAAAATAGAAACCGCACACGACAAAATAGAAACCGCGCGCGAGACACAAACGACCGCGTAACACGCGTCTAGCGATAACTCGCTATTGACTCGACACACACACTCGACATCATGACTCAACATTCACACACAATTATAAGCATGAAATATATATTATCCCATGCCCTCATACCATTCCATACACACACACATTCACGCACACGGACAACAAGCCGAGTGCAAACCGTAGGGTTGCACCAACAAACTCCCCCTCGGATTGTTGGCCTTAGGATATGTTGCTCTCTCAGTTCAGAGCCATCCCAGCCAGCTTGCAACACTTCCAATGCTACTGCTCCACCAGCCTCTTGGTCATCATGTCAGCCGGCTGCCCCGTGGTCTTCACGTAGCGCAACTCAACTTCACCCGCGGTTACCATGCTCCTCGTCCAATGCCACTTCACCCTCATGTGCTTCGTGAGTCCATGCAACACAGGGTTCTTAGCAAGAGCAATGGCACCCTGGCTGTCACAGTACAGTGGGGTAGGTCCTTGCTGCTCCTCCCCCAATTCAGCCAACAAACGCCGCTGCCACACAATCTCCCGTACGGCACGGAAGAGTGCCATGTACTCGGACTCCACCGAGCTCAAAGCTTGGTCAACCTGCTTCTTGCTCTCCCAAGCAGTTGGGCCTCCACCAACACAGCATATGAAGCCTCCCACACTTGTCATGTCCTCTGGTTCTGATGCATATGAAGCATCCGAGTAGGCGGTGAGGAACAAACGCCCGGGTTCAACACCATCCGCGCCCTTTTGGCGCCTTTGTGCCGCCGCCGAGTATTGCAGCCCAACGGTCGGTGTTTGGCCAAGATACTTGGCCACCCTCATTCCAGCTGCTACCTGCTCCTCATTAGGGCATTGCACAACCCTAGCCAGCTGCCCGGTAGCAAACGCGACGTCCGGTCGGGTGTTTACCGCCGCATACATGAGGCTGCCCACCAACGAGTGAAATCGGCGCCTCTCCTCTTCACCAACGCTCTCCTCCTCTGGTCCCTTCACACACTTGAACCCAGAGGGAAATGGTGTAGCCACATGGCCTTCACTCTGCCCAAAGTTGGCAGCCAATGCCTCCAGGTACTTTCGTTGATGCACCCGCATGCACCGCTTCTCCACATCTCGTTCGATGTGGAGCCCAAGGTAGAAGCTCACGTCACCAAGGGCCTTGCACTTGAACTTGTCTTGAAGCTTCAGCATCACCTCCTTCACAAGGTCAGAAGAGGGTGAGAAAATGAGGATGTCATCCACATAAACCACCATGAAACTCCTCTGCTCCCCCTCGCCAAGCATGAACAAGGAGTGATCGGCCGTTGAGGGAGTGAAGCCGATCCCCTCCAACACTTCGCGCAGCTTCATGTACCATTGCCTAGGGGCCTGCTTCAGCCCATAGAGGGCCTTCTTCAGCTTCCACACTCTGCCACTACCATCATCAAACCCCTCTGGCTGCGCCATAAAAATCTCCTCCTCAAGGATGCCGTTAAGGAATGCCGTTACGATGTCCATTTGCTTTACTACCCATCCTTTGATGGCGGCTCCCGCGAATAGGGTTCGCAGCGTCGTCGGCTTCACCACAGGGGCAAACAGCTCCTTGAAGTCCACCTTCTCCTTCTGCTGGTACCCCTTGGCTACAAGCCTAGACTTGTAGCGCTCGATCTTGCCGTCGGCATCCGACTTGATTTTGAAGAGCCACTTGGACGTTATCGCCGTACGCCCCTCCGGTAGCTCCACCAATTCAAACGTGTCATTCTCCTCGATGCTCTTCAGCTCACTCTCCATGGCCTTCTTCCACTCCTCAGCATCACTACTCTCCAAAGCCTCCTTGAGAGTTGCTGGTTCTCCCGGCATCTCCACCGGAGAGAAGAACGCGAAGGCACACTCCTCGTAGTCACTCTCCTCGTCGTCTCCGACCATCATTGCCGCTCCGGCCAGGGCTGTCTTGCCCTGCTTTCCCGGCGCATCATAGGTCAGCCTATTAGGGGGTTGAACTCTCCTCTTCCCCCTTCCTTCCTCCTCAGCTGCAGGGACTTGAAGGCCTTGGCGTTGCTGCGGTGTGGCTCGAATCCGTGGAGCACTCGTAGTACGGGAAGGGAGTGACGGTGCACGCTTGCTCACTTGCTGCACCTCCTCCTCTTCTTCCTCTGCATCATTGGCCTCCTCTCCCCCATTCACAAGGGAGGATTGCCTTGTGGTTGTGCTGCCGCTGCTCAGCTCCAAAGGCAGCTCCACATGCTCCAAACCGGAACTCTTCACCTCCCCAAACCGCACGCCTATCTTCGCCTCATTCTCCGCCTTCCAATCCTTGTACATGAAGTTCTCCATGAACTTGCAGTCCCTGCTCACCAAGAACTTCTTGGTGAATGGGTCCCAAAGAAGCCATCCCTTGCTGTTTTGAGCCATGCCCAAGTGCACGGCCCACACCGCCTTGGCACCAAGCTTGTTGTGCCGAAGATGCTTAGGCACGAGCGCCATGCACATGCACCCGAACACCCGAAGCATATCCACCTTTGGCTTCCTTCCTAGCCACTCCACATAGGGCACCCATTTGTCTGCTCCCACATGAGTCAAGGCTCTGTTCTTGGCCACACACGCGCTCCGCACCGCATCAGGCCAGAAATAGTCGGGTAGCCCGGCTTCAATGAGCAACCCACGTGCCGCCTCCGTGATTGTGCGGTTCGCTCGCTCGGCGATGCCGTTCATTGCAGGGGAGTATGGCATGGTGAGGGAGTGCCGAATACCATTCTTCTTCAGCCACAACCCAAACTCCTTGCTCAGGAACTCTCCCCCTCGATCGGTGCAGATTGACTTGACTAGACGGTCTTGTTGCCGCTCCACCATCGGGAACCAATCCGTCTTCAACGTTTCAGCCACGTCGCTCTTCTTGGCCAGCACGTACACCCAAGTCATGCGGGTGTAGACGTCGGCAATGGTGAGAAAATACTCAGCTCCAGCAGCTCCAAGCTTCAGGGGGCCCACCACGTCCATCACCACCTCATCAAGCGGTGCCTTTGCCGTTGCCTCCGAACTAGGGAACGGAAACCGGGTGAACTTGGCTTGAATGCACGTCGGGCAGCCAAGCACCTCATCGGGCTCCCCCTTCACACGTATGCCAGCAACCATCTCATTCTTCACTAGCTGCTGCAAGATGGGCAGGGCCACATGCCCCATGCGCCGATGCAAGGTGAGCCAATCACACTCCCCCGTAGCCAAAGTTGGATTGGAGAATGCCGCGCTCGCAATAGCGCCCCACATACTCTCTCCGTAGTCCTCCTCCGCTGCTGCCTCTGGGTTCTCCTCACCCTTTTTCTGCTCCTTGGTTGCTGCACCACTCTCCTTAGGTTCACTGAACTTGCTGGTCCCTCCAGGTTTGCTCTTCTTGAGCTCATTCTCCTTAGCGCGACCGTTCGCGCCATCGTCGCTACCGACCGCTCCATCCTTGGTGCTGATGCTTGCTGCCACTTGCCTCTCCTTAGGCATAGGGACCACTGGGATCTGCCACATCTCGTTGTAGACATCCCTGTCCTCATGAAGGTCCCAAAGAATTCGATCGCCAAGCCTTGCGGTGTAGGTCTTGGCTCCTTTCGAGTTCGTGTCCATGCCGGCCTTTGCCAACCGCCGCACGGAAATCAGGTTTGCAGCAAGGCTGGGCACCCAAAGCACGTTCTTGAGGCCCACCATCTTCCCATCAGCACCCTTGAACATGGCCTTGCCCATGCCTTTCACCTCTGCTCGCTGCCCCAAAGCCGATGTGACATGCTTCACCGGTGACGGCTCGAGTTCGGTGAGCAAGTCCGGACGAGGTGTCATGCTATAGGTAGCGCCACTATCAATCACCCAATAGTCCAGGGGGTGTAGGGTCACCTTCCCCACAGCTGCTGGCTCCTCAAAGCCTTCATCCTTCTCTGGACCAGCCGGTACTTGCGTCGACACGAAGTAGAATAGACCCGGGTATCGATCGTCGCTCGGGTCCTTGTCGTTGTCTCCGCTCTTCATGTTTGCAGCTCCGCCACCGCGACCGCCACGGCCTCCACGGCCTCGTCCTCTCCCTCCTCCTGCTCCTTTACCCTCTTGGCCTTGAGCAGGGGTCCAACCATCAGGGAGTTTGTAGCAGTCGCGCCACATGTATCCGCTCTTGTGGCAATAGTGACACTCGTCGTCGAATCGGCCGCGACCGCGTCCGTAGCTCTTGTCGTCGTTGCCGTAACCGCCACTCGTGCGGCCTCCGCCGAAGTTGCTGCCACCAAACCTTCCTCCCCCTCGTCCTCTGCCTCTTCCTCGACCATATCCACGGCCGATGCTCGCTGCCCCAGCGCCATCCGCACTCGCCAACTCACGGCGGCGGAAATCCTCTTGAAGGATAGCTCGCTTCACGTCTTCAAGCGAGAGGCGGGGCAAGTCGCGATTAAGGTTGATGATGAGCAAGGACCATGACTCTGGGAGTAAGGCCAGCAACTTGGTCTTCTTTTGGAGCTCACTGTAGTTCAAATCAGCTCCATCAAGCCGCGTCAACAAGTCGAAGAATTTCTGCACCCCTTCTTCAACCGCTTCGTCTTCTTCAATTCGTAGTGCCGCCATTTGCCGTTCCAACACCACCGCTACCGCCGCTGTTGCAGGAGCATGTACACCCTTGAGAGCAGCCCATGCCTTTGGTCCTTTCTCTGGTTCACGCTGGAATGGCTTGATGTGACGGATCTGACTGCTCCCCAACGCTTGCCCAAGTAAGAGATAGCCTTGTGCGCTCTTCCGCACCCACGGGCTCTTCTCCGGGTCGTTCTCGGGGCGCTTCTCCGTTCCTTCCATCACCTCCAGCAGGTCATAGTGGTCAAAGATGTTCTCCATCTTGAAGGACCATTCAGCAAAGTTGTCACCGTTGAACTTGTCAAGCCCAAACACCCTAGGCTCATCCCTAGGTGGGCCAAGACTTGGTTGCATGGGCGCCATGGCTGAATCACGGGGTTGGCCTTGAGCTTGAGCTTCTCCACTGCCACCAGCACCTCTGCCACCCCTTTCCTCAGGTCCAGATATTGTCGAAACTGCTCCAAGGGGCTCTGATACCACTTGTTATAGTCACAATAGGCTTGAATGTGCCTAAAACGAAAGATAGAGAGCACAGACGGATTTCTGCACAGCGGCTTCAAACGTTGATAGCGTTCTGCTCACAGCTGCAAATGACTTGATTCAAATTGGATCTGGAGCGTCTTCACGTCGTCTACAATTAGCAATTTAGATTGCACGATTTGATAAAGAATTGACGACACAGCGTCGGTTTGAACGAACGGTACTATGGCAGCCACTATAGTCTTAGAACACAAGATAGGAAGAGTTACGAGTTGGGAATGACTCCCAGCTCCTACAAACGCCAAGAGCCGAGGTACAGTGATGTGGAACAGTGCCACACTGTCCCCAACCACGAAGGGTCTCGAAACTACCCTTCACTAGGGCCTACACCAAGTGAAATGTTACACTACACAAAGTAATGTAACTATCTTCAATATCTCGAGGTGTACCCTTTTTGGCGAGCTTCGAAATCACTTGAGGCTTGACACCAAGGCTCGGGCTCTTCATCACAAACTCATCCTTGAGTTCTTGATGGGTCTGCTGCACACACCTGCGACACGCCGAACGTTCGACACAGGACAAAATAGAAACCGCGCACGACAAAATAGAAACCGCGCGCGAGACACAAACGACCGCGTAACACGCGTCTAGCGATAACTCGCTATTGACTCGACACACACACTCGACATCATGACTCAACATTCACACACAATTATAAGCATGAAATATATATTATCCCATGCCCTCATACCATTCCATACACACACACATTCACGCACACGGACAACAAGCCGAGTGCAAACCGTAGGGTTGCACCAACATGAGGTGGGGCCGAGGGGCCTAGGGGCCGCGGGGCCAAACAAGGGGCCTGGGGGGCCTTGGGGGGGGGCCGAGGGGCCTAGGGGGCCGAGGGGCCAAACAAGGGGCCTAGGGGGCCGAGGGGCCAAAGTAGGGGCCGGGGGGCCGGGCGCCAGGCTCTGAGGTGGGGCCGAGGGGCCTAGGGGCCGCGGGGCCAAACAAGGGGCCGGGGGGGCCTTGGGGGGGGGCTGAGGGGCCTAGGGGGCCGAGGGGCCAAACAAGGGGCCTAGGGGGGCCGAGGGGGCAAAGTAGGGGCCGGGGGGCCGGGTGCCAGTCTCGGAGATGGGGCCGAGGGGCCTAGGGGCCGCGGGGCCAAACAAGGGGCCGGGGGGGCCTTGGGGGGGGGGGGGGGCCGGGGGCCTAGGGGGCCGAGGGGCCAAAGTAGGGGCCGGGGGGCCGGGCGCCAATCTCTGAGGTGGGGCCAAGGGGCCTAGGGGCCGCGGGGCCAAACAAGGGGCCTGGGGGGCCTTGGGGGGGGGGGGCCGAGGGGCCTAGGGGGCCGAGGGGCCAAACAAGGGGCCTAGGGGGCCGAGGGGCCAAAGTAGGGGCCGGGGGGCCGGGCGCCAGGCTCTGAGGTGGGGCCGAGGGGCCTAGGGGCCGCGGGGCCAAACAAGGGGCCGGGGGGGGCTTGGGGGGGCCGAGGGGCCTAGGGGGCCGAGGGGCCAAACAAGGGGCCTTGGGGGGGGCCGAGGGGCCTAGGGGGCCAAGGGGGACCCCGTCCTCCAAGCACAAGCCCCATGCCCGACGTACTGCACAGGTAACGCAGTACCCTCTTCGCAGCATCCCAGTGCACCTTTCGGTGCCTACCGGGACCCACGTAGCGAGCCAGAAGGCTGAGAGGGTACGCGAGGTCAGGTCGTGTGCAAGTCATCAGGTACATGAGGCAACCCACAAGCTCTGGGTACGGACCACTCGGCTCTACGGACTCGTCCGAAGGTGGAGCTGAGAGCGAGTGGCTGGTAGACAGAGGAGTGAGCTGTGGCGAGGAGTACTGGAAGCCGAAGCGCTGAAGGACCTGGTGCCCCATGTGTGACTGAGTCAGTGTGATGGTGCGCTGTGCTCTGTCCCGGGTGATCTGCAGGCCAAGGTAGCTGCGCGGTTCACCCAGGTCAGTACAGGTATGTCTCTTCTGCAGCTCGGACTTCACTAGGGTCAGTGCCTCAGTGTCAGCCATGGCAAAGACGAGGTCGTCGACGTACACTAGGACGTAGAACGACGGCAGCGAGGTGTCGGTGCGTAGAAACAGCGACGGGTCTGCTGTAGAAGGAACAAACCCAAGAGCCGCAAGTGTAGTCCTGAGTGTGTCGTGCCACTCGCGAGGCGCTTGGCGGAGACCGTAGACTGGCCGGCAGAGGCTCCACTGGGTACCTGTAGGAAACGACCCAGTGAAGCCAGGTGGTCGGCGCAGCCAGATCTCCTCGTGCAGGCTGCCCTGCAGGAAGGCAGTACTGAAGTCCAGGGAGTGTAACTCGTAGTCACGCTAAGCAGCTACGTGCAGCAACACCCGAAGAGTAGTCATCTTCGGGGCTGGGGAGAAGGTCTGGAAGTAGTCAACTCCCTGTCGCTGACTGAAACCTCGAGCAACGTAACGCGCCTTGAAGGCAGGCGGAGAACCCGGCGGCCGCTTCACCCTGAAGATCCACATGCCATCGACTATGTTCACCCCAGGTGGGGGAACCTCGTCGACGTAAGTGCCTGTGGACTTCCAGGATGCCATTTCGGCATCCATAGCTGCCTGCCACTGAGAGGAGTAAGGACCCGTAATCGCCTCTGCGTAAGAGCGCGGGGTCGGGATGTCAGGAGCATCCGGGTCTCCCTCAGGGGCAAGCAGCAAGGAGGCGAAACGAGGTACAGCAGCTGCAAGACACTCAAAGTCCTCCTGCCTGTCCTCAAGGACGTCCGTGCCAAGAGCACACTCACCCCCGATGGACGGAGGACTGGCAGGCACAGACTCAGCAACTAGAGCAGAGGCGTAGTCGAGACGGCAGGCAGCAGCAAAGTCAAGTAGCTCAGCAACGAGAGCAGAAGCAGCAGCAGACTCAAAGGACGGGTCAGTGACAGCAGTGGCAAGGAGACGAGCGACAGTGGGACTGGCAGCACGCGCTCGGTCAGACTCAGGGTCAGGGACCTCAGGAAGAGAGGACTCAGGAGGATCAGGCAGAGGAACACGCAGTGGAACAGAGGAAGGACGGAGTGCCATGGTGTGCGTGCCTGGGACAGGGGGAGGACGCGAACAAGGAGCGCGACGAGCAGTGCAAACAGGTGAGACAGGACGAGACGCAGGCTCACGACGCTCTGTAAGACCTCCGAACTGCTCAGTGTAAGGAGAGGGAACAGGCAGTGGGGAGGCTGGCTGTAGCGGCGGCTGCGACTGGTCAGGCGGCGGACACAGGAAGGGAGGAGGAAGACCAGTAGAAGACGGGACACCAAGAACCTGCTTAAGCAGGGGAACGAAGTACGGGCGCGGCCGCACAGTGCCTCCAGCACCTCCAGCACCAGGGTCAACAGCTCCAGCTCCTGCAGCTCCAGCGCCTCCTGCGCCAGGGCCTCCAACTCCAGCTCCTCCAGCTCCAGCGCCTCCAGCGCCAGCTGCTCCAGGCTCCGTAGGGTCTCCAACTCCAGTAGTAACAGCAGCACCTCCAGCTCCAGCGCCTCCAGGCTCGCCAGCTCCGGGAGCCCCACTCCGATGGTGTGCGCGCTGAACAAGCCACTCACGCAGCTGCTGCGAGGACAGTCGCGGTGAAGCACCAGCAGGACCTCCAGACGAAGCAGCACCCCGAGGCTCAGCACCCCCAGACTCCGCACCCTCCGACTCAGCACCCTCAGGCTCCGCACCCTCCGACTCAGCACCCCCAGGCTCAACACCCTCAGGCTCAGCACCCCCAGACCCAGCACCCTCAGACCCCGCACCCCCCGGCTCCGCACCCCCAGACGCAGCACCCCCAGACGCAGCACCTGGAGCAGCACCTGAGACGAAAGCTACCTGAACAGGCACAGTACCAGGGAGAGGGTCTACCTGAGATACTCCCGAAGGAGCAGGACCCTGGGGCGGGAGGGGGTCTACCGGAGGCGGACCGGGAGCAAGAAAAAGCGGCGGGGGCGGGGAAGGGGCAGAGCGGTAGGGGAAGAGACGGTAGAAGGGAACCGACTCGTCGAACGTGACGTCCTGAGAAGGGAGGACACGGCGCGAGGCGGGGTGGTAAAACTGCCAGCCAGGCGCATCAGGGACAAAGCCAAGGAAGACGCAGGGAATAGCGCGGGCGGAGAGCTTGTCCGCGGACGTATCGCGAACAAAGGCACGAGAACCCCAGACCCGGAACACCGACGCATCGCCAACCTTCCCCGTCCAACGCAGTGTGGGCGAGGTCTCCGGCAAGGAGACACGGGGCCAAAGGTTGAGCTGATGCGCAGCATACCAGACCGCAAACGGCCCCAGAAAATGGGGAGCGGCCGCATGAATCATGGAGGTACGAGCGACCTCCATGACTAAGCCAATGCGGCGCTCAGCAATCCCATTTTGCTGAGGGGAGTCCGGAAGCGTGAACGACTGGGTGATGCCCTCCCCACGACAAAAGTCTCGCAAGAGGTCGGAAGAGTTGTCCTCACTGGTCACGCAGACGCCTCCTGGGTTGACGACTCAGCTACGCAGCGGTCGTCGCAGGGTTACACCTTCAGCCTTGGGTCCGGCTCGGTTTCTTGGCGGTCTACCCACTCGTCTTCAATTCTCAGCTCCAGCTGTGAGGCTGAGATCTACGCCGGAGCCATGGCTGCTCAGGAGCTACGCTGGCTCACCTACTTCCTGACCGACTTGGGAGAGCAGCCTCGTTCGCCTCCAGTCCTGTACGTAGACAACAAGGCCATGATAGCCTTGTGTCAGGAGCACAGACTGGAGCACAGAACGAAGCACATCGCTCTGCGATACTTCCTTGCTCGAGAGTTGCAGGAGCGTGGTCAGCTTCGTCTAGCGTATGTGGCCACTCGGGCCAACACTGCTGATGTCTTCACCAAGGCACTTCCGCCTGGTGACCATCAGCGCTTTGTTACTGTGTTAGGCCTTGTGCCTACTTTGCCTCACTTACTTACTGCCTGACTCTGCCTGTACTGTGATCTATCTATATACCTGCATGCTTGCACTTGTTAGGGTATGATCACTGTATTGTTTGTTCTCTGTATATAATTCTGCATGTGAACTGGCCTTGTGGCCCTTTGCTTGTGCTCGGACTGTGTGGTGACTTTGTGATCCACCCTGAGCTTGCTTTGCCTTTCTTGACTCGTCTTGTGACCATTACTCGTTCTGGCTATCCCCCACTTCGCCTATGGGGGTGTGTCAAACATATATGCTTAGTTATATCTAGGCTAAGTTCATGTGTTTACATTTGTCTAGGCTATAGTGGGTTTAGCCTTAGGGGGTACACAATTCTCTCGACATTCTACTTGTACCCTTCCTTGCTTCCTAGTCAATCATTCTCACCTAAGATTCTAACAATCTCCACTCCATGGAGTCTACTCACATCACATCACCCAAAAAAGTGTCGACTCACCTCACATCTCCACTCCATGGTGTCTACTCACATCACATCACCCAAAAAAAGTGTCGACTCACCTCACATCTCCACTACGTGGTCTCTACTCACATCACATCACCCAAAAAGGTTTCGACTCACCTCACATCTCCACTCCATGGTGTCTACTCACATCACATCACCCAAAAAAGTGTCGACTCGCCTCACATCTCCACTCCATGGTGTCTACTCGCATCACATCACCCAAAAATGTGGCGACTCACCTCACATCTCCACTCCATGGAGTCTACTCACATCACATCACCCAAAAAAGTGTCCACTAACCTCACATCTCCACTCCGTGGTGTCTACTCGCGTCACATCACCCAAAAAAGTGTCGACCCACCTCACATCTCCACTCCATGGTGTCTACTCACATCACATCACCCAAAAACGTGTCGACTCACCTCACATCTCCACTCCATGGTGTCTACTCACATCACATCACCCAAAAAAGTGTTGACTCACCTCACATCTCCACTCCGTGGTGTCTACTCGCATCACGTCACCCAAAAAAGTGTCGACTCACCTCACATCTCCACTCCATGGTCACTTGAATTCCCCCTCACTCAATTTCCCCTCACTTCCATTCCCCCTCATCCCAGTCCCCCTCACTTTGTTTCCCCTCACTTCCATCCCCCCTCACTCTCTTCCCCCTCACTTCATTTCCCCACACTTGTATTCCCCCTCACTCAAATTCCCCTCACTTCCATTCCCCCTCATCCCTGTCCCCCTCAATTTGTTTCCCCTCACTTCCATCCCCCTTCACTCTCTTCCCCCTCACTTCATTTCCCCTCACTTGTATTCCCCCTCACTAAATTTCCCCTCACTTCCATTCCCCCTCATCCCTGTCCCCGTCACTTTGTTTGCCCTCTCTTCCATCCCCCCTCACTCTCTTCCCCCTCACTTAATTTCCCCTCACTTCCATTCCCCCTCATACCTGTCCCCCTCACTTTGTTTCCCCTCACTTCCATCCCCCCTCACTCTCGTCCCCCTCATTTCATTTCCCCTCACTTCCATCCCCCCTCACTCTCTTCCCCCTCATTTCATTTCCCCTCACTTTTGTTCCCCATCACTCAATTTCCCCTCACTTCCATTCTCCCTCATCCCTGTCCCCCTCACTTTGTTTCCCCTCACTTCCATCCCCCCTCACTCTCTTCCCCCTCACTTCATTTCCCCTCATTTTTTTCCCCCTCACTCAATTTCCCCTCACTTCCATTCCCCCTCATCCCTGTCCCCCTCACTTTGTTTCCCCTCACTTCCATCCCCCCTCACTCTCTTCCCCCTCACTTCATTTCCCCTCACTTGTATTCCCCCTCACTCAATTTCCCCTCACTTCCATTCCCCCTCATCCCTGTCCCCCTCACTTTGTTTCCCCTCACTTCCATCCCCCCTCACTCTCTTCCTCCTCACTTCATTTCCCCTCAATTCCATCCCCCCTCACTCTCTTCCCCCTCACTTCATTTCCCCTCACTTTTTTTCCCCCTCACTCAATTTCCCCTCACTTCCAGTCCCCCTCATCCCTGTCCCCCTCACTTTGTTTCCCCTCACTTCCATCCCCCCTCACTCTCTTCCCCCTCACTTCATTTCCCCTCACTTGTATTCCCCCCACTCAATTTCCCCTCACTTCCATTCCCCCTCATCCCTGTCCCCCTCACTTGTTTTCCCCTCACTTCCATCCTCCCTCCCTCTCTTCCCCCTCATCTCATTTCCCCTCACTTGAATTCCCCCTCACTCAATTTCCCCTCACTTCCACTCCTCCTCATCCCTGTCCCCCTCACTTTGTTTCCCCTCACTTCCATCCCCCCTCACTCTCTTACCCCTCACTATATTTCCCCTCACTTTTATTTCCCCTCACTCTTTATCCCCTCACTTCCATTCCCTCTCACTCCATTGCCCCTCACTTCATTTCCCCTCACTTCTATCCCCCCTCACTCTCTTCCCCCTCACTTCACTTCCCCTCACTAGTATTCCCCCTCACTCAATTTCCCCTCACTTCCATTCCCCCTCATCCCTGTCCCCCTCACTTTTTTTCCCCTCACTTTCATTCCCCCTCACTCTCTTACCCCTCACTATATTTCCCCTCACTTTTATTTCCCCTCACTCTTTTTCCCCTCACTTCCATTCCCTCCCACTCCATTCCCCCTCACTTCATTTCCCCTCACTTCCATCCCCCCTCACTCTCTTCCCCCTCACTTCACTTCCCCTCATTTGTATTCCCCCTCACTCAATTGCCCCTCACTTCCATTCCCCCTCATCCCTTTCCCCCTCACTTTTTTTCCCCTCACTTCCATTCCCCCTCACTCTCTTACCCCTCACTACATTTCCACTCGCTTTTATTTCCCCTCACTTCCATTCCTGCTCACTCCATTCCCCCTCACTTCATTTCCCCTCACTTCCATTCCCCCTCGTCCCTGTCCCCCTCACTTTGTTTCCCCTCGCTTCCATTCCCCATCACTCTCTTACCCCTCACTACATTTCCCCTGACATTTATTTCCCCTCACTCTTTTTCCCCTCACTTCCATTCCCGCTCACTCCTTTTCCCCTCACTTCCATCCCCCCTCACTCTCTTCCCCCTCACTTGATTTCCCCTCACTTGTATTCCCCCACTCAATTTCCCCTCACAGAAAGTGGTCCCTGGCAGAGCGAAGAGAGTCAGGAAGGCGGGTGACTATAAAGTAGAGAGTGATGAACATCGGGGGCTGGTTCCTGGCAAGGAACTCAGCTAGGGCGGCAGCGCGGTAGCGATTGTCGCTAGTGCGAAGGTGGGAAACCAGGTCCTCTACTGTGGCAAAGGCGGACAGCTCGGGGAACAGGTAGGGCAGTAGAAGGCGGCCTAGAGCAGCAGTGGCAGGCGAGGAGTATCGAGCGACGACAGCGTCGTACAGTGCATGTGCTATCCTGTGCTGTCCGAAGTGAGCGCATTCGGCTAACGGCAGGTGGTTGCGAATGGCTAAGCGGGCAGCACCGTCGCGAGTAAGCCACTGTGAGCGAGTCGCACTGTCAGCTGTGGCGGGAGGGGCAGGAGCGGCGCCAGACGTGTGGTCAAACAACGAAACACTGTCCCTAGAGTCACTCAGTAGGTACAACTGCAGGTCGTCGAGCCACGTGTCAAACTGGATAGGGCGGCCCTCATGATCGAAAGCGAGAACGTGAAGAGAAGCCATAGCAGCAGAGGAGAGGGGCAGCTAGCGGGTTGCGAGAGAGCAGTGCGCAGGCTGCAAGGGGCGGCAAGCAGGTCCCAAGGGGCGGCTAGCAGGCTGCAAGAGGCGGCAAGGGGGCTGCAAGAGGGGCAGCGCGCGGGCTGCACGAGTTGCTGGCAGGCCGCATGCAGGTGGCGCGCTGGCTGTAGGGGCGGCGGTCGGGCCGGGGCCTAGGGGCGATGGGCGGGCCGGGCCTAGGGGCGGCCTGCAGGCCTAGGGGCGGCAGGCAGGCGTAGGGGCGACGGGCGGGCCGAGGCCTAGGGGTCAACGAGGGGCCGGGGCCTAGGGGTCGACGGGCAGGCCGGGCTTAGGGGTCGACTTGGGGGGCCGGGGCCTAGGGGTCGACGGGTCGCGCCGGGCGTAAGGGTCGACGGGGGGCCGGGGCCTAGGGGTCCATGGGCGGGCCGGGCAGAGGGGTCGACGGGTCGCGCCGGGGCCTAGGGGCGATGGGCGGGCCGGGGCCTAGGGTCGATGGGCGGGCCTGGCCTAGGTGTCGACGCGGGCCGGGGCCTAGGGGTCGACGGGTCGCACCGGTGCCTAGGGGTCGACGGGCGCGCGGGGCCTAGGGGCAACGGGCGGGCCTGGGCCTAGGGTCAACGAGGCGCGCGGGGCAGCACGAGGGCTGCAGAGGGCGGCTAGCGGGGCAGCTCTGTGGTGGGCCCAAAAAAAAACGGTCCCAACGAAGGACCTGCTCTGAAACCATATCAGAAGAATGAACGAGGATGAATGCATTGAGCAGAATTTGGGTACAAGTACTGGCCCTAATTGGGTTGTACCCCTTATGGGCTACCCCACTATAGCCTACACAAATGTAAGCACTATAAGATTATGACAAAACGTGATGAGGGGGAAGAGAGTGAGGGGGAATGGAAGTGAGGGGAAACAAAGTGAGGGGGACAGGGATGAGAGGGAATGGAAGTGAGGGGAGATTGAGTGAAGGGGGATACAAGTGAGGGGAAATAAAATCAGGGGGAAGAGAGTGAGGGGAGATGGAAGTAATGGGAATTGAAGTGAGGGGGAATGGAGTGAAAGGGAATGCAAGTGAGGGGAAAATGAGTGAGGGGAAATATAAGTGAGGGGGACTAGAAGTGAGGGGAAATAGAGTGAAGGGCAATATTAGTGAGGGGAAATAAAGTGAGGAGGAATAGAGTGAGTGGGAACAGAAGTGAGGGGAAAAGAGTGAGGGGAAATATAAGTGAGGGGAAATGTAGTGAGGGGGAAGAGAGTGAGGGGGAATGGAAGTGAGGGGAAACAAAGTGAGGGGGACAGGGATGAGGGGGAATGGAAGTGAGGGGAAATTGAGAGAGGGGGAATACAAGTGAGGACAAATGAAGTGAGGGGGAAGAGAGTGGGGGGGGATGGAAGTGAGGGGGAATAAAGTGAGGGGGAATGGAGTGAGAGGGAATGAAAGTGAGGGGAAAATTTGTGAGGGGAAATATAAGTGAGGGGGAATGGAAGTGAGGGGAAATAGAGTGAAGGGCTATATTAGTGAGGGGAAATAAAATGAGGGGGAATAGAGTGAGGGGGAACAGAAGTGAGGGGAAAAAGAGTGAGGGGAAATATAAGTGAGGGGAAATGTAGTGAGGGGGAAGAGAGTGAGGGAGAATGGAAGTGAGGGGAAACAAAGTGAGGGGGACAGGGATGAGGGGGAATGGAAGTTAGTGGAAATTGAGTGAGGGGGAATACAAGATAGGGGAAGTGAAGTGAGGGGGAAGAGAGTGAGGGGGGATGGAAGTGAGGTGTAATAGAGTGAAGGGCAATATTAGTGAGGGGAAAGAAAGTGAGGGGGAATAGAGTGAGGGGGAACAGAAGTGAGGGGACAAAGAGTGAGGGGAAATATAAGTGAGGGAAAATGTAGTGAGGTGGAAGAGAGTGAGGGGGAATGGAAGTGAGGGGAAACAAAGTTAGGGGGACAGGGATGAGGGGGAATGGAAGTGAGGGGAAAATGAGTGAGGGGAAATATAAGTGAGGGGTAATGAAGTGAGGGGGAAGAGAGTGAGGGGGGATGGAAGTGAGGGGAAATGAAGTGAGGAAGTATGGAGTGAGAGGGAATGAAAGTAAGGGGAAAATCAGTGAGGGAAAATATAAGTGAGGGGGAATGGAAGGGATGGAAAATAGAGTGAAGGGCAATATTAGTGAGGGGAAATAAAGTGAGGGGGAATAGAGTGAGGGGGAACAAAAGTGAGGAGAAATAAAATGAGGGGAAATATAAGTGAGGGGAAATGTAGTGAGGGGAAAGAGAGTGAGGGGGTGGGCCTATTACCAAGCTAGCAAGGGCGTGGGAGGGTTGCGAGCATCATCGGTCATCGGCGCTCGCGAATGAAGAGCGTCCGCTGCACTTCCTGCACATGTGGGGATCCTTCCGCGTTTTGGGGGTGGAAGCGCTCGTTCTGAGCGCTTTTCTCCATCCGGGTCACGTGGCTGCGCTTTTCTGGGCCTATTACCCAGCCAGCAAGGGCGTGGGAGGGTTGCGAGCATCATCGGTCATCGGCGCTCGCCAATGAAGAGCGACAGCTGCACTTCTTGCATATGTGCGGATCCTTCCGCATTTTGGGGGTGGAAGCGCTCGTTCCGAGCGTTTTTCTTCCGCTGGGTCATGTGGCTGCACTTTTCTGAGCCTATTACCAAGCCAGCAAGGGCGTGGGAGGGTTGCGAGCATCATCGGTCATCAGCACTTGCGAATGAAGAGCGCCCTCTGCACTTCCTGCACATGTGCGGACCCTTCCGTGTTTGGGGGTGGAAGTGCTCGTTCCGAGCGTTTTTCTTCCGCCGGGTCACATGGCTGCGCTTGTCTAGTCCTATTACCAAGCCAGAAAGGGCGTGGGAGGGTTGCGAGCATCATCAGTCATCGACGCTCGCGAATGAAGAGCGCCCGCTGCACTTCCTGCACATGTGCGGATCCTTTCGCGTTTTGGGGCTGGAAGTGCTCGTTCCTAGCGTTTTTCTTCCGCCAGGTCACGTGGCTGCGCTTGTCTATGCCTATTACCCAGCCAGCAAGGGCGTAGGAGGGTTGCGAGCATCATCGATCATCAGTTCTCGCGAATGAAGAGCGCCCGCTGCACTTCCTGCACATGTGCGGATCCTTCCGCATTTTGGGGTGGAAGCGCTCGTTTTGAGCGTTTTTCTTCCACTGGGTCATGTGGCTGCGCTTGTCTGGTCCTATTATCAAGCCAGCAAGGGCGTGGGAGGGTTGGGAGCATCATCAGTCATCGGCGCTCGCGAATGAAGAGCGCCCGCTGCACTTCCTGCACATGTGCGGATCCTTTCGCGTTTTGGGGCTGGAAGTGCTCGTTCCGAGCGTTTTTCTTCCGCCAGGTCCCGTGGCTGCGCTTTTCTGTGCCTATTACCCAGCCAGCAAGGGCGTAGGAGGGTTGTGAGCATCATCGATCATCGGTTCTCGCGAATGAAGAGCGCCCGCTGCACTTCCTGCACATGTGCGGATCCTTCCGCGTTTTGGGGCTGGAAGCAATCGTTCCGAGCGCTTTTCTTCCACCGGGTCACGTGGTTGTGCTTTTCTGGGCCTATTACCCAGCAAGGGCGTGGGAGGGTTGCGAGCATCATCAGTTATCCTCGCTCGCAAATGAAGCGCCCGCTGCACTTCCTGCACGTGTGCGGATCCTTCTGTCTTTTGGGGGTGGAAGCGCTCGTTCTGAGCGTTTTTCTTCCGCCGGGTCAAATAGCTGCGCCTGTCTGGGCCTATTACCAAGCCAGCAAGGGCGTGGGGGGGTTGCGAGCATCATCGGTCATCGGTTCTCGCGAATGAAGAACGCCCGCTGCACTTCCTGCACATGTGCGGATCATTCCGGGTTTTGGGCCTGGAAGCGATTGTTCCAAGCGTTTTTCTTCCGCCGTGTCACGTGGCTGCACTTTTCTGGGTCTATTACCAAGCCAGCTGTTGAGTGATGCTACCATTCGCATTCACGTCTGTCTGCCTCCCATCATATGTTCGTGCGTTGCATGCGTGTTGTGAGTGTGTGCAAGAATTTGTGTTTTGTGCGGTTTGGATTTTCTGAGTGTGTGTGAATGTTATTTGGCTTGAGCAGATATCTGAAGTGACTCCTCTGCTCAAGAGCTTTCCGACGAACCAAGTATCGCTTCAATCGGAGCACGAACAAGAAAGTTACGAACGTTGGAGTTCGTATGCTTTTGATATTTGGTTGTGGTGACTATGGGAAGTTGTGGGGTTGACTCAATATGGGGTATAGACTTTTGGGGGTTGGGAAATTCGTCTTTTCTACTGTAGTTGCTGCCAAATGGTTGGGAGAAACCAAACCAGGTTGGCAAGTGTGGCCAAGTTGGGTTGAGGTGGATTGTGGAGGTTGGGATAGTGACAAAGGTCAAAGTTGGGTTGCCTATGGGGAAGGGAATTGTATGGCATGGGGTTTCCTTGGTTGGGGACTCTCTTGGGACCTTCCCTCTCGTCCTCCTCATCCCTTCCACCTGGTTTAGTGCTACTCTAACTTTCTTGTGTGAACTTGTGAGATCATTGTGATTGAGTTACGTTTTCTATGGCAGCATACCCCCTAGTGCGCCGAAGTTCATAACTCGAGTTATACTCCATATTCTGATACTATTCAAATTGGGAAAGATAGCCACGGTCAAGGGCTACAACATACTCGAGTTTGAAAGAATTCTAACAGTGGACCTTTCGTCGACGACGTTTCTTGTGACGACGACTTTTCTGTCCAGAATTGTAGTTGACGATTTTGAGATATTTCAGCCCCTAATCTTCATAGACTCCGTCCTTAATCTCTAACAAGTGGTATCAGAGGTGATTAAGGACCCTGTGAGGAGTCTACTGAAGTGTGAAGACCCTCCTAGACCCACCATGGCCTGTGGGCGTGCCTAAGTGGAGTTCTGGAGGTTGGATGTGACTTCCGCTAAGGGGAAACTCTGCCGAAATTTCGTTGGCGCTGACACTTGTGAAGATTGTGTGGATCTACATTGTGACCAGCAAAAGGGGGAGCTGAAACCTCTGATTGGGAGCAGAGGAGATGAATCAAGGGAGTGGAGATGCAGCTGAGAAGAGGAGTGAGCCGCCACCATCCAAGATTGAAGCTTTGGATGGCTCCAACTATGAGGAATGGAGCGGGCGGATGCGGAGCACCTTCAAGCGCTACAAGCTGCTGAAAATTGCAATGGGAGAGGAGAAGATGCCGGGGGAAGGAGATGCCCGCGATCGGTGGATTGAGAAGAGCGCGGTGCTGTACGACCTCATCCTCCAATCGGTCAACAACGACATGTTCCAGCACATCAAGGATTTGGTGGAGTTGGATGATTCCGGACCGAAGGCATGGAAGCTGCTACGCGACGTGATTCAGCCCAACACGCTGCCGATGGTGATTGTGTTGGAGAAGGAGTTGGCTGCCCTCTCCATGAAACCGGGAGATGATGTGAAACCGGTCCTTGACAAGATCAAGGACACCTATGCGAGGATGGCAGCGGCGGGCAGCGAAGTGTCGCAGATGCAACAGTGCACCAAGATCATCACGGTGCTCGACAACTCGTGGGACAACCTCATCCCCACCCTCAACGTTCAGCAGGACAAATGGACGCCTGAGTGGCTACGGCAGCAGATTCTGCAGGAGGACTTCCGCAGACGCCACACAGGAGGTGGTGCTGCCAACAAAACTGCTGAGGGGTATGGAGCTGCAGGAGGCAGCAGAGGAAGAGGGGGAGGGAGAGGCCGAGGCCGTGGGAGAGGCTTTGGCAGAGGGAGAGGCCGAGGTGACTACAATGAGGGGCATGGGAGCTCTGGTGGCAGGGGGAGCACCCGAATGGAGGGTGCGTGCTGGTACTGCAAGAAGGCTGGACACCCGTGGTTCAAGTGTTTCAGCCGGCCTGAGGGATGGGCCCCTCCAGGCATGAAGCCGCCAAGTGGTGAACGTGCACGCGGTGGCGCTGTGCAAGGTTCAGGTGCACAAGGTGATGGTGCACAAGGTAAAGCCGACCCTGGGATGTTCCTCATGGTTGAGGATGTGCAAGGGAGTGGGGGTGATGTGGGTTCAGTTGGGAAGGTTGTAATGCACCCCCTCACTCACTGGGTGATCGATTCAGGTTGCACGAGTCATATGACCCCACGGGCAGATTTGCTTGATGAGGTAAAACCTCCTGGGAAGATCAAGTTTGTGGCTGCCGCTTCAGGTGCTTTGCTCCCTGTGATTGGTGTTGGGAATGCCAAGGTGATGGGAGCCAATGGAGAGCTTGTGGGGCTTGGGAATGTGCTGTTGGTTGAAGGTTTGTCCGCTAACCTTCTTTCTGTGCGCCGGCTGCAGAAGAGCAAGGCTGAAGTTACCTTCGGCCCAACCAGCTGCCGTGCAAAGCTTGGGAAGTTGCTGCTGTGGAACTTGGAGGAGAAGAGCAGCTGCATCAAGGACTTGTGGCAGCTGCCCATCATCCCTTGGAAGGGGAAACCACCAGCAACGGCAAAGGCAGCGGCAGCGGCTAAAGCAACTGCGGGAGGAGAGGAGACTGCACCAACTGCTGGGGCCCTGGATGCAGTCAAGAAGGTGCAGCAGCCACAACAGCCACATGGTGAGGTGCTTGCTGGTGTGGATGCGACAGCTGCATGGGCAAAGGCTTCATCTGGGAGTGGTGAGGCTGATTGGGAGACGTGGCATGAGAGGCTGTGCCATGTGAACATTCCTATGCTGCAGAAGTTGGTAAAGGATGGGTGCTTGAAGGGGCTGGAGGTGAAGGGGGGAGCAAAGGAGATTGGGAGCTGCCCTACCTGCCTTGAGACCAAATTCACGAAGTTTCCCTTCAGCAGCAGCACAGGACCAGCCAAGGCACCACTTGAACTAGTGCACATGGATGTGGTGGGCCCCACGAGGGCCCTTTCTCTCTCGGGCAGCCGCTACTTCTTGACGATTGTGGACGACCACACGCGTGCGGTGTGGGTGTACCCTCTCAAGACTAAGGGGGAGGTGGCAGCGGCTGTTCTTAAGGAGTGGATGCCGAGAGCACAAAGCGAAAGCGGACACAAGGTGAAGGTGATCCGCACTGACAACGGAGGAGAGTTCATCGGCGCTGATTTTGAGAAGGAGCTGAAGCGGAAGGGGATCCAGCATCAGCTCACAGTGCCTTACAACCCTCAGCAGAATGGCGTGGCTGAGCGGTTCAACCGGACCCTGCAGGAAGGTGCTCGCACTCTCCTTGGGCGTGCAGGGCTGCCGGATCCGTTTTGGGTGACAGCACTGCGGCAGGTCGTTGTTGTGAAGAACAGGGTGCTGGCGACTGTGGGGGACAAGCAGTGGATCCCCTACACCAAGTGGTATGGGATTGCACCAGCTGTGAACATGCTGAGAGCCTTTGGGTGCATGGTGGTGTTTCATGTGCCTAAGGAGAAGAGGGGAAAACTGGAAGCTTCTGGGAGATGGGGTGTGCACTTGGGGCTTGCTAAGGATCACAAGGGCTGGCTGATTTGGGACTTGACCAGCCAGCAGCTGACTGTGTCAAGGGATGTGAAGTTCCTTGAGTCCTTGTACTACAAGGAGTGGAAGCAGCAGCAGCAGCAGAAGCTTCCAACGACACCGCTAATTGTCGAGGCCGATGAGGTGCAGCGGCCTTCAAGGCAAGTGGAGGTTTCTGTCTCTGAGAATGAGATCTCTGGGGTGACAGAGGATGGGGGAGAACCTGAGGTGGAGGAGCAGCAGCAGCAGCAACAGCAGCAGCAGCCGCAGCAGCAGGAGGAGCAAGGTGCTCCACAAGGTGCCGGACGTACGGCTGACCGTCCTAGGAGGGATGTGCGCCCTCCTAACAGGCTGACCTATGCAAGCCGTGGCAAGCCAAAGGTGGTAAGGGCTGGGAGTGTGGCTGAGCAGTGTGATGAGGATGAGATAGCACACTGCTACTGGGCAGCCGTCCCTGAGCCCAAGACGCTAGCTGAGGCATTGAGCGGGCCCGATGCTGAAAAGTGGAAGCAGAGTGTGAAGGAGGAGTATGATTCTCTGCTAGAGAATGAGACGTGGGAGCTGTGTGAGCTGCCACCTGGGAAGAAGGCCATTTCTTCCAAGCTGATTTTCAGGCACAAGTATGGACCTGATGGGGCGCTGACCCGCTACAAGTCAAGGCTTGTGGCTAAGGGGTTTCAGCAGACAAAGGGAAAGGACTTCAACGAGCTCTATGCTCCTGTGGGGAAAGGCACAACACTTCGGGTGTCATTGGCAATGGCAGCATACCGTGGATGGCGGGTGAAGCAGATGGACATCACCACCGCCTTCCTCAATGGGATCATTCTGGAGGAGCTGTACATGTTACAGCCTGAGGGTTTGGATGATGGGAGCGGCAGGGTGTGCAGGCTGAAGAAGGCCATCTATGGCCTGAAGCAGGCTCCTCGTGCATGGTACCACAAGTTAGAGGAGACTCTGCTGGCTGGGGGTTTCAAGAAGAGTGAGTGTGATCACAGCTTGTTCCTGCTGCAGGAGAAGGAGCAGTTTCTCATGCTCCTGGTGTATGTGGACGACATCCTGCTCTTCTCTGAGTCGTCTGCAATGATTGAGCATGTGGAGGAGATGCTGGAGATGCAGTTTAAGTGCTCCAAGATGGGAGATGTGAAGTACTATTTAGGGATGCATGTGGAGAGGGACCTTGACAAGGGAGTGTTGAGGTTGCACCAGAGAAAGTATTGTGAGGGGCTGGCTGAGAAGTATGGGCTGCAAGATGGAGGAAAGCCAGCCACCCCACTGCCTTCGGGGTTCACTGTGGAGCCTTGTGCTGATGAGGAGGTGGTGGGTGAGAGTGACAGGAAACTTTTTCATTCCATGGTTGGGGCACTCAACTATGCGGCTAACCACACACGGCCTGACATTGCCTTTGCAACATCCAGGCTTGCCAGTGTGGTTTCACGCCCCAGTCATGAGCAGCTGGAAGCGGCCAAGAGGTTAGTCCGCTATGTGAGTGCAACGGCATCAGTGGGTTTGGAGTACAGTGCTGTGAGGCAGAGGCTGCAGAGGAGTGCAGCTGATTTGAGCAAGGGGGAGATGCTCCTGACCTGCTACACTGACGCTAGCTTCAATTCGGTGAAAGCGGATGGCACCAGCATTGGAGGCTATGTGTGCCTGTTCGGAGGTGGTGCAGTGAGCTGGCGCAGTAAGAAGCAGAATGAGGTGGGGCAGTCCTCGTGTGAGACAGAGTACATGGCCCTGCATCATGGGGCAAAGGAGGTGGTGTGGCTGAGGCGTTTGTTGGAAGAGATTGGAGTTGGTCAGAGGGAGCCGACTGTGATTTTCTGTGATAATGAGTCGGCGGTGAAGCTAGCGAAGAATGCTTGTCTTCATGGGCTGACCAAACACATCAGGCCTAAGTGGCACTGGGTGAGAAGGCTCCTGGAGAAGGAGGTGCGGCTGGAGATTGTGAAGACCCATCAGCAGGCGGCTGACATTCTCACCAAGCGCCTGGCTGAATCTGAGCATTGGAAGGGCATGAAGCTTGCTGGGATGAGTGTGCATTGAGGATGCATGCTTGAGCTATGGCATGTGGGATGATGGTTGGCAGCCAGAGGGGGAGTTTGTTGAGTGATGCTACCATTCGCATTCACGTCTGTCTGCCTCCCATCATATGTTCGTGCGTTGCATGCGTGTTGTGAGTGTGTGCAAGAATTTGTGTTTTGTGCGGTTTGGATTTTCTGAGTGTGTGTGAATGTTATTTGGCTTGAGCAGATATCTGAAGTGACTCCTCTGCTCAAGAGCTTTCCGACGAACCAAGTATCGCTTCAATCGGAGCACGAACAAGAAAGTTACGAACGTTGGAGTTCGTATGCTTTTGATATTTGGTTGTGGTGACTATGGGAAGTTGTGGGGTTGACTCAATATGGGGTATAGACTTTTGGGGGTTGGGAAATTCGTCTTTTCTACTGTAGTTGCTGCCAAATGGTTGGGAGAAACCAAACCAGGTTGGCAAGTGTGGCCAAGTTGGGTTGAGGTGGATTGTGGAGGTTGGGATAGTGACAAAGGTCAAAGTTGGGTTGCCTATGGGGAAGGGAATTGTATGGCATGGGGTTTCCTTGGTTGGGGACTCTCTTGGGACCTTCCCTCTCGTCCTCCTCATCCCTTCCACCTGGTTTAGTGCTACTCAAACTTTCTTGTGTGAACTTGTGAGATCATTGTGATTGAGTTACGTTTTCTATGGCAGCATACCCCCTAGTGCGCCGAAGTTCATAACTCGAGTTATACTCCATATTCTGATACTATTCAAATTGGGAAAGATAGCCACGGTCAAGGGCTACAACATACTCGAGTTTGAAAGAATTCTAACAGTGGACCTTTCGTCGACGACGTTTCTTGTGACGACGACTTTTCTGTCCAGAATTGTAGTTGACGATTTTGAGATATTTCAGCCCCTAATCTTCATAGACTCCGTCCTTAATCTCTAACACCAGCAAGGGCATGGGAGGGTTGCGAGCATCATCAGTCATCGGCGCTCGCGAATGAAGAGCGCCCGCTGCACTTCCTGCACACGTGCGGATACTTCCGTGTTTTGGGGTTGGAAGCGCTCGTTCCGAGCGTTTTTCTTCCGCGGGGTCACGTGGCTGCGCTTGTCTGGGCCTATCATCAAGCCAGCAAGGCCGAGGGAGGGTTGCGAGCATCATTGGTCATCGGCGCTCGCGAATGAAGAGCGCCCGCTGCACTTCCTGCACGTGTGCGGATCCTTCCGTGTTTCGGGACTGTAAGCGTTCGTTCCAAGCGTTTTTCTTCCGTCGGGTCACGTGGCTGCGCTTGTCTGGACTTATTACTAAGCCAGCAAGGGCGTGGGATGGTTGCGAGCACCATCGATCATCGGTTCTCGCGAATGAAGAGCGCCCGCTGCACTTCCTGCACATGTGCGGATCCTTCCTCATTTTGGGGGCTAGAAGCGCTCGTTCCGAGCGTTTTTCTTCCGCCGTGTCACGTTGTTGCGCTTGTCTGGGCCTATTACCCATCCAGCAAGGGCGTGGGAGGGTTGCGAGCATCATCGGTCACCAGCGCTCGCGAATGAAGAGCGCCCGCTGCACTTACTGCACATTTGCATATCGTTCCGCGTTTTGGGGCTGGAAGCGATCGTTCCGAGCGTTTTTCTTCCGCCGTGTCACGTGGCTGCGCTTGTCTGGGCCTATTACCCAGCCAGCAAGGGCGTGGGAGGGTTGCGAGCATCATTGGTCATCAGCGCTCGCGAATGAAGAGCGACCGCTGCACTTCCTGCACATGTGCAGGTCGTTCCGTGTTTTGGGGCTGGAAGCGCTCGTTCTGAGCGTTTTTCTTCTGCCGGGTCACGTGGCTGCGCTTGTCTCGGCCTATTACCAAGCCAGCAAGGGCGTGGGAGGGTTGTGAGCATAATCGGTCATTGGCGCTCGCGAATGAAGAGCGCCCGCTGCAATTCCTGCACATGTGCGGATCCTTCCACGTTTTTGGGGTGGAAGCGCTCGTTCCGATCGTTTTTCTTCCGCCGGGTCACGTGGTTGCGCTTGTTTGGTCCTATTACCAAGCCACCAAGGGCGTGGGAGGGTTGCGAGCATCATCGGTCATCGGCGCTCGCGAATAAAGAGCGCCCGCTGCACTTTCTGCAGATGTGCGGATCCTTCCGCGTTTTGGGGCTGGAAGCGCTCGTTCCGAGCGTTTTTCTTCCGTCGGGTCACGTGGCTGCGCTTGTCTGTGCCTATTACCAAGCCAGCAAGGGCGCGGGAGGATTGCGAGCATCATCGGTCATTGGCGCTCGCGAATGAAGAGCGCCCGCTGCACTTCCTGCACATATGCGGATCCTTCCACGTTTTGGGGGTGAAAGCGCTCGTTCCGAACGTTTTTTTTTTTTTCGTCGGGTCACGTGGCTGCGCTTCTCTGGGCCTATTACCAAGCCAGCAAGGGCATGGGAGGGTTGTGAGCATCATCGGTCATCTGTTCTATACATTGAGAGGACTTTCAGAGTTGGAAAAAAATGTACACTGACTGTCAAGAGTTTTTTTTTCAGTAGTTAACACTCATGATCAACCCTGAATTTCAGAGTTCCAAAAAAAACAACTCTGAAAATCCGAGTAATGAAAATCCAAAAAAAGACCCTGCCCACTGGTATAAGGGGTACTACAGTAAAATCTAACAGCATATGAATTCATCTTACAGTGACTGTCATCTCAATACACCTCAATGTCATCCCTTTGTTACACTGCATCACTACATTTAACAGATTAGGCTTAGCTACACAGCCATTAAAGGTACATACATGGAAGAGAATTTACAGCACAATTTCTAGAACCATAATCTAGATACGGTACCTAATCCAATGTGTAGTATTAGTTGTAGCACAAATGTCATTTTCAACAGCACCCTCCTCTCTGTGCGGCAGCATCATTTCTTCCTCCTGCTCCTTGAGTGCCTCCAGTGCCGTAACCCACCTTAATACCGTATGTCTGTTTGAACAAGAAAATGCAAACGGTGAGCAGTTGAATACCAGGGTTTAGTTGTACAAAAACAAAAAAACAAACAAACAAACAAAGAACAGGGCGAAAAATCACCTCATTTGAAACATCAAATACGCCTTCTTGAATCTTCTGGTAAATTTTTGCGGCGGTATTTATGAAGGCCTGTAATGGCATGCAAAGACAGACATCAACAAGACTGGCTCGTGAACAGAGCCATGCGCTAGGAAACGGGACAGGTACAGCAATGAAAGTGGATGTGACGAAAATACAGAAAAATGCGGCGGTAAAAAAACTCTGATGGGACGTCGACAGAGATTTAGTTTCAGGAGAATGGGGAGGACGAGAGGCAGAAAACAAGATCAAGCCGTACCTCCTCCACGTTATGAGCAGTCTTTGCTGAAGTTTCCATGAAGACAAGTCCATTCTCCTTCGCAAACTGTTCCCCTTCCTGGGTGCTGACTGCTCGACGATGTGCCAAATCACTCTTATTTCCGATGAGCATAATGGTCATATTCGAGTTAGCATGCTGCCGAGCATCTTCAAGCCAGCTCGTGAGATGGTTAAAAGTTTCTCTCCTGTGTTTAAAAAAAGGGGGGGGAAACATTTTATTGTGAGACGAACATCCCACGGAAGTCAACCCATGGCGGTAGGGCAGAAACTGAAAAGCAATACCTAGTGATATCGTATACAAGTAATGCTCCAGCTGCACCTCGGTAGTATGACCTTGTGATCGACCGAAACGACTCTTGTCCAGCCTGAACACGCGAGAAAGCACGCTCGTTAAGGACGGCATAGAAACCTTACATCCTAACAGCAAGAAAGGCACTCACAGTATCCCAGATCTGCAACTTAATTGGTTTTCCTTCAATAGTAATCATACGTGCGCCGAACTCCACCCCAATTGTCAAGTCATGTACGGGTTGGAACCTTTTGTCTGTGAATTGAAGCAGCAGACATGACTTTCCTACACCTGCCAATACGGAGAGACAAGAGAACAGGGGCGGGGAGAAAGGAGGCGAGAGAGGGGGGACGGGGAGGGGAGAAGGGAGGGCAGGCGGGGTCGGAGAGGGGTGGGTGGGTTGGGGGGAACCGACGTCTCTAATCAAGTCATGACCTCAACGGAAAATAGTATGAACTAGGGATATGATGAACGAGGAAATACCTGTGTCCCCAATGATGATGTACTTGAACAAATACGCGTAGGACATCCCGACACCGTGGTAAGCTGTCTCTCAAATAATCCGCAAAACTCGCACAACCGCCTCGAAAAAACACGACTATGTTCGAACGCAGAACAACCCAAAAAATCGAAACCAAGGAGCATACGTGGAAAGATGTGCAAGTGCAGTGCTGTGAGGGTTAGGTTACGATGAAAGGGGATGGCATGGGAGTGGTTGACAGAAAGAGCTCGTTTCAGCCAAGCCCACCCACAAACATGTGAAACTGTGGCACCTTCACTTTTCCCTCTGTTGAGAAGAATAGCGTAGTGTATTGCTATATTGAATGCTTCATACCTAGCCATCAACAACAATGGATCTCAATTCTTACGGTATCTCTTGAAAAGCACAACCTGATTTTGTGCCAAAAATGCACATGCTCACACAGAATATATGGCGTATAGTTCATCCATATGCACAATTCAAAACCTCATAAGACTAGTTCACAATGCGACGAGTCTGTATGAGTATCAAACGTTTACTGCATGTAGTATGCAACCAGAGACAAAGGTTTCATATCAGTATAATCTAACGAGATTTCATATCAATAAATTCTAACTGGGCCCTGATTGTTTTTCAACCTTGCAAATCAAATCTTCCCAAGAATTATAGGCTTTATAGGCTGGCTCTAAACGAGTTTCATGTTTTGCGAGCCAGCCTACACAGCACCAAGCTAACACGATTAGAGTCTTCCTTAGCTTTCTTTACCGTCATCATGCCATCCTCCTTCTATTCCCCAAACCTCCCACCAACCCCGAGTCAAAGCTGTTATAATACTTACTTTGTGTAGGCTATAGTGGGGTAGCCCATAAGGGGTACAAACCAATTAGGGTTAGTATTTGTACCAAACTTCTGTTTAATCCAATCATTCTCGTTCTACAGTTTGACATGGTTTCAGAGCAGGTCCTTCCTTAGGATCGATTTTTATTTAGGGCCCACCACAAAGCTGCCCCACTAGCTGCCTTGCAGCCCTGCCCTAACGGCCCGCCGCCCTGCTGGCCGCTGTGCCGCCCCTAGCAGCCCGTCGCGCCGCCCTTAGCAGCCCGCGAGCCGCCCCTGCAGCCAATGCGCCGCCCCTGCAGCCAGCGCCCCCCCCCCCCCCCCCCCCCCCCTGCAGCCTGCTCGCCGCCCCTGCAGCCCACTCGCCGCTCGCTTGCGGCCTGCGCACCGCCCCTGCAGCCCGCTCGCTGCCCGCTTGCGGCCTGCTCGCCGCCCTTCGGCCCGCTCGCCACCCTTGCGGCCCGCTCGCCGCCCTTGCGGCCCGCTCGCCGCCCTTACGGCCAGCGCGCCGCCCATGCAGCCCGCACGCCGCCCGCTTGCGGCCCGCTCGCCGCCCTTGCGGCCCGCTCGCCGCCCTTGCGGCCCGCTCGCCGCCCTTACGGCCCGCTCGCCGCCCACTTGCGGCCCGCTCGCCGCCCCTACATCCCGCTCGCCGCTTGGTTGCGGCCCGCTCGCCGCCCTTGTAGCCCGCTCGCCGCCCGCTTGCGGCCCGCTCGACGCCCTTGCAGCCCGCTCGCCGCTCGCTTGCGGCCCGCTCGCCGCCCTTGTAGCCCGCTCACCACCCTCTGGCAGCCCACGCGCCGCCCTCTGGCAGCCCACTCGCCGCCCTTTTGCAGCCTGTCCGCCGTCCCCCCCCCCCTTGCAGCCCGCGTGCCCGCCTTGTTGCTTGCGCCGCCCGGCTGCTGCCCGCCCTGCCTGCGTGCTGCTCTGCTAGTCGCATGCCACCCTGCTCTGCCCGCTATGGCTTCTCTCAGTGTCCTGACCTTCGATCATGAGGGCCGTCCGATCCAGTTCGATACGTGGCTCGACGACTTACAGCTGTACCTACTGGGCGACTCTAGAGACAGCGTTTCGTTGTTTGACCACACGTCTGGAGCATCTCTCGCCCCTCCCGCCACAGCTGACAGTGCGACTCGCTCACAGTGGCTTACCCCTGTCCGCCTTTGCCACAGTGGAGGACCTCGTTACCCACCTTCGCACTAGCGACGCTCGCTACCGCACTGCCCTCCCAGCCGAGTTCCTAGACAAGAACCCGCCCCCGATGTACATCACTCTCTACTTCATTGTCACCCGCCTCCCTGACTATCTTCGAGCAGTCAGGGACCACTTTCTCGCACTTCAACCCACAGACCTCAATGTCGACCTGCTCGAGCAGCACCTCCTTGCAGCTGAGACCAGTGTAGTTGCTGTAGATGCTGCTCGTGGCACTCCTCGCACGCCCTACTTTGAGGGGTGTTCCCCCTCCCCCCTTGCCCCCTCCTACGCCTCTGCTGCTGCTGTTGACATCCTTGGTGCTGAGGATGTCGGGGCTGCTTCTGCTATTAGTGGGAAGCGCCGCAGCAGCAAGGGAAAGGGTGGCAGGAGTGGTGGCGGTGGCAACGGGGGTGGTGGTGGGGGCGGCACTGGAGGTGGTGGAGGTAGCGGAGGTGGTGGCAGCGGTGGGAGTGGTGGCAGTAGTGGGGGCTTTGGTGGCGGCGGTGGTGGCAGCGATGGAGGTGGCCGTAGTGGCGGCAGTGGGACTGGTGGCAGTCGAGTTGGAGCTGTTCAGAGGGGAGGTTCTGGCGGTGGCCAGAGGCAGCAGCAGCAGCGTCGGAGCGAGACCCCTTCTCCCGAGCAACTTTGTGAGTGGTTTGCTCAGAGTGGGGAGTCTGGGGGTAGTATTCGCTGCCCGTATGTCATTCGCACGGGTGACCGTGCTGGTCAGACATGCGGGAAGCCTCACTCTCAGCACCGCTGCTTCTCCCGCCTAGACGACGCTTGGCGCACAGAGTTTGGTGATGAGGCTCAGCGCCCTCGCCGGGCAGAGCTGCTTAGGTCTGGAGTTGATATCTTTGCTCTTGACTATGATGCTATCCTTACTGCTATGTATGCCTTGTCTGTTAGTGCTGAGGGTGACAGTTACTTGTGTGTGCCGCCTGACCCAGGAATAGAGGCTGCTGCTCTAGGTGCTAGTGAGTCTGCTCTCCCTTATACTGCGCCTGCTGAGGCCTTGCACACCTTTACACTTCACTCAGGTGCTTCCTGCTGTTTCTTTCGCTACAGTACCACCCTCACTCCTCTCTCTGCACTTGTACCGCTCAGACTGGCTGACCCCTCAGGGGGCCCAGTTCTTGCCCGTTCCTCCACTGTTCTCCCGTGTCCGGCGGTTTCGTCTGGCTCACTGTCAGGTCTTCACCTCCCCTCGTTCTCTACGAACTTGGTGAGTACCGCTGCCCTCCAGGATGCGATGGTCACTACCACCACTCCTGGGGGTCAGCGTGTGTCGATCTGCATGTGTACACGGACGGGCCGTCACCTGGCCACGTTCACCCGTCGGCCTGGGTCGAGTCTGTACATACTGGATACCGAGCCTCCTAAGGTAGCTGCGCCTGCCCAGGTGTCCGCGTCAGGTCCGGTAGCACCCCCTTGCTCGTGTCGCCTCCTGTCGCACCAGACTTTCCTGTGGCACCACCGCCTTGGTCACCCCTCCCTGCCACGCCTTCGTGGCATGCACTCCCGCCTCCTTGTTTCTGGTCTTCCTAGGTTTCTGCCTCCCCTCCCGCCTTCGCCTGCCCCGCCTTGCCTTCCTTGCGTCGAGGGGCGGCAGCGCACCGCTCCTCACTCCTCCTCGTTTCCCCCGACGACTGCTCCCCTGCAGACTCTCCACATGGACGTGTGGGGCCCAGCCCGCGTCAGTGGACAGGGCCGCGAGTGCTACTTTCTGCTGGTTGTTGACGACTACACGCGTTACACCACGGTCTTCCCTTTGTGCAGCAAGGGGGAGGTCCCTGATGTCTTGATCCCTTGGATCTGCGCAGTCCGTCTCCAGCTCCGCGAGTGGTTCCGCGAGGACCTTCCTGTCCTGCGTCTGCACTCTGATAGAGGTGGTGAGTTCTCCTCCGACCTCTTGCGGGACGTTTGTCATGGGGAGGGCATCCTCTAGTCGTTCACGCTTCCGGCCTCCCCGCAACAAAATGGGGTTGCTGAGCGCCGCATTGGCTTAGTCATGGAGGTGGCTCGTACCTCCATGATCCATGCAGCTGCTCCCCATTTTCTGTGGCCGTTTGCGGTCCGGTACGCTGCGCATCAGCTCAACCTCTGGCCTGAGGGTGCGGAGCCTGGGGGTGCTGAGTCTGAGGGTGCGGAGTCTGGGGGTGCTGAGCCAAGGTGTACTGCTTCTGCTGGAGGTCCTGCGGGTGCCTCGCCACGATTGTCTCCTCGGCCAGAGCCTCTCTCCCCCCAGCAGCTGCGCGAGTGGTTTGCTCAGCGCACACGCATTCGGAGTGGAGCTGCCGGAGCTGGAGGCTCTGCCGCTGGAGGCACTGGAGCTGGAGGTGCTGGAGCTACTAGTCTTGGAGGTGCTAGAGTTCCTGCTGGAGCTGGAGGTACCGCCGGTGCTGGAGCTGCTGGTCCTGGAGGTGCTCGTACTAGGGGTACTGGAGCTGCCGGGACTGGTGGTGTTGGGGGCGCTGGAGCTGGAGGAGCTAGAGCTGGAGACCCTAGCGCTCGAGGCGCTGGAGCTGGAGGCAATGGAGCTGGAGGCAATGGCGCTGGCGGCGCTGGAGCTGGAGACCCTGGTGCTGGAGGCGCTGGAGCTAGAGGCACTGGAGCTGGAGGCACTAGCGCTGGCGGCGCTGGAGGTGGAGGAGCTGGAGGTGTTGACCCTGGAGCTGGAGGTGTTGGCGCTGGGGGTGCTGCATCTGGCGGTACTAGTGCTGGAGGCACTGTGCAGCGGCGCCAGTTTTTCGTTCCGCCGTCACCGTCGTCTCTGCCGCCATCTGACTCGGTCCTTCGCCAGGTTCTTAGTCTCCCGTCGTCTACTGGCCTTCCTCCTAGCTTACTGAGTCCACCGCCTTGCGAGTCGCAGCCTTAGTTACAACCAGACTCCCCACTGCCTGCTCCTTCTCCTTTCACTGAGCAGACAGACTCTCTTACAGAGCATCGTGAGCCTGAGTCTCGTCCTGCCTTGCCTGTTCGCATTGGTCGTCGTGATCCTCGTCCGCGTCCTCCTCCTGTCCCCGGCACTCACGTTATGACACTTCATCCTTCCTCTGTTCCACTGCAAGTTCCTCTGTCGCCTCCTCCTGCGTCCTCTCTTGCTGATGGTCCGGACCCTGAGTCTGACCTAGCTCGTGCTGCCAGTCCCACTGTCTCTCGTCTTCTCGCCTCTGTTGTCACTGACCCTTCTTTTGGGTCCACTGCTGCGTCTGCCCTAGTTGCTGAGCTTGTTGACTTTCCTGCTGCCTGTTGTCTCGACTACGCCACTAGTCTTGTTGCTGAGTCTGAGTCTGACTGTCCTCTGTCCGTCGGGGGTGAGTGTGCTCTTGGCACGGACATCCTTGAGGATAGGCAGGAGGAATTTGAGTGTCTTGCAGCTGCTGTTCCTCATCTCGTGGCCATGCTGCTTGCCCCTGAGGGAGACCTGGATGCACCAGACATCCCGACCCCGCGCTCTTACGCAAAGGTGATTACGGGTCCCTACTCCTCTCAGTGGCAGACAGCCATGGACGTAGAGATGGCATCATGGAAGTACACAGGCACCTACGTTGACGCAGTTCCCCTTTCTAGGGCGAACATAGTCGATGGCATGTGGATTTTCAGGGTGAAGCAGCCGCCGGGTTCTTCGCCTGTCTTCAAGGCTCGTTACGTTGCACAAGGCTTCAGTCAGCGACAGGGAGTGGACTTCTTCAAGACCTTCTCCCCTACTCCAAACATGACTACTCTTTGGGTGTTGCTGCACGTCGCAGCTCAACGTGACTATGAGTTGCACCCTCTGGACTTCAGCACAGCTTTCTTGCAGGGCAGCCTGCACGAGGAGATCTGGCTGCGCCGCCCACTTGGCTTCACTGGATCGTTTCCTGCAGGTACCCAGTGGAGCCTCCAGTGGCCAGTCTACAGTCTCTGTCAGGCGCCTCGCGAGTGGCACGACACAATGAGGATGACACTTGCGGCTCTTGGGTGTGCTCCTTCGACTGCTGACCCGTCGCTGTTTCTGCGCACCGACACGTTGCTGCCGTCGTTCTACGTCCTCGTGTACATGGACGACTTGGTCTTTGCCACTGCTAACACTGAGGCACTGGCCCTTGTGAAGTCGGAGCTGCAGAAGAGACACACCTGCACTGACCTGGGTAAGCTGCGCAGCTATCTTGGCTTGCATATCACCCAGGACAGAGGACGGCGCACCATCACTCTGACTCAGTCACACATGGTGCACCAGGTCCTTCAGCGCTTCGGTTTCCAGTACTCCTCGCCACAGTCCACTCCTCTGCCTACCGGTCACTCGCTCTCAGCTCCACCTTCGGACGAGTCCGTAGAGCTGAGTGGCCCGTATCCAGAGCTTGTGGGCTGCCTCATGTACCTGATGACCTGCACTCGACCTGACCTTGCCTACCCTCTTAGCATTCTGGCACGCTACGTTGCGCCCGAGCGACACCGACCAGAGCACTGGGAGGCCGCTAAGAGGGTGTTGCGCTACTTGTGCAGTACATCGGGCATGGGGCTTGTGCTTGGAGGACGGGGTCCAGTTTTCCTCACTGGACACGCAGACACTTCTTGGGTTGACGACTTGGCTACGCAGCGGTTGTCACACGGTTACACTTTCAGCGGTCGTCCGCACTGCACCGCCCTGCCCTGCCCACGGAGCGCCGCACCGCCCTGCCCTGCCCGCGCGCCGCCCTGCTGGCCGCCACCCTGCCCTGCCATTTGCGCTCCCCTGCCCTGGCCGCACGCCGCTCTTCCCTAGCCGTGCGCCGCCTCGCCCTGCCCTACGCGCTTCCCTAGTGCTCGCGCGCCGCCCTGCCTGCGTGCTGCCCTGCTGGTCGCACGCCATCCTGCTCTGCCCGCTATGGCTTCTCTCTGTGTTCTCACCTTCGATCATGAGGGCCGTCCAATCCAGTTGGATACGTGGCTCGACGACTTACAGCTGTACCTACTGGGCGATTCTAGAGACAGTGTTTCGTTGTTTGACCACACGTCTGGAGCCTCTCTCGCCCCTCCCACCACAGCTGACAGTGCGACTCGCTCACAGTGGCTTACCTGTGACACTGCTGCTCGCTTAGCCGCTCGCAACCACCTGCCGCTAGCTGAATGCGCTCACTTTGGCCAGCACAAGACTGCTAAAGCCTTGTACGACGCTGTAGTCGCTCGTTACTCTTCCCCTACCACTGCTGCTCTCGGTCGCCCTATACTGCCCTACCTTTTTCCCGGGCTGTCAGCCTTTGCCACAGTCGAGGACCTCATTACCCACCTTCGCACTAGCGACACTCGCTACCGCGCTGCCCTCCTAACCGCGTTCCTAGACAAGAACCCGCCCCCGATGTACATCACTCTCTACTTCATAGTCACCCGCCTCTCTGACTCTCTTCGCGCAGTCAGGGACCACTTTCTCGCGCTTGATCCCACAGACCTCACTGTTGACCTGCTCGAGAAGCACCTCCTTGCAGCTGAGACTAGCATAGTCGCTGTAGGTGCTGCTCGTGGCACTCCTCGCACACCCTTCTTTGAGGGGTGTTCCCCCTCCCCCCTTGCCCCCTCCTACGCTTCTGCTGCTGCTGTTGACATCCTTGGTACTGAGGACATCAGGGCTGCTTCTGCTCTTAGTGGGAAGCGCCGCAGCGGCAAGGGCAAGGGTGGCAAGAGTGGTGGCGGTGGCAGCGGGGGTGGTGGTGGTGGAGGCGGTGGAGGCGGTGGAGGTGGCGGAGGTGGCAGTGGGAGTGGTGGCGGGAGTGGGGGCTTCGGTGGCGACGGTGGTGGCAGCGGTGGGAGTGGTGGTGGCGGTGGTGGCGGCAGTGGGAGTGGTGGAGGCGGCATTGGTGGCGGTCGAGGTGGAGCTGTTCATAGGGGAGGTTCTGGCGGTGGCCAGAGGCAGCAGCAGCAGCGTCGGAGCAAGACCCCTATGCCCCAGCAGCTTCGTGAGTGGTTTGCTCAGCGTGGGGCGTCTAGGGGTAGTGTTCGCTGCCTGTATGTCATTCGCACAGGTGACCGTGCTGGTCAGACATGCGAGAAGTTTCACACACAACACCGCTGCTTCTCCCGCCTTGACGACGCTTGGCGCTCAAAGTTTGGCGACGAGGCTGAGCGCCCCCGCTGGCTAGAGCTGCTTAGGTCTGGTGTTGATATCTTTGCTCTTGACTATGATGTAATCCTTGCTGCCATGTATGCCTTATCTGTTAGTACTGAGGGTGACTGTTACCTGTGTGTGCCGCTTGACCCAGGAATAGAGGCTGCTGCTCTAGGCGCTAGTGAGTCTGCTCTCCCTGATACTGCGCCTGCTGAGGCCTTGCACACCTTCACACTGGACTCAGATGCTTCCCGCTGTTTCTTTCGCGACTATACCACACTCACTCCACTCCCCGCACCTGTTCCAGTCAGACTGGCTGACCCCTCAAGGGGCCCAGTTCTTGCCCGTTCCTCCACTGTTCTCCCGTGTCCGGCGGTTCCATCCAGCTCACTCTCAGGTCTTCACCTCCCCTCATTCTCTACGATCTTGGTGAGTACCGCTGCCCTCCGGGATGCGATGGTTGTCAGAGGTCCACTGGTGATCCTCGATTGATCCTAGGGAAGGGTTACAAGCCTGTTGGCCTAGGGGATTATGGGCGCACTCACCCGCTAATTAACAAGCCCTTTTATCCCAATGGTCTAGTGGTTGCACGTAGCGCGCCTTGAGTTTGAGGTCTGAGGTCTAGTGGTCGTTACAGACTTGAAGAAGTCTACCCCCTCTCGCTGACTGAAGCCCCTCGCCACATAGCGCGCCTTGAACACTGGTGGTGCTCCAGGCGGCCGCTTCACCTTGTAGAGCCACATGCCACTGACAACGTTCGCCCTAGGTGGTGGGACGGCGTCGACGTAGGTGCCTGTAGACCTATAGGATGCCATCTCTGCCTCCTCAGCTGCTATCCAGTACGAAGCCCAGGGTCCCGAGACCGCCTCAGCGTGAGTGCGAGGGATCGGGATGTCAAGGGCGTCTAGATCCCCCTCAGGGGCAAGCAGCATGGCGCAGAGATGAGGAACATCGGCCGCAAGGAAACCAAGCTCGAACTGCCTGTCCTCCAGGACCTCCAAGGGAAAGACAAGTGCACCCCCAGAGGACGGAGAACGAGCAGGGCCACTCACCAAGTGAGCGGCATAGTCAAGGCGGTGGGAAGAGGTAACAAGAGCTGAGACAGATGACAGGGGTGCAGTCGGGTGAGTGACCAACACGGACAAAACACGGGAGACGACAGGGCGGGAGGCACGGAGGTATTCGGACAACGGGTCGTGAATTACAACGAGGGACGACTCAGGAGGCTGTGGAAAGACTAGAGGAGATGGAACACAAGAGTGGAGAACAAGGTGAAACGGACTGAGACTTCTGATGCTGCTGCTGCTGCTGCTGCTGCTGCCGGGACTCCTCCCCTACTCTCTCCTGACGCTCCGACTGAGACTGCTGCTGCTGCTGCTGCTGCTGCTGCTGCGACTCCTCCTCTACTCTCTTCTGACGCTCTGACTGAGACTGCTGCTGTTGCTGCTGTTGTTGCTGCGACTCCTCCTCTACTCTCTCCTGACGCTCCGACTAAGACTGCTGCTGCTACTGCTGTGCCCTCTCAAACCGCACCCGCTCCTCCCTCTCCAACCTGTCTAAACGCTGCACTCGGGTCAGGAAACGTACAGTGCGCGGCGTAGGCGTTGCAGTACTCGTGTCTCCGGCTCCAGCACCCCCAGTACCAGAAACTCCACCGACAACACCCCTAGGGACTCCAGTGCCTCCTGCACTACCACCACTCCTGGGGGTCAGCGTGTGTCGATTTGCACGTGTACACAGACGGGCCGTCACCTGGCCATGTTCACCCGTCGGCTTGGGTCGAGTCTGTACACACTTACTACTGAACCTACTCAGGTAGCTGCGTCTGGTCAGGTGTCTACGTCCAGTCTGGTAGCAGCCCCCTACTCGTGTCGCCTCCTATCGCACCAGACTCTCCTTTGGCACCACCACCTTGGTCACCCCTCCCTGCCATGCCTTCGTGGCATGCACTCACGCCTCCTTTTTTCTGGCCTTCCCAGGTCTCTGCCTCCCCTCGCGCCCTCGCCTGCCCCGCCCTGCCTTCCTTGCGTCGAGGGGCGGCAGCGCGCCACTCCTCACTCCTCCTCGTTTCCCCCGACGATTTCTCCCCTGCAGACTCTCCACATGGACGTGTGGGGCCCAGCCCGCGTCAGTGGACAGGACCGCGAGCGCTACTTTGTGCTGGTTGTTGACGACTACACGCGTTACACCACGGTCTTCCCCTTGCGCAACAAGGGTGAGGTCCCTGATGTCTTGATCCCTTGGATCCGCGCAGTTTGTCTCCAGCTCCGTGAGCGGTTCCGTGAGGACCTTCCTGTCCTGCGTCTGCACTCTGATAGAGGTGGTGAGTTCTCCTCCGACCTCTTGCGGGACTTTTGTCGTGGGGAGGGCATCCTCCAGTCGTTCACGCTTCCGGCCTCCCCGCAGCAAAATGGGGTTGCTGAGCGCCGCATTGGCTTAGTCATGGAGGTCGCTCGTACCTCCATGATCCATGCGGCTGCTCCCCATTTTCTGTGGACGTTTGCGGTCCGGTACGCTGTGCATCAGCTCAACCTCTGGCCCCGTGTCTCCTTGCCGGAGACCTCGCCTATACTGCGTTGGACGAGGAAGGTTGGCGATGCGTCGGTGTTCCGGGTTTGGGGCTCTCGTGCCTTCGTTCGCGATACTTCCGCGGACAAGCTCTCCTCCCGTGTCATTCCCTGCGTCTTCCTAGGCTTTCCTCCTGACGCGCCTGGCTGGCAGTTTTACCACCCCACCTCACGCCGTGTCTTGCCCTCTCAGGACGTCACGTTTGACGAGTCGGTTCCCTTTTGCCGCCTCTTCCCCTACCACACTGCCCCTCTCCCCCCCCCCCCCCCCCCCCGCCGCTCTTCCTCGCTCCATGTCCCCCTCCAGTAGACCCCCTCCCCCCTCAGGGTCCTGCTCCCTTAGATGTGTCTCAGGTAGACCCACTCCCCCTGGCTGAGCCTGTCGAGGTCACTGTAGACTCAGGTGCTGCTTGGGGTGCTGCGTCTGGGGGTGCTGCGCTTGCGAGTGCGGAGCCTGGGGGTGCTGAGCCTGCGAGTGCGGAGCCTGGGGGTGCTGAGCCTGAGGGTGCGGAGCCTGGGGGTGCTGAGTCTGAGGGTGCAGAGTCTTGGGGTGCTGAGCCTAAGGGTGCGGAGCCTGGGGGTGCTGAGTCTGAGGGTGCGGAGCCTGGGGGTGCTGAGTCTGAGGGTGCGGAGTCTGGGGGTGCTGAGCCTAGGGGTACTGCGTCTGCCGGAGGTCCTGCGGGTGCCTCGCCTCGACTGTCTCATCGGCGGGAGCCTCTCTCACTGCAGCAGCTGCGCGAGTGGTTTGCTCAGCGCACACGCCTTAGGAGTGGCGCTGCAGGAGCTGGAGGCCCTGCTGCTGGAGGCGCTGGAGCTGGAGGAGCTGGAGCTAGAGACCCTGGAGCTGGAGGCCCTGCCACTGGAGGCACTGGAGCTAGAGGTGCTGGAGCTACCGGATCTGGTGGTGTTAGAGGCACTGGAGCTAGAGACACTGGAGTAGGAGACACTGGCGCTGGAGGCGCTGGAGCTGGAGGAGCTGGAGCTGGAGACCCTGGAGCTGGAGGCGCTAGAGCTGGAGGCCCTGGAGCTAGAGGCGCTGGTGCTGGGGCCACTGGAGATGGAGATCCTGGAGCTGGAGGAGCTGGCGCTAGAGGCTTTGGTGCTAGAGGCTTTGGTGCTGGAGGCACTAGAGCTGGAGACCCTGGAGCTGGAGGCGCTGGAGCTGGAGACCCTGGAGCTGGAGGTCCTGGCGCTAGGGGTGCTGGAGCTAGGGGTACTGGTGCTGGAGGCACTGTGCAGCCGTGACCGTTTTTCGTTCTGCCGCCACCTGACCCGGTCCTTCGCCAGGTTCTTAGTCTCCCGTCTTCTACTGGCCTTACTCCAAGCTTGCTGTGTCCACTGCCTCACCAGTTGCAGCCACAGGTAGAGCCAGACTCCCCACTGCCTGATCCTTTTCCTTACGCTAAGCAAACAGACTCTCTTACAGAGCGTCGTGAGCCTGTGTCTCGTCCTGCCTCGCCTTTTCACGCTATTCGCACTGGTCGTCGTGTTCCTCGTCCGCGTCCTCCTCCTTTCCCCGGCACTCACATTATGGCACTTCGTCCTTCCTCTGTTCCACTGTGAGTTCCCCTGCCGTCTCCTCCTGCGTCCTCTCTTGCTGACGGTCCGGACCCTGAGTCTGACTTAGTTCATGCTGCCAGTCCTACTGTCCCACGTCTTCTAGCCACTATTGTCACTGACCCTTCGTTTGAGTCCACTACTGCGTCTGCCCTATTTGCTGAGCTTGTTGACTTTGCTGCCGCATGTCGTCTCGACTACGCCGCTAGTCTTGTTGCTGAGTCTGAGTCTGACTGTCCTCCGTCCGTCGGGGGTGAGTGTGGTCTTGGCACGGACGTCCTTGAAGACAGGCAGGAGGACTTTGAGTGTTTTGCAGCTGCTGTACCTCATCTTGTGGCCATGGTGCTTGCACCTGAGGGAGACCCGGATGCACCAGACATCCCGACCCCGCGCTCTTACGCAGAGGCGATTACGGGTCCCTACTCCTCTCAGTGGCTGACAGCCATGGACGCAGAAATGGCATCATGGAAGTCCACAGGCACCTACATCGATGCAGTTCCCCCTCCTGGGGCGAACATAGTCGATGGCATGTGGATTTTCAGGGTGAAGCGGCCGCCGGGTTCTCCGCCTGTCTTCAAGGCTCGTTACGTTGCACAAGGCTTCAGTCAGCGACAGGGAGTGGACTTCTTCAAGACCTTCTCCCCTACTCCAAGCATGACTACTCTTTGGGTGTTGCTGCACGTCGCAGCTCAACGTGACTATGAGTTGCACCCTCTGGACTTCAGCACAGCTTTCTTGCAGGGCAGCCTGCACGAGGAGATCTGGCTGCGCCGCCCACTTGGCTTCACTGGGTCGTTTCCTGCAGGTACCCAGTGGAGCCTCCAGTGGCCAGTCTACAGTCTCTGTCAGGCGCCTCGCGAGTGGCACGACACAATGAGGATGACACTTGCGGCTCTTGGGTGTGCTCCTTCGACTGCTGACCCGTCGCTGTTTCTGCGCACCGACACGTTGCTGCCGCCGTTCTACGTCCTCGTGTACATGGACGACTTGGTCTTTGCCACTGCTAACACTGAGGCACTGGCCCTTGTGAAGTCGGAGCTGCAGAAGAGACACACCTGCACTGACCTGGGTAAGCTGCGCAGCTATCTTGGCTTGCATATCACCCAGGACAGAGGACGGCGCACCATCACTCTGACTCAGTCACACATGGTGCACCAGGTCCTTCAGCGCTTCGGTTTCCAGTACTCCTCGCCACAGTCCACTCCTCTGCCTACCGGTCACTCGCTCTCAACTCCACCTTCGGACGAGTCCGTAGAGCTGAGTGGCCCGTATCCAGAGCTTGTGGGCTGCCTCATGTACCTGGTGACCTGCACTCGACCTGACCTTGCCTACCCTCTTAGCATCCTGGCACGCTACGTTGCGCCCGGGAGACACCGACCAGAGCACTGGGAGGCCGCTAAGAGGGTGTTGCGCTACTTGTGCTGTACATCGGGCATGGGGCTCGTGCTTGGAGGACGGGGTCCAGTTGTCCTCACTGGACACGCAGACGCTTCTTGGGTTGACGACTTGGCTACGCAGCAGTCGTCACAGGGTTACACTTTCAGCCTTGGCTCCGTCTCTGTTTCTTGGCAGTCTACCCGCTCGTCTTCTGTTCTCAGTTCCAGTTGTGAGGCTGAGATCTACGCAGGGGCCATGGCTGCACAGGAGTTACGCTGGCTCACCTACCTGCTGACCGACTTGGAAGAGCGGCCTCGTTCGTCTCCAGTGCTGTACGTAGACAACAAGGCCATGATAACCTTGTGTCAGGAGCACAGACTGGAGCACAGAACAAAGCACATCGCTCTGCGTTATTTCCTTGCTCGAGAGTTGCAGCAGCGTGGTCAGCTTCGTCTTGCTTACGTGGCCACTCGGGCCAACACTGCTGATATATTCACCAAGGCATTTCAGCCTAGTGATCATCAGCGTTCCTGTACTGTTTTAGGCCTTGTGCCTACTTTGCCTCACTTGCTCACTGCGTGACTTTGCTTGTACTGTGATTTATATATATACCTGCATGCTTACACTTGCTAGGGTATGATCACTGTACTTTTTGTTCTCTTTTATATAACTCTGCATGTGAACTGGCCTTGTGGCCATTTGCTTGTGCTCGGAATGTGTGGTGACTTCGTGATCCACCCTGAGCTTGCTTCACTTTTCTTGACTAGACTTGTGGCCACTTTTTCTCCCCCACCTTGCCTATGGGGGTGTGTCAAAATGTTATATTGCTTATATTGCGTAGGCTGTAGTGGGGTAGCCCATAAGGGGTACAACCCAATTAGTGTTAGTACTTGTACCAACTTTCTGCTCAATGCATTCATTCTCGTTCAGTATTCTGACAGTAGCCCGCGATCTAGCAGCCGAGCCCGTGATCTAGCCGCCTAGTCCTCGATTTTGCCGCCCAGCCCACGATCTAGTCGCCCAGCCCGAGATTTAGCCACCAGGTCTGCGATTTAGCCACTTAGCAGCGATCTAGCCGACCAGCCCGTGTTCTAGCCTCAAAGCCAGCGAATAGGCCGCCCGGCGCAAGAATTCGCGCCATTTCAGGCTCTTTTCATGTATTGGCAACAGAATCCGCGCCATAGCAGCGACACCCGCGCCATAGCAGCGAAATCCGCGCCACAGCAGCGAAATCCGTGCCACCGCAGTGACATCCGCGCCACAGCAGCAAAATCCGTGCCACAGCAGCGAAATCCGCGCCACAGCAGCGAAATCCGCGCCACATCAGCGAAATCTGCGCCATGGCAGCGAGATCCGCACCAAAGCAGCGAAATCCGCGCCACAGCAGCGATATTCGCGCCATAGCAGCGAAAGCCGCGCCATAGCAGCGGAATCCGCGCCATAGCAGCGAAAACCGCGCCTTAGCGACGGAATCCTCGCCATAGCATCGAAATCCGCGCCATAGCAGCAAAACCCGTGCCATAGCAGCAAAATCGCGCCATAGCAGCAAAATCCACACCATAGCATCGACAATAGAGTAAGCGAACAAGCCTTGGCCAGAGCTTGGAGCCATGGCGGACGACCCGGACCCCGGGGATCCCGGGGCCTGGGTGGGGGTCGGTCTGGACAGCGACATGACGGGGGCCCTCGGGGGCGAAGGGGGGGCAAGCACAGTAGCAGTTGGTGGGTCGCTCCACCTATTGGCTGGTCACAAAAGACAAGGGGGGGGGGGGGGGGGGGGGGGGGGGGCTGAGTCTGCGCTCCAGAGCCCACGCATCCGTCGCCTCCACCACGAAGACCTTTTATGCCTCTTTGGCAAACCATCCAAGAGACAGTGTTCTGAAGCGGGCTGTCCGATTTCAGCAATGACAAGTGGGCAATCCCTTGAAGACCCTACCAACACCCGTGCTGACCAGAGCGACGACCCCGAACCTGCGGTCGTCAACTAAGAGGGGGGGGGAGCGATAAGTGACAAGGGTGCGGTCGTCGAGGTGGCGGTAACTCCAAGGGAGGCATCGGAGGTAGCGAGGGTAGCTTGGGAAGAGCACCGTAGGTGCTTGCAACAACAGCATGACACCCGCAGAAGCGGCCTATCTGAGAGGTTAACGCTGCACAGTGCCGGCTCGGCCGATGCCGCAATCTCCCTGGTCATGCCACGTCTTGCACGGCGGCAGGAGCGGAGGCGCCGGAGGACGGCGGGGAAAGACAGGCAGCAGGAGCCGCTAGTGGGGGGCCGGCAGGACCTACAGGTGGGCGGGCCGCAAGGGGCCCAGGAGAGGGCCCGGCAGCCGCCGGTGGGGATGGGGCAGCAGCGGCTGCGGAGCGGAGGGCAGCAGGAGCTGCCGAGCGGAGGGCAGCAGCAGATGCAGAGCGGAGGGCAGCAGCAGCTGCAGAGCGGAGGGCAGCAGGAGATGCGGAGCGGAGGGCAGAAGCAGCTGCGGAGCGGAATGCGGCAGCTGCAGCAGAGCGGAGGGCAGAAGGCGTGGGAGGCTGGGGGGCAGCAGAAGCTGAAGGCTGGGGCCCAGCAGGGGCTGCAGGCTGGGGGGCAGCAGGAGCTGGCTGGAGGGCAGCAGGAGCAGGCCGGAGGCCAGCAGGCGTTGGAGGCGGAGATGGAGGTGGAGCAGGGGGGCGGGGAGCAGCAGGAGCTGCAGGCTGGGGGGCAGCAGAAGCTGCAAGCTGGGGCCCAGCAGGGGCTGCAGGCTGGGGGGCAGCAGGAGCTGGCTGGAGGCCAGCAGGCGTTGGAGGCGGAGATGGAGGTGGAGCAGGGGGCCGGGGAGCAGCAGGAGCTGCAGGCTGGGGGGCAGCAGGAGCAGCAGGCTGGGGCCCGGCAGGGGCTGCAGGCTGGGGGGCAGCAGGAGCTGGCCGGAGGCCAGCAGGCGTTGGAGGCGGAGATGGAGGTGGAGCAGGGGGGCGGGGAGCAGCAGGAGCTGCAGGCTGGGGGGCAGCAGAAGCTGCAAGATGGGGGGCAGCAGGAGCCGCAGGCTGGGGGGCAGCAGGAGCCGCAGGAGCTGGAGATGGAGATGGAGGAGCCACAAGAGGAGGCGCGAGGGGAGCTGCCGGTAGGCGTGCAGGAGGGGAGTCAAACAGGGAATCAGCCTCAGTTGCAGGCAGGGCGGCAGCAAGGGTGTCATGAGGGGAACCAGCCCTTGCCTGGAAGCGTACAACAGGGGTTGCCGATGAGTGAGTCGCAGGAGTTGCAGGCGCAGGATCAGCAGGGGGTCACTAGCCCGGGCAGCACAGGCCAAGCAGAAAGGCCGCGGGCACGGCGCCGAAGGGGGCGATGACAGGGAGGGCAGAGGGCTGGGGGCCAGCCGGGGGTGACCGGAGCAGCTCAGGGAAAGCAGCAGCCAGGGGGACAGCCAGGGGTGACTGGAGCACCCCAGAGAGAGCAGCAGCCAGGGGGACAGCCGGGGGTGACCCGAGCACCCCAGGGAGCGCAGCAGCCAGGGGGGCAGCCGGGGGTGACCGGAGCACCCCAGGGAGAGCAGCAGCCAGGGGGGCAGCCGGGGGTGACTGGAGCACCCCAGAGAGAGCAGCAGCCAGGGGGGGAGCCGGGGGTGACCGGAGCACCCCAGAGAGAGCAGCAGCCAAGGGAGCAGCCGGGGGTGATTGGAGCACCCCAGGGAGCGCAGCAGCCAGGGGGGCAGCCGGGGGTGACCCGAGCACCCCAGAGAGAGCAGCAGCCAGGGGGGCAGCCGGGGGCGACCGGAGCACCCCAGGGAGCGCAGCAGCCAGGGGGGTAGCCGGGGGTGACCGGAGCACCCCAGGGAACGCAGCGGCCAGGGGGGCAGCTGGGAGTGACCGGAGCACCCCAGGGAGAGCAGCAGCCAGGGGGGCAGCCGGGGGTGACCGGAGCACCCCAGGGAGAGCAGCAGCCAGGGGGGCAGCCGGGGGTGACCGGAGCACCCCAGGGAATGCAGCAGCCAGGGGGGCAGTCGATGGCCGACCAGGAGCAGCAGTTGGAGGAGTGGAGCCGACTTTGGAGTTAGATACCCCCATGGCGACTGCAGAGGAGTCAGAGGTGGACGGAGAACCTCCTAGGCCGCCTTCCCCATGCCCCCGTTTTCCGTGTGATACGTGTTTTCACACATTCGCTACGCGAGGGGCTGTTGCGAACCACATGAGGGTGTGCCGGGCGGCTGAGGCAGAGAGTCGTGCGCAGGCACTTGGCTCGATCCCGTCTCTAGTGGAGACCGACACGCAGGAGCGACCGACGCCGCGGGAATTTGGGGACGAGGCGTGGGCCGGGGTTACGTCATGGGAGTGGGAAGCATTTTTCAGTGTGGAGGCCGTTGGAGGGAGGACAGTGCGCCAGATCCCACAGCGGGCCCGGTCGGGGGTCTTAGACGCGCTATGTTGCGTCTTAAAGCGTTTGAAGAGCCGACCGGGGGATGAAGCCGCTACCCTCCTACTCTTGGCGTTTCCGCGCCTCATCCTAGCCGTGCCTCCCAAGCCAGGCATAGGTCAGAAGGCGCTAATCACAGAGCGGCTGGGGGCGTTCTGGGAGGGGAGGTGGCGGGAGCTGTTCGACTCTGCCATGGTGGCGGCGCGGCCAGCAGTTCGCCCACTTGCCTACACTTGCTCTGACAAGGACCCGGATGCCATCCGCCTGTCACGGTGCCGATCTCGGTGTAAAGTGGGAAAGTGGAGCCGTGGAATGGCTTGCCTTACAGCAGGAGAGTTGGCTCGACCGTCTGAGGCCATGGTGCAGTCGCTGCGAGAGAAGCACCCTGCTAGCACTGGCGAGGTACCACAGTGGGTCCGTGATTTCACCGTCGATGCTCCTCAGCGGCCTCCACTCACGACCGACATCCTGTCCATCCTGCAGATAGACGTCGCGAACGCCTTCAATTCGTTTCACCGTCATGCGATGTTTGAGGGGCTGCGGGAGTCGCCTTTCTCAGGGTTGATCCCATTCTTGCGTGTTTTCTACGGGACACCTAGCGACCTGTACTTCCGAGCGGGCCCTTTCGTACAGAGCCTTGAGTCGGCACGAGGATCGCGGCAGGGGGACCCGCTCGGCCCTTTTCTTTTCGCGTTCACGCAGCAGCTGGTGATGGAGTCGGTGACTAGAGAGTTCAGGGACCTACTTTTCCTGAGTTATGCAGACGATTCATATATCCTGGGACCAGCGGCTAGGATTCTAGAGGCTTTTGGGGTGCTGCGGGAGCGGTTGGAGTGGGTGGGGCTGGAGGTGCAGGCGCACAAGTGCCGGTTTTGGGAGCGCGAAGGTGGGGATGTGGAGCGGGCACTGCCATTGGGGATGCAGCGGGTGGAGGAGGGTCTCACTGTGGTGGGCGTGCCTATTGGGGAGGAGGATTGGGACGTGGTCCGGTTACGGGAGCGGCTTCGACAGTTGCAGGCGCCACTGCCATGGATCCCCCTGCTCGACCATCCCCAGATGGCTTCACATCTCCTCGCCATTGCAGTTTCAGCACGGCCGATGTACCTGGCCCGGACTATGCCGCCGCGTCCGGAGGTGGTGGAGGCCTTTAGGGATTGGGATAGACGTCTGGAGGATTACTTTGAGCAGCTTTTCCCACCTGGCACTTGGGAGCAGGAACCCGACCGGTCTAGGCGCGCACGCATGCAGCTGCTTCTTCCTGTGCGACTCGGAGGGTTTGGGATCCGGGCGGCGGCCTCTTTGAGTCCGTTGTCCTATGTTTGTGGGTGGGCGCAAGCCGCACGGGATATTGCACAGTTGGGGGTGGCAGGTAAGGAGGCGATGTTTGCAGAGTACCTCACCACTTCGGCAGGGGCGGAGTTTCTTGACCCATGGTTTGCCAAGGCTATTGAGCAGCTGCCTGCGATTATACGCCAGGAGATGCCGGGCTTACCTCTCTGTGTAGCGGCCCCTCCTCTTCGGATTTTCTAGGCGCGGCAGCGGCAGTTGGCTGTAGAGGAGCTCCAGGCACTGCGACACTCAGCTCGTGACGATGCCACCCTGGCCCGTTTCACATCCCTTCAGGGCTCGGGGGCTGGTGCATGGGTTTCGGCGGTCCCGGCTCACTCAGATCTCACATTCACTGCGGCTGAGTGGGGCATTGCTGTTGCTATACGGCTCGGGCTCCCAATTCGGCAGCTGCAGGTGGCGGGGAGGTGTGTTTGTGGCACAGCATATATTGACCCAGCAGACCCGCATCATGCCCTGAGATGCAATCACCAGCACGATCCATCTCGGGTGCATGATGAGGTGAAGTTTGCGGTGGCGAGGATCTCGAAGGCGTCAGGAGGGGTGGTGACGATGGAGGATAGTGTGGTGCTGTCGGGGAAGCGGGTTGACGTAGCGGTGCGACGACCAATGGCCGGGGAGGCGCACGCTCTAGAGATTAGCGTCGCGAACCCGCTATCGCTGTCTCCATCTCTGCTAGGGCAGTGCGGGCGTTCTATAGGTGTGGCGGCAAAGGAGTGGGAGCGTCGCAAAATGAGTGATTACGCGCCTCTGCTTGCACGCAACCGGGGCGTGCAGTTCACCCCTTTGATAGTCGAGACGTGGGGGTGTCTTGGCGGTCGTTTCCAGCGGTGGCTTCGACAGCAGAGGGACGCGCACGCGGAGCTAGCTGTGTCACGGGGGGCTTGTCGGGAGGATGACACTTCATTTTCGGCTTATCTTTTGGGGTCTCTGAAGCCGCTCATCGGGGTGGCGTTACAACAGGCGCAAGCTCGTGTCATCCTGCTTCGGGCGGGGTCTTCCATGGGGGGGATGAATGTGGATTTGGTGGACCGGGAGAGGGACGACGTTGAGGTGGAGGGCGGGGCTCTCTGGGTGGAGGCCCCGTACATGGTGGATGTGCAGATGTGACTGAGGGTGGGGTGAAATGGGGTGCGGGATGGGGTGTCTTGATGGGGTGTCCTGACTGGGTGTTTTGATTGGGTATCTTGATAGGGCTTTTTATGGGCATTGCGTTTGGGATTTTTTGGCAGTTTTACTTTCCTTCTCCCTTTCCTTCTCCACCTCCCTTGTCCTTCATTTATGTCTCTCTTTCCCTTTTTCCTCTTTCTGTCTAGGATAATGTGATTTACGCTTATATGGTATATAAACAAGACTCGACGTTGACGTCGGAAGGGTTGCGTAGAGCTGTATTCCGTGTATAAGGAACATTATGAAAGAGTACAATATAATCATATTTTGCTTAAAGAAGCAATTAATTAAGTTCCTTCATTTTAACTTCAAACAGGACACTGTATATGGTGCTTCGTTCTGCGCTGGCAGAAATTGTATCGTTCTGTGGTGGCAGAAATTGTCTTGTTCTGCGCTGGCAGAAATTCTCATTCTGCGCTGGCAGAAATTTTATCTCTGCGCTGGCATCCGTCCCTTTCACAGCTGTCAACTCAATTTCTGCGCTCTTTTCTTGGTTCTTTTGTTCTGGTTCCTCTCGACTCGACAAGCACACCTGCTCTGCTCTTATTCCTCTTCCTTGCCCCCACCCCAATTTCTCGCCAGTTCTCCCACCCAGCCGTCGCTCTCGCTCCCACCCCGCCGTATCCTCTCCCTCACTACCCGCCTTCACCTCTCCTATTCACCTCACAGTCACTCAGTCCCACACCACGATCTCCTCTTCCTTACTTCCCCGTCGTCGCCTCTCCCTCCTCCCCGTCGTCGCCTCTCCCTCCTCCCCATCGTCGCCTCTCCCTCCTCCCCGTCGTCGCCTCTCCCTCCTCCCCGTCGTCGCCTCTCCCTCCTCCCCGTCGTCGCATCTCCCTCCTCCCCGTCGTCGCCTCTCCCTCCTCCCCGCCGTCGCCTCTCCCTCCTCCCCGCCGTCGCCTCTCCCTCCTCCCCGCCGTCGCCTCTCCCTCCTCCCCGTCGTCGCCTCTCCCTCCTCCCCGCCGTCGCCTCTCCATCCTCCCCGCCGTCGCCTCTCCCTCCTCCCCGCCGTCGCCTCTCCCTCCTTCCCGCCGTCGCCTCTCCCTCCTCCCCGTCATCGCCTCTCCCGCCGTCGCCTCTCCCTCCTCCCCGCCGTCGCCTCTCCCTCCTCCCCGCCGTCGCCTCTCCCTCCTCCCCGCCGTCGCCTCTCCATCCTCCCCGCCGTCGCCTCTCCCTCCTCCCCGCCGTCGCCTCTCCCTCCTTCCCGCCGTCGCCTCTCCCTCCTCCCCGTCGTCGCCTCTCCCTCCTCCCCGCCGTCGCCTCTCCCTCCTCCCCGCCGTCGCCTCTCCCTCCTCCCCGTCGTCGCCTCTCCCTCCTCCCCGCCGTCGCCTCTCCCTCCTCCCCGCCGTCGCCGCTCCATCCTCCCCGCCGTCGCCGCTCCTTCCTCCCCGCCATCGCCTCTCCCTCCTCCCCGCCGTCCCCTCTCCCTCCACGCGGTTGCCTCTCCCTCCTCCCCGCCGTCGCCGCTCCCTCCTCCCCGCCGTCGCCTCTCCCTCCTCCCCGCCGTCGCCTCTTCCTCCTCCCCGCCGTCGCCTCCGGCGACAGGTGCACGAGCGCAAGCGTGAGTTGGTGCGCGAGCGCGGATTGGTGCGCGAGCCCGGGTTGTTTTCTGAGTTACCGTGGTTATCTGGTGCGTTCCCGGTTCTTTCATCCTCCCTCCTCCTTCTGAAAAATCTTTCTTCTTCTTCTTCTTTTGTTTGTTTGTTTTTTGCTCTCCTCGTGAAAGAGCGCGTGAGAGAGCGCGTGACAGTGCGTGTTAGAGCCCGTGAGAGCGAGCGCGCCTGAGAGAGCGTGCGAGGGAGCGCATGAGTGAGAGTGCGCGTGAGAGTGCGAATGAGAGATTGCGTGAGAGAGTGCGTGAGGGAGCGCGTGAGAGAGCGCGTGAGGGAGCGCGTGAGAGTGTGTGAGAGAGTGCGCGAGAGAGTGCGCGAGAGAGTGCACGAGTGAGCGCGTGAGAGTGCGCAAGAGAGAGCGCGCAAGAGTGTGTGCAAAAGAGCGCGTGGGAGAGTGCGCGCGATAGAGCGCGCGAGTTTGCGCATGAGGGAGCGCGTGAGAGAACGTGGGAGTTTGCGCGTGAATTTCTGTTGCGCTTACTTTGTTTTTTAGTGCATCAAGGAAGCTGAATTCTCTTATTTTTTTTTATTGTGCTATTAATGCAAGTTGTATTCTCTGATTTTGTTCTTGTTTGTGCAGGGAGTGAGTTGCATTCCCTGATTTTTCTTTCCTGTGCAGGGAGTTCAAGCTGCAGCCTTTGTTTCTTGCGGAGAAAAGGGATGGGGAGAAGGGAGATGAGGGAAATGAGGGAGGGAGGGAGGGAGGGAGGGAGGGAGGGAGGGAGGGAGGGAGGGAGGGAGGGAGGGAGGGGAACGGGGGACAGGATAGTGATAATTTATACAAGGCTGAAATTAATTCATTATGCTTGCATGCTTATTACAGTAGCTGTATGTTTTTGCGTTGTGTGTCTCTGTATATGTGTGAGCCTGTATGGGTGTGAGTGCGTTGCGTACATGTGCATATGTGTGTTGTGCGTGCTTCAGGGTGTGGTGCTAAGTGCCTCCTGAATGCAACTCGGATTGTGATCGTCGGTGGGGCAGCTTTGCTAGCCTCTTCCGTACCATATCAATCTCAGTTGCAGCAGTGATGCATTTAGCATTCGCTTTGAAACTTTCTTAAACGTTGTCTTGTGTTTTAGTAATCATTTATGTGTTATCGTCTGTGCTTGTTTTGGGGGTGTGGTGCTAAGTGTCTCGTGTATGCAACTGGGATTGTGATCGTCGGTGGGGCAGCTTTGCTCGCCTCTTCCGTACCATATCAGTCTCAGTTGTTGCATAGATGCATTTAGTATTCCCTTCAAAACATGTAAGACGGTTCTTGTACACCATCGTTTTTGTGGTCATTTGTGTATGTCTGTCTCTCGGTGGTACTGTTGTATTTTTTGTGTTGTCCTTTGTGTTCGTGTGTCATTGGGTACCGTATCATCTTTAGTGCTAAAACGATTCTCCAATTGTTCCATTCGCCGTACTTATCGACGATTATGGAATGATTGGAAACATTTGTTTTCATTTTTTTGGGGAAGCTATGTGAACAGTGATTTCTTTCTAAATTTATAAAAGAAATTCACTGTTCACATCAGCCAACCGAAAAGTGAAAACGAATGTATAAGGTTGCTACGCAACCCAAAAAGTGGTTGTGTACTTTTGCCAAAATGAATGTCAGCAGGAACTGTACAGATGTGATAGTGCCTTTGTAGAAATGTACCGTGCATTGAGAAAAAGCTAACACGATTAGAGTCTTCCTTAGCTTTCTTTACCATCATCATGCCATCCTCCTTCCATTCCCCAAACCTCCCACCAACCCCGTCATACCCGCGTCTCTCCCAGCCTAGCCGCATTGCCGCCCTCTTCGCGCTAGTCGCTCTCGCCTCTCTCCTCACCTGCATCTTCCTCTCCCTCCCACCCGCGGCCCCTCCGCCGCTCCCCCTCGTCCCCCTCACCGCCATCGCCGCTGCCGCCCACCCACATGCCGCCGTGACTGCCGCAGGAGGGAGAGGGGGAACAGCACGGCGGTTGCAGGGGCTGCGCGCGCCCCGTGACACCAAGCGCAAGTGGAATGGCGGAAGCTTCCTCGAGTTCTCTGCGGACGAGAGTGCGCGCATTAACGGACTGGGGGGGAGTGGAAGTGCGCGAGATGCGCGGGCGCAAAGGGAGTCGGGAGAAAAGGGAGCGGAAAAGACGAGGAACAGCGGATGGCCAGGCGTAAACAGGCGGGGCGGAGGGATGGTGTGGCGGGTGGGATGGTGGGGAGGTGGGGGTGGATCAGACGGAAGCAAGTCCGATGCCGTTGGCGCGAGCGACGAGCGCGCACATGGCGGCGTGGCGGAGAGCGCGAGGGCGCTGGCAGTGACGGCGAGGGGCGGGCGCGGCGGGCTGCACAGCGAGGGCGGGAAGAGCCGTGGGGCGCGGGAGGCCAAGGGGGAAGCGCAGGACGCGGTGGCACCAGTGGTTGAGGCGCAGCAAGTGGAGGGGCGCGGAGAGGGGGGGGGAGGTGTGGCGACGGGGATGCGAGCGGTGGGGCGGCTGGCAGATATGGAGGTGCTGCCGCTGGGGCAGGGGATGGGGGGACGACGACAGGCAGTGGCAGGGGGGGATGAGGGGGGGAGTGCGTGTGAGCGGATGGCAGGGAGGGCAGTGCAGAGGGTGGGCAGGCGCGGGGCGCTGGTACCTGAGGAGGGCCGCGCGCCCGCCAACGCCACCTCGCCTGCGCGCAGGGGCGGGGAGAGCAGGGCGCGCGCAGCAGCGGAGGGGCGCGGGCAGTGGCGCGTGCGGCGCGTGGCGCTGCACCCGGCAGTGCGGCGCTCCACGGGGCTGCCTCTGCGCTGCCACCAATGGCGCAGCGACGCCGTCTTCCTCCTCTCCGCCGCCCTGCCCGGTCACGGCCTCAGCCCCCTCCTGCTCGTGCGCCCCCGCCTCCCCACTTGCCCCCTCCCCACCATCTTCCCCTCGAAGCTTTCTCACATACTCCCCTTGCTGCTGCGTTCCCCTCCCTTTCCTACTTACTCCCCTCTGGTTTCCCTCTTCATCCCCTCTGCTTTCCCTCTTAGTCCTCCTCTCTGCTTCCACACTTGCTTCCCTCCCTGCTTTTTTCCCTCCTCATGCTTCCTCGCTTCTTCCCCGCGCTGCCCCCCCATGTGCACGCCTCTCTGTGGCGCCATGCCATGCCGAGGCCAGGAGTTGGATGCGCGCCTGCAGGCGGTGGGGCTACAGCACACGCTTGCCCTCGTGCCGCGCAACGTCTCACATGCCCATGCTCTCAGGTGTGTCGCACGCCCACCCACACTTCACCCACCATCTTTTGCATTTCCCTTTCCCTTGCCCTTCCCACTCAATCGCGTTCCCACCCCGTCCGCTCTGCTTGTCGCTCCCGCCCTCTCCCCCACCGTTGCTCCTGTACGTCTACCAAAACTCGCCCCGTAATCACCCCCTCCCCTTCTGCCGCCCCCAGGTACGCCCCTCTGTACCGCGCAGCACCGCAGGGCGGGGGGCGAGCAGGGGCGGGGAGGCAGGACGTGCGGTACAGTGCAGCGCATGCAGAGGTGTGGGCGCGCGTGGTGGCAGCACGGATGCCGTTCGCCCTGGTGCTGGAGGAGGACGCCCTCAACCGCAGCGAGGGCGTCGCCGCCTGGCAGGCGCGCTTCGAAATGGTGACCTGCCGGCGGGGGGATGGAGGGGCGCAACGGGACCACAAGATTCGCTTCCTGCTGCCTTGCTCAACCCGCTGTCTGTGTTGCCCTTTCCCCTTGCACGCCCACAGGTCACGTGCCCAACCCTGCCTCCGTGCCCCTTCACCTACACCTCTCCCCACTCCCCCGCTTCCCCTTTTTCTTCCCCTTCCCCCCCAGCTGCTGTGGGAGCTGAATCTGCTGATGCTGCAGCGCGCCGACCGCTTCTTCTTTGACGTGCTGCTGCTGGCGCGCCACGGCCTCGCGCCCTACGCGGAGCAGCAGCTGGCGCCGGGCATCGTGAGCGCGCAGCCCAGTGAGGCCATGCACGCCTACCTTCTCTCCTACGCCGGTGCCAAGCGCCTCCTCGCCCTCTCCCGCTTCCACTCGTACTCCCACCGCCTCTGCTCCAGCCCCTCTCTCTCTCCCCCACTCCATGCTGCCCGGACTTTGCTTTTGCCAGCAGCCAGCGCGCATGCATGCATGTGCCTCTTCAATCTAATCCGTGCATCACCTCCTTCCGTCTTCCTTCTCACTCTCACCCCCTGCTGCCCCCTCCCCCTGCACATGTCTCCCCTGTTGACCATGCAGGCCAGTGGCGGAGAGCACGGGAGGCATCCCTGGCATGACCATACTGGCAGCGGAGCCACCTCTCTTCGCCACCACCATCTTCGCCTGCTCGCCCAAGCCCTGCCGCACACCGCCGCCTGCGCTCTCCCTGCCCGCCTCCACGCGCCTCACCCCTGCCTGCCGCTCCACCATCCTGCTCACCCTGCCCGCCCACCCCTCCATGCCCGGCGCTGCCCTGCACGCCCCCTGGCGCATGCACGACCCTGTCCCCGCCGGCCCACGCCCCTCCATCCCCTCCTCCTCGCCTGCCTTCTGCCCACACCTCTCCCCCGCGCAGTGCCTGCTCGCAAACCACCTGCCACGCCTGCTGCCCCACGTGCGCGCCCCTCCTCTGCTCCTCCTCCCCCCCACGCTGCCCCCATCGCTGCCCCTCTGGCCGGCCTACGTGCTCTCACTGCGCCGGTCCCCCCAGCGCCTGCAGCGAGTGCTGCCGCTGCTGCAGCAGCAGGGCTTCGGGGACGTGGTGGTGGCTCACGGCGTGGATGGGGGCAGGGGACAGAGAGGGGGGGAAGGGGCGCAGGGCAGGGGGGAGGAGGCGGAGGCGGAGGCGGAGAGGAACCTGGACGTGTTTGGGGGGCTGGTGGGGGCGGGGGCGGTGTCGGTGACACGGCGCTCCATCAAGTGGCACAAGCTGGCGGAGCGGCGGCGCGAGCGGCTCACGAGAGGGGAGGTGGCGTGTGCTCTCTCGCACTACCTCGTGTGGCTTGAGGTGCTGCGCAGGAAGCTTCCCTACACCATTATACTAGAGGATGACGTCACCTTCACTACAAGCACATTCCGGGCCGACTTTGAACGGAACATCGCCGAGGCCAATGAGCTGTTGACACGTCAGCACAGCCCGGAGTCACCACCAGACATCATGTTTGTGGGGCACATGGGGGTGCTGGCAGGCCACTTCATGCCGCTGCTGTCCCCCCACATCGCATGGGACCCACTCTCCTGGTGCTCCTTTGCCTACATCATCTCCCACCGGGGTGCAGCGCGCCTGGTGGCGGGCTTTAAGGTGGACGACCCGCTCGACTCCCTCTGGTGGCGCCGGCCTAACCTCGCCTTCTGGGCCTTCCAACCCCCCCTCGCCTTCCACCTCTCCTCTCCCCGCCTCAACTCGTCCGTACCACTCTCTCCCCCATCCCCTCCCGCACCTCCTCCTCCCTCTCATCCACCTCATCCTTCTTCAACGCACCGCACAGCACACAGCAGCAGCAGCAGCATCAAAGACAAGGCGAGCAGCAGCGGGGCAGAGGTGGCAGGCAGCAGCAGGGCAGGGAAGGACATTCCTCTGCCGGTGCCCTTGTACCCCAGCGAGGTGCAGCAGGGCGGTGGCCAGTGGATGTGAGCCACCTGCGATCTCCCATTTGACTTGCCACTGCCAATCTCAATGCCTGCTCTTCGCCATCACCTACGAGTCCACTGCAACTCAGGGCATGTTCCTACACCTCCTGTCAGCCCCACCTCGTGTCACACTCTCATTGTACAGAGCGTTTCACACGTTTGATCTGGTTCAGTTCGGTGCAAGGTGAGTATGGCTCCAGCAGGGTGCTGTAGGAGCATGCCCCTGAAGTGAACACTGCTGTGTGTTTGAGTGAATTGGAAGATTTCAAACAGCAACATCAATGTTTTGAAATAATTAACACAATGAATCATCTTAATAATTAGTTGAGCAATGCCATTTGGAGAGTCATTTAGATCACTGATGTGGCCGAGATCATGGCATCTCCATCACCCCCACCAGCAGCATCCTCTTCAGCAGAGCGAGGGTGCGAGGTATGTGCGCGGCCCCCCATGGCGCTGATGCGATGGCACAGGCGGCACGGCAGAGTGTCAAACCCCATCCGCAGCGCTCGCTGCAGGCCCCCCAGCACTCCGCACCTGGGGGGTGAGGGGGAGGATGGGGAGTTGGGGGCGGGGGCCAGGCAGCAATGAGTGGGGGCACGGCGGAAGGAGTTGGCGCAAGGAGTGCCAGGCACGTGCAGAGGCACACACACAGGAACAGCACATGGCAGCGCAGTGCTGCAGGGGCTCTCACCGGCGCCAGGCGTGCAGAGAGAGGTACGCCGTGGCGTTGCCTCGCATGGCTTGCACGCGCTGCACTATGCTCTCCTCGCTCTCCGCCCCGCCCTCTATGAACGACTCCGGTGGGGCAAAAGTGCTCACGTCTGGCGCCCCGTAGTATATCGGCACACTGCCTGCCACGGAGGGAGGGGGGGAAGTGGGGAGGGAGGGTGGTGTGGTTTGCTTTACTTTGTTACTTTTGAGGGTTCAAAAAAGCGCGATAAGCATAGCGTGCTGCGGAATTGGATGGTGTGTGGGAGTGGAAAAAGGTGCGGAGAGGGGGTGCGGGGGCACCTGCGAGGAGGGGCAGGAGGAACTTCTCGGTGACGTAGGCGGGGCGGTGGTGGCGTTCGATAGCGAGGGAGAAGAGGAAGTGCGACTGTGCACACGCCAGCTCGCCCCACCACCCCGCATACGGTCCCCCGCGCGCCCCTCCTCCCCCCCCACCCCCAACTGCCTCGTCCACACCCGCCATCTCCCGATCCCTCGCCGTCCATCCTGCCCCCTCCTCCGCCCCCCCTGCACTCCCCTCTCCCCCCCCTCCCCCCTCCCTCTTCTCCCCCTGCCCTTCCTTCGCCCCTCCCTCCCCTTGCGCCACTACACTCCCCCTTCGGCCCTCCCTCACAGCCCCTGTCCCTTTCGCAACGGCTGCACCCAACAACCCCACACCTGCACCCCCTGCTCCCATTTGCCCTGCGCCCTGCGCCCCTGCCCCTTTGGGTGCGCGCGAGTACTGGCAGCGGGGGAAGGCGCGGTGCAGGGAGTGGCGCAGTGGGAGGGGCGTCTGCAGGCCGAAGCGGTGTGTGAGGGGGTGTGCCAGTAGCAGCGGTGCTGCTGCCGCCCGCCACGGCGAGTATCGTGACGAGGCGTGGAAGATGGTAAGAGCCTGGGGGGGGGAGGATGGGGAAGGGGGAGGAGCGCGGACAGAGCGGGTGGAAGAAGGAAATAGTGTAGCTGAGTGCTCAAACCTGCTCTGCCTTGAATTCCGTAATGCTAGTAAAGTGAAGCAAGGCGAGGAAGGAGCAAGAAGAGGAGAAGGCCAGTGCAGGAGCAGGAGCAGGAAACAGGGTGGCAGGGCACGCACGGGGGACTTGGAGGCAGCGATGAGGGGGTTGTGGTCGGCGAGCAGCAGGTTGCTGGCATACGAGCACTGCACGTCCGCCCCTGGCCCATACCCCACCGTCACATCCACTCCACTGCGCCCCCTCTCCCCCCTCTCCCCCTTCTTCCCTCGCCTCCATGGCCACGTGCACCAGCAGTGGCTCGCCCTTGACCCGGACCCCCCTGGGCGCGCCCCCCTCGTACAGCATGGCGTGTGGGCGCGCCGCCAGCACCTCACTGCGTGAGAGCGTGCAGGTGAGGCCGCAGGGGCACGTGAAGAAGCCCTCCAGCCACGACGGCAGCGATGACGACGCCATGATCTGCACCGCGTGGCGCCAGGGGCAGTGGGCATAATGCAAACAGAACGGTCACTCGCGGTTGTGGGACTTGTGAGAATCAGGGAGGCATTAGAAGCAGCAAGCTTGCGAGAGTGAAGGGGGACGGGGGGGCAGGTGGGGCATGTGAAGGTAGGGCGCACCTGCACAGTCACGTGGGGCAGTTTCAGCACCGAGCAGTCACTCGCCTCATCGCCCTGGAAGCTGCTGCTGCCGCCACCACTGCTGCTGCTGTGACCTGCACGGGTGCAGCACAGGAGAGTCAGACGCCCTGTTCGATAGCAGGGTAAACAGGCCAGTAATGGGCCAGGTTTGGGTGGGTTTTTGGCGGGAAACCAGGCTCGACTGGGGAAAATCGCAGAGCGACCTCCCTGCGACTGAGCTCGAACCACCTTCCCTGTCCCCCGTACAATGCCCACACGCCCCCCATTGTACACTGAAGGTGAACCACAGGCAAAACCGTGAAGGTGAACCACAGGCAAAACCGTGAAGGTGAACCACAGGCAAAACCGTCCCCCATTCCTCAACACCTGTTTCGACCAGTCTGAAAACGGGCTTCGAAAAAATCGGGTAAACCTATGGGCATATTGGCCAATCGCAAGCTCAGAAGGCCCTGACCGGGGCTTTATTTGATTTTCCATCTGCAATGAAGGGTAATGAGGAGGTTACTTCTGTGCTTCACCATCTCGGTTGAGATGGGTACTGGTTTTGATGTGTTCTGCCGCTAGTGTACGAGGATTTCATCCCCGGTTCATCTGGGCATTGCAGAATGAAACGCTGGTTTCAAATTTTTTGTTGCTTCAGGTTTGGGATGAAACGCACCGAACCAGCCCCACCCGTTACTCCCCCGTTGGCTATCGAACAGGGCCAGAGACTGCACATGTCAAACCACCCCTACCACCCCTTCCCACACACCCTGCCACCTACCAGACCTGCGTGTTTGGCTCGGAATCGCTCGCACCCCACGACTCGGTCCCACTCCCTCCACGCCTCCTCCACCCGCCACGCCACCCGCTCCGTGTCCGCCTCCTCAAGCCCCCACCTGCCCCCGCTCGCCCCCTCTGCTGCCTGTGCTGTGTCAGCCGCCCCATCACCACGCGCGCCCATACCCGGATGCTGACCCGCCCACCCGTCCGCCCCCATGGCCTCGCCCGCTCCCCCCTGCTCTGCGCTCCCCAGCCCCGCCATTCCCCCTATTCCCTGCTTTTCCCTCTTCCCCTGCGCTTGCTCCCCCCCCTGGCCCAGCATCTGATTCCCCCCATCTTCTTTACCCCGCCGGCTGCTGCCCTCGCCACCCTCGTCATCCGACTCATCAAACTCGCCACTCAGATCGCGCCACGTGTCACTCTCCCATCCCTCGCCTGCCGCCCACCCCGCCACAGACGACGGGGCGAGGGATTGCGAGGGGGGATCAGGCGCGGGCAATTGGGTCAGACGACGACGAGCGAGAGTGGGCGACAGCTGCGATGGCGAGGAGCGTGCAGGTGACGCGAGGTCTGCGACGGGAAAAGAGCGGACGAGGCAGAGGAGGCACAGCACGCACAGGAGCGGCGCGCGGAGAGGCGCGCGACGAATCCGCTGGGCGGGCATGTGGCGCGGGTGGGGGAATTCGGCGACGTACGGAGTGGTCATGCAGGTGACATCAGGGCTACTGCTGGCGGCGGCATGCGCACATGCGGGATGCGGGATGCGTGATGGTGGGTGGTGGTGGACTTGTGGAGGTGCGAAGGCTTGGATCTCTGTGGGGACAAGACAGGAGGCGAGGAGGTTTCCACGGAGCGCAGCCTCTGGTGTTGTGCAGGTGCAAGTGTGCTGACTCTCTGACTTGATGCGTGATGTCAAGTTCTTGTATGTTTGTGGATATATCGACCTAACATCACCAATAGATTCTTTGAGAGCATGGCAGAGCCAACATTCAGTGCATTGCCACAAGCATTGACATCTGTCAGGCAGCACAATGACTAGCCAGCTAACAAGCCAGCACGGCACTCCACTCCACGCCAGCAGTCTGGCCTTGCTGCCCTCCACTTCCACCGCCCTCTAGTGCCTGCAAGTAGACCAGGCACACAGCAGGGTGAGACAGCAGCAGTGGTCGCATTCCAAGGAACCACGGGCACAGACAAGAGCGGCAATGGTTGGCACAGACAAGAGCAGCAATGGTTTGCACAGACAAGAGCGGCAATGGTTGGCACAGACAAGAGCGGCAATGGTTGGCACAGACAAGAGCGGCAATGGTTTGCACAGACAAGAGCGGCAATGGTTTGCACAGACAAGAGCGGCAATGGTTTGCACAGACAAGAGCGGCCATGGTTTGCACAGACAAGAGCGGCCATGGTTTGCACAGACAAGAGCGGCCATGGTTTGCACAGACAAGAGCGGCCATGGTTTGCACAGACAAGAGCGGCCATGGTTTGCACAGACAAGAGCGGCCATGGTTTGCACAGAACAAAAAGTAGACAGGCGAGGAGGGCGGGGGCGGGAGGGAAGAGGGAGAAGGGGGAGCCAGGAGGAAGAGCTAGCATAAATTTTACAAGGAGAGGGCGGGGAGAAGCGGGGGGTGGTTGTGTGGGGTTGGAAGAGGTGTGGGGTGGGAAGAGGTGTGGGCATGGGAAGAGGTGTGGGCGTGGGAAGAGGTGTGGGCGTGGGAAGAGGTGTGGGCGCGGCACGGACCAGAGGGTGCTAGACGATGGAGTTGGCGGCGCTGGCGACACGAGGCCAGAGATCCGCGCACTCCTTGGCCACCGGACCCGTGATGGCCGACCCTGCCGAGCAGCACACGGACCACCAAAGACAGACAACAGCACACACGCACGGACCACCAGCACGCACGCACGCACGCACACGCAAGCCGGATAGACAGTTAGGGCGCGTAGCAAGAGACGAGCAAAGGCATGGTGGGTGCAAGCAATGGGCGGTGACGGAAGGGCGTGGAACGCGCGGGGCACGAGGCCGTGACTCACCTTTCATTTCTCCTTTCGGGTTCACGATGACTCCCGCATTGTCTGCACCACACAACCACCGCACATACACGCAGCAGCCACGTCAGCAATGGCTCAAACAGAACGCGAGCATAGAGAACACGGAGCGCCACGAGTGCTGGAATTCCGAAAACCGACAGACGTACTGACAACCTCTGGCTTTTAACGGCTCTAGCGCGCAGTGTCACGCAGCCGCACAGTAAGGGCCCAATTTACTTGCTTCCATCCAACCCTGATTGGCCCTACTCTGCCCTACCTTCCCTTACTTCGCCCTACAGAAAACAGCAGCGCCTGACCTTCGAAGTACATGAAGACGCCGTCCTTTCTGCGCCACGGCTTGCGCTGCCGCACGATCACCGCCGGTAGCACTGCGGCGGGGGACAAGGGGGGAGTGGTGCGGGTGGCGGGTGAGGAAGCGGAATGACATAGATGAGCGCATGGCAGCACGAGCCGGACAAAGCGGGCAGCGAGATCCGGAGCTTCCAGAGGCTGTCGACAACGAGATTGCCACCCGCCTCTAAACCCTAGATTACGGCGCGAGTAGACGAGCGCATTTGCCCACAATCTCCACTACACCACAAACCCTAAAACAGCACATCGCTCTCCCAGGCAGCCGGGCCGGCACTAGCAACGCTCACCCTTTTTACGGAGGTCGGGCTTGCCCTTCTTGACCGTGGCCATGACCATGTCGCCCACGGCGGCGGCCGGCAGGCGATTGAGGCGGCCCTTGATGCCGCACACCGACATGATGAAGAGGTTCTTGGCGCCAGTGTTGTCCGCGCAGTTCACCACCGCCGCCACCGGCAGACCCAGAGTCACTCGAAACTTGGCTCCCGTCGTCGTTCCACCTGCCACGCAACACCCACACACCGCGCCGCTGCATTTCAGACTTCACCGCGAGCAACCAACTTTTAGGGTAAGACCGCAGGGAACTAGTACACAGCTTTGAACGAATCTGAAGCTAAACTATTACTCGGTAGAGCGCCAGACTACTACAGGCGAAGCGACTTGAGACGGGTAGTTAAGCAGAAAAAGGGACGACAGTGACGGAAAGGTAAGGTGTAGACGTGCTTGCCTCGTTTGGTCGCCATGGCTGCGTGCTAACCACCTACGAAAGAGATCAGAAAGAATGAGAAGCGGCAGATAAATAGGACAGAGGGACCTGCTGAGAGGCGTTCGATCTTCTACCATCGACAAACATGGACCGTCGATGCTCACGTTTGAGGGTTTGGCTCGCGTTGAGGTTTCCAGAGTCGGAAAACTGTCGCGAATCTACATTCAACGGATTTACAATACAAGCTGTAATGATATTCTTAAAACAAAACACATTCATATTTGTGGGCGTCTATTTGGAAAGAATTTCAAGCGCAACTTCCTTCAAAGACGGCATCTTGTCTTGTTTGTGGATGCATATCAGCTTGCCGTTTGCATCCTCCCGCAATACTTGCCACGGTCCTGGATAGGCCCTGCACCAATCAATATATAGAGATTTATAACATAGGAAACCAAGCCAATACATTGCTCAACTCAATCATTTGTAACGTACCTGTATAGTTTGCCTCCAAACCGTCCTTTGAAGTTATGAATGTAATAAGCAGCTTCGAAGAGTGGAAGAAGGCTCTTATTGATTTTAGCCAGTTTTGGGTAAAAGAATGACGGGTAGTCTGCCAAACCAAAGGAAAAAACAATGCACGGTCTTTGAGATGAAATGCATATAAAATCTTAAGAACTTAGCAATGCTTCAATACAGGTAACTGGTTTATGATGCTAGGGTTGACGAAGTAGGAATAATGCCATGGTACTTGCTTTCCTTCATGCGACTCACATCCTGATCGGATCCGATCAGCTCCCCATTGAAGACAATGATTGGCTGCCCCTTTTTGCTCGCCACGTCACGGTACAGATCATCAACCGCCAACATTTCTGCACTCATGGTACTTGGGAGACATGACAGCAAGGCATAAGATCAGCAGCAGAGAGCAATAGGCTTCCAGGCATGAAGCGGCAAATACGGTGATCTCACAGAGCAGCACAGGGCATGCGGTGATCTCACAGTGCAGCACAGGGCATGCTGTGATCTCACAGTGCAGCACAGGGCATGCTGTGATCTCACAGTGCAGCACAGGGCATGCTGTGATCTCACAGTGCAGCACAGGGCATGCTGTGATCTCACAGTGCAGCACAGGGCATGCTGTGCAGCACAGCAGAGTCGCCAGTGTGAGAGGGGAAGCACGCACCGTTGACGTTGAAGTAGGGGTAGGCGGCCACAAAGAGGCGGTCGGAGGCGGCCACGCGGTCAGCGAGGGGCAGCTTGCGCGAGAAGCCGATGTCCTCCAGCCCCGTGGGCTTGGTCAGGCAGTCCAGGGGGAACGCCGTGTCCTCAAACACTTCCTGCGCTGCCGGCAGCTCGTTGGCGTCTGGGAAGAACTGTGGCGTGCGGTGCCGTGGTGCGGTGCAGTGGTGCAGGCGTAAAGGGGTGAGAGACGGGGTAGGGGAAGCCATTAGCATGCAGGGAGAAGGATGGGGTAGGGTCAGAAGGGAGATTGGAAGAGCAGGGAAAGTCAGGGAGGGGCAGCGGGAGGGGCATGGTAGGGAGTGACTCACAAGGCGCACGGAGGAGGGCGGGGGGCCTTGAGCGGCGAACATGAGGCAGTACTGGCGCAGCAGTCGCATGCTGCTCGTCATCTCTATCCCCCCCTCCGCATCGCCTGCCCCCACGACTCAGGACGAGTGCCCAGCCAAGGCGAGGGAAGCATGGGGCAGAGGTGGGTGGAGCAAAGGGGGGCACCCAAGCAGGCAAGCATTAAAAAATGAGGACAGGACAGGGCAACAGGGAACAACACAAGTTGCAATGTGCGGCATGTGTGGCATGATAGCGTGTGTGGCATGATAGCATGTGTGGCATGATAGCATGTGTGGCATGATAGCATGTGTGGCACGATAGCATGTGTGGCATGATAGCATGTGTGGCATGATAGCATGTGTGGCACGATAGCATGTGTGGCATGATAGCATGTGTGGCATGATAGCATGTGTGGCATGATAGCATGTGTGGCACGATAGCATGTGTGGCATGATAGCATGTGTGGCATGAGAGGAGAATGAACCCACAGAGCACAGCACACACCTGGCACGGAGTCAAGGCTGGCGGTGGGGAACTCCACCTCCTGGTGGGCGGCACAGTGGCATCATGGCAGCAAAGCACAGCCGCAATGCGCTGGTGAGCGGCCAATCCGGTAGCACGAGGTAATGCGAGAGGTAATGCGAGAGGTAATGCAAGAGGTAATGCGAGAGGTAATGCGTCGATAAGAGGAAATGCAGTGCTACAGGGACATGCAGTGATAAGAGGAAATGCAGTGCTACAGGGACATGCAGTGATAAGAGGTAATGCGACTGTACTGTGCGGTAACTTTGTGTGCATCTCACCAGTAGCGAGCGGCCGTCGGCGAGAGCTGCTTGAGTGGCTTGCTGCGCCTGTGACACGGGGAGCACACACGCCACCACGCACGCATCATGATTGCTGAGGTGGCACCACGGACAGCTAGGAATATCAACCAGGTCGCCACCATCGTGGCATGCGCGCGCGCATGGACGCACATTGCCATGCGCACACTGCCTCCGCGCTAACGGCCTCTGCGCACATTCCTTGCTGCGCGCGTTACCTGTCGGATGGCCTCGTCGTAGTCGCGCGGGAACGGCGCCAGCTCGCCGCCGCCTGCCGCCGCCACCGCGAGGGTCGCCGTCGCCCTCACCGCGCGCTGGCGGCGACCGCGGGGGCCCGAAGTGCATCCATGGTCGTGGGGGGAGAGGGCGCCAGCGAGGGCGGTGCGCGCATGCAATGCTGCGCGCAGCGGGAAAAATGCGGGCAGGCGGCGGTCGCTAGCGAGGAGAGCGCAGGACTGAACGCGCGCTGGAGGAGCGGCGCTTGTGGGGGAAGCAGTCGCGGCAGGTACGAGGGGGCAGGCGACGGAGAGAGCGGAGAGTGGCATGGTGGCGGGCTGGCATGGGTTGGGAGTGATGAGAGGCGAGCCTTGGGATTATCAAGTACTGGGATTTTCTGTATACGCGATTGTAAGTTGAGAGTGATAATCATATGGTTGCAAAACGTGGAACTGTACAAGCAAATCAAGCATGGCTAAGCATTAATTACCTAGCGCATACCTAGCAATACTTTAAATAATGACCGCAGAGCCAACGGATCCTTCCTATTTCAACTAATCACCCTTACCCCCCCGTGATCTCATCATATCATATCCAGCACGCGCCGTAGCTGGTCCCTAACAATGGCCATGTCAGGGCGGTTGTCACGCTCGTACAGGATGGCGGAGCGGATGGTAGCCAGCACGATGGCGCTGGCAGCGGGCTGCCACTGCCCCGCCAGCACCGGGTCCAGCACCTGTGAGGGGTCCGCCTCGCGTGCCACGGCCACGGCCTTGCGCACTGCCTTGAAGCGCGGGCCCTGCGCTGATGCCCCCGACACGAGCTCCAGGAGGAAGATGCCGAACGCATACGTGTCTGATAGACGCGTCAGCGTGCCTGGCAGGCAGCACACAGCAGTGGGGGGGTGGGTGGGTGGGCAAGTGGGAGGGATGGAGCCAAGGCAGCGCAGCACGGCAAGCGGAGACGTGAAATTCCATCAGATGAATGCACGAAAGGTGTGGTGCAATGCTACTGTGCATGTGGCATGTGCAATGCTACTGTGCATGTGGCATGTGCAATGGGGACAGCATGGGGAGGCAGGGCACGGACCGGAGTCAAAGTAGGCGGGGTCGATGTAGGACATGGAGGAGGCGCCCCTCATCTGCACGTGCATCTTCCAATCCGCCACCACCCTCGCCAACCCATAGTCCGCCACCACTGCCGTCCCGTCCTGCTCCGCACACAGCAACAGCAGGGGAAGGAGAAGGGAGGGTTGGTGACGGAGGGAAGCGAACATCTTCCTTTTATCAGGCAGAACACGATTGGCCTAGCCATGGTGCTCCGGTGAGGGCGAAAGATGGAAGGACGCAGCAGCAGCTCACGGGTTGTAGGAGGACGTTGGAGGCTTTGAAGTTGCGGTGCACAAGGTTGAGTCGGTGCAGCTGTGCCAACACGTCCGCACACGTGAACGCCATCTGCACCCGCTCCCGCCATGGAAACTGCACCTCTCCCCGCGCCACTGCACCGCACAGATGTGCAGGAGGGGGGAAGGGAGAAGGAGGAGGGGGTGAGGTTACTGCATGGCAGACACTGGATCGGCATGGCACAACATGTGATCACACTGGATCGGCATGGCACAACATGTGATCACACTGGATCAGCATGGCACAATATGTGCCATGGCATGCATGATCATGAACGAATGAGCTGCAGGCGACGCACCTCTGGCCATGAGTTGCAGGCGACGCACCTCGTGCCATGAGCTGCTCCACGGTGCCGCCTTCAATGAAGTCACAGATGATGATGGGCGGCCGCTGCGCCACGTACCCGTGCACACGCAGCAGACTCGCATGCCGCCCCTCCTCCTCCACCAGCGCGCACTCGTGCTGTCCGTGTCGTGCCATGTTTCATGTGGTACGTGGCATGTGGCATGTGGCATGTGGCATGTGGCATGTGGTATGGGGGCAGGGGCACGGAGCAACGGGGGATGCAAGTGAGCTGGCGGCACAACCACTGAGTGCATCCATGCTTGCATCATCTCCTTGCCCCTCCCTCCCTCCCCCTTTCCCCCACCGCCTCTTCCCCCCCTCCCTCCGCACCACCTCACCGCGAAGGTCGCGAGGCCCCCCACGCCCGTGACGGGGTCGCCGTTCAGCACCTTCACCGCCACCGGGATCAGCGCGCGCGCCCCCGCGCCCTCTGCGCCCTCCCCCTCTGCGCCGTCCCCCTCTGCGCGCGCGACGTGCGCCCACATGAAGCCCTTGTACACGAACCCGAACGGGCCGCGCCCCGCGAGCGCCTTGAAGCCCTCCGTGGCGTGCAGCGCGTCCTCAAACGCGTACTCGCGCACCAAGCCCCGCCCGCGCTCCCCCTCCCCCGCCGCCCGCACCGTGGGGTACACAGGGTCTGGCGCGCGAGAGGGGGAAAAGGGGAAGAGGAAAAGGGGGGTGGGGTGAGAAGGGGGCAGTGGGTGACTTCTTGAGCGGAGAGGAAGGTGGATAGCACCAGTTGAGTGGAGTAGGCCGTTGAACCGGTCTACATCGGTGCATGCGGCGATAGCGCGATTGGCGGTCACGGCGAGTCGTTGCTAGTGAGCGAATGATGGTGGCATTGGAACTGGTGGCGTTTAAAGAGAGGGGAAGGCGGGCAAGAGGGAGAGAGAGCGAGGCCGGGGGCGGGGCAGCGTCGTACGCAGTTCACCGTCGCCCACTGGTCGCGAGAAGAGCCCGCCCATGACGCTGCGCGGCGCCTGGCGACGGGCTGGCACTCGGATAGTCGCCGGCTGGCTCGACGGGCGATGTCTGGTAGTCACGCGCAGGTGAGTCGCGGTGACGAAGAGAACGGATGGCTAAGATGTGGCTATCTCACGTGGCCTGAACTGGAGTGACGTGAGGTCCGTAAGTTATGCAGTCGATCATGGTTCATCGTGGCGTGAAGGCCGCAAGCTCAACTCTGCACACTCGACTCGCCGCATGAACCTCTGTCTAAAACGAATCGGCTAACAAGGGGATTGATGTCGTGAAGTTCACGTGTGTGCGTCGTAGTCGCCTAAAGATTCCTAACTTGGACTCGAGCTTCTGGAAAATACTTGACACTGCTACCTCGATATTGGCTTTCCAATGACCCCAGCTGCGTCATACTGAAGTGCCTCACGGCTCCTCTCCTCGCTTCAATGCATCGTGCGCTACTGCCGTTGACCGCACCCAGCTGGATTGGCCGGGTACCCGCCATTCACGAAAGTCAAGTCAGACTCGCGAAACAGTCACGATCGCCAGCGACATGCAACCAGCGTGCTGCTGCGAAACAGTGGTTTCTGAAACAGTGGTGTTCCCAAGGTTCGGTCGGTTGGCGGGAAAAGTTGTGTTTCGCGGGTGTCGCAAACACTTGCACTTCGTCTCGCCCAGCCACATACCTGAATACAAAATATCTTTCACTCCCAGCGACCACCACGACCGTTTTGTTGAGGCTTTCACGGACACAGCACGAACGTCAGTGGACCAGGGGACGCGGCTTAGGACCGACGAATGGCTTCCATGAGCAGACTTGACAGGCCTGGGGTATCCCTTATGTATTGGTCCCAATGACCGTTATGCAGTGCAGTTGACGATCGTCCCAATCCGCAGCAAATAGGAGCGACTGACCCAACCCTCGGCATTCCCGAGGACGTGCCCCAGACCGAGCAACTTGCTGACTTGCGCCGGCTGCTAACTTATTGCACACGCGCCACGCGCGGTAGACGAGTCGAGAGTACCGTGCGAGAAGGCCCCAGTCGAGACTCACATCAGGTTGACCCGCCTCTCACTGCCCGCTCCACCCGTGCCGCGTGGCGCTTGTTTCGACCGCCACGTGGCAATGGGATGCGCAGCGTCGCATGCGAGAGGTTCTGAAACGCCACCGCCACCGCGGCTGGGATCGTCGCGATCAGGTGACGCGTGCTGGAGGCTCGCTCCGTAGCAGGTCAGGTGGGAGGCAGTAGGGAATGCGCGCTGCAGCAGAATAGGTACGCTGCAGTACCGATGGCGCGACCGCGATAGCGTCCAGCACCCGCGCGTACTGCCAACGACGTCACGCCGCCCACCCCCTCAAATCGTCCCCCTTCCCCCCCTTTGCCCGCCATCCTCTCTGCCCCTCCCCCGTCCCCCGCACGCTCTCTCCTTTTCGCTCCCCCGCGGACCTCCTCCCCCCCCCTCAGACCCGCGGTCGCCGTACCCGGTGCGCAAGTCCGCGGAGGCGGGCGGTGGAGTGTGCGAGTACAGCTACCAGGAGGTGCACGCCGCCACGGGCGGGTTCCAGCACGAGGTGGGGCGCGGCGGGTTCGGCGTGGTGTACCACGGGTACCTCGCGGAGCCGCACGGCGCGCAGCCCGGCGGCAAGGGCGGGGGCGTGTGGGCGGTGGCGGTGAAGCTGATGAGCGGCGAGCACATTGCCAATGGCATCGACAGCTTCATGGTGCGCCGCACACAGGGGAGGCGCGAGGGGGTAGGGGGTGGATGGGGGGCGAGGAGGGGAGAATTGTGGGATGGGGGGAGGGTAATCGTGGGGAACAAGCGGGGCTGATTTGGCTGTTTACTCGTGAGCTACTGCCCTGCTTGTCAGCTTTTTCTCGGCCAATCTAATCCCTCCGTGCTTGGTGGCATGGGCATGGTGGCATGGCGGCATGGTGGCATGGGTGAATGGGAGCATGGTGGCATGGGCGCATGGGCGCATGGTGGCATGGTGGCATGGTGGCATGGTGGCATGGTGGCATGGTGGCATGGTGGCATGGCAGACGGAGGTGGCGGTGATGGCGAGGGTGCACCATCCCAACATCTTGCGCCTGGAGGGGTACGTGGTGGGAGCCACGCCCATTCTCATCTACGACTACATTCCCAATGGGGACGCCGCCTCCTACCTCGCCAAAGGTGCCTCCCGCTGCCCAACCCCTCCTACCTCTGCCAAAGGTGCTCCCACGCTCACATTCCCCAGTCTCCATGCATCCCCCCAGTCTCCATGCATCCCCCCGGTCTCCATGCATCCCCCCGGTCTCCATGCAACCCCCCGGTCTCCATGCAACCCCCCGCTCTCCATGCATCCCCCCGGTCTCCATGCATCCCCCCGGTCTCCATGCATCCCCCCGGTCTCCATGCATCCCCCCGGTCTCCATGCATCCCCCCGGTCTCCATGCAACCCCCCAGTCTCCATGCATCCCCCCGGTCTCCATGCATCCCCCCGGTCTCCATGCATCCCCCCGGTCTCCATGCATCCCCCCGGTCTCCATGCATCCCCCCGGTCTCCATGCATCCCTTATGTTCTCCCGCTCCCCCGCGGCGCAGCTCGGAGTGGAGAGGTGCAGTTCACATGGAAGGACAGGCTGAAGGTGGCGCTGGGGTGTGCGGAGGCGCTCACAGCCATCCATGCCAATGGCTTTGTGCACCGCGACTTCAAGGCGCCCAACGTGCTGCTCCGGGAGGTAAGTCACGCCCCTCATGTGCTGCTCAGGGAGGTAAGTCACGCCCCTCATGTGCTGCTCCGGGAGGTAAGTCACGCCCCTCATGTGCTGCTCCGGGAGGTAAGTCACGCCCCTCATGTGCTGCTCCGGGAGGTAAGTCACGCCCCTCATGTGCTGCTCAGGGAGGTAAGTCACGCCCCTCATGTGCTGCTCCGGGAGGTAAGTCACGCCCCTCATGTGCTGCTCCGGGAGGTAAGTCACGCCCCTCATGTGCTGCTCCGGGAGGTGCATGCTGCTCCGGGAGGTGAGCCCCCCATGTGCTGCTCTGCGAGGTGTGTGCTTTTAAGGGAGGAGGCACCCGTCATGCATGCACTGCAAAACCACATGAGGCGCACTTCCATCACCTCTAACCCCTCTCATCGCATTCCCTGTGCCCGCCCGCCACAGGACCTGACGGCAGTGGTGGCGGACTTTGGGTTGGCGCGAGCAGTGGACGACTGGAAGACACACGTGGAGACGAGGGTGATGGGGTCTGTGGGGTACATCGACCCCATCTACTTCGAATCAGGTGCGCCGCCCCCCTCACTTTCTGCCATCCAACATTGCACTCATTCCCTTGTGGTTAAAATGACCAGCCAGTTACAGAGGCATTCCTGAAGATTACTTTCTGATATGCTTGCGTTGTGCTTTCCCCCCTGCAGGCAACCTGAGTAAGAAGTCTGACACATATGCGTTTGGGATCTTCTTCCTCGAGCTCATCTCGGGCACATCTGCCCTGGACAGCAATTTCAAGGAGCTACGGCGCCTCGTGACAGGGAATGACTACCCCGATGCTGCTCTTGTGATGGACCCACACCTGGCGGGGCAGTGGCACCTCAAGCACGTGCTCGTGGCGTTCACACTCATCAAGTTTGCTATCTTCTATGATTGGGAAACTAGACCAGGGATGGACGTTCTTATAAGAAAGCTCAAGGATATTGTGTCTGAAGTTGAAGCAACATCTGGACTTAGAAACTTGTGAGAAGCTTAATAGCTTAGTCCAGTGTTTTTATTTGCTAAATTAATTAGAAAGCTGCGTGAGCTGGTGATTGAGGACCTCCAGGTGCAGAGGTGAAGCAGCTACTGGTGGTGGCCTTTACCCTCGCAATGTTTGCCATTTTCTTGGACTGGGACTGGTGGTGAGAGCTCCTCCCATGCCTTATGTTTAGTTTGTGTCGTTACCACAGGTCAGAATGCACATCAGTAAAATCTTTGTAATAGAACTGCATTTCACAAGGGATATTTACAGAACTGTAGGTGAATCAATCTAGGTGAAGTTGGACCTTAAATTGCAAAGATGGGTGGGTGTATTGTTATCGGCACACCGTAATTCCTGTCTTTTGCGTGCGCTTATATCGCGAATTGGGTTCGCGTTTCAGCAATAATTCACTCCTCCAGACATTGACTCCTGCCCGCACTCGCCGGCAACAGTCTCGCTCGTTCGTTTCCTACGCCTCCGCGATTCGCATCCCATTTCATCCTCTTCCCAACCCACCATCATTGCCCCGCGCACCACATGCACTATTTCCCTTGGCTCTCGTGACCTATTTCTCACCCATCCCCGTTTCTACAGCTACTTCTTTCTTCCACCCTTTCCACTAGCCCTTGTTCCTCCAGTCAGCACAACGAATTGCCCGCACCAGACACACGCGCTTCCCAGCTTCGATAGAACACATCGCTCTTCGGTGAAACTTTTGGTTTAACTCAAAGGCGGTGTCAAGACACAGTAGCCCGCTCGCCAGTCCAAATCGGAATTCTGCGGCGTATCACAAATCTGCGCACATCTCAACGAATCGCATCGCACCGCATCGCATCTCACACACATGGCGTTCGACCAGCCGTGGGTGCCCGAGGGCGCGTGGACCACGTCCGTCTTCGCGTGCTGCGACGACATCCCCTCCTGTAAGCACGCCGCGCTTCTCTCCGCACCCATGCCCTCGCATCACTGCGCGTGCCCCGCTTAGTAACTGACCCTTAACGCGCTCATTTTGGCCCGTTGCCGTGGTCTCGCTTGTGTGTGCGCAGTGTGCTGCGCGGCGTGGTGTCCGTGTGTCATGGTGGGGCGCAACGCCGAAATCGTCACCGATGGATTCAGAGGTGACCCCGCCGCGCCCCTCACACCATACTGACACGTCGCGCTCCAAGTAGTAATACTATTAGAGCGACCTCGCACATATCTTCGCCACTTGATTCACCCACTCTATCCCTCGCTCGTCGTTCCCCGCGTCTCGCAGACCCCTGCCGTGCGTGCGTCGGGTGGGCGCTCCTCCAGCTTGCCTGCAGCGGCGCTTTCTTCGCTCGAGGTCAGCCTTTCCGCCCTTCTCTCCCCGCGCTCTACCCCCTACTCCCTGTCTGCTCACTTCATTTAGTGTTTCACTGTGTAAAGTCGTTTTGTGTCATCACACCGCACACGTTCGTGTGCCTTGCCCCGCGCGCTGCAGATTTCCGAAAGCGGCTGCGCGAGAAGTACATGCTGCCGCAGCGGCCGTTCAGCGACTTCTGGATGCACTGCCTGTGCGCGTGCTGCGCCATCGCGCAGGAGCACCGCGAACTGCGCAACCGCGGCTGGGACCCCGCGCTAGGTGCGTTGCATCGCATGACGTGTCATAACTAGCACCCACTGCTTCTGTACTTCAATCTTCGCACCTATGTGCACTCACACTCACTTGATGTTCCTTTCGCCTCCCCTCGTGGCCTCTCAGGCTATGCGGGCAACGTGCGCAGGTTCCAGGCGTGCTCCCCACCCCCACAGATGGAAATGCTCGCCGACCAGTAGCAGCTGAACCCTCCACAGCCCCTGTACACTACCACTGCTCTCCTATCCTCCTCAGGCTCTAGAATAGAAGCTTCTTAGGTACTGGGCATTTTGCATCACATATTGCTGTGCATATAGATGTATTTACATTGAACAAATGCTACAACAGCTTGCCTGTGCAACAAGGTCCGATCGTTGCTTATAACGCTACCAGTGCTGCCCCGCGCTCAGCATGACGGTCTACCGAGGCAACTTGCTACGCGGCTGTCAGCCTCCAATCAGCACGCGGACTGCCGTGCATGCTCGCCCACAGGCTGCCACCGCGCCAGCCGGGGTTTCCCGGCGAGACCTCCAGCGGCGGATGCGGCAGCTCCGGCCCCTCCGGCACATGCGGCGGGCCGGGGATCTCCGGGATGTCCGGCACCACGTCAGGCGGCGTCGGCACCTCGGGAATCTCGGGGGTTCGCTCTGGAGGGTTGGGAATCTCGGGGAGTTCGGGAATAATGTCGGGTGGGTTGGGGGACGGAACTTCGGGCGGGGGGAAGGGCGGAAGGTTTGGCGGAGGGGTTGGGGTAGGGGCTCCGGGGGGTGGGATGGGGACGGCTTCGGGGGGTGACGAGGGCTGGGGGACTTCGGGGGGGATGAGCGGGGGGACGTTGGGCATGGGGATGGGAGGCGCTTTCGGGACAATCTCGGGGCTCGCGGGCTGCCCTCCGCCACGGCCCGGCACCTCCGTGGGCAGGTCGGGACCTCCGAAGACGTGGATGCCCGCGATGCCGCGCACGCACTCCGCCGCTGATGGGTCGCGCGAATACTGCAGCGGCGGGGACTGTAAGAGGGACGCATCCAGTGTGCACGCCCGTTTGCTGTGCGCTGACACGACTTGCACGCACGAGCTCAGACCTGGGGAGAAGTTACGCGCGATTGAAGCGATTGATGGGGGGTGCGAGTCTGCCATGTGACAGATGGGCCTGCCGAAAAAAAAAAAAAAAAAAAAAAAAAAAAAAACATCTGAAGGATGAATTCGGCAGGTTGATACTGAGTTTCAAATTTATTATAGATCAGAAGACTTAGAGACCTACCTCACCAAGGAAGAGCGGATGCACGGCCACGCCATGGATGGGCAAGAAAGCGCCATGGAGTTCTGATGTGGGGCTATGGACCGTAGTGTGAAACGGAGACGGGAGTAGTGGTGCTGTGGGTGGGGCAATCGACAAATGCAGGCGCTAATTTCTTGATGGGGAGGAATTTCATCAAGGGTGCTCAATTTCACAAATCCTAAGACAGATTGCTCTACTGATGTGCATGGCATCTGTGGGTCGCAAATCCGTTGCGGATAAAGTCTACATCACAACCTTTGTACTAGGGGAATGCACCAAGACAGAGCACCTTATGGCGTCATGAAGGCGGCAAAACTATATCAGAGCGAGATTTCGATCCTTGGACCTGTGGGTTATGGGCCCACCACGCTTCCGCTGCGCCACTCTGATATGTTTGTTAACAAAAACGTTAACATTACAGTACTGTTTAACTTGCTCATTAGCCCTTCCCACGTTATCTTTCACCTGGAAGAGCATTTCAACTATGGCGGTGCGTAGAGACAATGTCCGTCGTCGCGTCGCACACAATTCGGTCTTACCTTTCGCCGTCCTCCCTCCATGCTCATTCCGCGCTCGCCCTCTCTCACCCTTCCCCGCGCAGGCCGCGAAGATCCCGGTGGAGCTACAGCTGGCGGCGGACGAGGCGGCGTGGCTCGCCCAGATGGCCGCCACGCACGGGTTGCCCGACGCTGGTGCGTCGCGCCGCACTGCCATGGGGAATTACGCATGCGTGCATGCATGGGGGGAGGGGGAGAGGGTGCAAGGGTTGCTGTTGATGCTGAATGTGGTGATTTGTGGCGCATTCGCCAACGAAAGAACGGTCCGTCGCATGTGTAACCGCCTTTCGCTCTCCCTTCTCCCACCATCTGCTCCCTGTCGCCGCGCGCAGGCAAGGCGCTGCGCATCGTGCTGACGTATGCCAGGGACGAGAATTTGGGGGCTCTGGGCGGCAAGGAGGTATGGCATGCTGACGTATGTCACCGTAGTGTGCAGTTCCCATGCCAGTCCATGCGCTGTATCCTAATGCTCGCCATGCCATGCCATGCGATGCCACGGATTCTCAGTGTGCGCCATTGCAACGTGTGTGGTGTGGTGTCATGGCAGGGCCTCCAGTCACCCTCCTCATCGCTCGCAACCCACTCATTCGAAATCGAGTCTTTCGTGAGTCACACCTGCCCTGCCCCCTTCCTGCCGTGCCAACTCCCCGCCTGCCATGCGTGCCCCTTCGTGCCATGCGTGCCATGCGTGCCATGCTTGCCATGCCTGCCCACCCCCCTCGTGCTGCAGAGTCCTGTGCTCACATCAACTGCGTCTGTTCTCGCCTGCACTGCCATCGTCTGTTCTCGCCTGCACTGCCATCGTCTGTTCTCGCCTGCACTGCCATCGTCTGTTCCATGCGCCCGTGCCAAAGTACCTTTGCCTTTCCTCTTGCATACAAGTCATGCCATCACTCCTTGCCGTTGCCATCGCCCCCCGACGTTGCCATTCGCGAGCATCAGCATGAGGACGTTTTGAAGAAGATACAAGAAACTAACAACTGCGACAGCGTTAGTGAGGTATGCTGCCACGTGTCATGATGTGCTGCCTCGTGCTACTCTGTAACTGCCACGTGTCATGATGTGCTCGCACATGCCATGGTCAGCGCTGACATGCTGTTGTGCGCCATCAGATGCCACAGCAACCTGCACGGCACACTGTTGTGTCACTCTCTATCACCCACTCATCTCCACCCCCTCTCCACCACACCACCCCCACCACGCCTCTCTTTTCGCCCTGTGCCCGTCCTCTCTCTCGTGCAGGCGGTGCGGGTGCTGCTGCACCACGTGCAGGCAGGTGTGTCAGAGGCAATCCTCTTTGGCCTCGTGCGCTGCAAGTGCCCCCTCAACTGCACCTCCTGCCCCGCCCACGCCGCCGCCGCTGCTGCCAAGGCTGCACCCTCTGCTGCGCCTGCCGCTGCTGAGTAGGTGCCACCAGCAGGCGGGTCAAGGGCGTTTATTGCTTATTGCTGTAGGTCCAATTATATGCCTGCGAGCTGCTCTCTGTAGGCTTGCAGATGTGGCTTTCAGTGCCGGAGAAATGTAGCTTTCAGTGTTTCTGTGTTTCAAAGAATGGCGGAACTGGGTTGCTCATTTTGAGTCATCTGTGGTTGTGAGGCATGAGTGCAGGCATTAATGAGCTCAGCAGGGCAGGCAGGCAGCAGCATGGATGTGAAGCAGGAAGGCAATGCTGGTGCTCTAGAGAGAGGCAACACGGTGATGATGTGAATGCATGGCGGTTGTGGCAGTGGACTGTGCTGGTTCAGCGCAACCCTCACAGTGCTGTGTACACAGACGGGACACAGAAGTAACAATGGGATGTAATGCTCGTGCTACCTACGGTACCGATACGGTATCTGCATGCCCCAACCTGCTCCTCACCTCCCATGCGCAGCACATCTCCCACATGCCAATGTGCGATGCTTTGCAAGCAACTATTTGTTGCTGTGAAAAAAACGCACAACAGTGCTTCGTATTGAGCTCCAGGCTAGGTGTGACTTGGTGCACTTGTGGGCATTGTGTTATCCGCCCCTTCCCTTCAGTCAGTAAAACAGCAGTTTCCACAACATTCGTCAGCAGGGCACAGACATTTGCCTTTCAAAGTCAACCATTTTCGCCACTGGGAAGTTCCACCCCAAGAATCTGCCTCCCCTCGATTTTGGTAGCAGAGACGCAGCTAGAGGGCGAGAGAGGTAGCAGAGACGCAGCTAGAGGGGGAGAGAAGTAGCAGAACGCAACTTGAGGGGGAGAGAGGTAGCAGAGACGCAGCTAGGGGCTGTGAGGGCAGGGCGCCGCTGCTCTGGGGGGCTGTGAGGGAGAGGCGCCACTGCTCCGGGGGGTTGTGAGGAGGAGGCACCGCTGCTCTGGGGGGTTGTGAGGGCGAGAAGACAAGGAGAAGACATAAGGACAATGAAAAAGGGACGAGGAAAGGAGGGAAATGAATAGGGGATGAGGCGAGAAGGGAAGGGCAAATGCAACAACACGAAAATGACAAGTCAACCAGGGAAAATGACAAGAGGGTGGGAGGAATAACACTTCCCCTGAACCTCCACTCGCGCTGAACAGCTCACTGAGGGAAAATCACTGTGAGTGCAGTACGAAGAGCAATCAGGCTGAGTAGCAGGTAGAGCAGGCAGCAGCAGCAGACAGATGGAGAGCAGGGGGATGGTTGGAGAGCAGGGAAATGGTTGGAGACCGGGGGGAGACTGGGGGACGCACGCATGGCATGAATGCACTCCCTCTCCACTACTCTATCCCACCACTCCCACGACACTGCACTCTACATGAGCTCTGCTGCCATAGCACCACGGACCACCACCACCATGCGCCAAGGGACGGATGTGCCTTGAGATTTGCCAAGAGTTAAAGAGACGGATGGGGAGCGATGGAAGACGGGGGGGGCGGAGAGGAAACTTAGCTAAGGAGAAGCGTAGAGGCTGAAAGTGACTCGTCCCATTCATGCCATGCGCGCCCTCCTCTCCAACATGTAGCTGCAGCTGGTGAGTTGTAGCTGCAGCTGGTGAGTTGTAGCTGCAGCTGGTGAGTTGTAGCTGCAGCTGGTGAGTTGTAGCTGCAGCTGGTGAGTTGTAGCTGCAGCTGGTGAGTTGTAGCTGCAGCTGGTGAGTTGTAGCTGCAGCTGGTGAGTTGTAGCTGCAGCTGGTGAGTTGTAGCTGCAGCTGGTGAGTTGTAGCTGCAGCTGGTGAGTTGTAGCTGCAGCTGGTGAGTTGTAGCTGCAGCTGGTGAGTTGTAGCTGCAGCTGGTGAGTTGTAGCTGCAGCTGGTGAGTTGTAGCTGCAGCTGGTGAGTTGTAGCTGCAGCTGGTGAGTTGTAGCTGCAGCTGGTGAGTTGTAGCTGCAGCTGGTGAGTTGTAGCTGCAGCTGGTGAGTTGTAGCTGCAGCTGGTGAGTTGTAGCTGCAGCTGGTGAGTTGTAGCTGCAGCTGGTGAGTTGTAGCTGCAGCTGGTGAGTTGTAGCTGCAGCTGGTGAGTTGTAGCTGCAGCTGGTGAGTTGTAGCTGCAGCTGGTGAGTTGTAGCTGCAGCTGGTGAGTTGTAGCTGCAGCTGGTGAGTTGTAGCTGCAGCTGGTGAGTTGTAGCTGCAGCTGGTGAGTTGTAGCTGCAGCTGGTGAGTTGTAGGCTGCAGCTGGTGAGTTGTAGCTGCAGCTGGTGAGTTGTAGCTGCAGCTGGTGAGTTGTAGCTGCAGCTGGTGAGTTGTAGCTGCAGCTGGTGAGTTGTAGCTGCAGCTGGTGAGTTGTAGCTGCAGCTGGTGAGTTGTAGCTGCAGCTGGTGAGTTGTAGCTGCAGCTGGTGAGTTGTAGCTGCAGCTGGTGAGTTGTAGCTGCAGCTGGTGAGTTGTAGCTGCAGCTGGTGAGTTGTAGCTGCAGCTGGTGAGTTGTAGCTGCAGCTGGTGAGTTGTAGCTGCAGCTGGTGAGTTGTAGCTGCAGCTGGTGAGTTGTAGCTGCAGCTGGTGAGTTGTAGCTGCAGCTGGTGAGTTGTAGCTGCAGCTGGTGAGTTGTAGCTGCAGCTGGTGAGTTGTAGCTGCAGCTGGTGAGTTGTAGCTGCAGCTGGTGAGTTGTAGCTGCAGCTGGTGAGTTGTAGCTGCAGCTGGTGAGTTGTAGCTGCAGCTGGTGAGTTGTAGCTGCAGCTGGTGAGTTGTAGCTGCAGCTGGTGAGTTGTAGCTGCAGCTGGTGAGTTGTAGCTGCAGCTGGTGAGTTGTAGCTGCAGCTGGTGAGTTGTAGCTGCAGCTGGTGAGTTGTAGCTGCAGCTGGTGAGTTGTAGCTGCAGCTGGTGAGTTGTAGCTGCAGCTGGTGAGTTGTAGCTGCAGCTGGTGAGTTGTAGCTGCAGCTGGTGAGTTGTAGCTGCAGCTGGTGAGTTGTAGCTGCAGCTGGTGAGTTGTAGCTGCAGCTGGTGAGTTGTAGCTGCAGCTGGTGAGTTGTAGCTGCAGCTGGTGAGTTGTAGCTGCAGCTGGTGAGTTGTAGCTGCAGCTGGTGAGTTGTAGCTGCAGCTGGTGAGTTGTAGCTGCAGCTGGTGAGTTGTAGCTGCAGCTGGTGAGTTGTAGCTGCAGCTGGTGAGTTGTAGCTGCAGCTGGTGAGTTGTAGCTGCAGCTGGTGAGTTGTAGCTGCAGCTGGTGAGTTGTAGCTGCAGCTGGTGAGTTGTAGCTGCAGCTGGTGAGTTGTAGCTGCAGCTGGTGAGTTGTAGCTGCAGCTGGTGAGTTGTAGCTGCAGCTGGTGAGTTGTAGCTGCAGCTGGTGAGTTGTAGCTGCAGCTGGTGAGTTGTAGCTGCAGCTGGTGAGTTGTAGCTGCAGCTGGTGAGTTGTAGCTGCAGCTGGTGAGTTGTAGCTGCAGCTGGTGAGTTGTAGCTGCAGCTGGTGAGTTGTAGCTGCAGCTGGTGAGTTGTAGCTGCAGCTGGTGAGTTGTAGCTGCAGCTGGTGAGTTGTAGCTGCAGCTGGTGAGTTGTAGCTGCAGCTGGTGAGTTGTAGCTGCAGCTGGTGAGTTGTAGCTGCAGCTGGTGAGTTGTAGCTGCAGCTGGTGAGTTGTAGCTGCAGCTGGTGAGTTGTAGCTGCAGCTGGTGAGTTGTAGCTGCAGCTGGTGAGTTGTAGCTGCAGCTGGTGAGTTGTAGCTGCAGCTGGTGAGTTGTAGCTGCAGCTGGTGAGTTGTAGCTGCAGCTGGTGAGTTGTAGCTGCAGCTGGTGAGTTGTAGCTGCAGCTGGTGAGTTGTAGCTGCAGCTGGTGAGTTGTAGCTGCAGCTGGTGAGTTGTAGCTGCAGCTGGTGAGTTGTAGCTGCAGCTGGTGAGTTGTAGCTGCAGCTGGTGAGTTGTAGCTGCAGCTGGTGAGTTGTAGCTGCAGCTGGTGAGTTGTAGCTGCAGCTGGTGAGTTGTAGCTGCAGCTGGTGAGTTGTAGCTGCAGCTGGTGAGTTGTAGCTGCAGCTGGTGAGTTGTAGCTGCAGCTGGTGAGTTGTAGCTGCAGCTGGTGAGTTGTAGCTGCAGCTGGTGAGTTGTAGCTGCAGCTGGTGAGTTGTAGCTGCAGCTGGTGAGTTGTAGCTGCAGCTGGTGAGTTGTAGCTGCAGCTGGTGAGTTGTAGCTGCAGCTGGTGAGTTGTAGCTGCAGCTGGTGAGTTGTAGCTGCAGCTGGTGAGTTGTAGCTGCAGCTGGTGAGTTGTAGCTGCAGCTGGTGAGTTGTAGCTGCAGCTGGTGAGTTGTAGCTGCAGCTGGTGAGTTGTAGCTGCAGCTGGTGAGTTGTAGCTGCAGCTGGTGAGTTGTAGCTGCAGCTGGTGAGTTGTAGCTGCAGCTGGTGAGTTGTAGCTGCAGCTGGTGAGTTGTAGCTGCAGCTGGTGAGTTGTAGCTGCAGCTGGTGAGTTGTAGCTGCAGCTGGTGAGTTGTAGCTGCAGCTGGTGAGTTGTAGCTGCAGCTGGTGAGTTGTAGCTGCAGCTGGTGAGTTGTAGCTGCAGCTGGTGAGTTGTAGCTGCAGCTGGTGAGTTGTAGCTGCAGCTGGTGAGTTGTAGCTGCAGCTGGTGAGTTGTAGCTGCAGCTGGTGAGTTGTAGCTGCAGCTGGTGAGTTGTAGCTGCAGCTGGTGAGTTGTAGCTGCAGCTGGTGAGTTGTAGCTGCAGCTGGTGAGTTGTAGCTGCAGCTGGTGAGTTGTAGCTGCAGCTGGTGAGTTGTAGCTGCAGCTGGTGAGTTGTAGCTGCAGCTGGTGAGTTGTAGCTGCAGCTGGTGAGTTGTAGCTGCAGCTGGTGAGTTGTAGCTGCAGCTGGTGAGTTGTAGCTGCAGCTGGTGAGTTGTAGCTGCAGCTGGTGAGTTGTAGCTGCAGCTGGTGAGTTGTAGCTGCAGCTGGTGAGTTGTAGCTGCAGCTGGTGAGTTGTAGCTGCAGCTGGTGAGTTGTAGCTGCAGCTGGTGAGTTGTAGCTGCAGCTGGTGAGGTGTAATATCATGCCATGCCATGTACCACAGCAAGACAGACACAGTGAGTGCAGCTCAAAGAGCCACCAGGCACAGCAGACAGAACGCAGCAGACAGACCAGGCAGCAGCAGCAATAGAACAGAGCAAAGAGCCAAGATAGGGTGAGCGCAGTGAAACGGAGGAGCAAAGGGGAAAGTGGGTGCAGTCAAAACGGAGGAGCGAATGAGAGAGTGGCTGCAGTGAAAGGGATGCATCTCGTACCACAATGGCATGGCACAGGCGTGGGTTTTGGGGACTTGTGTTGACTGCCATGCTGCTGCGGCCACCGCTGTGAGTGCCTGGCTTGCATCATCCCACTGCCGCCCCTCCATGCGCCTCCTCCCTCCACTGCCTCTCCTTGGAACAGCAAGGCCGGTGCAGCATATAGAGCCACCACGCCCCTGCAGCACAGGGAGCAACACACAGTGAGTGCAAGCACGAGGAGCGTTGTTGACCGGTGTTGGCATGTTGACTGCCGTGCTGCTGCACCGCACGGCTCTGCTGTTCTGCCACAAAGCCAGATGCGAAGGGAAGAGGATGCGCCTCGGGCAAAGGGCAGGCAATGAACTCGGATTGAATGAAGCAGTAAGCATGACAAGGAATGGGAAAGCAATGGAAGCAGCAACTCAGATTCGGGCAGAAAGCAGGTCAAGGTGGGCATAAGAGCAGTGGAGAGAAAAAACGAGAAACCCGAAACATGCACGAGCATTGGGGGACATGCAATGGAATGGAGGAGCGAAGGAGAGAGCAGGGTGCTGTGAAAGTGATGCATATCATACCATGAGGGCAGCGATGGCATGGGCGTGGGTTTCGAGGACTGGCATTGACTGGCGTTGACTGGCGTTGACTGCCATGCTGCTGCAGCCAGCGCTGTGCGGCTCTGTCCCCTGCACTCCGTTCGCCCTGAGGCCAGAGGGGTAGACGGCACAGGGAGAAGGAGATGCAAAGGAAAAGGATCGGCCTCGGAACTTGAAATGAATGGGAGCAGCAAGAACGTCAAGGTGGCAATAGAGCAGAAGCAGTGAAGAGGGAGCATTGAGAAACTTGAAAATGGAGCACAGCGAAAAAGGAGTGGTTGAATCGTGGTGGGAGGGGGAACGGGGAAGGCGCATGGCGACAGTGGCCCACAGCACTAGAGCAGCGAGCTGAGCCAGCGAGGGAAGACTGGGGGACGCACGCATGGCATGAATGCACTCCCTCTCCACTACTCTCTCCCACCACTTCCACTACACTGCACTCTACATGAGCTCTGCTGCCATAGCACCACGGGCCACCACCACCATGCGCCAAGGGTCATAATTTGGCAGCAGTGAAAGAGAGAGATGGGGATAGCAAAGGAGAAAGGGAGGGAAGGACGGGTGTGCGGAGGGAAGACTTAGCTGTAGGAGAAGCGTGGACGCAGAAAGTGAGTCGTCCAGAGGAGCACAAATCCTCCCGGGTGACAGCAGCAAGCAGCAGCTTCCCTCTCAGCTCCCCACCATCAGATGAGCATGGCGTGCCATTGGTTGGCTGATTCTAGTGCACACTGCCGCGAACAGAACGCCCCACTCTGTAGGTCGCCACACACCGATGGTGGTGCTGCTTAGTGTGTTTCCCTGCAAGCAAAAAGGAGTAGATAATCCAAAAGTGACGGCGAGTTGTTGGGTGGGGCTTTGAAAGGGCGTGGAGAAATCAAGAAGAAGCCAGAATGCAGAGACAGAAGGACAAGGGACAAGGCAAAATGGACGAGGACACAAAGGAAATACAACCGCAGCAACATGAAAACGACATGCCAATTAGCGAAACTCACACGAGGTAAGGAGGGAGCACTTCCCTGATCCTCCAGTTCCCATTGCCCCCCACTCCCCCTCCACGCATGAGCGCATGCGGTGGTGAGCAGCGGTCAGCAGGGCACGCAGTGAGTGCCGGCCATTAGTCATCCCACTGCCGCCCGTCCATGCGCCTCCTCCCTCTGCTGTCTCCCCTTGGAACAGCAAGGCCCGTGCCGCAATGGAGCCACCACGCCCTCTGCACCGCACGAGCCGTGCTGCTGCATGGGGGACTGTGAGGAGGAGGCGCCGCTTCTCTAGGGGGCTGTGAGGAGGAGGCGCCCCTGCTCTGGGGGGTTGTGAGGAGGAGGCGCCGCTGCTCTGGGGGGCTGTGAGGGAGAGGCGCCGCTGCTCTGGGGGGCTGTGAGGAGGAGGCGCCGCTGCTCTGGGGGGTTGTGAGGGAGAGGCACCGCTGCTCTGGGGGACTGTGAGGAGGAGGCGCCGCTGCTCTAGGGGGCTGTGAGGGCGAGGCGCCCCTGCTATGGGGGGCTGTGAGGAGGAGGCGCCGCTGCTTTGGGGGGCTGTGAGGAGGAGGCGCCGCTGCTCTGGGGGGTTGTGAGGAGGAGGCGCCGCTGCTCTGGGGGGCTGTGAGGGAGAGGCGCCGCTGCTCTGGGGGGCTGTGAGTAGGAGGCGCCGCTGTTCTGGGGGGCTGTGAGGGAGAGGCGCCGCTGCTCTGTGGGGCTGTGAGGAGGAGGCGCCCCTGCTCTGGGGGGTTGTGAGGAGGAGGCGCTGCTGTTCTGGGGGGTTGTGAGGGAGAGGCGCCCCTACTCTGGGGGGCTGTGAGGGAGAGGCGCCGCTGCTCTGGGGGGCTGTGAGGGCGAGGCGCCGCTGCTCTGGGGGATTGTGAGGGCGAGAAGACAAGGAGAAGACATAAGGATAAGGAATAAGGGACGAGGAAAGGAGGGAAATGAATAAGGGACGAGGCGAGAAGGGAAGGGCAAATGCAACAACACAAAAATGACAAGTCAACCAGGGAAAATTACAAGAGGGTGGGAGGAATAACACTTCCCTGAACCTCCACTCGCGCTGAACAGCTCACTGATGGGGGTGATGGCGGTGATGGGGGTGATGGGTTGATGGGGGTGATGGTCGTGATGGCGGTGATGGCGGTGATGGGGGTGATGGGGGTGATGGGGGGGGTGATGGGGGTGATGGGGGTGATGGGAGTGATGGGGGTGATGGGGGTGATGGCGGTGATGGCGGTGATGGGGGTGATGGGGGTGATGGAGGTGATTGGGGTGATGGCGGTGATGGCGGTGATGGCCGTGATGGGGGTGATGGAGGTGATGGCGGGGATGGCGGGGATGGCGGTGATGGCGGTGATGGGGGTGATGGGGCTGATGGGGCTGATGGGGGTGATGGGAGCGTAAAAGAGTGCGGGTGCAGGTAAAGGGATGCATACTATACCACTATGGCAATGAGGTCACGGGTGTGGGTGCTGAGGACTGGTGTTGACTGAGGCTGACTGACGTTGACTGATGTTGACTGAGGTTGAATGGAGCCGAGCTGCTGTATCCACTGCTCTGCTGCTCTACCTCTGGCACTCCATTCCCCCTGAGACCAGAGGACGCATGGGGGAGAAGGAGATGCGAGGAGATTGAACTCGAACAGAGGGCAGGCAACGAACTGAGAATAAATGAAGCAGCAAGGATAACGTGGATGCGCATGTGCATTACAGCGAGAATCGAGAGGTGGGAGGGGGAACGGGAAAGGCGCATGGCGACAGTGGCCCACGGCACTAGAGCAGCGAGCAAAAAGGAGTAGATAATCCAAAAGTGACGGCGAGTTGAAGGGTGGGGCTTGGAAAGGGCGTGGAGAAATCAAGAAGAAGCCAGAATGCAGAGACAGAAGGACAAGGGACAGAAGGACAAGGGACGAGGCAAAATGGACGAGGACACAAAGGAAATACAACCGGAACAACATGAAAACGACAAGCCAATTAGAGAAACTTACAGGAGGTAAGGAGGGAGCACTTCCCTGATCCTCCAGTTCCCATTGCCCCCCACTCCCTCTCCGCGCATGAGCGCATGCGGTGGTGAGCAGCGGTCAGCAGGGCACGCAGTGAGTGCCGGCCATTAGTCATCCCACTGCCGCCCGTCCATGCAATGGAGCCACCACGCCCTCTGCACCGCACGAGCCGTGCTTCTGCATGGGGGGCTGTGAGGGCGAGGTGCCGCTGCTCTGGGGGGCTGTGAGGGAGAGGCGCCGCTGCTCTGGGGGGCTGCGAGGGAGAGGCGCCCCTGCTCTGGGGGGCTGCGAGGGAGAGGCGCCCCTGCTCTGGGGGGCTGCGAGGGAGAGGCGCCGCTGCTCTGGGGGGTTGTGAGGGAGAGGCGCCGCTGCTCTGGGGGGTTGTGAGGGAGAGACGCCGCTGCTCTGGGGGGCTGCGAGGGAGAGGCGCCCCTGCTCTGGGGGGCTGCGAGGGAGAGGCGCCGCTGCTCTGGGGGGTTGTGAGGGAGAGGCGCCGCTGCTCTGGGGGGCTATGAGGAGGAGGCGCCCCTGCTCTGGGGGGTTGTGAGGAGGAGGCGCCGCTGCTTTGGGGGGTTGTGAGGAGGAGGCGCCGCTGCTCTGGGGGGCTGTGAGGAGGAGGCGCCGCTGCTCTGGGGGGATGTGAGGAGGAGGCGCCCCTGCTCTGGGGGGTTGTGAGAAGGAGGCGCCGCTGCTCTGAGGGGTTGTGAGGGAGAGGCGCCGCTGCTCTGGGGAGTTGTGAGGGAGAGGCGCCGCTGCTATGGGGGGTTGTGAGGGCGAGGCGCCGCTGCTCTGGGGGGCTGTGAGGAGGAGGCGCCGCTGCTCTGGGGGGCTGTGAGGGAGGGGCACCGCTGCTCTGGGAGGCTGTGAGGGAGAGGCGCCGCTGCTCTGGGGGGCTGTGAGGAGGAGGCGCCGCTGCTCTGGGGGGTTGTGAGGAGGAGGCGCCGCTGCTCTGGGGGGTTGTGAGGAGGAGGCGCCGCTGCTCTAGGGGGTTGTGAGGAGGAGGCGCCGCTGCTCTGGGGGGTTGTGAGGGAGAGGCGCCGCTGCTCTGGGGAGTTGTGAGGGAGAGGCGCCGCTGCTATGGGGGGTTGTGAGGGCGAGGAGCCGCTGCTCTGGGGGATTGTGAGGGCGAGAAGACAAGGAGAAGACATAAGGACAATGAAAAAGGGACGAGGAAAGGAGGGAAATGAATATGCGACGAGGCGAGAAGGGAAGGGCAAATGCAACAACACGAAAATGACAAGCCAACCAGGGAAAATGACAAGAGGGTGGGAGGAATAACACTTCCCTGAACCTCCACTCGCGCTGAACAGCTCACTGAGGGAAAATCACTGTGAGTGCAGCACAAAGAGCAATCAAGCCGTGTAGCAGATAGAGCAGCCAGCAGCAGCAGACAGAAGCGAAGGAGAGAGCGAATGCAGTGAAATGGAGGAGTGAAAGAGAGAACGGGTGGAATCACATGCAAGGAGAGTGCGGGTACAGTTGAAGGGATGCATACCGTACCATAATGGCAGCGATGTCAGCGGTGCCGAGGACTGGAGTTGAATTGCGTTGACTGATGCTGACTGCCGTGCTGCTGCTTTGCAGATGCAAAGAGATTGGCCTCGGGCAGAGGGCAGAGGGCAGCGGGAAGGCAATGAATTGGAAATGAGTGCAGCCGAAAGCGCAGCAAGGAATGGAATAGCATTGGAGGCAAAAACTCAGATATGGGAAGAAAGCAGGTCAAAGTGGCCAATCGAGCAGAAGCAGTAGAGAGCAAGAGTGAGATACTCGAAACTTGAGTGGTGGGAGGGGGGCGGAGGGGGAACGGGGAAGGCGCATGGCGACAGTGGCCCACAGCACTAGAGCAACGAGCTGAGCCAGCGAGGGGGGACTGAGGGACGCACGCATGGCATGAATGCACTCCCTCTCCACTACTCTATCCCACCACTCCCACTACACTGCACTCTACATGAGCTCTGCTGCCATAGCACCACGGACCACCACCACCATGCGCCAAGGGACGGATGTGCCTTGAGATTTGCCAAAAATGAAAGAGACGGATGGGGAGCGATGGAAGACGGGGGGGCCGGAGAGGAAACTTAGCTAAGGAGAAGCGTAGAGGCTGAAAGTGACTCGTCCAAGGCAGCAGCAGCAAGCAGCAGCGTCGCCGTTCCGCACACCGTCGCACGCAGCAACTCGCCGTTCCGCACACCATCACATGCAGCTCGTCGCCGTTCCGCACACCGTCGCATGCAGCTCGTCGCCGTTCCGGACACCGTCGCATGCAGCTCGTCGCCGTTCCGTGCAGTGTTACGCGCGGCAAGTCGCCACTCTGCAGCTACTCGCCATTCCGCACGCCGTCGCGCAGTAAGTCGCCATGCTGTTGTGGCACAACGTCGCACGCAGCTCATCGCACTCCGCACACCGTCGCGTCGCCATTCTGCACATCGTCGCAACCAGCTCCTCGCCATTCCGCACGCCGTCGCACGCCGTTGGTCGCCTTCATCCGCACATTATCGCATGCGTAAGTCGCCAGTATCCGCGATGTAGCACGCATAGTCGTCAGCGTTGGTGCTCCTCATCACCAGCGCTGCACGGCGTCACAGCGACTCGCTATCCACACTTCGCCACCCTCCTCACGCGCACGCTGTCTAGTGTGCTGTTCGCTGCTCGCCACTCGCCGCTCGCACGACGCTCAACGTTCGAACGAATCGCCAATCGACATTTGTTGCTCGCCGATCAGATTGTGCATATTGCTAGCCGCTCGCTGTTCGTCCTTAACCATCTAGCCTCCCGCCGTTCGGCAGTCGTCACCCACTCATCGAGATTCGAAATACCCCAACACCGCCACTCGCCGATCGTCGCACGTTGCTACCCACCAACAAGGCTGTTCGACGCTACCCGTTCGCTGCTCACTGTGTCGCCGTGAGTCACCGTGACGCCGGTCGCCTTGCTGCTAGAGATTCACGGGCTGAGCCATCCATGAGCGGCAGCGACGTCATTCGTTTGTCATGCATCGTTTTGCAAGCGATGGTGACTACGAAGTTCCGCGATCAGCGACGTTGCTATGGAGCTTAGCGGAATAGTGACGGTACCTATGAATATTAGTAGCCGATCAGCGACGGTCGTATGAAGCTTAGCGAATCAACGATGCTACCTCTCGTAGAGTTTCGAGTACCGCGAAGAAGACAAACATTATCGCAAACATCTGCTTCTGTCGTCTGGATGTGCTTCTTTTGCTGCTGCTAATGGTAATCGTAACTATTACAGAGCTAGTTCTTTCATGGTGAAAGCTGTCGACCATGTCAACGTATGCTGTTAGAAGACTCTGTGCTTACGGCGGCACTGTCTGAATGCGCGTACGGGATTGCCTGAAAATGGTTCCTGTGTTGCCTGAGATGCTAAAAGCACTTAGGATGTCATTCCTGAGACTTCTGATAGGAAACGGTGCTGCATAACGCGCTAGCGCTGATTGACGTGCTTCACGTATCATGATGACAGATTCAACTGTCTCGAAGCTTAACGGAATATGCGCGAGAACTAAAGCTGCGGAGATCCATTTCGGGAAAACTTATCAGCGATATCATTGCTGAGCCAAGACGCCATAAGCGATCAGCAAAAAAAATAGATGCTGGAACGTAACGGAGTCAGAATTCGCGGCAACTACAAAGATGGAGAGGCTTTGGATTTCGAGGTTAGGAATCATCAGCACCATGCTTCCGCCGAGCTAAGCAGTACGGTTTATATTCAGGCTTCAGAAACTATCGCATCAGAATCTTGATCAGCATGATGCTGATACGGCCTTATCGAGATATGATATTACTTTCATGGCTATACTGAACAATAAGCGTTAAATAAAAACCCTCGAGGGATTTCGACAGCAGCCATGGCAAGCTGAGGAAGCCATGAAAGTCAGCATCAGCTACGCTGAATTCGAGAAAGTCAGTGACGAGTGGAATTTGGCATACCACAACACTGGACATTACTTAATGGGCTCAAGCAACTGTACTACGGTAGCTAAGTTGGCTCTACCGTGAACGTTCTACAGCTGTCTCATGGATCCGTATGAACGGTTTGCTATTGTAGCGCTCATCCCACCTCCCACCACCCACCCACCCACCCCCCATCAGCCATCATCAGACATCAGCCATCACGCCCCACTGCAGGTCGCTCCCACTCGCCCACTGCCTCGACCCCATGCCGCACTGCAGTGCCACCCGCAAGCGGCAGGTCTTGTCTGAAAGAATCAAATCCCAAGCCGCCCAGCACCGGCACCCCTCCGCTCCTCCCCACTGCAAATCGCTGCCTCTTCTCTTCCATACTCACGACACTCCCTCCCTCATCCCCACTCTTACTCCCACCCTCTGTGCCTGTGCCTGTAATAGTGCTGTCACCTGACTCTGCACCACTGTCGCCCCTTCTCTCCCCACCCTCCCCTCCTTCAAAACGTCCCACTGCCCCCACTGCTTTAACATCAGCCCCCCCAGCAGCACCACCCACCACCTCAGATCGCTCGTCCTTTTCCGGCAGTGACGATTGGCCGGCGCTGCTGTCGGGCGGCGGGAACTGGGCAGCAACACCACAGAGCTGTGCGAGGTGGCGGACGGCGGAGAAGATCGAGGGGTGGCAGGGGAGGGTTGTGGGCGGCAGGGGTGGGTGGCAGTGGGGATGGAAGGCCGGGCGGGCGGCGAAGGAGACATGCAGTGAGAGCACTGCACGTGCAAAGATGAACCTGAGAGCGGGAGCATGATGGGGAGGAGAGATGGGATAGAGAGAAGGAAAAAGGGTTAGAAAGGGAGTGAGTGGGGGAGGGACAGGTTGGAGCAGTGAGGGTGATGCGATGGCACACATGTGAAAGTGGAGTGTGATGGCAGTGCATGGCGGGGTGAGGGCATGGCAGGGGGGAGTGGCAAGGACCTGAGGAGGAAGAGGCGCAGGAAGGGGTCGAGCAGCAGGCGCGCCCAGGCCAGGGGCAGTGTGGGGCAGGCAGCGAGAGATGAGCCCCACTGCGACAGCAGCATTGCTAGTTGCCTCTCCCACCCCATGTACTGCTCCTGATGGGGTGGGGTGGTGCACGCATGCAGAGGGGGAAAGGGAGGACGGGAAACAGGGAGGGGGATGAGACAAGGGGGTTTGGTTGGAAGTTAAAGTGGGCACACGCAGTGGCTTGGGAATACCAGCAGCAGTACCTCGGGATTACCAGCAGCAGTACCTCGGGATTACCAGCAGCAGTACCTCGGGATTACCAGCAGCAGTACCTCGGGATTACCAGCAGCAGTACCTCGGGATTACCAGCAGCAGTACCTCGGGATTACCGGCAGCAGTACCTCGGGATTACCAGCAGCAGTACCTCGGGATTACCGGCAGCAGTACCTCGGGATTACCAGCAGCAGTACCTCGGGATTACCAGCAGCAGTACCTCGGGATTACCAGCAGCAGTACCTCGGGATTACCAGCAGCAGTACCTCGGGATTACCAGCAGCAGTACCTCGGGATTACCAGCAGCAGTACCTCGGGATTACCGGCAGCAGTACCTCGGGATTACCAGCAGCAGTACCTCGGGATTACCGGCAGCAGTACCTCGGGATTACCGGCAGCAGTACCTCGGGATTACCAGCAGCAGTACCTCGGGATTACCAGCAGCAGTACCTCGGGATTACCAGCAGCAGTACCTCGGGATTACCAGCAGCAGTACCTCGGGATTACCAGCAGCAGTACCTCGGGATTACCGGCAGCAGGATTACCTTGGGAATGTCGGGCAGCGGCACGGCAGTGAGGCGGCAGAAGGCCTGCAGAGGGGCGGTGAGGAAGAGTGTGAAGAGATTGGCGCCTGCCAGGTGCGTGGCCGTGGCGACGGAGACGGCGGGCGGTGCAGCGGAGGTGGAGGAGGAGGAGGGGGGTTCAGACGTGGGGGCAGCAGACGGTGCAGTGGAGGGGATAGAAGCAGTGGCAGTATTGACAGCAGCCGGAGGCTCTGCTGCCGTGTCAGCAACAGCCGAGGAGGATTGAGAGGAGGGAGGGACGGTGCCATCAGCATTGGTTGCGGCAGGAGTGGTGGCAGTGGTGGAGGAAGGTTGAGAGGGGCGGGGAGCGGTGCTGATGTCGGGCTGCAGGCGGGGCGACAGCAGCATGGCACACGGCTCTCCTTGCTCCCTGCCACCCAGCCACTGGCAGTGAAGAGGAAAGAGAGGACGGGGATGGGGAGTGGAGATGAGGGGGGGGTAGTAGTAAGGACAGGTACAAAGGCAGGGAGCAGTGAGGCGATGGAGGCATGGACGCACTGGCTCAAGCATGGCTCTCACATCATGAAGAGGGGCAGAATGGAGTGAGTCCAGCATGGCTCTCACATCATGAAGAGGGGCAGAATGGAGTGAGTCCAGCATGGCTCTCACATCATGAAGAGGGGCAGAATGGAGTGAGTCCAGCATGGCTCTCACATCATGAAGAGGGGCAGAATGGAGTGAGTCCAGCATGGCTCTCACATCATGAAGAGGGGCAGAATGGAGTGAGTCCAGCATGGCTCTCACATCATGAAGAGGGGCAGAATGGAGTGAGTCCAGCATGGCTCTCACATCATGAAGAGGGGCAGAATGGAGTGAGTCCAGCATGGCTCTCACATCATGAAGAGGGGCAGAATGGAGTGAGTCCAGCATGGCTCTCACATCATGAAGAGGGGCAGAATGGAGTGAGTCCAGCATGGCTCTCACATCATGAAGAGGGGCAGAATGGAGTGAGTCCAGCAGGCAAGCGCGGTACACAGCACAGCGTGTGCATGAATGAGTGTCAGTCACCTGGAGGACGGTCACACCCACCTGGAAGGCAGCGCTGTTGTCACACCCACCTGGAAGGCAGCGCTATTGTCACACCCACCTGGAAGGCAGCGCTATTGTCACACCCACCTGGAAGGAAGCGCTATTGTCACACCCACCTGGAAGGCAGCGCTACTGTCACACCCACCTGGAAGGCAGCGCTATTGTCACACCCACCTGGAAGGCAGCGCTACTGTCACACCCACCTGGAAGGCAGCGCTATTGTCACTGTCGACAATGAGCACGAGTGGGCGGCGGGTGAACGGCAGGATGTCAGCCGGTAGCAAACAGCACATGCTGGCCGCCTCCCCCTCCCCCCTCATCCTCACCCAGACGCCCCCTCCCGCCACACCCCCATCACCCTCGCGCCCGTGTGACTGCTCCCCCTCATGCGCCCCGCCTCCCCCTTCAGAGTCAACGGCCCCACTGCACGCACTGCTGCCTGCCCTGCCGTCTGCACTGCTGCCAGCGCCACCCTCTGCTGCTGCTGCAGGGGCGCCAGCCACGGCAGCTGCCTCTGGCGCCACGACAGCACTGCTGGTTGCAGCAGGTTGGGAGGTGGCAGGAGATTGAGAGGAGGAGGCAAGGGCGGGGGCGGCAGTGGGGGTGAGGGAGCCGGCAGCGGAGAGGTAGAGCAGCAGGGCGGCATCAGCTGGTAACTCCTCCACTGCTGTTGCCAGCACCATGAGCAGGTGTGGCACGGACGGGCGGTGCAGCACGTACTTATGCGGGTTGGGCGGCAGACTCGGATCCACCACGTTCTCCTCCGCGCCGCCCACCAGGCGCGGCCCCTCGCCGCCCCCGCCGCCCGCGCCACCAGTGGCAGTGAAGCCGTGGGTGGCGACGCCGCCTTGCTTGGAGGGGAGGAAGAAGCCCGAGGGCAGCCACTCCACTGCCTGTAGCATGCGGAAGGCGTCCAGCGTCACCTCGCTCAGCTTCACCTGCCGTGTGATGGAGGTGGGGGGGTGTGGGGGTGATGGGGGTGATGGGGGAGATGGGGGTGATGGGGGTGATGGGGGTGATGGGTGTGATGAGGGTGATGGGGGTGATGGGTGCCACTCGACGGCCTGTAGCATGTGGAAGGCATCTAATGTGACCTCGCTCAGCTTCACCTGCGGGCATGCAAGGGGGGGGAGAGAGGGGGGACATGTGGAGAGAGGGGGGACATGTGGAGAGAGGGGGGACATGTGGAGAGAGGGGGGACATGTGCAGAGAGGGGGGACATGTGCAGAGAGGGGGGACATGTGGAGAGAGGGATTGAGGTGCGGGCGGAGTGGCAGGTGGACGAACGTCCATTGTCAAGTTGATGAGCTTCACGTGTGCTCGTGGGGGGGAGGAGTGATGATGGCATGTGGATACGGACGAGGCAGGAGGACGATGGGCTGGGAGCAGTGGGGGGCGAGTGAGGTGAGGGCGAGTGAGGTGAGGGCGAGTGAGGTGAGGGCGAGTGAGGTGGGGGCGAGTGAGGTGGGGGCGAGTGAGGTGGGGGCGAGTGAGGTGGGGGCGAGTGAGGTGGGGGCGAGTGAGGTGGGGGCGAGTGAGGTGGGGGCGAGTGAGGTGGGGGCGAGTGAGGTGGGGGCGAGTGAGGTGGGGGCGAGTGAGGTGGGGGCGAGTGAGGTGGGGGCGAGTGAGGTGAGGGTGAGGAGCGGCAGTGAGGTGGGGGCGAGTGAGGTGAGGGCGAGGAGCGGCAGTGAGGTGAGGGCGAGGAGCGGCAGTGAGGTGAGGGCGAGGAGCGGCAGTGAGGCATGGGTGCAGAGAAGGATGGGCGAGAGCGGAAGGAAGCGGCGGGCAGTGCAGTGGAGGAGGAGAAGAACAGCCCAGCAGCAACGCCCCGCCCCACATGGCGGGTCGTCAGCACACTTTGCTCCACCTCCCTGCTGCACCCCCACCTTCCTTCCCCTCCACCTGCCTGCTGCACTGTACTGTCCCTCCTCTCCCTTCTCCCCTTTCTCCACTCCCCCCTCTCCTCTCCCCGCCTCCCCCTCCCCCCTTCCCCCCAGGGCGCACCTCTAGAGGGTAGAAGCTGGTGAGAACGACCTCCTGCAGGGCGAGGGCCCACAGTGGTGCCCTCCCCCTTCTCCTCCCCCCCTATCCATCCCTCCCCCTTCTCCTCCCCCCCTATCCATACCTTCCCCATTCCCCACCTACTCCCCACCTACTCCCCACCTTCCCCCCCCTGGGCTCACCTCGAGGGGGTAGAAGCTGGTGAGCACGACCTCCTGCAGGGAGAGGGCGCGCGGGGAGGTGGGCAGCATGAGGGCGGCGACGGGGGGAAGGGCGCCGGGGGGCGGGTCGAGCAGCACGCTGTAGCGCAGTGGTCGTGGGCAGTCGGACGGCCAGTCTGCGCGCAGGAAGCGCACCGCCTCGTGCACCACCCCCTTCCACTCCGCTGCGTCCGCTGCCTGGTGTAGGGAGGGGCGGGTGGATGCGAGGAAAGAGGGCAAGGTAGTGACGGGACAGCAATAGTCAGTGCGTGGCGTGGCAGGGAGGCTGAGGGAGGGTAAATGCGTGCAGCGCAGAGGGAGACGAGGGGGCAGGGGCACCTGGAAGGAGCGGGAGTAGTCATCAACGGCCATGCGCAGCTGCCAGAGCAGGTGGCGCAGCATGTCGCGCCGCCCCAGCAGCACACACACCACTGTGAAGCGCGCCAACCACCGCAGCTGCTTGTGCGCCACCGCCGCCTCACTGCGCGCCGCTTCTCTGAAGTACTCGCGCCTGCACGAGGGGAGACAAAGTGGGACGGGAAGACACGCGGGAGGAGTAGGCAGGCGGAAGGGGAGAGACCGGCGGGGGGAACGGGGGAGTGTGGGGAGACGGATGTGGGTGACGCAGTGGGAGCGGATGGAGGCGTGCGGTCGACTAGGCGGACAAGGTAAAGATAAGGAACATGAGGAGAGAAGGTGAAGAATGTGGGGGGATAGGAAAGGAGGAAGGAGGGGGGTCAAAGCATAACTGCGAATGGCATCGCCATAGTCACACCTGTGAATGGCATTACAGTCACACCTGTGAATGGCATTACAGTCACACATGTGAATGGCGTCGCCATAGTCACACCTGTGAATGGCATAGCCATAGTTACACCTGTGAATGGCATCGCTATAGTCACACCTGTGAATGGCATCGTAGAATATGAACGCCTCGAGCAGGTAGCTCGCGTCGCCCGTGCGCAGATAGTAGTTGTAGTACAGCTGCCCTATGCGCGAGGCGATCTCGCCTATCTCCCACCGCCTGCCCGCCGATCGCGGCGCAATACAAGGCGGAATGGGGGGAATGGGGATGAGAGCGGGGAAGGTTTGGCGCAGCCACAGACGGAATCGAGAATTAGCGAGAGCATGGGCGGAAGGCGGAATTGCGATGGCGGGCGGCGCAGCGCGGCACGTACTTGAGGCCCATCTCGACGAGGCGCGCGCGGTGCTCTTGCTGGAAGCGCCAGAGGCGCGAGTAGACGCTGAAGGCCTTGTGGAAGTGCGCCTCCCACCGCTGCCGCCCGTAAAGCGGCAGCTCGCGCAGCCGCGCGAACTTGCCGTACGCCTTCTCCAGCAGCGCGCGGTACTGCTCCGCCACCGCCGCGCTCGATGCGCCCGCGCTCGTCACAGGCGCACTCGTTACAGGCGCGATTGTCACATGCGCGCTTACTGCAGAGGCAGTGGCGGCGGCGGAAGAGGAATGCGGCATGGCGGCGGCGGAAGAGGAATGCAGCATGGCGGCGGCGGGAGCGGGCGCAGAGGGGGCTTCTAAGGGAGTGTGGCGCGCGGGCGAGTCGGCGCGGGGAGCTAAAGGGGATTCGGTGGATTCTGGGGCATGCGCAGTTTGGGCATCCTCGTCAGGCTTCGCCGGAGGTGGCGGCGACGAATGCGGCATAGCAGCAAAAGGTGCGATTGTAAACGTGGGATGTGAATTTGGAAAACGGTGGAGGAAGAATGCTGTGGCGTGTGCTCGACAGACGTTCTTTTCCGAGAAGACTCGAGATTCGCCAAAACGAATAACATATAGGATTACTTATTATACACAGGGCATTCTTCTGTCAAAATTATATTTCAAAGGGAACACCTCAATTCAATCAAAGAGTAATAAATTACCAGAGCACCATAAGGGGCAAATGGGCAAATGCTGCAAACATGGCAGTGAGCATCCAGGGTAAGAGGGCTTGGAAGGTCGTGTGGTGCTTTGAGGGGCGTGTGAGGGAGAGAAAGCAGATAAAAGATGGAGTAAGGGACTGCCATGGTAACAATAAAGATGGAATGGGGGGCTGCCATGGGGGCCAGATCAAACAAAACGAAACAATGGCGCCAGCAGCGGAAATCTCCGCTGAGGCTGTCTGTGAGAGAGTGTCAGCTGCATTCCAGGCAGCACCACCGGTCCTCGCCTCTATCCCCGACCTAATATATATCACTAAGGTGCGCCTCGCGCGGGACAGGCGCCTCAGATCTGGACGATCGTCGGCGCGACCTTGCCGGACTCCACCCTCTGCAGAGACCCCACCCGCGCGCTCGCCCCCTCTGCGCCCGCGCTCAAGCTCCCGCGCACGGCGCAATGTCCGCGGGGCATTCGGGGGCTGCCGCGTTCGCCCAAATACGCCCTCCCCCAGGCCGAACCCGCCCATTTCGACTCCGCCGTGCGCGGCTGGTACCCGTCGAAGCTCAGGCACCGCGGCACGCCAGTCGGCCCTTGCTGACGGATCGCCGGCTCCGCTGCCGCGTTGCCGTTAAGTGGGCCGCGGAGGAAGTCGGCTGCCGGCCACGGAGACTGTGAGTCGCCGGGGGACCGCTGCTCTGCCGCATTGTCCGCATCCAGCGGCACGACTGACGGCAGTGCGTCCATTGTCGCTGCGCGCTCCGTTGAAGCTCGGCGCAAACCGCGGCCACTTGAGGCGCGGGCTCCTTGCGGTCGCTCCGCGTCGTCCTCCATTGGGCTGCGCCGCGGGGCCGCCCATGGCGGTGTCTGCAGTGGGAAACGGCATGGAGGCGGGACGCGCGTGAGTGAGTGACAGGGAAGTGAGGAGGCGGATGACACAATGTAATCACGACATGGGATGAGATGAATCGAGATGAGCTGAGCCAAGACGCGACGCGGCGAAACGCGATAGCACGAGACACGCGGAGACAGAGCATACCTGGAGTGGAGTTGGTGGTTTGTGTGAGAGTGGACCCGCCATAGTGGCGATTCGCGTCACGGTGCACAGGGAGCGTGGCGCCGCGAGAGGGCTCTTGTATCGGTTGGAAGGCAAAAACGTAGAGAACCCTAGAAGGCAGTGAATGGGACGTGGGTCTGCAAGCAAAGCGTGCTGATGGTGTGGTGAAGTGCAGTAGGGGCGGGGTGAGGGAAGGGGAGGGAAATGGAAAAGGGAGGTGGTGGCGTTGCCTGCCTCACTCGATGGCGCGTGAATCCGATTCCTTGTTTGCGACGCCTCCCATCGACGACACGCCACGGCAGTCCTCAACAGCAAGCAGCAGCAATTGCATCTGTCGCACAAATTGGCGTTTTTTACCCGAAGATGGCGCTGGGTTTCCGGATTGTCTGGTGGATACTTCTCCATTTCACTGGAATTCCACCTCAACTAGATTGTAACAAAAGCCTGCGAAAACGCCTAGGCGTGTCTTCAGAAGGGGCTTTTTTTCCTACCAAGTGACGCTTTCAGTACTTCTGGCAAATTCCTTCCGAGGAAAAGGAGCACAAATGTAACGGAACCGACCTTGAGCGCGCTCGCCTCTGACTAACCCTGCCCTGACCTCTGGTGGAGTCTGGCTGGACTGGACGCCAGTCTCACACCATCGAACAAAGCCCTGCGCAACCTTCTGTCGCACGGTCGCAGACCCACTTAGCGACGGAGAAAAGGTCCCCGAGCGATCCACCGAAGTACTGTACGAATGATGGCAGATCCAACAAGTTTTCCCTCCGCTCGTTGTCGTTTCCCACAGCATGCGCTGCAAAAAAGGACTCCAGTCAGCATGCTGTGGTTGAGGAGAACATTATACACGCAGAACGTATATTAAGAACAGGAAAACAGTTTCTGATTTGGTTTGAAGTGTCCAAGTGATGACTGGATTTTAAATTCCTTGATTGCTGACTATTTCCCCTACTTTGCCCTAACACCGTTAGTCACACTTCAGCAGTTTCCGGACTCAGCCCCCAGCAACCTGTTCATCATTCTTGGCTATTCCAGTCTGTTCACAAGTGATGTCAGTAGCTCATGGCATGATATCAACCACTGGATTTTGTACAAATTACCTTGGCAGGGCAAAGGAACAGAATTGCTTCTAGACCAATTTATTCAAACGTCAAGTGCTGCGCATTAACCAGTGTGGCATATGCACCCCCCAGTGCCACCAGCTGGGCGTGTGTCCCTCTCTCTACCAGCCTGCCGGCCGCCATCACCACGATCTGATCTGCTGCCTGCACTGTGCTCAACCGATGCGCTATCACCAGCGTCGTGCGGCCCTGGAAAAAGGGGTGAAAGGGGAGAAGGGGAGAGGGACGCATGGTTACAGGACTTGCACAAGAGGGGGCACATCCAGGCCATCCAGGGAAAAAGCACATGCCTCATCGCTATCAGATTCCCTACATCCCCTCCCAAACCATCACCTGCTATTGCCTCCGCTCACCTGCATGAGCCCCTCCAGTGCCTGCTGCACGAGTCGCTCTGACACGCTGTCAAGTGCACTGGTGGCCTCGTCCAGAATCAGAATCGGCGCATCCTTCAGTATGGCCCGCGCTATTGCCAGGCGCTGCCAGGGGACAGGAAAAAGGGGTTGGAACAGGGAGAGAGGAGGGGTGGGGTGTGGGGGGGGGGGGGGGTTCAGATGAGCACGAGTCAAGGGTATCAATGCGCACAGGAGCACATAGGCGCACATGCGCACATGCGCAGAGGCATAAGGCACGCAACACAAGTCTCCCAGGAGCGCAAGCACAAGGCAAGGAAGCGAAACATGCCCCTGCTGCAAGGCGGGGGGTGCGCGCAGCGAGGGCGCCTCACCTGCCTCTGCCCGCCACTGAGCAGCCCGCCCCTCTCCCCCACCATCGTGTCATAGCCCTGCCGTGCACACATGAAGGGCGGACGAGGGGAGGGGGAAGCAGGAAGATCAAGGGAGCGAGGAAGGAGAGAGGGGGGTGGTAGTGAGGGGGAGTGGAGTAGCCCAAGGGGCAGGGCTGGGCGCCGATTGATAGGGCGAATGCTTGAGAGGAATGAATTGAAACAGCAAAGCATGTGCACGGCGGAGCATGGCATGGCATGGGATGGCAATGAATGGGCATGGGAAGGTACAGTATGGCATGGCATGGCATGGGAAGGCACAGGATGGGCATGTGGTATGGGCTGGCATGGTTGCGCTTGGCATGGCAAGGGCATGCACCTGGGGCAGCTTCACAATGAACTCATGCGCGTTCGCAGCCTTGGCAGCCCTGATGACGTCAGCCTCTGACACGTCAGCGTCGGGGAGGCCATAGGCTATGTTGTCGCGCACCGACATGGCGAATAGCACCGGCTCCTGCAGCCACACGCATGGCACATGCACATACACGCCGGACAAGAGATGGGCAGGGGAAGGTGGAACAGGTGGGATGCAGAGGGAATGCAGAAGGAGACGGGTGGGGAAGAGTATGTAAGGACGAGAGGGAGCAAGGAGGGCATAAGCCTATTGCTGCACACAGATTAAAGCTAAGAGGTTGTTCTTTGAATGGCACAGGGGTGCTTGCATGCATGGCTCCTACTGGCATGTCCCCATCACCCCTTTCACACCAAGAATGCCGTGGCAGCTCACCTGCTGGCAGCTCACCTGGCTGACGAGAGAAATAGCGCGCGTCCACTGTGTGCGGTCGAACGATGCGATGTCCATGCCCGCCAGTGATATCGTGCCCGCTACCGGCTGGTGGCACAGCCATGCACACACACACACACACACACACACACACACACACACACACACAGGGGGGGGGAGAACGGGGGAGAGTTGAGCAGGGCGCGTGGAAAGACGACGAAATGTAAGGGAACAGAATGGGTTTATGCACGATGCAGGCAGCACAGGACGTTCAACACCACCAGAGCACCCTCTGCGAACCACCTGTGCAACGAGGGACCATGGCCCATGGCACCGCACCGCATCACACCGCAGCGCACCTCATAGAACTGGGAGAGCAGCTGCACGACCGTGGACTTGCCCGCGCCACTGCCGCCCACGAGTGCTGTGACACTGCCACGTGGCAGCACGAGATTGATGCCCTTTATCACCTCCACCGCCGCCCGCTGCGGATACGCAAAGCGCACGTCTGCGGACAAGGGAAGAGGGGGGAAGGGGGAAGACGTGGTTGAGGGAGGAGAGGGATTGGACAGGAGGAAGGAGGGTCGGAGGGGTGTGTGGCACATGGAGTGGGGTGAGATGGAGGGTGGGATACGGGAGGAAAATGGAGGAACGGGGTTAGGGAAGCGACAATGAGAGTGGGAGCTGCATGCAGGTATGAAGTGATGGTGATCAGCTGATAGCAAAGGGCATGGCAGAGTCAACCTACCTCTGAACTCAATGTCGCCCGTCCATGCCAGCTCACACGCTGACAACCCCCTCCCACCGCCCACCACCGTGCCATTCCCTCTCTGCACTGCCATCAACCCCTCCTTTTCCTCCGCTTCTCCCACCACCCCCACGGCCGCCGGCTCGGGGCAAGGGGTGGAGGCAGGGAGCGGCACGGAGAGGTCCGGGAGCGGTTCGGGGATGGAGAGGTTGGGTTCCGGGGGCGAGGCGGAGAGGAGGGCGTTGATGCGCGCCACTGCAGATAGGGCGTTCTGCACGTCCGCCATCGTGTTCACCAGCCCCTGGATCTGCGGAGGGGGAGGGGGGGGGAAGAGTCGGGTGACGCGGGAGGAGAGGAGAAGGGTGGGTTTAGGCATGAGAGGTGGAAAGGCAAGCAGGCATATTGCAGATAGGGCGTTCTGCACGTCCGCCATCGTGTTCACCAGCCCCTGGATCTGCGGAGGGGGAGGGGGGGGATGATGGAAGGTGTGGTGCAAGCAACGGCATGTGGCATGGATTCGAGGCCCGAATGGCTGTGACTGCAATGACCAGCTTCTGCAGATGTATGGAGTAAGTGGAAGGGGGAGGGAGAGGAGGGATGCTGGCATGCACGGTGCCATGGCATGGCATGTAGACATACAGGCATGAATGAGGGTTCAGAGGCGGGTAGAGGGCGGCATGCATTGCCTTTCAGAGGCAAGAGGGGCACACACGCATGCATGCACGAGGCCAAGGGAGGGGCACACACGCATGCATGCACGAGGCCAAGGGAGGGGCACACACGCATGCATGCATGCACGAGGCCAAGGGAGGCGCACACACGCATGCATGCACGAGGCCAAGGGAGGGGCACACACGCATGCATGCACGAGGCCAAGGGAGGGGCACACACGCATGCATGCACGAGGCCAAGGGAGGGGCACACACGCATGCATGCACGAGGCCAAGGGAGGGGCACACACGCATGCATGCACGAGGCCAAGGGAGGGGCACACACGCATGCATGCACGAGGCCAAGGGAGGGGCACACACGCATGCATGCACAAGGCCAAGGGAGGGGCACACACGCATGCATGCATGCACGAGGCCAAGGGAGGCGCACACACGCATGCATGCACGAGGCCAAGGGAGGGGCACACACGCATGCATGCACGAGGCCAAGGGAGGGGCACACACGCATGCATGCACGAGGCCAAGGGAGGGGCACACACGCATGCATGCACGAGGCCAAGGGAGGGGCACACACGCATGCATGCACGAGGCCAAGGGAGGGGCACACACGCATGCATGCACGAGGCCAAGGGAGGGGCACACACGCATGCATGCACGAGGCCAAGGGAGGGGCACACACGCATGCATGCACGAGGCCAAGGGAGGGGCACACACGCATGCATGCACGAGGCCAAGGGAGGGGCACACACGCATGCATGCACGAGGCCAAGGGAGGGGCACACACGCATGCATGCACGAGGCCAAGGGAGGGGCACACACGCATGCATGCACGAGGCCAAGGGAGGGGCACACACGCATGCATGCACGAGGCCAAGGGAGGGGCACACACGCATGCATGCACGAGGCCAAGGGAGGGGCACACACGCATGCATGCACGAGGCCAAGGGAGGGGCACACACGCATGCATGCACGAGGCCAAGGGAGGGGCACACACGCATGCATGCATGCACGAGGCCAAGGGAGGCGCACACACGCATGCATGCATGCACGAGGCCAAGGGAGGCGCACACACGCATGCATGCACGAGGCCAAGGGAGGGGCACACACGCATGCATGCACGAGGCCAAGGGAGGGGCACACACGCATGCATGCACGAGGCCAAGGGAGGGGCACACACGCATGCATGCACGAGGCCAAGGGAGGGGCACACACGCATGCATGCACGAGGCCAAGGGAGGGGCACACACGCATGCATGCACGAGGCCAAGGGAGGGGCACACACGCATGCATGCACGAGGCCAAGGGAGGGGGCGGTGGAGGGAGGGGGTGTGGAGGGAGGGGGTGTGGAGGGAGGGGGTGTGGTGCAGTGCTTTGTAGAACAGTGGGGGACAGGCAGTGCAACGACCTTGCGGCACACACACGAGACAGCTTGCAACGCGGATGAGGGGCGGGGAGGAGGGAGGGGAGCAGAGGGGAGAGGAGGGGAGGGGGGAGAGGTGGGGGAGAGGAGCGGAGGGGCTTACAGCGAAGGTGAGGAGGAAGGTGTAGCCCACGAACGCCAGCACCGTGCCCGCTGGCATCACGCCCTGTGCCGCATGGGATGGGTGGGGTGGGATGGGATGGGATGGGATGGGATGGGATGGGATGGGATGGGATGGGATGGGATGGGATGGGATGGGGTGGGATGGGTGCAGGGGAGGGGAACGGACGCATGGGATGGGTGGGTTGGGTTGATGGGATGGCATGGGGTGCTGGGGTGGGATGGGAGCATGGCATTGAAGGTGGTGCATGGGATGGTGCATGGGATGGTGCATGGGATGGTGCATGGGATGGTGCATGGGATGGTGCATGGGATGGTGCAATGGGATGGTGCATGGGATGGTGCATGGGAAGAAGGAACGACCCAGTATAATTCGATCAGAATGGATCAAGAGGCCAAGCTCGGCGGTGCAGAGCAACAATCAGCACACACGCTTCAACTCGCCCTCACTCACCCACTGCTGCTGCTCCACCCCGCACCCTCTCTCCGCTCTCCCCCCCCCCACTGTCTCCAGCTCCCCAATCCCCAGACTCCCTCATCATCCCCAAAATGCACCCCCCTGCTTCCCCCCTTCCCCCCTTCCCACCTCCCATTTTCCCCCCTTTGCCTCTTCCCCCCCTGTGGCATGAGCAGTACGCACCATTTGGACTTTGTGGCCGCCCAGGATGTAGACACACATGAGGGAGATGTATATACAGCCACGTGTCAGCGCCTCGTTGGTCGACTTGAGCACACTCAGCCGCGTGCCCGTCTCCCGCGCATCTGCCACGTGGCCTGCAAACCGCCCCAGCTGCCGCGCCTCGCCTCCAAACGACCGCACCTGGGGGAGAAAGAGAAGAGAAGGGTGAGGGTACAGGGTTTTTGGGGGTGTGGAGGAGGGGGCGGGGGGGAAAAGAAAGAGGGGAAGGGAAGAGAGGGAAGGAGTTGGCATGCATAAAACCAAGCATGTAAATAGCGCCTGCTCGGTTGTGTGAACTAGCGCCATACCTAATTGAACCCCACCTGTCTCGACGCACTCACCACCTCAATAATCGGCTCGAGAGGCAGGCAGGGGGGGCGAGTGGGTGGCGGAGCTCACGGTGCGGATGGCTTGGAAGGTCTCGGTGGCGGAGTCGGTGATGCGCGCCTGGGTGGCGGTGCTGCGCGCGAACACGGGCAGCGTGCCGCGCTTGTAGATGCCCGCGATGAGCGAGATGCCCACCGCCAGCAGCGAGAACACGGGCGCTAGGTCTGGAGCGATGACGAACAGGATCGCCAGTGTCGACACCACCTGCCGGGTATGGGGCGGGGGGGGAGGGGCGGTGTGTGGAGGGGCGGGGAGGGGGGGGAGGGGCGATGTGTGGAGGGGCGAGCAGAGAGAACACGGGCGCCAGGTCTGGCGCGGTGACGAACAGGATCGCCAGCGTCGACACCACTGCCGGGTGCCGCGTATGGGGAGGGCCGCGGAGGGGTGGTGTGCGGGGGGGAAGAGCAGGGGGTTGGTGAAAGCATGGACGTGGAGGGGGAGCATGGGGGTGCGCGTGGTGACAGAATGGGGAGTATGGGGGTGCGCGTGGTGACGGAAGGCTGGGGGAAGGCATTGCCGTCTCCGCTTCGCTGTAAATTCTCTTTGCGCCTCGTTTCTCTGCGCTCTCGTTTCTCTGCGCTCTCGTTTCTCCGCGCTCTCGTTTTTCCGCGTTCTCGCTTCTTTGCGCTCTCCCCTGTACGCGCGCGCCAGTGGCGCACCTCGCAGATGGAGCGGAGGCCGCGGTCGCGCGTGACGTTGTCGGTGACGGCCTTGTCCATGAACCCCAGCTCCGACGACAGCACGCCGCTCAGCGCCGCCACCTTGTGCGCGTCGTAAAACGCCACCTGCCGGGGGAAGGAAGGGGGGGACGCGGCGGAGAAGGGGGGGGACGAAAGGATGCGGGGAGGAGGGCAGCAGCGGGAGAAATTGATAAGGATGACGCGACAATGAAAGAAAGAAAAGAAAGTTCTAAAGTTCCAGTTTTCTGGAGGTGCTCTCGTGGCGATCTCCCACCGCCATGAGCGCGAAGCGCACCTTCTGCAGCAGCAGGCGGCGGAAGACGCGGACCCTGACGGCGGCCATGACGGCCTCCCACACGGCCGACAGCGACGACACGAACAGCAGCGTGGCCGCCGGCTCCAGCACGTAGATCGCGGCAATCGGCAGCAGCAGCTGCGCCAGCGGCACGGGCACGGGCGCCACGAGCGCCTGCACGAAGTTACCGTTGATGCGCGGCAGCACGACGTTGCACGTCGTCCCCGCGATGAGACCCACGGCAAGCCCGACTAGCCGCAGTTTGTGCCGCAGCACCAGGCCAACCACGAGCTGCCACGTAATCACTGGGGACGCCGCCTGTTGTTCTTTCCGCGGCTCCTCTGCGCGCGAATCGCGCAAATCGTCCACCGCGGGCTCTTTCACTTCGCTGCTAAACTCCTGCGCGCTACAGTACCCGTCCTCCGCCTCCCCTTCGCACTCCTCTTCCTCCGCCACGACTACAGACGCGGCTCCATTTCCTTCGACAGCGGCTTGAGAAGCAAGCCGCCCTGGTCTTAATTTGGCACGGAATTGTGTAATATAAGGGAATCGAGAGCTCGAATCTCGGCCTAAACAGGCACGTTGACGTGGCCTCGCTGAAAACGCGTGCCTTTGACTCTGCGTTGCATAAGTACCCGTTACGGGGTTGTCCGTTACTAAGCTGTGGCGTACACATGCTCGTCTGGACTCAGCGCTACGACAGGAGCTCAGCGCAGATGCAAGAGCCGGCCGAGCAACAGCGCTGGTGACTGCCATGGCCCGAATCGTCCCAGTTTCACGAAGGTTGGTACTCTACTGCAGCGTCAAGCCAAGAAAAGGACCGGCTTTCCTGTGACCTGGCTCAAGACTACACCTGGCGCGAATAAACGAGTATTTCCCTCGTAATAATCTATATGCGTCAGTGGCCGCGAGGAAGAGCCACTCGGGTGAAATGCGGCGGCGAAACTCAGTTCGGCTGGACGAAAACGACCATGTGGCGGAAAAGGTTTTCTACTTGCGTGCTTGAAGCAGAGGCTTGATGTAACTCTGCCGTGGTGCGTGCACGGTGCAGAATGGACGAAAGAACTAGAGCTTCTCTTCCTAATAAGTGTTTATGTCAGTGGTCCCTCTCCCAAGTTCGCAATGGTCTGGCGCGGGAGAGGGCCTGGAGGTTTGCGGGCGGAGCAGGTGCGGTACAGGTTGGGCACTGCTTCCTGAATTCTGATTCGCCCTTCAGCGCCTCTTCGCCAGGGAGCGGACGCGAAGCAAACAGCGGTTGCTTCGAATTGGTGGCAGATTTGCAATTTGGTGCATGCAGCGGAAAGGGGATGGCCATGGTGGGGCAGACAGAGAGCATGGAGAAGTGACGTGGGCGATCCGAGGTCGACAGCACGGTGCAGCCAGAAACATTGTGGGGCTGGTATGGGCTTGGTGGCATGTGACGTGGCGCACTAGCACCTGCTCATCCACTCATGGTACGCGAATTCAACAGATCGGGATGGCGACCGTGACGAGTTCGACGAGTTTGCCGAGTTTGCGAAACCACTTAGCGAAAGCACACGGTTTGGAAAAAATGGCAGCGAAATAGCTGAAAAGCGTCAATGTTACGACAGCCCCCTGCCATCTCAAAAGCCAGCAGACATTCCCAAGGTCAGACATACAGCAACCAACCATCCCAGCATTTTGTGAGAAAGTAATACCTTCTCTCTTCTCGGATGATAGGTATGAGACAATTGATCTCGTCGCCGCTACGCTTATTGCCACGCGACGTCGCCATATCCTCGCATTGCTTGTCGTCAGTCGTCTTCATGCCAGTTCAGACGCGATCGTCTTTTCGCCGAACCTCGCCTCCGGAGTCTTCGCAACCGCCATGCATCCCACCGCAAAAATCGCTCGCTGCCACGCGTCCAGCCACCAGCATCGACACCCCACTTTCTCGGCGTGCTTCTCTCGATGCCTATCGTCTCACGTCGCCTCCGGTTTCCCGTAAATCGCGCTCCTCGATACGACAGCCAACTCGCTCCGTTCGCAGCGCCTCCAGCAGTGCACGCACGAGCTCTGCCGGACCGCTGACTCCGATTAGCGACATTGAGGATCTCGGGGGGGAGGTGCCACGTGGCGTGATGGGAGAAACACGTGACAGAGGGGGTGGGGAACCGGAGGCCCAAGAGTCGGAGCAGGCGAGTAGCGAGGAGGGGGAGTCTGATGAGTGCGAGGAGGGCGTGAATGACAAGGCAGCGACGCGACGGCGGAGAATAGCCGCGGGTACCGCGTCCAGGAGGAGCGGGGCCGCGAAGAGATTAAAGGCGGAGGTAGGAAGGGGGAGCGGGCGAAAGGCATCCAAAGAGGAGTTGGAGATTAAGTACGGGTTCAGCGACGAGGAGGTCGTCGCGGCACGATCCGCATTGATGGAATGGTACGACGCGAATAAGCGTGACCTGCCGTGGCGAGCGGCCGCAGGGAGCGAGAAAGCGGAGCGGATGGAGGAGGGGCGCAACGATAGCAAGGAGGCGCGGGAGGCAGGGGGGAACGAGCGCGGGGAGCAGGAGGCGCAGGAGGCGCGGGAGGAGCGGGAGGAGCGGGAGGAGCGGAGGGCGTACGGGGTGTGGGTGAGCGAGGTGATGCTGCAGCAGACGCGCGTGGCCGTGGTGGAGCCCTACTTCCGCCGCTGGCTGGCGCGCTGGCCCTCCCTCCCCCTCCTCGCCTCCGCCTCCCTCGAGGTCCCTCCCCCTCCGCCCGCCGCCCCCCTCCCTTCTCTTCATCCATCTCCTTCTCGGCCTTGTGTCCCTGTGCTGTGCCATCTGCTGTCTCCCCATGCGCCTCGCTCGCTCGATGCCGCCTGGCATGCCAGATTTGCTGCACTCGCTGACTCCCGTGTGCGCTCCATTGTTGGCCTTCTCGTCTCGCCTCCCCTTTCGCGGCCCCATCCCCGCAGGAGGTGAACAGCATGTGGGCCGGGTTGGGCTACTACCGCCGCGCCAAGTACCTGCTCCAGGTGCACTCAAGCGCAGCCATTCGCCCATTTCGTTTCACTTTGCTTGATTTGATGGGATGAAGTACACTACCAAGATAATGCATGCATTCACATCCAGCGGCAGCAACATGCAGGAGCCCATACCCCTGTGACTCTCTCTCTCCTCCCACTCGTCCTCCCACCCCCTCCGCCCCCTGGCAGGGAGCGCAGCACATACAGCAGCAGCACGGGGGGCGCATGCCGCGCACAGCCAGGGAGCTGCAGGCAGTGCCGGGCATCGGCCCTTACACCGCCGCTGCTGTCGCCTCCATCGCCTTCCGCCAGGTCTGCATGCATGCCAGCGGGCAGGGGCCAGGGGGCAAAGGGACAGGGGGGGAGGAGGAGGGTGAGGGGGAGAGGGAGGGGGAGAAGGTTGAGATGGGAAGGGGGAAGGGGGCGAAGAGGGAAAAGGGAGGGGAGAGGGGTATGCAGGGAGAAGGGGGTTGGGGACATTTGGGCTGCAGCATGGCTACCATTGCGTTCTAACAGGTTGGGTGGACGCCAAGGGGACGGGATGTTGAAACATGTGTGAGGCTCGGTGGAGGTTATGGTTCCAGGGGCGGTGAGAGCAGTCACCTCTCATCTCCGCACCACCATCCCGTGCACCCTCTCCTCACACCGCCTCTCCGCCACCACGCATGCAACCACCCCTCCTTCCCAACCTCCCCTTCCCCCCCCAGCCAGTGGCAGCGGTGGATGGCAATGTGATGCGCATCATGGCACGAATGAGAGCCGTGCCACTGCCCATGCATGAGAGCGCCGCCACCTCCCTCTTCTCCCACCTCGCCTCCCAACTGCTGCACCCTGCACGGCCCGGGGACTTCAACCAGGTGCGCGCACTGGGTGGGCTCGTTGGGCTGTTGTTGAAGCACGCAGGCAGGAGTGGCTATGTGTGCCTCGCCATGTCGATCCTGTCCCTTGCTGCACATCACAACTTATTTTTTGCCCATCCTGCACCCATCCCATCATGTCACTCGCTCAACCAATCGACCTATCAACTATTCGCCCGCCACTCACCCACTCAACCACCCACTCACGCCCTGAGCCCCCCTCCCACACCCCCAGGCGCTGATGGATCTGGGCTCCCTCGTGTGCTCGCCCTCCTCCCCCTCCTGCTCCGCCTGCCCCCTCTCGCCCCACTGCCGCGCCCTCGCACTGCAGCAGCAGGGGGCACACAGAGGGGAAGAGGGGGAGGGTGGAGAGGGCGGGAAGGGCGAGGGGGCAGTGAGGGTGACGGACTTCCCTGTGCGCAAGGCCAAGGCAGCACCCAGAGAGGAGTGGGTGGCCGTGTGTGTCGTGGAGAGGAGAGGTGCAGCGGTGCCAGCGCTGGCATCAGAGGCATCAGCAGGTGTTCCTGCCAAGAAAGGCAGGCGCGCACACGGTAGCCCCAGCGGCAATCAATCTAGTCGTGAGGAACCTTCTCAGTACCTTCTGGTGCAGCGCCCGCCTACCGGACTGCTCGCAGGGCTGTGGGAGTTCCCCTCTCTGGTTGTGGCCTCAGGCACAGGCAGGCCAGCAGAGGTGCAATGGAGGCGGGCTGTGGAGCAGCTGCTGGGGCAGATGCTTCCCCGTGTGACTATAGAGGGGTCTGGACAGCTTAGTTCGGATGGGAGAATGCTGCAGGCGGGGAAGAATAAGGTGGAGGGGAGCAAGTGGCGTGTGATCGAGAAGCAGGATGTGGGCGAGACCTTGCATATCTTCTCCCACATACACCAGCACATGCTAGTCGAGAGAATTGTGATTGTGGAGGGAGTCGAGGCAAGTGATTTTGTTGAGGTCAACAGTGGAACTGCAGTGGCTAGATCAAAGAAGAAACCAGTTGGTTGCCAGGACAGTGATGAGAATGCCTTGCTGCCAATCCATCAGCAATGGTGTTGGCGTAGTGGGTCGGAAATAGAGAAATTGGGCCTCTCAAGTAGTGTCAGAAAGGTGAGCATGTCAAATGGTCATTTGCTTGTTTTTTCCTTGCATAGTTTTGAAGGAGCTAAGTTGAGGTGTGTCCCATTGGCTGTTTTCTCTTTCTTGAAGGTGTGGGACATGCTTCAAGCCCACCTGCCCTAAGCACACACGTCTAATCTCTAACGCAGCTGCTTAAAACGATATGCTTCCAAGTAAATTGGTTCATCATTTCGGGCAGTTTCGAGTGGTTATTGTCGTAGTCCACGTGTGTATTTGATTAGGACCATGGAATCCAGCAAGTTGTGGATATTTTGATTGATGAGCCGCAACTTACAGAATTGCTTTCGGCCAATCACGAATCAACGGGGAAATCTTCTCGACAGCGATGGATGATGGCAGATTTCTTCCTTTGTCGTTTTCTACTGATGCGAACGCTGCCAGCTTGGCAATTTCGGATAGAGTCTCTTTCAGCCAAAACACCCTTGCTCTGTGGGTGGAACAAAAATTGTCGAACCAAACATGATCACAGGTGGCAACACAATTTGTTGGACAGAACTCTTTCCGACGCAACAAAAATTGTTTGAGTGGATGTCGTTTGCTTTGTTTCCCACTGTATGCCCCGCTCATGGCAGGTGTGATTTGGTGGAACAAAAATGTGGTGCCGGAGAAAAGCAGATATTCATCCATCGTACATTTCCAAGGGCTGCCTGCCGCACCGCTAGGTTGCCTGCCATTCCTGCCAGTCCCCCCCCTAGCCGCATCCCCGCCATTCATCACATGCACGCCTTCATCCCCCCATCCCGTTCACACAAATCCGCCATCCAGCTGTGAGTGTGGGTGAATGAATGGAGTGTTTGAATGGCTGTCCAGCTTCCACTTTCCGTTTTTCTCGAACACCGCACCCCACCGCTCCTAAGCTCCTGAAAATCAAAGCGATCCTTGTCGTGAAGCACCCGCACCGCATCACAGCCGCCTCCCCCCACATCCTCCCCGATCGCACTATACAACCCCCTCCACACCGTAGTAAGCTACTTTTCTTCACAGCCTTCAAAGTCTCACTCGCTTGGTTCATCTCTTTGTTCCCTCGCCCCTCTGTGTGCTACCAGCACACCAAGGAGTAGTGTCACTGGCTCCTGGACAGCCGATTCCTCTCTTTTCCCCTCGCGTCGTCTGTCCGTGCTGATTACCAGTGATTCTTCCTTCTTACACGGCTTATCGCGCAATTCGCCATGGCGCCCAGTTTCGGCCGTCCCTGGTTCGCCATTTTCAACACAAATCCCGTGCAGGCCAAGGAAGAGAAGGCCCCAATGCCGCCGTCTATCGACTTTCAGCCGTCGATTCGCGTGAGCCAGTTCGGCGGGAAGAGCCAGCGGCAGCTCGCAGGCGTCTCCAGCAGCCCGCTCGTGCAGGACCACGTCGCCGCCGTCGCAATGCGCGCCCGTCTCGAGATGCGCAAGGGATTGCCGCAGAGCACCGTGCGCCTTCTCGATCCACCGACGATGTCGCTGTCAAGCGCCGCCCCCCGAACCAGTCTTCCGCCGGCGGCTTCCGCCACACTAACCCCCCCGCTCAGCGCCAACACTGAAGCCGCTTCCGGAAGGTCGAGCGCCACCAGTCAAAATTCTTCCGCCATTTCACCGGAACCTGTTGGGATGAGAAAACATCCTTCTGCCAACCCTCCGCCGCTAACAATCCCCCCGCTCGCGCCAAGCCCCTCCGCGCCCATCACCCCCCACGGCACGTCCGCCATGCAGCCGCCCCACACGCCTGGATCTACGGCGGCAGCTCGATCAACCGCAATAGCGCCAATGACGGCGGAATCGGATCTGGTGGCGGCGCCGCTCAAAGTGGCGGCGCAGTGGAGCCGCGAGGAGTGGCTGCTCGTGGTGCGCGCCGTGGAAGCCGGTGCGACAAGGTGCTTGAAATGCCCGAAGCAGTCCGAGTTCATGGCCGCCGCAACACACGGCGCCATCCACCTTATCCAAAGCCTTAAAACGACAACTGCAGCTTCGACGCCAGGGGTGACCCCGGCCTCGAATCCAGGCTCGGCAAAAGGCTCGGAATCCGGCCCGGAGCAGTTTTCAAGCCCTGCCGCTCCCGCCGCAGGCATGCCGAAAGTGGAAATTCCTGCGTCACCGACGCGGCGCAATCTGTTTTACACCACGTCATCAGGGTCATCTGATGACACCACATTTGTCGATGATTCCGCCACGCTGGCGAGCCGCACCTCGACCGGCTCCGCGTCGACTTCCGACGACGACTACACCGTCAGCGCCGCGACGCGATACGGCAGCTACAGCAGTTTCAACAACAGCAGCAACAAGGGCGCTGCGACCGCTCAGGCGCCATCCACGTTCATGCTTCCGAGCCCTTCCGGCTGCCCTCGCACGCCCTTTTCGCATCTCATGCCACAGGCGCCGGCGAACCAGCTAGCCGCCTCTTCCCGCGGCTTGCCGGCCGGCAGCATGATCTTGCCCAGCCGAGCCGACGCGTCGGAAGAGCTCCCCGCGTGTCCGTTCCTCGGCCACTCCGCGCGCTACAGCAGCTACGAGACAAAAGACGCCGGCCGCTCGGCCGAGCCTCCCTCACCGGGACTCCCGGGAACGATGCCGTTCAGCGCCATGACGACGCGCCGCAGCGCCGACGCGTCTCTCCCCGTGCGATCCGCGACGGCGGGCTCGGCAAGCGCAGCCGGGGCGAGCGGGAGCCGCAGCATGGGGATGAGCGCGAGCGGCGTGCAGGTGGACGCGATGAACCGCAAGCTGCTGACGGTGATCACCAAGTCGCACGAGATCTTCTCGCGCGACCTCACGCCCAACGGCTCGCAGGTCGCCGATTACCTGCTGTCGCAGCTGCTGGAGCTCACGCAGTCCGAGTCGGGCTTCATCGCCAGCGCGCTGAAGCGCGCCGATGGTTCGCTGTACCTCAAGACGCACTCGATTACGAACCTCGCGTGGAACCGCGACCTGCGCGCGTGGTACACGGAGAACGCGCCCAAGGGGCTCGTGTTCGGCAATCTCAAGACCATCTTCGGCCGCGTCGTGACGTCCGCTGACGTCGTCATCAGCAACGACGTGCCCAACGATCCGCGCGCATCGGGACAAGGTGTGCCGCCCGGCCACCCGGTTATGCAGAGCTTCCTGGGCGTTCCCTTGTTTTCCGGGCCGGATCTGGTGGGCATCTACGCGGTGTCGAACCGCGAGGGGGGCTATAACGAGGGGCTGCTGATGAGCATCCAGCCCGTGACTAAAACGGTGGCGCAGGTGGTGGTGGGCGTGCAGCAGCGGCGCAAGAAGTGGGAGGCGGAGGAGCGACTCAACGACATGCTCGAGGTGAGCGCCGTGGATGCGCTGTGCGCGTATGGGCGGGATGGGTGGGGGAAGGCGGAGGGTGGAGGATGGGTGGGAGCAGGATTAGCCTTCAAAATGTCTACTCTGGTCAGCTCAGCTTGTTTCTAGCTACTGCTCTTATACCCTGCCAGCCGCAGCTTCTCAATTCAAATCCCCCTCTCGTCCTCATCCCCCTGCGCCCCACCCATGCTCGTTCTATGATTTGACAGGCGACACAGCATGCGATGGTGGCGGTGTCAGCGGACGGCAAGCTCACGTGCGCCAACCGGGCGGCGCGCATGCTCTTTGCACTCGAGAGCAGCACAGAGGGCGACGGCGATGCGACAGGTGGCAAGCTGCCATTGGGGCTGAAGCTGGCGGACGTGCTGGTCAGCATCGATGGCGATGAGGACTTCATGCAGCGAGGTGAGTCCACACAGGATTTTCGCCCCCCCTGCTGCACACCAGCCTTCTTGCCCCCACACTACACGCCCCCCTCTTGCCCCCACACCGCGTGTTCCAATCCCACTGTTCTTCTCTGTGTGTGAGCGTAGTTGTACTCTTATTCACCGCACTGCACCACATTACATTCCACCCCTTTCTCTCAACCACAGGCCTGGATGCCTTTGCTGAGGAGTCGCTCTATGAGTGGTCGGCTGAGGGACGGCAGCACCAGCCGCACGGTGAAGGGGAGGAAGGCGCAAACGAAGCAGCAGACAGCATGGCGTTGAGAATCACTGTGGCACGGGGCTCCTCCAGTGACGTGAAATTCGTGGTCACTGCTAGGGAGGCTGCTGCGAGGCATGGGAGACACACAGGGGAGGAGGTTGATGGTGATAGAAACGGGATGGAGCACAGCCATGAGGGGCATGAGGTAGCATATGCACATGGTGATGAGCAATGTGAGCTTGTGCTGTCAAATGAGGATGGCACCCTCACGATTCTGGCTTGAGCAAATACTCTATGACGGTTTTGGCGTTGTGTGCCCACGTTTGTAGTTCAGGTTGATCATATATAGGCTGGATTGAAGACATATCCGAACATGTGTTCAAAACAGGCACTTGTGTGGATTATTGTCACGGTACGAGTGCAATTGAGCGATCGAGCGAGAATTGCACTATCGAAGCAACCAGTCGAATGAGCGAAGGCATGCGCGAAGAATATATAGCGAACTAGAGTGGTAACGGTAACGCGATAAAATGGGGTGCGCTACGGGCCTAGCGCCAAGGTTGGGAAATGTCGAGGCGGAGGTCCGGAGCGCGGGTTACCAACCGAACCGTGAGGTTGGGTCGCATCGTGAACGGTGGCGGGAGTCATAGTCAAGGCGAGTGTCGCGAGCGGGTAACGTTTCACTGTTGGGTGTCGATGGCGGGAATGGTCTTGTACGCGGTAAGCAGGGGCGCTAAGTAAGGAGAACAATTTTTCCTTACACTACCCCCCTCCCCAGGGAGGCCCTCCTTACGAGAGCGCGTGTATATCTCGGAAATTTTGGCTGCGCAGATACTCGGTGAGGACAGGGTGATTCTCGATTCTATCCAGGGGAACCCAGTTGTCTTCGGTGGGCGTGCGGTCTTTCCGGCGGATCAGGAATTCGATCCTGCGGGCTCCCCGTGGGTCACGTACTCGGTGGCTCAGTATTTTTTCGGACGTGATGATTGGCTCTGTCGGCGGTCGTGTCATGCTGGCGGGGCGGTTGCGAGGCAAGTGTCAAAACAGTAGCTAGTGTTAGAATACTAGGAAGTGATGATGTCATTAGGTGAAGGGGGGGTACAAGAAGAATGTCGAGAGAAATATTGTACCCCCTAGTGCTAACCCCCATACAGCCTAGATAACCTAAACATGCATATATTGTTTGACACACCCCCATAGGCGAAATGGGGGATAGCCAGAGCAAGCAAAGGTCACAAGACCAGACAAGAGAAGAAACAAAACACAGCTCAGGGTGGATCACGAAGTCACCACACACTCTGAGCACAAGTAAGAGGCCACAAGGCCAGTTCACATGCAGAGATGTATATGCAGCAAAGCACTGTGATCACTACCTAACAAGAGCAAGCATGCAGGTATATATATGTATAGATCACAGTACAAGCAAAGTCTACAGCAAGTGAGAAAACGTGGGCACAAGGCCTAACAGAGTGTAGAAACGCTGATGATCACCAGACGGAAGCGCCTTGGTGAATATATCAGCTGTGTTAGCCCGAGTGGCCACGTGAGCAAGACGAAGCTGACCACGCTGCTGCAACTCTCGAGCCAGGAAGTAACGCAGAGCGATGTGCTTCGTTCTGTGCTCCAGTCTGTGCTCCTGACACAAGGCAATGGCGGCCTTGTTGTCGACGTACAGCACTGGAGGAGAACGAGGCCGCTCTCCCAAGTCGGTCAGCAGGTAGGTGAGCCAGCGTAACTCCTGTGCAGCCATGGCTGTGGCGTAGATCTCAGCCTCACAACTGGAGCTGAGAACTGAAGACGAGCGTGTAGAACGCCAAGAGACCGAACCAGAGCCAAGGCTGAAGGTGTAACCCTGTGACGACCGCTGTGTAGCCTGGTCGTCAACCCAAGAAGCGTCTGAGTGCCCAGTGAGGACAACGTCGCTCCGTCCTCCAAGCACGAGCCCCATGCCCGATGTACTGCACAAGTAGCGTGGTACCCTCTTAGCAGCATCCATGTGCACCTTTCGGTGCCGACCAGGAGCCACGTAGCGAGCCAGAAGGCCAAGAGGGTACGCAAGGTCAGGACGAGTGCAGGTCATCAGGTACATGAGGCAGCCCACTAGCTCTGGATAAGGACCACTCGGCTCTACGGACTCGTCCGAAGGTGGAGCTGAGAGCGAGTGACCTGTAGCCAGAGGAGTGTGCTGTGCCGAGGACCAGGTGAAGCCGAAGCGCTGAAGGACCTGCTGTACCATGTGTGACTGAGTCAGTGTGATGGTGCGGCGTGCTCTGTCCCGGGTGATCCGCAAGCCAAGATAGCTTGTCAGCTCACCCAGGTTTGTGCACGTGTGTCTCTTCTGCAGCTCCGACTTCACCAGGGCGAGAGCCTCAGTGTCAGCAGTGGCAAAGACCAAGTCGTCGACGTACACGAGGATGTAGAACGGCGGCAGCGAAGTGTCGGTGCTGAGAAACAGCGACGGGTCAGCAGTCGACGGAGCAAACCCAAGAGCCGCAAGTGTCGTCCTCAGTGTGTCGTGCCACTCACGTGGCGCCTGGCGGAGACCGTAGACCGGCCGTCTGAGGCTCCACTGGGTACCAGGAGGGAACGACCCAGTGAAGCCAGGTGGGCGGCGCAGCCAGATCTCCTCGTGCAGGCTGCCCTGTAAGAAGGCTGTGCTGAAGTCAAGAGAGTGAAGCTCGTAGTCACGCTGAGCGGCAACGTGCAGCAGCACCCGAAGAGTGGTCATCTTCGGGGTGGGGGAGAAGGTCTGGAAGAAGTCTACTCCCTCTCGCTGACTGAAACCTCGTGCAACGTAACGCGCCTTGAAGGCAGGCGGAGAACCTGGCGGCCGCTTCACCCTGAAAATCCACATGCCACTGACGATGTTCGCCCCAGGTGGGGGAACCTCGTCGACGTAGGTGCCTGTGGACTTCCAGGATGCCATCTCTGCGTCCATGGCTGTCTGCCACTGAGAGGAGTACTCACCCGCGATCGCCTCAGCGTAAGAGCGCGGGGTCAGGATGTCTGGAGCATCCGGGTCTCCCTCAGGGGCAAGCAGCATGGACACGAGATGAGGCGCAGCGGCTGCAAGACACTCAAGGTCCTCCTGCCTGTCCTCAAGGACGTCCGTGCCAAGAGCACACTCACCCCCGACGGACGGAGGACAGACAGACTCAGACTCAGCAACAAGACTAGCGGCGTAGTCTAGACGACAGGCAGCAGCAAAGTCAACAAGCTCAGCAACTAAGGCAGACGTAGCAGCAGACTCAAACGACGGGTCAGTGACAACAGTGGCTAGCAGACGCGTGACAGTAGGGTGCTCAGCACGAAACCGGTCAGACTCGGGGTCCGCAACGACAGGCAGAGAAGACGCAGGAGGGGACGGCAGAGGAACACGCTGTGGAGGAGAGGAAGAACGACGGACTACGAGGTGGGTGTCGGGGACAGCCGGCAGACGCGGACGAGGAACACGACGACCGGAACGACCAGAACAGATAGGCGAGACAGGACGCAAAGCAGGCTCACGACGCTCAGTAAGACTCCCTAGCTGCTCAGTGTAAGGAGAAGGAGCAGGCAGCGGTGAGCCAGGCTGTAACGGAAGACCGGTAGACGAAGGGAGACTAAGAACCTGGCGAAGCACAGAGTCAGGCGGTGGCTGAGACGACGGAGACGGTGGAGCGAAGAACAGGCGCGGCTGTGCAGTGACACCAGCACCAGCAGCTCCAGTACCCCCAGCAGCTCCAGCACCTCCAGCAGCTCCAGAACCTCCAGCGCCAGCACCCTCAGCAGCTCCAGAACCTCCAGCTCCAGCGCCACCAGCGCCAGTACCTCCAGCAGCCACAGAACCCTCAGCGCCAGCTCCTCCAGGACCAGCTCCACCAACAGCAGCACCCCCAGAACCGGCACCTCCAGTCCCAGGGTCTCCAGCCTCAGTGCCTCCAGCAGCAGCACCCTCAGGCTCAGCACCTCCAGCCCCAGCAGCTCCAGTACCTCCAGTACGAGCACCTCCGGGACCAGCACCACTCCCAGCTCCAGTGACGGCAGCAGAAGTACCTCCAGCGGCAAAGCCCCGAGCTCCAGAAGCGCGACCCTGACGCCGACCGTACCACTCGTGCAGCTGCTGCGAGGTGAGAGGCACACGCGGACGAAGGCGGCTACTCCAAGGAAGCCGCGCAACAGCAGACTCAGAACCCTCAGCGCCAGAACCCGCAGCAGCTCCAGAACCTCCAGCGCCAGCACCTTCAGCAGCTCCAGAACCTCCAGCTCCAGTGCCACCAGCGCCAGCACCTCCAGCAGCTCCAGAACCTCCAGGTCCAGCACCCTCAGCAGCTCCAGAATCCCCAGCAGAAACAACTCCAGTGGCAGAGTCACCAGCTCCAGCACCTCCCGCAGCAGGGCCCCTAGCTCCAGCAGCGCGACCCTGATGGCCAGCGTACCACTCAAGCAGCTGCTGTGGGGAGAGAGGGAGTCGACGACGAGAGTGCAGCGGCGAGGCACCAGCGGAGCGACTACGGAGACGGCCGCTCCAGGGAGACTGCTCACCAGACGCCTCAGCGCCCCCAGGCTCAGCACCCCCAGACTCCTCACACCTAGGCTCAGCACCTCCAGTCTCCGCACCCCCAGGCTCCGCACCTCCAGGCTCCGCACCCCCAGGCTCAGCACCCCCAGAAGCAGCACCCCGAGCAGGACCACCCTCAGCAGGACCCGAGTCACCAGTGACCTCAACCGGCGCAGTCAAGGGAGGAGGGTCTACCTGAGACACACCTGAAGGAGCAGGACCGGGAGCGGGGAGGGGGTCTACCTGGGGAGCACCTGGAGCGAGGAAGAGCGGCGGGGGGGGGAGAGGGGCAGTGCGGTAGGGGAAGAGACGGTAAAAGGGAACCGACTCGTCGAACGTGACGTCCTGAGAGGGGAAGATACGGCGCGAGGTGGGGTGGTAAAACTGCCAACCAGGCGCGTCAGGGACAAAGCCAAGGAAGACACAGGGAACAGCTCGGGCGGAGAGCTTGTCCGCGGTGGTATCGCGGACAAAGGCACGAGCACCCCAGATCCGGAAACGCGACGCATCGCCAACCTTCCCTGTCCACAGCAGTGTGGGCGAGGTCTCCGGCAAAGAGACATGGGGCCAGAGGTTGAGCTGATGCGCGGCGTACCGGACCGCAAACGGCCACAGAAAATGGGGGGCAGCCGCATGGATCATGGAGGTACGAGCGACCTCCATGACTAAGCCAATGCGGCGCTCAGCAACCCCATTTTGCTGCGGAGAGGCCGGAAGCGTGAACGTCTGGCGGATGCCGTGCTCCGCACAGTAGGCTGCCAAGAGGTCTGAGGAGAACTCACCACCTCTGTCAGAGTGCAGACGCATGACAAGAAAGTCCGACTGGAACCGCTCGCGGAGCTGGAGACGAACAGCGCGGATCCAGGGGATCAAAACATCAGGGACCTCCCCCTTGCTGCGCAAGGGGAAGACCGTGGTGTAACGCGTGCAGTCGTCGACGACCAGCAGGAAGTACCGCTCGTGGCCCTGTCCACGGACGCGGGCTGGGCCCCACACGTCCAGGTGGAGAGTCTGCAGGGGAGCCTCTGTGGGAGGGAACGAGGAGGAGTGAGGAGCGGCGCGCTGCCGCCCCTCGACACAGGGAAGACAGGGAGGAGCAGGCGAGGGTGGTAGAGGAGGCAGAGTCTCTGGAAGTCCAGAAACAAGGAAACGGCGGTGCATGCTACGAAGGCGCTGCACCGAGGGGTGACCAAGGCGGTGGTGCCAAAGGAGGGTCTGGTGCGACAGAGCGCGACACGAGCAGGGGGCCGCTAGCTGACCTGACGCAGACGCAGACGCAGACGCAGACGCAGACGCAGCTACCTGAGGGGACACAGTGGTCAGTGTGTACAGACTCGAGCCAGGCTCACGGGTGAACGTGGCCAGGTGCCGACCAGTCCGGGAGCACGTACAGTGTGTCACACGCTGACCTCCAGGGGTGAACTGGTCAACCCACACATCCTGTAGGTCAGCTCCACTCACCAAGTTCGTAGAGAACGAGGGGAGGTGAAGACCTGACAGGGAGCCAGACGGGACCGCCGGACACGGCAGGACCGTGGAGGAGTGCGCAAGGACTGGACCCCCAGAGGGGTCTGCCAGGGAGACTGCAACCGGCCGACGGAGCGGCGTGAGTGTGGTGCTGTCGCAAAAGAAGGAGCGGGAAGCACCTGAGTCAAGTGTGAAGGTGTACACGGCCTCAGCAGGCGCAGTACCAGAGAGAGCAGACTCACCAGCACCTGGAGCAGCAGCCTCACCAGTACCTAGAGCAGGAGACGCACTAGCACCTAGAGCAGCAGCCTCACCAGCACCTAGAGCAGCAGGCTCTATACCTGGGTCAGGTGGTACGCACAGGGAACAGGCACGGTCAGCACTAGTAGGCAATGCATACATGGCAGTGAGAATAGCATTATAGTCAAGAGCAAAGATATCTACTCTCTGTCCAAGCAACTCCAGCCAGGTGGGGAGCTCAGCCTCGTCGCCAAACTCGGTACGCCAGGCGTCGCTCAGACGGGCGAAGCAGCGGGACTGTGTGTGACCAAGTGTCCCGCAAGCCTGACCGGTCCGATCACCTGTGCGAATGACGTACGGGCAGCGAACGGTACTCAAAGACCCTCTACTCTGAGCGTACCACTCGTGAAGCTGCTGGGACGTAAGTGTCTCGCGTGGACGCCGCTGCAGCTGCAGGTGGCTACTGCCAGACGCTCCCAACTGACCAGCTCCAGGGCGACAGCTACGACGGCTACCGCCACAACCCCAACTAGCGTACCACTCACGAAGCTGCTGGGGCGGGAGAGACTCGCGTGGATGTCGCTGGAGCTGCATCTGGCCACCGCCAGTAGCAGCAGTAGCAGTAGCAGTAGCCTAGCAGTAGTAACAGAAGTAGCAGCAGTAGCAGCGCGGGCAGGGCAGGCGCGGCAGGCAGGCAGGCAGGCAGGCAGGCAGGCAGGCAGGCAGGCAGGCAGACAGGCAGGCAGGCAGGCAGGCTGGCAGGCAGGCAGGCAGGCAGACAGGCAGGCAGGCAGGCAGGCTGGCAGGCAGGCAGGCAGGCAGATGGCGCGGCAGCGCGCTAACAAGGCAGGTGCTCACCAGTGGCGGGAAGAGCAGGCGCTCGCCGGGCGAGGGGCGGCGACGCGGGTCCAGGGGTGGCGTCGCGGGGTCCAGGGGCGGCTGCACGGAGTCCAGGGGCGGCTGCACCAGGGGCGGCTGCTTCAGGGGCCAGGGGCGGCTGCTCTGGGTCCAGGGGCGGCTGCTCGAGGGTCCAGGGGCGGCTGCACCAGGGGCGGCTGATTCAGGGGCCGGGGGCGGCTGCTCTGGGTCCAGGGGCGGCTGCTTCAGGGGCCGGGGACGGCTGCTCGAGGGTCCAGGGGCGGCTGCACCAGGGGCGGCTGCTGCAGGGGCCAGGGGCGGCTGCTCTGGGTCCAGGGGCGGCTGCTCCAGGGGCGGCTGCTTCAGGGGCCAGGGACGGCTGCTCTGGGTCCAGGGGCGGCTGCTCGAGGGTCCAGGGGCGGCTGCACCAGGGGCGGCTGCTTCAGGGGCCAGGGGCGGTTGCTCTGGGTCCAGGGGCGGCTGCACCAGGGGCGGCTGCTTCAGGGGCCAGGGGCGGTTGCTCTGGGTCCAGGGGCGGCTGCTCCAGGGGCGGCGTAGCTAGTACAGGGCAGTGCGCGGCAGCAGCACTGCAGCAGCAGTTCAGGCGCATCAGCTTGAGTGCAGCAGTAACACGGGCCGCGTGCGGGCCAGGCATGGGCTGTAAGGGCTGCGTGCGGGCCTGGCGCGGGCTGTACGAGCTGCGTGCGGGCCTGGCGCGGGCTGTACGAGCTGCGTGCGGGCCTGGCGCGGGCTGTACGGGCTGCGTGCGGGCCTGACGTGGGCTGTACGGGCTGCGCGACGGCCTGGCGCGGGCTGTACGGGCTTCGCGACGGGCCTACGCGGGCTGTACGGGCTTCGCGACGGGCCTACGCGGGCTGTACTGGCTGCGCGCGGGCCTGGCGTGGGCTGTACGGGCTGCGCGACGGCTTGGCGCGGGCTGTACGGGCTGTGCTCGGGCCTACGCGGATTGTACGGGCTGCGCACGGCAGAAAAGGGCAGGGCAGCGCGAAACGCTGGGCAGGGCAGAAACTAACGGTCGGGCAGGTGAAAACGAATGTGGTGGGCCCTTAATTCCGGTCCTAGGCTAGGACCGTCCTAGCTCTTAATACCATGTTAGAATACTAGGAAGTGATGATGTCATTAGGTGAAGGGGGGGTACAAGAAGAATGTCGAGAGAAATATTGTACCCCCTAGTGCTAACCCCCATACAGCCTAGATAACCTAAACATGCATATATCGTTTGACAGCTAGAACTTAGTAGCCACAGCTAGGGTTCAAGGTACTAGCATGAGTGTCGAGATAGGTGAGCAGAGGAGAAAAGGTGATTCACTAATGAGCAAGATACAAGATATAGTGGAAGGGACAAGGGAATGAGGTGCACCACCAATGTAACACCACACTAACTACTGCTACAAGCAGTTTATATAAGAAATATATTTCAACACACCCCCTAAACTGCTTGCAGCAGGAAGCTAATGCAGAGACACCCCCTGAAGGGGTACACCAAGCGCAGCAGAAGGAGAGGGCAAGTGAGGAGGAGGAGGGACTATGAGAGGAGAGGAGGTAGGAGGCGGCAGCTGAAGCTACTGGCACACGGGCGACTGGAGCAACTGGCACACATGCTACCGGAGCAAGGGCATCCGGACTACTGGAGTAACTGGCTCCGCGGCTAGACGAGCGGCTGGAGCAAGTGACCCTTGGGGGACTGGAGCAACGGGCTCATGGGCTACCGGAGCAACGGCATCCGGACTACTGGAGCTACTGGATTCATGGCGGCAACCTCCTTTCAACCTCCCCCCATTGTCCCACACCCCCTTTACACACCCCCTTCTGTATCCCTAGCGCCACTCCCTCGGCTCCCCCACACCCTCCCCCCCTCAGCGGCAGCTGCAGCAGTGGGAGAAAGAGGAGGAGCAGCAGATTACTCACACCCGCCACCCCCATACCCTCCCCCCCACGGCTGCACGCGCAGCAGGGAGAGGAAGGAGAAGGGGGGGGGCGGGGGGGGGGGGGGGGGGGTGAAGAAGCTGCCCCGCGGCTATAGAGGGGCGGCGCGCGGGTGCACGGGGCGGCGCACGGGTGCCACGAGGCGGCGCGCGGGTGCCACGGGGCGGCGCACGGGTGTAAGAAAACCGTCGCGCGCCCGGGGCGCGCGACAGGCAGGAAAATAGTCAAGCGCCCGGGGCGCGAGATTGAAAGAACAGCAGCGGAAGCGAACGGTGGGCCCATTGAGAAAGGTCCTAGGAAAGTAACCACTCTGATAGCATGTCAAAACAGTAGCTAGAACTTAGTAGCCATAGCTAGGGTTAAAGGTACTAGCATGAGTGTCGAGATAGTTGAGCAAAGGAGAAAATGTGATTCACTAATGAGCAAGATACAAGATATAGTGGAAGGGACAAGGGAATGAGGTGCACCACCAATGTAACACTACACTAACTACTGCTACAAGCAGTTTATATAAGAAATATATTTCAACAGGCAGTTGGCTGGTGGATGGGATATATGGGCGAAGCAGGCTGACATGGAATGACAGGCTGACGTACCAGTCAGCAGGGAGGAGGAGGTGGGCGGTGACGGGGGTGATCATGTGGCTAATGCGAAATGGCCCGCAATAACGGGGGCGGAGTTTTGGAGTGATGGGTAGGCGGAGGTTTTGAGTATCGAGTAGCACGAGGTCGTCAGGCTGGTAAGTGACGGGTCGGCGGTGGCGGTCGGCATTACGCTTAGCGATGATGTTCGATTTTTTTATTGCGTCTGCTGCTCGGGTCCGTGCTGCTTGTAAAATCTCTGCGAACTGTTGCGCGTGTGGCACCGGGTTGTCGGGATTCGGAGTCATGGGTACTGTGGGGTCTTGTCCGTAGTTCAGGTAAAACGGTGACTGTTGGGTCGTGGCAGATGGCGAGTTGTTGTACGCGAACTCGATGAGTGGCAGCTGCTGTTCCCATGTGGTCGGGTCGTCGCACGTGGCTCGAATCAACTGCTCCATGGTTTGGTTTGTCCGTTCTGTCTGTCTGTCTGTTTCGGGGTGGTACGAAGAACTGAATTGTAGTCGCGTGCCGAACTGCTGCCATAGGTTCCGCCAGAAGTTGCTGATGAATTTCATATCACGATCGCTGATGATTGATGCTGGTATCCCGTGCAGTCGAACGACGGTGGAGATGAAGAGGCGGGCTGTTTCTTCGGCTGTGATTGGTTTTTTTGCAGGCTGCGAAATGTGCCATTTTCGTCAACCGATCGACGACGACCAGGATTGCGTCATTCCCACTTGCTCCAGCCGGTAACCCCGTGACGAATTCCATCGTCACCTGCTGCCAAGCATGTCAGAAGTAAGAACGAGAATGAATGAACTAGCAGCAAGATGGGTACAAGTAGGAAACCCTAATTGGATTGTACCCCATATGGGCTACCCCACTATAGCCTACACAATAAGCAGCATATAAGTTTGACACACCCCCATAGGCAAAGTGGGGGAGAACAAGAGGTCACAAGACCGGTCAAGAAAAGCAAAGCAAGCTCAGGGTGGATCACGAAGTCACCATGCATTCTGAGCACAAACAAATGGCCACAAGGCCAGTTCACATGCAGAGTTATATAAAGGAGAACAAGCAGTACAGTGATCACAGCCTAGCAAGTGTAAGCAAGCAGGTATAAGTATATAGATCACAGTACAAGCAAGGTCAAGAAGTGAGCAAGTGAGGCCAAGTAGGCACAAGGCCTAGAACAGTACAGAAACGCTGATGATCACAAGGCTGAAGTGCCTTGGTGAAGATATCAGCAGTGTTGGCCCGAGAGGCCATGTAAACAAGACGAAGCTGACCACGCTGCTGCAACTCTCGAGCAAGGAAGTAGCGCAGAGCGATGTGCTTCGTTCTGTGCTCCAGTTTGTGCTCCTGACACAAGGCAATCATGGCCTTGTTGTCGACATACAGAACTGGAGGAGAACGAGGCGGCTCTCCCAAGTCGGTCAGCAGGTAGGTGAGCCAGCGTAACTCCTGTGCAGCCATGGCCCCTGCATAGATCTCAGCCTCGCAACTGGAACTGAGAACAGAAGACGAGCGGGTAGACCGCCAAGAAACAGAGCCGGAGCCAAGGCTGAAAGTGTAACCCTGTGACAATCACTGCGTAGCCAAGTCGTCAACCCAAGAAGCGTCTGCGTGTCCAGTGAGGACAACATGAACCCGTCCTCCAAGCACGAGCCCCATGCCCGACGTATTGCACAAGTAGAGCATCACCCTCTTAGCGGCCTTCCAGTGCTCTTGTAGGTGTCTCCCGGGCGCAACGTAGCGTGCCAGGATGCTAAGAGGGTAAGCAAGGTCAGGTCGAGTGCAGGTCATCAGGTACATGAGGCAGCCCACAAGCCCTGGATACGGGCCACTCGGCTCTACGGACTCATCCGAAGGCAGAGCTGAGAGCGAGTGACCGCTAGGCAGAGGAGTGGACTGTGGCGAGGAGTACTGGAAGTCGAAGCGCTGAAGGACCTGTTGCACCATGTGTGACTGAGTCAAGGTAATGGTGCGCTGTGCTCTGTCCCGGGTGATCAGCAAGTCAAGATAGCTGCGTAGCTCACCCAGGTCTGTGCACGTGTGTCTCTTCTGCAGCTCCAACTTCACTAGGGCCAGTCCGGCAGTGTCAGCAGTGGCAAAGACCAAGTCGTCGACGTACACGAGGATGTAGAACGGCGGCAGAGAAGTGTCGGTGCGTAGAAACAGCGACGGGTCAGCAGTCGAAGGAGCAAACCCAAGAGCCGCAAGTGTCGTCCTCAGTGTGTCGTGCCACTCGCGAGGCGCCTGGCGGAGACCGTAGACTGGCCGCCGGAGGCTCCACTGGGTACCTGCAGGAAACGACCAAGTGAAGCCAGGTGGGCGGCGCAGCCAGATCTCCTCGTGCAGGCTGCCCTGTAGGAAGGCTGTGCTGAAGTCAAGAGAGTGAAGCTCGTAGTCACGCTGTGCGGCAACGTGCAGCAGCACCCGAAGAGTGGTCATCTTCGGGGTAGGGGAGAAGGCCTGGAAGATGTAAACTCCCTGTCGCGCTGACTGAAGCCTCGAGCAACGTAACGCGCCTTGAAGACAGGTGGAGAACCCGGCGGCCGCTTCACCCTGAAAATCCACATGCCACTGACGATGTTCGCCCCAGGTGGGGGAACCTCCTCGACGTAGGTGCCTGTGGACTTCCAGGAAGCCATCTCTGTGTCCATGGCTGTCTGCCACTAAGAGGAGTAGGGACCCTCTATTGCCTCTGCATAAGAGCCCGGGGTCGGGATGTCTGGTGCATCCGGGTCTCCCTCAGGTGAAATCAGCATGGACACGAGATGAGGTAAAGCAGCTGCAAAACACTCAAAGTCCTCCTGCCTGTCCTCCAGGACGTCCGTGCCAAGAGCACTCTCACCCCCGACGGACGGAGGACAGAGAGACTCAGACTCAGCAACAAGACTAGCGGCGTAGTCGAGGCTACAGGCGGCAGCAAAGTCAACAAGCTCAGCAACTAGAGCAGACGCAGCAGTGGACTCAAACGAAGGGTCAGTGACAACAGTGGCAAGAAGACGCGTGACAGTAGGATTGGCAGCACGAGCAAGGTCTGACGGCGGGTCAGCAACGTCAGGAAGAGAGGACGCAGGAGGAGACGACAGAGGGACACGATGTGGAACAGAGGAAGGACGAAGTGCCATATGGTGCGTGCTTGGGACAGGAGGAGGACGCGGACGCGGAACACGACGACCAGTGCGAACAGCGCGAACAGGGGATGCAGGACGAGACTCAGGCTCACGACGCTCCGCAAGACCCCCTGTCGGCCTAGTGTAAGGAGAAGGAGCAGGGAGTGGGGAGGCTGGCTGTAACTGCGACTGCGACTGGTCAGGCGGTGGACACAGTAAGGGAGGAGTAGGGCCAGTAGAAGGCGGGAGACCAAGAACTTGCTGAAGCAGTGGAACGAAGTACGGTCGCGGCCGCACAGTGTCTCCAGAACCAGCACCGACAGCACCAGCACCCCCAGCTCCAGGGTCTCCAGCTCCAACACCTGCAGTACCACCAGCTCCAGCACCTCCAGCAGCTTCAGCTCCAGTAGTACCTCCAGCTCCAGCAGCTCCAGGACCTCTAGTACGAGCACCTCCGGGACCAGCGACTCTAGCACCTCCAGCACCTCCAGAACCAGCAGCTCCAGCACCTCCGGCTCCAACGCCCACAGCACCACCAGCACCAGCAGCTCCAGTACCTCCAGTACGAGCACCTCCGGGACCAGTGGCTCCAGCAACTCCAGCAGCTCCAGCTCCAACGCCGGCAGCACCTCCAGCTCCAGCAGCTCCAGTACCTCCAGCTCTAAGGCCTCCAACGCCAGGCCCCCCAGCTCCAGCAGCGCCGCTCCGAAGGCTCCGGCGCCTAGCAAACCACTCGCGCAGCTGCGGTGGAGAGAGAGGCTCCCGTCGTGATGAGGGACCTGTGGAACCTCCAGCAGTCTCCGCATCCCCAGGCTCAGCACCCCCAGTCTCAGCAACCGCAGGCTCAGCACCCCCAGGCTCAGCACCCCCAGGCTCAGCACCCCCAGACTCAGCAACCTCAGGCTCAGCACCCCAAGGCTCCGCACGCTCAGGCTCAGCACCCCCAGCAGCACCACCCCTAGCAGCAGCACCAAAGTCGACCGCGACCTTGACAGGCTCGACAGGGTCTACCTGAGACACACCTAAGGGAGCAGGACCCTGAGGGGGGAGGGGGTCTACCGGAGGAGGACCTGGTGCGAGGAAGAGCGGCAGGGGGGGGGAGAGGGGCAGTGCGGTAGGGGAAGAGACGGTAAAAGGGAACCGACTTGTCAAACGTGACGTCCTGAGAGGGCAGGACACGGCGCGAGGTGGGGTGGTAAAACTGCCAGCCAGGCGCGTCAGGGGGGAAACCAAGGAAGACACAGGGAATGGCGCGAGCGGAGAGCTTGTCCGCGAACGTATCGCGGACAAAGGCACGAGAACCCCAGACCCGGAACACCGACGCATCGCCAACCTTCCCCGTCCAACGCAGTGTAGGCGAGGTCTCCGGCAAAGAGACACGGGGCCAGAGGTTGAGCTGATGCGCAGCGTACCGGACCGCAAACGGCCACATAAAATGGGGGGCAGCCGCATGGATCATGGAGGTACGAGCGACCTCCATGACTAAGCCAATGCGGCGCTCAGCAACCCCATTATGCTGCGGAGAGGCTGGAAGCGTGAACGACTGGAGAATGCCCTCCCCACGACAAAAGTCCCACAAGAGGTCGGAGGAAAACTCACCACCTCTGTCAGAGTGCAGACGCAGGACCGGAAGGTCCGTGTGGAACCGCTCGCGGAGCTGGAGACGGACAGCGCGGATCCAAGGGATCAAAACATCAGGGACCTCACCCTTGGTGCGCAAGGGGAAGACTGTGATGTAACGCGAGTAGTCATCAACGACCAGCAGAAAGTAGCGCTCGCGGCCCTGTCCACGGACGCGGGCTGGGCCCCACACGTCCATGTGGAGAGTCTGCAGGGGAGCAGTCGTCGGGGGAAACGAGGAGGAGTGAGGAGCGGCGCGCTGCCGCCCCTCGACACAGGGAAGGCAGGGAGGGGTAGGCGAGGGTGGGAGGGGAGGCAGTACCCTGGGAAGACCAGAGACAAGGACATGGGAGTGCATGCCACGGAGGCGCTGAACTAAGGGGTGACCAAGACGGTGGTGCTAAAGGAGGGTCTGGTGCGACAGAGCGCGATACGAGCAGGGGGCCGCTAGCTGACCTGACGCAGACACAGACGCAACTACCTGAGGAGACATAGTAGTCAGTGTGTACAGACTCGAGCTAGGCGCACGGGTGAACGTGGCCAGGTGCCGGCCAGTCCGGGAGCACGTACAGATCACCACACGCTGTCCTCCTGGAGTAAAGGTGTCAACCCATACATCCTGAAGGACGGCGCTGCTCACCAAGTTCGTAGAGAACGAGGGGAGGTGAAGACCTGACAGTGAGCCAGACGGAACCGCCGAACACGGGAGAACAGTGGAGGAACGTGCAAGGACTGGGCCCCCAGAGGGGTCAGCCAGAGAGACAGCAACAGGTGCAGGGAGCGGTGTGAGTGCGGTACTGTCGCGAAAGAAACAACGGGAAGCACCTGAGTCAAGTGTGAAGGTGTGTTAGGCCTTAGCAGGCGCAGTACCAGAGAGAGCAGACTCACTAACACCTAGAGCAGCAGACTCACCAACACCTAGAGCAGCAGCCTCTATACCTGGGTCGGGCGGCATACACAGGTAACAGTCACCCTCAGCACTAACAGTCAATGCATACATGGCAGCAAGGATAGCATCATAATCAATAGCAAAGATATCCACAACCTGCCTAAGTAGCTCTGCCCAGTGGGGGAGCTCAGTCGCGTCGGGAAACTCTGCGCGAAAGGCGTCCGTAAGACGGGAGAAGCAGCGGTGCTGTGTGTGAGGCTGCCCGCATGTCTGACCAGAGCGGTCACCTGTGCGAATGACATACGGGCAGCGACCACTACCCCCAGACGCCCCACGCTGAGCAAACCACTCACGAAGCTCCTGGGGCGAAGGGGTCTCACGCTGACGCTGCTGCTGCTGTCTCTGACCACCGCCAAAGCCTCCCCTCTGACTGGTACCACCACGGCCGACACCACTGCCGCCGCCTCCACTCCCACCGCCGCCACCACTGCCGCCTCCACTACTCCCACTACCGCAACCACTGCCGCCACCTACGCCTCCACTCCCACCACCACTCCCTCCGCCACCATCGCCACCCCCACCGCCTCCACCACCCCCACCACCGCCTCCACCGCTGCCACCCCCACCGCCCCTGCCTCCCCTGCCCATGCCGCTGCGGCGCATCCCACTAGGGGCAGACGCAGCTGCTACCTCCTCAGCACGAAGGTAGTCAACAGGTGCAGCAGAGGCGACTGAGGGGACCAGGGGGGAGGGCGAACACCCTTCAAAGAAGGGAGTACGAGGAGTGCCACGAGAAGCGCCTACAGCAACTATGCTAGTCTCAGCTGCTAGGAGGTGCTTCTCGAGTAGGTCGACAGTGAGGTCGGTGGGGTCAAGGGCTAGAAGGAGGTCCCTGACAGCGCTAAGAGAGTCAGGGAGGCGGGTGACTATGAAGTAGAGAGTGATGTACATGGGAGGAGGGTTCTTGGTGAGAAACTCGGCGGGAAGCGCAGCGCGGTAGCGAGTGTCACTAGTGCGAAGGTGAGTGACAAGGTCGGCTACTGTGGCAAAGGCGGACAGCTCTGGGAACAGGTAGGGCAGGAGAAGGCGGCCTAGAGCAGCAGTGGCTGGGGAGGAGTAACGAGCGACTACAGCGTCGTACAGGGCCCTAGCTGTCTTGTGATGGCCAAAGTGAGCGCGTTCGGCTAGTGGCAGGTGGTTGCAAACAACTAGGCGAGCAGCAGCGTCACGGGTAAGCCACTGTGAGCGAGTCGCACTGTCAGCTGTGACGGAAGGGGCGAGAGAGGCGCCAGACGTGAGGTCAAACAGTGAAACTCCGTCCTTGGAATCGCTCAGTAAGTACAGCTGTAAGTCGTCGAGACACGCATCGAACTCTATCGGGCGGCCCTCCGGATCAAAAGTGAGGACACTGAGCGTGGCCATCGTGGGCAGAGCAGTCGGGCGCGCTAGTAGCAGAGCAGCACGCAGGCAGGGCAAGGCAGGCGAGCACGCTAGCACCATAGGGCGACGCAGCGGCGAGCGGCACGCAAGCAGCAGGAGAGGGCGGCGCAGCAGCGAGTTGTGCGCGGCAGGGCAGGGCGCGCGGCGGCGCGGCGCGCGGGCAGGGCAGGACAGCGCGGCGGCGCAGCGCGCGGGCAGGGCAGGGCGTGCGACGGCGCGGCGCGCGGGCAGGGCAGGGCGCGCGGCGGTGCGGCGCGCGGGCAGGGCAGGGCGCTCGGCGGCGGCGCGACGCGCGGGCAGGGCAGGGTGCGCGGCGGCGCGGCGCGCGGGCAGGGCAGGGCGCTCGGCGGCGGGCGGCGCGCGGGCAGGGCAGGGCGCGCTGCGGCAGGCAGCGCGCGGGCAGGGCGACGCGGCGGAGCGGCGCGCGGGCAGGGCGACGTGGCGGCGCGGCGCGCGGGCAATGCAGGGTGCGCTGCGGCAGTCGGCGCGCGGGCGCGGCGGCAGACGGCGCGCGGGCAAGCAGGGCGCGCTGCAGCAGGCGGCGCACGGGCAAAGCAAAGCAAAGCGCGCTGCTGCGGGCGGCGCGCGGGCAGGACAGGGCGTGCGTAGGCAGCGCGACGCAGGGCAGGGCAGGGCGTGCGTAGGCAGAGCGACGCAGGGCAGGGCAGGGGGCGCGACGGGTGGGGTAGCGCTACTCGGTGGGCCCTAAAAAACCGGTCCTAGCCTAGGACCTGCTATGAAACCATGTCAGAAGTAAGAACGAGAATGAATGAACGAGCAGCAAGATGGGTACAAGTAGGAAACCCTAATTGGGTTGTACCCCATATGGGCTACCCCACTATAGCCTACACAATACGCAGCATATAAGTTTGACAAAGCACGCTCTGGGGGTGGTATCGGCTGCAACTGTCCTGCCGGCCGTTTTCGTGATGACTTCATAAGCTGGCAGGTGGGACACGATGCCACGTGTCGTTGCACGTCGGTCAGCATTTCGGGCCAGTAGTAATACCGCTGCAGCTGCTGCCGTGTTTTCTCTACTCTGAAATTTCCTGAGGTAACCCCGTCGTGTGCCTCCTGTAATAACAGCTCCCTTAGTAAAGAGTAGCCCAGTACCCAGATGCGGTCGGTGCCGGTTTTACGTAATAAACCCCCTTTGCTGCTGCGAAATGCTGCGAATTTCCACATGTGAAGAACGGGTCGGTTTGATAGCCGTGGGTAAATAGTCCTGTTAGTAGCGGGCTGGTCTGGGCGAGTAGTATGGCGTGGATTAAGGCAGTGGGGCGGGTCAGTGCGTCGGCAATGTTTAATGCCCCTTTTTTGTAGGTGAGCGTGTAGTGGAAGTTTGACTCGAGGAAATCGAGCCAGCGGATCTGTCGTGGGTTGAGGTGGGGCTGTGCACGTAGATACTGTTGTGATTTGTGGTCTGTCTGTACTGTCACGTCTGCGCCGGTCAAGTAACAGCGCCATACTTTGAACGCATGCACGATCGCGAGCATTTCGCGGTCGTGTATCGGGTAATTCTTCTCGGGCGGATGCTGAGAAGAAACAAGGAATGAATGAACTATGAATGAATTGGGTACAAGTACTAACCCTAATTGGGTTGTACCCCTTATGGGCTACCCCACTATAGCCTACACAATATGCATGAGCTATAATGTTCTGACACACCCCCATAGGCAAAGTGGGGGAGAACAAGGGGTCACAAGACCAGTCAAGCAAAGCAAAGCAAAGCAAAGCAAGCTCAGGGTGGATCACAAAGTCACCACACATTCCGAGCACAAGTTCAAGGCCACAAGGCCAGTTCACATGCAGGAGTACATATATATAAAAGGACTAGACAAGCAAGAGCAGGTATATATATATGTAACAGTACAAGCAAGGTCAAGAGGTAAGCAAGTGAGGCAAGGTAGGCACAAGGCCCAGCTGAGTACAGAAGCGCTGATGGTCACAAGGCGCAAGCGCCTTGGTGAAGATATCAGCAGTGTTGGCCTCAGAGGCCACGTACGCAAGACGCAGCTGACCACGCTGCTGCAGCTCACGAGCAAGAAAGTAGCGGAGAGCAATGTGCTTCGTTCTGTGCTCCAGTCGCTGCTCCCGACACAAGGCCAGCATGGCCTTGTTGTCTACGTACAGCACTGGAGGAGAACGAGGCGGCTCTCCGAGGTCAGTCAGCAGGTAGGTGAGCCAGCGAAGCTCCTGTGCAGCCATGGCTCCTGCGTAGATCTCAGCCTCACAACTGGAGCCGAGAACAGAAGACGAGCGAGTAGCCCGCCACGAAACAGAGCCGGAACCAAGGCTGAAGGAGTAACCCTGTGACGACCGCTGCGTAGCCTGGTCGTCAGCCCTAGAAGCGTCTGCGTGCCCAGTAAGGACCACTGGACTCTGCCCTCCAAGCACAAGCCCCATGCCCGACGTACTGCACAAGTAGCGCAACACCCTCTTCGCTGCAGCCATGTGCTCCGGTCTGTGTCTCCCAGGAGCAACATAGCGTGCGAGAATGCTAAGAGGGTATGCAAGGTCAGGTCGAGTGCAGGTCATCAGGTACATGAGGCAGCCAACAAGCTCTGGGTACGGGCCACTCGACTCTACGGACTCATCCGAAGGCAGAGCTGAGAGCGAGTGGCGAGTAGGCAGAGGAGTGGCCTGAGGCGAGGAGTACGTGAAGCCGAAGCGCTGAAGGACCTGCTGCACCATGTGTGACTGAGTCAGGGTAATGGTGCGGCGTGCTCTGTCCCGAGTGATCTGCAAGCCAAGGTAGCTGCGCAGTTCACCCAGGTCAGTGCACGTGTGTCTCTTCTGCAGCTCGGACTTCACGTGGGCGAGTCCAGCAGTGTCAGCTGTGGCAAAGACCAAGTCGTCGACGTACACGAGGATGTAGAACGGCGGCAAAGAAGTGTCGGTGCGCAGAAACAGCGACGGGTCGGCAGTAGAGGGAGCAAACCCAAGAGCCGCAAGTGTAGTCCTCAGTGTGTCGTGCCACTCACGCGGTGCCTGGCGGAGACCGTAGACTGGCCGCCGTAGGCTCCACTGGGTGCCAGGAGGAAAAGACCCAGTGAAACCAGGTGGGCGACGCAGCCAGATCTCCTCGTGCAGGCTGCCCTGCAAGAAAGCAGTGCTGAAGTCAAGAGAGTGTAACTCGTAGTCACGGTGAGCAGCTACGTGCAGCAGTACCCGAAGAGTGGTCATCTTCGGGGTGGGAGAGAAGGTCTGAAAGTAGTCAACTCCCTGCCGCTGACTGAAGCCACGAGCCACGTAACGCGCCTTGAAGACAGGCGGAGAACCCGGCGGTCGCTTCACCCTGAAAATCCACATGCCACTGACGATGTTCGCCCCAGGAGGGGGAACAGCGTCAACGTAGGTGCCTGTGGACTTCCAGGAAGCCATCTCTGCGTCCATAGCTGCCTGCCACTAAGAGGAGTAGGGACCCTCTATCGCCTCCGCGTAAGAGCGCGGAGTCGGGATGTCAAGTGCATCCGGGTCTCCCTCAGGGGTAAGCAGTACGGACACGAGATGAGGTGAAGCAGCGGCCAAGCACTGGAACTCCTCCTGCCTGTCCTCAAGGACGTCCGTGCCAAGGGCACACTCACCCCCGACGGACGGAGGACAGACAGACTCAGACTCAGCAACAAGACTGGCGACGTAGTCTAGGCGACAGCGAGCAGCAAAGTCGACGAGCTCAGCAACTAGGGCAGACGCAGCAGTGGACTCAAAGGAAGGGTCAGTGACAACAGTAGCAAGGAGACGCGTGACAGTAGGACTGGCAGCACGAAGAGAGTCCGACTCCGGGTCGGCAAGAGCAGGAAGAGAAGACTCAGGAGGAGAAGGCAAAGGGGCACGCAGAGGAGCAGTGGACGGACGCAGAGACATCCGGTGCGTGCCAGGGACAGGAGGAGGACGCTGACGCGAACCGCGACCACTAGCGCGAGCAGCACGGACAGGCGACGCAGGGCGAGACGCAGGCTCACGACGCTCAGCAAGACCTCCAGTAGGACCAGTGTAGGGAGACGGAGCAGGCAGTGGGGAGGCCGGCTGTAACTGTAACTGCGACGGGACAGGCTGTGGACACTCTAAGGGAGGAGGAGGACCAGTAGAAGACGGGAGACCAAGAACCTGCTGAAGGAGCGGAACGAAGTACGGCCGAGGCCGCGCGGCGACTCCAGACACAGCAGGGACAGCACCAGCACCCCCTGTGGCAGCACCAGCACCAGTAGCAGCTCCAGCTCCAGTACCCCCAGTAGCACCAGCAGTACCCCCAGCAGGACCGCCTCCAGGACCGACAGCAGTAGCCTCCGCGCCAACACCCGCAGCAGCTCCAGCTCCAGAAGTACCCGCAGGTCCAGCAGCTCCAGTACGCCCAGTACGAGCACCTCCGGGACCCGTGGCACCAGCTCCCTCAGCAGCAACAGAAACTCCAGTACCCGCAGCTCCTCCAGCTCCAGCAGCTCGCCTCCAGCGCCGGGCAAACCACTCACGCAGCTCCTGTGGAGAGAGTGGCTCCCGGCGAGAAGAAGCACCCGGAGAACCGCCAGGCACAGCACCAGCAGGCCCAGCTCCCTCAGGCTCCGCACCCCCAGGCTCAGCACCTCCAGGCTTAGCACCCCCAGGCTCAGCACCCCCAGGCGTAGCACCCCCAGACTCAGCACCCCCAGGCTCAGCACCCCCAGTCGTAGTACCCTCAGGCACAGCACCCCCAGGCGTAGCACCCACACGCTCAGCACCCCCAGAGTCAGCACTCCCAGGCTCAGCACCCTCAGCAGCACCAGAGTCACCAGCGACCTCGACAGGCTCAACAGCGTCTACCTGGGACACACCTGAAGGGGCAGGACCCTGAGGGGGGAGGGGGTCTACCGGGGGGGGACCTGGTACAAGGAAGAGCGGTGGCGGGGGGGGGGGACGGAGTGCGGTAGGGGAAGAGGCGGTAGTAGGGGACCGACTCGTCGAACGTGACGTCCTGGGAGGACAGAACACGGCGAGAGGTGGGGTGGTAGAACTGCCACCCGGGGGCGTCAGGGGGGAAACCCAGGAAGACGCAAGGAGCAGCACGAGGGGACAGCTTGTCCGCAGACAAGTCGCGGACAAACGCCCGAGATCCCCAGACACGGAACGCAGACGCATCGCCAACCTTCTCCGTCCACAGTAAAGCTGGGGAGGTCTCCGGCATGGAGACCCTGGGCTGAAGGTTGATCTGATGCGCTGCGTACCGAACCGCAAACGGCCACAGAAAATGGGGGGCAGCCGCATGCATCATGGACGTACGGGCGACGTCCATGACCATGCCAATGCGGCGCTCAGCAATCCCATTTTGCTGTGGAGAGTCCGGAAGCGTGAAGGTCTGGCGGATGCCTCGTGCACGACAGTAGGCTCGCAGAAGGCCAGAGGAGAACTCTCCGCCTCTGTCAGAGTGCAGACGCAGAACAGGAAAGTCCGAGCCGAAGCTCCGCCTGAGCTGGAGATGAGCTGCGCGGATCCAGTCGATCAACACCTCAGTGACATCACCCTTGCTGCGCAAGGGGAAGACTGTGGTGTAACGCGAGTAGTCGTCAACCACCAGCAGGAAGTAGCGCTCGTGACCCTGTCCACGGACGCGGGCCGGGCCCCACACGTCCATGTGAAGCGTCTGCAGCGGGGCCTCTGTCGGAGGAAACTGGGAGGAGTGAGGGGCAGCCCGCTGCCGCCCCTCGACACAGGGGACGCAGGTAGGGCCAGGTCCCGGAGGAAGGGGAGGGAGGGACCGGGGAAGACCAGAGACAAGGACACGGGAGGCCATGCCTCGGAGACGAAGCAGGGAGGGGTGACCAAGGCGGTGGTGCCAGAGGAGAGTCTCGTGAGACAGGAGGCGACACGAACAGGGGGCAGACTCAGGACCAGACCTGGACGCTGCAGCAAACACCTGACCCGACGCAGCTACCTGACCAGACGCAGTGACTGGAGGAGACGCAGTGGTCAGGGTGTACAGGCTCGACCCCGGCCGACGGGTAAACGTGGCCAGGTGTCGGCCTGTCCGAGCGTCCGTGCAGTGGGTCACCCGCTGACTCGCAGGAGTGAACTGGTGAACCCCCGCATCCTGTAGGTCAGCACCACTCACCAAGTTCGTAGAGAACGAGGGAAGGTAAAGACCAGACAGGGTGCCAGAGGGGGCCGCCGGACACGGGAGGACAGTGGAGAAGTGAGCAAGGACAGGACCCCCAGAGGGGTCTGCCAGAGAGACTGCAACTGGCCGGTCAAGCGGCGTGAGTGTGGTGCGGTCTCGAAAGAAGGAGCGAGAAGCCCCCGAGTCAAGGGTGAAGGTGTGGGAGGCCGAAGCCGACGCAGAACCTGAGAGAGCAGACTCACCAGCACCTGAGGGAGCAGACGCACCTAGAGCAGCAGCCTCGCTAGCACCTAGAGCAGCAGCCTCACCAGTACCTAGAGCAGCAGTCTCAATGCCCGGGTCGGGCGGAAAACACCGGTAACAGTCACCCTCATCACTAATAGTCACAGTATACACGGCAGCAAGAATAGCATCAAAGTCAAGGTCAAAGACAGCTACACCCGCCCTAGACAGCTCACCCCAGCGGGGGATCTCAGTGGCCTCAGGGAACTGGTGACGCCAAGCGTCCGTCAGGCGGCCAAAGCAGCGCTGGGTGGAGTGCGCACCCCCGCACTGCTCACCCGCGCGGTCGCCGGTGCGTAGGACGTAGGTGCACGGGCCAGTACCCCCACCCCTCTGGCGTGCAGTGTACCACTCACGGAGCTGCTGAGGGGAGGGGATGTCACGAGTGCGCTGCTGCTGCTGCTGCTGCTGGCGCTGACCACCACCGGAGCCGCCCCTCTGTGCAGCGCCACCCCGACCAGCTCCACCTCCTCCGCCGCCTCCTCCTCCACCGCCGCCACCTCCGCTCCCACCGCCACCGCCACCGCCGCCTCCGCCTCCACTGCCGCCACCGACACCTCCGCCCCCGCCACCACTCCCACCACCACCCCCACCCCCTCCACCGCCTCCACCGCCACCTCCACCGCCCCCGCTAGCTCCTCCAGTGCCCCTGCCCCCCTTGCCCTTGCCAGGGCGACGTCTCCCGCTAGGGGTAGACGCCGCACCGACCGACTCAAGCCCAACGAGGTCGGCCGCAGCAGCAGAGGCAACAGAGGGCAAAAGGGGGGAGGGGGAACACCCCTCAAAGATGGGGGTGCGAGGGTCACCACGAGAGGCTCCTACAGCGACTATGCTCTTCTCTGCTGCTAGGAGGGACTTCTCGAGGAGGTCAACGGTGAGAGTGGTGGGGCAAACGGAGAGGAAGTGGTCCCTGACTACGCGAAGGGAGTCAGGGAGCCGGGTGACTATGTAGTAGAGGGTGATGTACATGGGGGGGGGGTTCTTGGCGCAGAACTCAGCAGGAAGCGCAGCGCGGTAGCGAGTGTCACTAGTGCGGAGGTGCGTAATGAGGTCAGCGACTGTGGGAAAGGCAGCAAGGTCAGGGAAGAGGTACGGTAGCATGAGGCGGCTCAGTGCAGCAGTGGCAGGGGAGGAGTAGCGCGCAACTACAGCGTCGTACAAGGTCTGAGCACTCTTGTACTGGCTAAAGTGCGCACGCTCAGAGGTAGGCAGGTGGCGACGCACAGCAAGACGTGCAGCAGCATCGCGAGTGGCCCACTGTGAGCGAACAGTGGCGTCGGCATCAGCAGCAGGGGCAGGAGAGGCACCAGAGGTGAGGTCAAAGAGGGAGAGACCGTCTGCCCTATCGCACTGTAGGAAAAGCTGCAGGTCATCTACCCAGACGTCAAAGTCAATGGCCCGACCCTCAGCGTCAAAGGCGAGGACACTAGGGGTAGCCATGATAGCAGTAGACTAGCAGCGCTAACAGTAGGGTGAGAGCAGTGCAGGGACAGAGGCGCTGCACTTACCGGACAGGGCGACTCGGGTGGCTCAGCTGCTCGGCGGCTCGGCAACTCGGCGGCTCGGGCGGCTCGGCGATACGGCGGCTCGGCAGCAAGCGCGGCTCGGCGACACGGCGGCTCGGGCGGCTCGGGCGGTACGGCGGCTCGGGCGGTACGGCGGCTTGGCAGGCCCGGGCGGCTCAGGTGGCGCGGCGAGGCCGCGTGGGGAGCGGCGGCGGGGCCGAGTGGAGCGGCGTCGGCGGGTGCAGTCAGCTGCGGCAGCAGCCGCGGCCCCGAGGGAGGTGGTGGCGGCTGCTGCTGGCGACGGCTGCGGCTGCTGCTGCAGGGACGGCGGCGGCCGCTGCGGTAGGGGCGGCGACAGTGGGCCGGAGAGGGCGGTGCGAGGGGCCGCGTCGCGAGGAGCCGCGGAGGGCGGCGACGGGCCGTGAAGGGGCGGCGCGAGGGGCCGCGGAGGGCGGCGACGGGCCGTGAAGGGGCGTTGCGAGGGGCCGCGGAGGGCGGCGACGGGCCGTAGGGGGCCGTAAGGGGCCGCTGAGGGCGGTGCGAGGGGCCGACGGGCGGCGCGAGGGGCCGTAAGGGGCCGTAAGGGGCCGCGCGAGGGGCCGTAAGGGGCCGTAAGGGGCCGTAAGGGGCCGCGCGAGGGGCCGTAAGGGGCCGTAAGGGGCCGACGGGCGGCACGAGGGGCCGCGCTAGGAGCCGTAAGGGGCCGTAAGGGGCCGACGGGCCGCGCTAGGGGCCGTAAGGGGCCGTAAGGGGCCGCGCTAGGGGCCGTAAGGGACGGCGCGAGGGGCCGTAAGGGGCCGCTAAGGGCGACGCGAGGGGCTGTGAGGGGTCGTGAGAGGGCGCGACTGTGGGAGCGAAGCGCGCTCCAGGCAGGAAAAAAAATTTCGTGGTGGGCCCTAGGAAGCGTTCCCACTAGGGAACCTGCTCGATACCATGAGAAGAAACAAGGAATGAATGAACTATGAATGAATTGGGTACAAGTACTAACCCTAATTGGGTTGTACCCCTTATGGGCTACCCCACTATAGCCTACACAATATGCATGAGCTATAATGTTCTGACAGATGCAGTTTTCGTGACTCGTATGTGATGGGCTGTAAACCGTTGTCGAAATCCTGTAGCAGTACGGCTCCAATGGCGAGGTCACTTGCGTCTGTTACCACTTCGAATGGGCGGTGTGGGTCAGCGATGCGCAGTACGGGCGGTGAACAGAGAACATTTTTCAGGGCAGAGAAGGCAGCATTCTCGTTCTCCCCCCACGTAAAAGCGACCCCCTTCCGTAGTAAATCCGTCAGCGGAGCAGTTAATCGTGCCATGTTGGGGACGAACCGACGCACATAATTAACGAACCCTAAAAAACTCTGCAGCTCCGTGATGTTTGTCGGGGGGTGCCACGCTTTTACCGTGTCCAGCTTCTTTGGGTCGATCTCAACTCCAGCCTCCGAAATAACGTGCCCCAAAAATTCTAACCTATCCTGGAAGAACTCGCATTTGGAACCCTTGGTCAGTAGTCTGTGCTCGTCTAAAACTTTAAACACTGCTTCCAGATCTGCTAAGTGCTACTGCTTATCACGACTGTAGACTAGGATGTCGTCGAGGCAAACTATCACGCATTTATCTAAGAGCGGCCTAAACGCCTCGTTCATGGTCATCTGAAATGGCGCCAGTGCGTTGGTCAGCCCGAATGGCATCGCGGTGTACTCGAATGACCCGTACCTAGTTCTAAATGCCGTTTTTACGCAGTCTGATGGTTCGACCCTAATATGGTGGTAACCTCCTCGTAAGTCAATTTTCGAGAAGACCCGTGCTGTTCGCAGTTGATCTATCAGTTCGTCGGCGCAGGGAATGGGGTATCGCGACTTGACTGTTACCCTGTTCAGTGCTCTGTAGTCGATACACATGCGAAATCCTCTGTCTTTTTTCTGTGTGAACAGTATCGGTGCGGCGAACGGCGATGAACTCGGTCGGATGAACTTCTTTTCTAACAGGTAATCTAGTTGCTTCCTCAGTTCATCGATCTCGGGCTGTGTCAGTCGAATCTGTCGCTGTACAGTTGGCTGTGCCCCCGGTTCTAATTCTATTCGGTGATCATGCGCCCGCTGAGGTGGCAGTCCCTCTGGTAAATCGTCAGGAAAAATCCCCGGGTACCGTTTCAACAGTTCCTGTAGTTCGGGCAGTACCGCTGCCAGCAGTTTCTGAAAATCACTCGGCTGCTCTACTTCTCCTACCAATGCGATATCCACAGCGTACACGTCAGCTCTAGCGGCGACAGCCCGTTTCATTGTGATGGCGTTGACGTGGACCGTTGAAGACTCGGGCGACTGCCAGCGAGGTAGCTCGACCCAGTTTCGCACAGTGCAGCTACCCGTCGTCCAGTCGATTCGCGGATTGTAGCGTCACAGCCAATCACGTCCCAGTAAAATGTCGTGCCCATCCAGTGTCGTCGCGAGCATTTCCTGTGTAAACCCGAAGTTCCCCCCGCAGCGGACTTTTACTCTCTCCACCTTCTCCCGTATGGCCAGCGGCGTGCCGTCAACTAAGCGTGCATCTACCTCCGGTAAGCACCGACTAAGTGTCAGTTGCAGCTTTCGTGCGGTTGCAGTATTAACTAAGCTGGGACTTGATCCTCCGTCTATAAAAATCTTCACTGCTGCTCCCTGTATTTTCCCGTGAATCAGTACTGGGCAATCCGTCGCTGTACCCTCCTTATTCATCCAAGCCCGATCGATAGCGTGAATCGGTACTGTGACTCGGTGAGGGTCGGTGAGGTTGGGCGAGCAGGTTGTCTCGTCAGTAGTTGGCCTGATTTCTACTGACTGCTGGTGTTTCCCCTGCTCTGCTCCGCGGCGCCTCAGCTCCTCTGGGCATTCGCTCTTGCGATGGCCCGACCTATTGCAAGCAAAGCAGCGCCCCGTAAATGGCGCGGCAGCTGCATTCGCTGCAACAGCGTGTACAGTGGCGTGCTCGGCCGGTCCCCGAGGACGTTGTCCGCAGTAGAACCCCAGACTCGATCGGCGTATAATATCGATCTTCTCGGCGAGCGCGAGGATCTCGTTGAAGTTCGAGAGCCCGCGTAGCATAATTTCGTGCGAGATGTCCGGCTTCAGCCCTCCGACGTAACGGTCCACCCGCTCCGCTTCGTGCATGTAGACGACGTGCTCGCATAATGCAAGAAAACCGCTCGTATAGTCTTGGACCGACCCGAGTTGTCGCCAAGTACGCAGTCTCTGACGCGCTGAAATAGAAGCCGCAATCGGCTCGAAGCGCGCCCGAAGCCCTGCGCACCACGCATCCCACGTGCTGTACTGGGCGGTTTCGCATAAAAAACTCCAGATGACGGCTGGACCCGTGGGCCGTCCCTCTTGCGACGGCGGCTCGTAGGCGAGTGGCGACGTCACGATGACTCGCCACCGGGGCCCCTCAGCAGCGAAACAGCGTAGCGAAACTTCGCTGCGTCCGACTCGACGTAATTCGCGTCGAAGAAGGCGTTCATCGTGAAGACCCACGATTGAACTGTCAGACCTCCACGTTGGCTAGGATCGAAGCAGGGCGGGCGGTGTGGCTTGAGTGGCATCGGCGCCACGATGTCGTTGTTGCCACTCGTTGCGGCGAACTCCACGTGCCGACGAGCTTCGCGAGGCCCTTGTGTGCTTGGTGCAGCCCTGTTCCTCTCCATGCCAGGCATTGAGTGAGCGGCGCCATCACTGGCTACGCTTGAGCGTTGTCCCACGCTGTCATTTTGTGTCGGTGTGCCTGATAAGATGACGATTGGCTCCTCCGAGTGTGCAGGTGCATTTGCATGTGCGTGTGTTGGTGCTGGTGCATTCACCGTCGATTGCTGGCAAGCAGAGTCGCGTTCCGCCGTGAGTGTCGCAATTTCGAGCGCCGAATCTTCGAGTTGGCGCACGAGACGGTCGAGCTGCTCCTGCGTCAGTGTCTCGAGATTAATTTCGGCCATGGCGGGGGTGTCGGGCAAGCTCGACGAGAGTCTCTGTCGTGGCCATGCGTGCTTACGAGAGAGCACTTCGAGCGGCGGTGCTTGTTCGCTGAGAGACGTCTACCCCCCCCCAAAAATTGAGATAGTGGGGAAGCGAAGGTGTGGGTGCGGTCCGAGAGGAGATCGTAGGCTCTGAATACCAAGTGTTACGAGTGCAATTAAGCGATCGAGCGAGAATTGCATTATCGAAGCAAACAGTCCAATGAGCGAAGGCATGCGCGAAGAATATATAGCGAACTAGAGTGGTAACGGTAACGCGAGAAAATGGGGTGCGCTACGGGCCTAGCGCCGAGGTTGGGAAATGTCGAGGCGGAGGTCCAGAGCGCGGGTTACCAACCGAACCGTGAGGTTGGGTCGCATCGTGAACCGTGGCGGGAGTCGTAGTCAAGGCGAGTGTCGCGAGCGGGTAACGTTTCACTGTTGGGTGCCGTTGGCGGGAATGGTCTTGTACGCGGTAAGCAGGGGCGCGAAGTAAGGAAAATGATTTTTCCTTACAATTATTCAGCAATCTTGCCCATCACAAATTGATTTCACTAGCGGCATGATAAAAATGCAGGACTTCACGAATCTATGACGGTAACGAACAACCAAGTACCTACTGATACCGGGTATGCATGACCCTTCCCTTGGCGCATGGTGATTGTACTGGTGTTGTGTGACATACCACCGTTTCGAGGCTCCCTTTCAATCAAAGCTTAGCCGAGCCTAATGCGAGCGTGATATTAAGGAAGGTGACAAAGCACATGGTTCGATTCGCCCAGCCAGAGTTCAAACTCGGGATCGCGCTTGGGTTCTAATAGCGCGAGGAAACGGAGGGGCTTGCGTAGCCAATGAGAACTCTCGAAGCCTTTCAAGATGGGGGCTCGCCTGCCCACCGACTCCACAGATCACCGAGGCGCAAATGTTCATTTGCCCACGGTGGCACTTTCACGAGCTGTCCAGTCGTGAGTCTGTAGCCTCGAGGCGCGAAAGGAACACAAAAGCAGCGAATCACAGGCATTGATACCTTCCACACCGAAGCGCCACGGGCGCTATTGTGCTCCTTGGGCGCTGCTCGGCCCCATTTCACCCTGAATTCAGCACCTCGGTTCAATATTCAAATTCACCGTCGGGTCTGCATATTACTACGAACATCAAGTTTCCCTGAGCCAAGCTTTAGGAATCAGTAGGCTTAGTTGGAGCGAAAACTCTGTTTCCTGCGTCCCTCGACATCCATTGCCACTAATTTCTAAAACTTCGCCAGCTCTTTCTCGCGATTCTCTGAACGAACCCGATGTCGTATTCCATGGCTCGTTTATCTGTCGGTCTGTTTGTCGCCGCCATTCTCGCGTGTGCCTGCACGGCAGTGAGCGGTGGCGAACGCGAAATTGAGACCCTCAACTCGGAAGTAGGACTTGCGTCAGAGACCCCACGGTATTACGAGGAGAGGCTTACCGTTGCATCTGCGGACCTGATCACCCGTCGAGAGCTGAAGTGAGTTTCACTTGCTCGTAGTGGTGTTGGTTTATTCCATCCCACCTCGTTGTTGCCCAGTTCATTGCTAGTTAAACTTACTGCGATTCCTTGATTGAACTTGGCAGGTCGCACAAGAAGAGCAAGAAAGACAAGAGCAAGGGCAAGAGCAGTATGAGCGACAAGAGCAGCACGAGCGACAAGAGCAGCACGAGCGATAAGAGCAGCAAGAGCGATAAGAGCAGCAAGAAGAGCAGCAGTAAGAGCGTCGAGAGCAGCAGCGCGAGCGACAAGACCAGCAATTCCAGCAAGAGCAGCGGCAAGTCTAGCAGCGGGAGCGGAAAGTCCGTTAAAAGCTGCAAGAAGTGCCGTTTGGGTATTGCGGAAGCACCGGGGTCGGGAAAGCGTGCTGCGGGCGTGTGGACGACGAATCCCGTGGACAAGTGCTGGTGGTCTGCGGACTGGAAGACCAACCGCCAGGAGCTCGGCAACTGCGCTCCGGGATTCGCCAACGGCACCACGGGCGGAAAGGGCGGAAAGCTGTACATTGTGACGACGGAGGCGGACGACCCTGTGAACCCGACGGAGGGCATGCTGCGATACGGCATCATCCAGGTGCGACGCCAGGCGACGCCGTGCGAGACTTATCTCTTATCTGATGCTTGCCTGTCAACAGCGAGAGTCGACTGCATGATTTCCGTTGCCTTCCTCGACGCTCTCCCGTCCCATCCTTGCCTCTAAATATTCTTTCTCTCCCCCTCACACCTCTTTTTTGCCGCTGCCGTGTCTCGCAGAAGGAGCCGCTGTGGATCGTGTTTGAGCGCGACATGGTGTTCGACAAGCTCAAGGCGGAGATGATGATCGCCAGCGACAAGACCATCGACGCGCGCGGCCGCGCCGTCGTCATTCAGAACGGCCCGTGCGCGCGCATAGAGCGATCTAGCAACGTCATTATTGAGTCCGTCGTCTTCCGAAACTGCACCATGCGCAGGTACGCCCTCGCGAGTCTTTGTACGCGATAGTAGCTTACTCGCAGCAAGCACCTCACATTGTGTCACCTCGAGCAAATCGCGCGTGCTCTAAACCTCGCTGCACCTTGCGCCATGCTGCCAGCACCATCCCGTTACCGTTCCGCACTCCCGCGCACTCACCTGCCGTTTCCCCACCCCCTTTCCACTCGTTCTCCTCAGCGGCACGATCAAGGTGCGGTCGGGGAAGGGCGTGGAGGTGAAGGACTGGCGCGACGGCAACGCGGTGGAGGTGTGGGGACCACTGCGGGTTCGAAAAGGCACTCGACACGCAAGTCAACATCGTCGTGGGGTCGACGAACGTGGCGGTTACCAACAACTATTTCGTGAACCAGGACGAAGTGATGCTGATGAGCAACGACGACGCGGCGACGGGAGACGACAACATGCGCGTCACCGTCGGGCTTAACGTGTTCGGCCAGAACTGCAATCAGCGCATGCCCCGGTGAGTGCCCTTCCCACCTCAAAAATACTCTTGCTTTTTGTTTTTGTTTTTTTTCCTTTTTTTGCTAGTTGGCTTCAGCATATATTTGCCGACACAGCAAGATTTGGTGAGTGGCTTATCTGAATCTTTCCTTTCCCCTCTTCCGCAAACAGCGGCCGGCACGGGCAGTTTCACGTGGTGAACAACTACTATCCGTACGGCTGGGGCATCTACGCCATCGGCGGCTCCGCTGGCGCGCGCTTCCGCAGCGAGGCGAATTACTTCGTCGCGGGGGATATTAAGGAGGTGACGAAGCGGCAGGACACGCACGGGTGGGAGGCGAAGCAGATCAGCGACAAGACGTGGACTAAGATCAAGGTGTCGAGCGCGGGGTGGCAGAACTGGCCGTGGCAGTCCATCGGCGACCACTTCGAGAACGGCGCTTTCTTTACCGAGTCGGGCAAGAATGTCTTCACGCCGCCCTACGAATTTAATCCCGTCCCCGCTATGGAAGTCCCCGTCGCTACCAACAGGGCCGGGCCGCTGTTCCGGCGGTATCAGAAGCAGGTGTGACGTGGCGCGCTGCAGCGCATACATGAACGTGCGGGGTCGGGGACGGGGGCAGGTTGGAATAAAGCGCTGTTGCTTTGTTGAGTTGCGATGCTTACAGACGGGAGCCATGCCTTGACTAAGGGGGCACCAGGGGAAAGCAGCCTACAATACAGATGCTTCACTTGCGGCGCTATTACTCGTAGGAGTAGTTACATATACGGTTTGGTTGGGTTGAGTCTAGGAACATGGCGGTTTGGTCATGCGAGCTGCCATAGCGCATTGTTACTTTGTGGAACTTTAGGTGGCCAGTTGAGGTACTAGGCGGTTTGCTTATGCAGCTAGCTGCCAGCTAGAGGGAATATTCGCTAAAGACACTGGGTGTAATCCTTCCCATTTATTATGCTATATAATATGGTTTTCTTATGCTAGTCCATGTGCTCCATCAGTGCATGCTGATGCATGTGAATCTGAACCTGAAGTGAACAGCTATGATAAGCAACTTTTGATCGGGCAAGATTCCGGAGTTGTTTTCACCACAATATGCCGTTGCACTTTGTATCACTGCTTGCACTGTCCTCACCTCACCACCACCATCAACTGCAGCTGTGTGCTTTTCACAGCTGTAGGCTCTGCAGTGCCACCTTAGCAGCCAGTGCCGCCCGGCTCTGTTCTGCATACTGCCGAGCCAGTGCCGCCCGCTTCATGGTGTCTGTCTCCTCCATGGCTGCCAGGCGCTTCTGCAGCAGCCCGTGGAGCTCTGCTGCTGATGCTCCTGCAGGGGGAGTGGGCATGGTGGTGGTGGGAGGAGTGGTTGGGGCAAGGGATGAGGGCTACAGAAGGACAGACATAGCCAGTCACAGGGACTGGGTGGGCCATGCACGTCACCACATGTGGCTGGTGTGAGGTGGAGCATACAAAACGGGCAGAGCTGGCATGGCATGGCATAGCATGGCATGGTGTGGCATGGCATGGTGTGGCATGGTGTGGCATAGCATGGCATGGCGGGCATGTGTTACCTGCGACTGGTTGCAGGGCAGCAAAGGTCACGAGCTCCTCGTACGATGGCAGGTACTCCCGGTATGGTGGCACCTCGGGGGCTTCCACAGAACCAGCACCTTCCAACGTCCCCCTGTTCTCAATGCCCTCACCAACACCACCTGCCTTCTCACTCTCGCCCCCACCCTCACTCTCACTGCTGCTGCTGCTGCTGCTGCTGGAGCCACTGCTGCTGCTACTGCTGCTGCTGCGGCCAGCAGTCTTGCCGAAGTCAGGGTCAAGGGTCACAGAGGCCGAATCGACAGCCACCGTGCTCTGGGTGGCCGGCGTCGGCAGCCCTTGGAAGCCCAGAAACCGGGCGGCAGACTCGAGCTGTTCGGGCGGCAACTGGTCAGGCTCCACGCCGTCGTCATCAGGCAGAATGGACCACGATGACGGCGTTGCCTCTGTGCTGCCACTGCCACTGCCACTGCTGCTGCTGCTGCTGCTGCTGCTGCTGCTGCTGCTGCTGCTGCTGCTGCTGCTGCTGCTGCTGCTCGCATCACCTGTTCCTGCACCTACGCTTGTGCCTGCGCCTGTGCGTGGTGCGTCACCAACTGTCTGAGGCGAGGCGGCAGCTGGCTGTTGGGCTGCGGCAGTGGCAGACGTGGCAGGGGCGCCAGGTGCTGTGGGTGCTGCTGGTGGCGCAGCAGCAGCAGCAGCAGAGGCGGCAGTGACGGTGTCCACCCAGCGCAGAGCCCTCTCCAGAGGCGTCTGTAGGGGCACGTCCGTGCTGGTCTGCACAAAGGGTGGAGGGGTGAAGGGTGGAGGGGTGGAGGGGTGGACGGGTGGACGGGTGGAAGGGTGGAAGGGAGAGATGGAAGTTATGCAGTGATTCATCACTGTGCATCCCTTGACCTTAAAGTTCCAGTCTACAAGTACTCGATCGTCCTCATGCATCCACCCTGCCATACACCCTACCTTGATCTTGATCTGCAGCTCCTGCACGTCCCTCAGCACAGCTCTCAACTCCTCCACAGCCTTCTTCACCTCCTCACCCACACCACCCGCCCCTGCTCCCTCCTCTGAGCGATCATCAGTGACAACTGTGACCTGGCCGCGCAGGAAGGGCTCCACTTGCGTGAGCTGCTGCAGGCGAATGCGCCCCACTCCCCTCACCGCCACCAGCGCTCCCACCTGCAGCTTGCGCACCTGCAGGGGACAGGGTGAGGGGACAGGGTGGGGAAAGGCAGCATAGGGCGGAAGAATGGCTTTGTTAGACGAGGGAGGTTGTGTGGGTCACTGAGCAGGAGGGAGCAGAGTAGGCGGAAGCAAGAGGCGGGAAGCAGGAAGCGAGAGGCAGAGGAGGGCGGCAGGAAGCGAGAGGCAGAGGAGGGCGGCAGGGAGGGAGAGGCAGAGGAGGGCGGCGGGAGGGGAGAGCGCACGCTTTCAACATAGGAGAGGCAGCCATAGGAGGCGACGAAGGTCATGCCCTGGCCGTCCTCCGATCGCATGGGCTCCAACACCACGTGCCCCAGCAGCCCACCGCTGCGCGACAGCACCTGTGGTTGCATGCATGGCGGGCATTGGGTGCATGGGGTGCATGGGGTGCATGGGGTGCATGGGGTGCATGGGGTGCATGGGGTGCATGGGGTGCATGGGGTGCATGGGGTATGCATGGGGTGCATGGGATGCATGGGGTGCATGGGGTGCATGGGGTGCATGGGGTGCATGGGGTGCATGGGGTGCATGGGGTGCATGGGGTGCATGGGGTGCATGGGGTATGCATGGGGTGCATGGGATGCATGGGGTGCATGGGATGCATGGGATGCATGGTGAACATGTTGCACAATGTTGTTCAGAAGGATGAGCACGATGATACAATGCTCTAATATGTCTGGTACGGGGCCATACAAAAGATGGGACGGTACAAGGAGCACTCCGGGATGGCACAATCACATGACTGTCCCATGGCTCCCCCCCCATGCACACAGCGTAGTGTGCCGTTGTAGGGGCAACGCACCTCCTCGAGCAGGGCGAGGTATCGCGCCTCGTACAGATGCAGCGTCTTGGACGACCCGGGCAGGAACACCTGCCGCCATGATATGATAGCACACGCCGAGGGACACACACAGAGGAGAGACACGCGCAGGGGACACACGCGCAGGGGACACACGCGGAGGGGACACACGCGGAGGGGACACACGCGCAGGGGACACACGCGCAGGGGACACACGCGGAGGGGACACACGCGGCGGGGACACACGCGGCGGGGACACACGCGGCGGGGACACACGCGGCGGGGACACACGCGCAGGGGACACACGCGGAGGGGACACACAGGAAACGGACAATGTGGGTCACTGGTGGAGCTCTGCAGGGTCAAAAATGAAAGGGCCAGTTGCTATCGCCATTGTGCAACGTGCACGAGCTCTGCGATGCGCACGAGCTCTGCGATGCGCACGAGCTCTGCGATGCGCACGAGCTCTGCGATGCGCACGAGCTCTGCAATGTGCACGAGCTCTGCGATGTGACCTGTGCAATGTGACCTGTGCAAGAACCACATCCCCTTCACTTGCACAATGGCCCTCTTGAGTCCCCCCGTTCAACCCTCTCGGCTCTCCGTTTGACCCCGCTGACTCACCTCGGCGGGGTTGAACGGCAAGCAAGGCAGCTCCATCACAATCCCCTCGCCGCTGCTCACGGCACCACCGTCTCTGCTGCCTGCGTGTGCGCATGTGGCAAGGCGGGGGCCACAGGACACGGACGAGTGGCAACCAGGACAGGATTGCATGATGTCAGAGCGGATGCATTGACTCGTGGCTGGCCGGAACGAGACATGGTTGGAGGGAGTCCAAAAGCCAGTGCACGGAAAGTATGGAGGTTCGGGAGTGAGATGAGCGGAGCGACGTCACGTGGAAGGAATGCCAGCAGGAAGCACCTTACTCGGCTTAACGGAGAACTCGCTATCGCGTTGATCGGCAGCCATCACGGAGACTCGCCGGGCTCGTCGGAATCGACCTGGCTGCTGTTGGCGTGTCAACCGATGCATTGGCAGTCGCGAGAATGGGACAATAGGAGTGCGGCATTGGAGCGACGCGCAGGGTGGAGAGAACCGAGAGAACGCAGCTTGCGCCGACGATATCTGGCATTTGTTTTGAGAGGGATACGCCGCAGAGCCGCCATGTTGTCGACTTCTAGACACTGACGCGGCTGGCGACAGGCACGAGCGTGGAGTGTGGACGGTGTTGCAACGAATGAGGTCCATGGTGATCGCGATCCCGATCGCGACGGCCTTATCTTCCGCGTCCGCGTGCCACGCAAATGACACTTCCAATGAGGATCAGCAAACGGACTAGACACGGGTGCCCGGAAAAATAATTCTACTTTGCTGCATGCACGCCTTGGAGAACTTCTGGAGATAAGAGAATAGCGAGCTGTGCAGGCGAGAGGTGGAAAATGAAATTCAGAAGCGGCTGGTGAGGAAAGAGCCTGCCTGACGGACTCGACTTACCGTAAATGCAGTTTTGGCGGGAAAGCTGAAGCTGCTCACGTGGCCGCTTCTCGATGTACATGCTTCACGGTGATTGGGTGCAAGAAGTAATAGCGTTCGTGTATCCCCGTCACGGTCAATGGACAAGGCAACTCGATTTGAATACAGTTATCCTAACCTTGTCAGTCCTAAAAACAAGTTGCATCTTGCATCCACTAATAATAACAGACCTAAAAACAATTACAGCTCATCCTTCCTCTCATCCTCGTCCTCCTCGTCCTCCTCAGCATTGGCAATCTCCTCCGCCTCGGCCAATTCCTCCGCGGTCGGGGGAGAAGCAGCGGCCTTCTTGGCTCCCTTGTGTTTCCGGACAAAGGCGAGGAGACTGGCCTTGGAGTTGTCGCCAGCATAGGGCACGGCTACACCAGCGGATGTGTAGAGGTAGATGGTGGGCAGCGCCTTCACGTCAAACTTATCCGACGGAATGTCGTTGGCGGAGAAATCCTGAGGGCGTGGGGCATGCCAGACATGCAGAGAAGACAGCGCGCTTAGGCATTGTGCCCCTTGGGATGCAGTGCCATGCCAATCCAGATGCTTGTATTCAACGGTGCATTGTGCACACATATGCATGCATGCAAACACCCAGTCACCATCGTGGCACCCTCGCTGCATGCAAGCACATCATGCGACGTCACTGACCATCTTGGCAACAACAACGTCCCTCTGGCCGGAGAGAGACTCTGCCATGTCCTTGAGCACGGGATCCAGGTCAGCACAGGCTGTGCACCACGGGGCGTGGAACTCCACGAGCACTGGTGTTGGGGAGATGGGGGTGAGAGGAAGGGGATTAGGTGAAAGCACGAAGGCGAGGAGGAGAAGGGCTGCGCTGCAGAGTTCTTGAGCAGCAGGGGGGGCCTGATGAAAGCAGGGTGTGCATGCGTGTGGATGGACATCCATCAGCTCTGATGCTTGGCGTCCGCCAGAGCTGTTAAAGCACAGACAGTAGCAGTTGCGAGAGGAATTGTGAGGGAGACGATGCCGTCGGCGTCGGCCTCTGAATGTGACCGGACTGCAGGCAGAGAGGCAGAGCGGGAACAAGGCAGAGACCTGAAGCAAAACAGCACATGGACAACAGCATAGCAGCGAGAAAACGTGGGCAACTGTGGCAGCGGGAGCACGCGGACAGCAGCATAGTAGCGAGAGCATGCGGGTAAGAGCAGGGAGCAGTTTGTTCTCACCATTCTTGCGGGAATTGAGCACAAGGTCCTTGAAGCTGTTGGCCACGACCTTCTTCACCGCCCCTGAGTCCCCCTGTAGCACCGCCTCACTCTTCAACACCCTCTCCGCCCTCCCCGCCTGCTCCCAGGGGGGCATGGGTATGGGAAGGGGAGGGATGCCAGGGAGGGTGAACGGGAGCGCCAGGATTGCGTGGGTTGGAGGAAGGTGGAGGCACAGGTGGCATAGAGCATACAGAGGGTGTGATATAGGAAGAAATAAGGAGGCAGAAGTAGGGGACGGCAGCCGTGTGAAAAGCGGATTTCAATGAAAACATACTTAATGGAGATAGGAGCAGAGTGAGGGGGACCTGAGGGAGGGTAGCACTGGGGGAGGGCGGACCTGGAAGTCGGCAAGGAAGGGGCCGATGTCGGAGGGGGCGATGTGGGTGCGGATGAACTTGGCATCGTAGCGCGGGTCGTGGATCACCATGGCTGGCGTGTCACTCACTGCCAGCCCAAAGTACTGCCAGGACGCACACGGGGCCGAGTGGGTGGGGGGCAGCACACAGAAAAGGCTTTGTTGGAGAGAGTCAGGGGGGAGAATAATGGGAAGGTGAGCGTGAGAGTGCTGCGAGGTGGAAGCTGAGAGCAGAAGATAATTCTGAGGAGATACTTGTGGGAACCGGTGCATGAAAGCCATTATGTCGGCATGGTGTGGGTGTGGTGTGAGACTGAGTGAGTGAGGCCATGGTATGGTGGTCCCTCCCGCCCTCCGTGGCACCTTAAGAGCATGCTCGTTGGCAGCAGCCTCCCCGATGACGAGGCGGATGGAGTCGGGCTGCTCCTGGGCCGCCTCCACGTACCGGCTGCGGAACTCTGGCGCGTCCGGCAGGCTGTATGTCAGGAACAGCAGCGACTGCAGGGGTGGGAGGGGGCGATGCGAGAGATTCAGTCTTTTGTTGATGCACAGGGAGGGTGAGCAGCAGAGTGGGAAGCACGGAAGAGAGAGCTTCGCAGGCAGAAAAAGCAGCAGCTCGAGTGGGGGAAAGCGAGAGGGCTGAGTAAGAAAAGACGCAGCACGATGCTGAGGGCGTGTGGGGGACGCACCTTGTTGGTGGGCGCCTGGAAGACGCGGGAGAGGTAGGGGCGGTCCTTGGGGTCCTGGCTGAACTCCACCACGCGCGGCACCGCCTGCCGCTCTATGAACGCCTTCAGCGCTGCCGGTGTGAACTCCTGCTCGCGGGAATGGGAGAAGGCAGGGGACAGGGGGCAAGGGAACGAGGGGAGAAGAGGGCTTTTTATTGAGGCGTTGACCTGCACAGATTGTGCCTTCATCCTGCATGCATCACCGTCCCCTCAACCTTCCCATAAAACAACCGGCACCACCTGTGGCCCTTGCTTGCGTTCCCACGTCTGCTGCGTGTGGGATTGCCCCTCCTCCAACTGCTAGGGCAGGCGCACAGCCGGAATGGCGGAGGGGGAGGGAGGGGAGGAGGGTCACGAAGGAATCCCACGGCCAAGAGCTTTAGCCGGTGGCGAAATCCTCAGCTGTGCTTGCACGAGCCATCGGCCACAGGGGCAATTGAAAGAAGCTCAGGGTGGAGAGGGACAAGGAGTGTGTGGAGAGGCAGGAGTGGGTGGAGTTGAGGCGCAAGGCTCACCTCTGTGTCGGAGAACCCCTCATCGAACTGCTTGAGCAGGCGCACGGCGGGTGCCTCGAGCTGGGGCCCCTTGGCGGGCAGCAGGGAGGCGTCGGTGGTGTGCTTGAACACAAAGTCCGTTCGCAGCTCCCTTGCTACGGACAGGAACGACTCAAACTCAGGCGACGAGAGCGTTGAAAACAGCCCCACCTGGCGAGGGATGGGGTGGGGGGAGTGGCAGAATGGTGTAGGGGAGAGAAGGTTGGGATGGGAGGGAGGGGTGGAGTGAAGGCTATGGGCCAGGCCAGACAGATGGTTGGCAGGGGAGCGGCGGCATGGGAGGCGAGGCGAAGGAGGGTGGAAACAAGCGGTGCAGGTGCGACACACACGCCACACGGAGAGAGGGGCACGCGGATGGCATCATGGCACATGGTGGTGCATGGTAAATGGCGGGTGACATGGCATGGCGCATGTCGCAAGGTGCAGGGGCGGCAGCGACTCACCACAACAACGCTGTCGTCCTCCATGGCGCGCTTGAGGTCTGAGCCTGACCGCACCTTGGTGCTCGCCGGCGATGCAGGGTGGCAACAAGAGGTGCAGCACGAATGTGGCACAGTGCGCATAGCGTAAGGGGCGGGGGTGCCAGCGACTCACGACAACAACTGCGTCGTCCTCCATGGCGCGCTTGAGGTCGGACCCCGACCGCACCTTGGTGCTGGCCGGCCCCGCCTGCTTCTTCAGATACGCCACCAGCCCCGCTGCCTCCCGTGGGCCCTTGTACGTCAATGGTGATGCGTAATCCCTGGGGTGGGAGAGGGGAGGGGGTGCGGGGATGGAGAGGGGAGGGGGTGGGGGGATGGGGAGAGGCGGGGTAGAGAGAGGTGGGGCGGATGGGAAAGGGATTTTTTAGGCGCGTCAACAGCGTGTCCCTCGGGTGGGTGGGGCGTGGGGGGAGGAGACGGAGGGAGGGATGAAGAAGCGAGAGGGGGGAGGGGGAGGCGAGAGGATGGATATGAAAGACCTCACAGTCGTCCGTTCATTTGCTTGAAGCACTCATGAGAACAGGCTTTGTATCAAAGCAGGCGCTATGCCTTGGCAGGGCAGGCGCCACGCCTTGGCAGAGCAGGCGCCACATTACACGGGGGCAGAGCAAGCGACTCACGTGCGGAAGATCTTGATGGTGGGGAAGCCCCCCACGCCGTACTTCCTGGCGAGGGCTTTGTGCTTCTTCTCATCGCCGTTGATGCGCGCCAACACTATGTCTGACCCCTCCTCCGCCAGCATCTCCGCCGCCTTGAGATACTGCACAGCACAGCACATGGGGAATAACGAGCAGACATCTCAGTCGGACTCAAAAGGCGAGGACTTTGTGCTTCATCTCGTCGCCATTGATGCGCGCCAGCACTATGTCTGACCCCTCCTCTGCCAGCATCTCCGCTGCCTTGACATACTGCTCAGCACAGCACAGCACAATGGGAATGACTTTCGAGTCTAATCAAAAGTCTCCTGGTGATGGCCTTGCTGTGCCTCTTCTCGTCGCCGTTGACCACCTCCGGCCCCTCCTCTCTGCCAGCATCGCTGCCGCCTTGAAATACTGCACAGCACATTGGGAATGACGAGCACATACCACGTGTCACAATGTGACGTGTGCAGGCGCGCACTGAACGCGGAAAGCTGTTAAGCGCTATTGTCGTGACACTGTTCTCGCGTTCCTTCAGTCGCTCTCCTACCACCCAACCTCTTCCTTCTCTCCGTCATTCTCTCGCACCTCCCTCCTATCCCGTTTCCACATTTCCCTCGCGCGCTTACCTCTGGCTCTAGTCGTTTGCAGTGACCGCACCTGCCGACACAACAAAGGCGAGGCGGTGGGGAATGAGGGTAAGGAAGGGGAATGGGGGTCATGGAGAGGGGAATGGAGAAATGTTTGGCGAGGAGGGTCGAGGTCGATTCAATGGGGAGAAACGAAAGATGCGGTGGGGATGAATGAGAGCAGCGCAGCGATGCAGTTGGAGCACAATATTGCGACGATATTCGGGTGACTTATGGAACTGGCAGAGTAAGTCGAGTGCCATACGGAATGCAATGCCGGAAAGATGTGTCACCGCATGGACAAGGAACGCGAGCGATCGAGCATCGGGAGAGAGGGAACGTGCGTACCAGGGAGCGTAGAACATAACGGCGATAAAGTCGTGACTCTTAACCTCCGACTCGAAATTCGTGAAGTCGAGCGTCAGCACCTTGCCATCATCGTCCGCTGCAACGCACGACAGGCTGACTACGGCTAGGACCGCGAGCAACGCCAGCGCAGCGCGCGTGCCAGCCATGGTGAGAAATGCAGCCTACAACTTTGTCCAAGAGACAAATCTTAGCACCAGAGGAGGAACCTAGGAATATTACCAAGCCGAGACTAGCAAATGTGTGCAGTCCGGTCAAGACGGAATGGTATTTCCGATGATGTGGTAATTTGGTCAAGGTGGGGTGGGGAAAGATAACTCGATCATCCCAGAGTCACTGGCGAGAGTCGCGTAGACAAAACAATTGCGACTACATGTTTGTACTGGCTAAGCTTACAATAAGGTGGCTACGTGGTTACTAGAAATAACCATTATACAAATACAAAACCACTACAATAGCCTACAGCTAAAATGGATATGCTATTACAACCCTCTACGGAATCCTTAGGCCCAAATCTGAGCCAGGATGAAGGCAACTAGCTACAACAACCCTAAACATGTAGCATGAACCTGCATTTGTAGAATATTTATTGGTAAAATCACCTAGAAATGTGTGATTGAACCTTTTACGAGGACTGAAGGGCCTGCTGCAAGACAGCTTGCTGCTCCGGGGGCAGAGCCCCCACTATCTCCGCTGGTAGGCTCCTCAGCAGCGTCACACCTCGCTTGCACGTCTCCTCTGTTGCCAAGTCCGTGCCAGCCTTGAGCACCTGGGGGAAACAAATCAAAACCAAGCATAATTAATGGCCGCGTTCATTATCAGGCTTCCGGAGACACCCTAAACCCTACCAGACCCCGGAGGCCTGATATGTGTGGCAAGCACAAGGCTCGGCACAGCAGAGCAGCGAGAACATGGCAGCGAGTGCATAGGTAGGTGATGAGGAGTCAGGTTGTGCATACACATACCTCTAGCAGCACTCCGACAATGTGGGGTAGGTTCTGGTTGTTGGGGCCCAGAATACGAGTGTCCGACCTGACCACCGTAGGGAACGGAGTGGAGGGGTAGAGTGTCAGACAAAGAAAGAAGGGGGGGAAACAGGAAAAGGGAAAAAAAGCACGTAGTCTTTATCATGGATTGTGGGTGGCAGAGGGAGTCGAGGCAGGGGCAAGCAACGCACCTTTCCAGCAGGCCACAGAGCTGCGCGTGTGCGACCTTGGCCTCGGCACGGTCCTCCCGGATGGGCAGGTAGGCCAGCCACACAGACAGCACGTGCGCCGAGTCAAAGGGTGCGTGCGCCTGGTGCTCACACAGGCGCCCCAAGGCTGATATGGCGTTGTCCGTTGCTGACACGCTGAGTTCGCTCTTGCTGTCCCCGCTGCTCGCCACCTGCCCCAGCCGTGCCACCGTGTCTGCATTTGCATGGCGGACAGGGGAGGAGATGGGATGGAGTGCATGGCACACATGAGATGACACGTGATGGCGAGCACGCCAAGAGGCAAGGAGAAGATGCTGGGTTGATGAGGGGGCTCCAATCAGCAGGGAATGCGGATGACTGGGGCAAGGGAGTTGAGGAGAGTAAGAACGCGAGAAACAGAGAGCTGTGAGCAGGGAGGGGGAGGGAGCAGACCTGGCACGTATGGCGTGAAGGCAGCACCACCATGTTGTGCACAGATGCCAATGCCATATGCTGCTGACTGCACTCGCACACACGGGTGAAGCACAGCAGGAGGGAAAAGGAGGCAGCAGCAGTAGAAAACGTTGAGTGTTATCCATCTGGGAGGGTTTTAAAGACCGATTGAAGAAAGAGTCAGTGCAATCACATACAGGGATGCGAGTGGAAAAACACATCACGAGGCAGAGTTTGGTAGGCGTGGGTGGGAGCGGAGGGGCGGGTGGGAGCAGAGGGGCGGGCGGTACCTGTCGGATCTCGGGCAAGGGGTCGAGTACGGCTTCCAGGATGTGCGGCAGGAACGCCGGGAAGTAGCTGGTGGGGGGGAGGGGCGAGGGAGTCGGGAATGAACGATGGGGCGGTTGTGGCAGGGAAACGAAAGGGACGAGAAGGGTGGGAGCAGCGATAGACGTGAGTCGTAGGAAATAGAGGTGAAGTACAGTCAAGATAAGGAGCATGAGCCCCAGGAGGAAGATAGCAGAGCATGGGGAGCAGAGGAGGCGAGCAGAGGAGCGCACCTGGCAGCAGCATCGCCCATGTTCTCCGCCAGGTCGTCAAAGATGCATATGCCCACCCTCCTCTCCGTGGACGGCCGACTCTTGTCCTGCACGCCAGGGGGAAGGGGGGAGGGAAAGGGCAGCGCAACCCGGAGTTACGTCCGCTTGGCTGTGAAGGGAGCATCTGAGGTAAGGGATAGGGGCATGAGAGTTACATGAGAGCAGACTAGTGCTTGCAATATTTGCCCCAAGCGTTGGAGCGGCGTGACTGACCATCATTTGAAGCACGAAGGGGGCGAGATCGTCGGCGAAGGGCTTGAAGCTGCCCTTGAACACCCGCACCAGCTCTCCTATGCAGTCGCCCACCTGCCACCACCACACAGCACCGCACAGCAATGCATAAAGGGCTTAGGGTGTTGTCGTCTGCAGCACGAAGGGAGCAAGGTCGTGGGCGAAGGGCTTGAAGCTGCCCTTGAACACCCGCACCAGCTCTCCTATGCAGTCGCCCACCTATATAACCATGCACCGCACAGCACCGTACAGCAATGCAAAAAGCAGCACACACGGATGTTGTAAGGTGCCCTGGATCTTGATTGATTCAAAACATTCACTTTGGAATCAACATCAGCTCATCTCCTTCCACACCTTTGCTCCTTAATCCATCCTTAGCTAGTGGTCGCCCCTTAGTCCCCTGCTCTCCCCCATCCACCCACTGTACCCCTTACTACTTGAGCCTCACCTTAGCCCCTCTCCTTGCGCATTCCACCTAACCCATGCACCACTTCAACGCCCCTTCTGTTCTCCACGCCAAATCCCCATCTGCACGCCCTCCAGTCCCTGCCTCTGTCCCCATGCCCCTCTCCCCGCTGTAACCCTTCCCTTCCCCCCAGCGGCAACACAGCAGTACAGCTCTTACTTGCCCTCACTCCCCACCCACCCTCCCCCCACACCCCAGCAGCAGCAGCAGCAGCGCATGACTGACCTGGTCGATCACCTCGTCCTCCTGCTCGTTCTCCTCCTGCAGCAGCTCGCTCTCCTCCTCGTCAAAGTCCTCCGTCTGGGTGCGCTCCAGCCGCTCCTTGCGCCGCCCCCTGCTGCCCTCCACCACCGCCTTCAGCTGCGCCACCACCTGCGCCACCTGCTCCGCACTCAGCTCCGCGCCTCCCAACTGTGGCATAGAGAGAGGAGAGGAGGATATGAGATAAAATCTGAGGAGAGTCAGAAGCCGCCTCCCCTCCACCACGGCCTTCAGCTGCACCACCACCTGCGCCACCTGCTCCGCACTCAGCTCCACTCCCCCTAGCTGTAGCACACAAGAGGGAGAGGAGAGGAGAGGAGGACATGAGAAGAACTCTGAGTAGACTCAAAGCAGCCTGCCCTCCACCACGGCCTTCAGCTGCACCACCACCTGCGCCACCTGCTCCGCACTCAACTCCGCTCCCTCCAGCTACAGGGCAGAGGGTAGGAGGGGAGAGGAGAGGAGAGCAGGATAGGAGAGGAGGAAATGGGACAGGAGGGGGTGGAGGGGTGGGTACTAGAAGTTAGAAGGACATGGGGCAGCACTTGTAGTCTGTGCATGCACCTGATGCTGGAAAAGGGGGTTCTGAGACGTCTCAAAACCCAACTTACTTCACATTTATAGTCTGTGCATGCATGCACCTGATGCTGGAAGCATTCGACCTCATTCAAAAGCTCCTAACCTCAAGTTCAAAACTACTCTCATCTCGTGTTGGGAACTCCTGATCTCACGTTGAAACGCCTGGGCTCACCTGAATGCATTCTTGCAGCGACTCGAGCATGACTACTATCATCTCCACCTCAGGCTCCTGGCAGAGGGGGGATGGGCACAGGAGCACACAGCAGCGAGCAGGGGGAGCGTCAGACACGACTCAAAAAGTTTTTGCAAAATGTTGCACCACGGATAATGACCCTGCCGAAATCAACCCCCACCAGGTAGCACCTCCACCAGGCAGCTCCCACACACCTTGGTGAGCACTTCAACGAGGGGCGGCACGAGGAAGTCGACCATCTGCTTGAGGTAGCGCTTCTCGCCCTCCGCTGTTGCTGTCACTGCCGGCGCCACGCCCTTCTCCACCGCCAGCTTGCCGTCCAGCAGCAGCTCCGGGATGGCTGTGCGCATGGGGAGAGATGGGGAGGTGTGCAGAGAGGTGGGGAGAGGTGGGGAGAGTACTCATGGGACTGACATGCAGGGCGCCACACCCTTCTCCACCGCCAGCTTGCTGTCCAACAGCAACTCCGGGATGGCTGTCAAAGGCGCATAGGGGGCGGGGCTGATGCGGGGAGAAGAGGGGGAGAGAATGGGGAAGAGAGACGGGGGAGGTAGACCAGTGCACCTGTGGGTGGGTGCACCAGAGAGAGGAGCACATGAAGGGAGAGGAGGCCGGGGAGGGAAGGCGGCCCGAGGAAGAGGGCGAGTGAGTGAGCACACTAAGGCTGGCGCGAGGGGAGCATGGGGAAGAGCTTGAGCATGCTGGGCGCATGGGGACTTACACTGGGCGGCGGCCTTGCGGACCTCCTCGTGGAAGTAGAACTTGAGTAGCGGCACCATCAGCTGCGCCACCTGTCCGAGGCAGACCCGACCAACACACGCAAGCAAGCACGTGAGGGGGGTAGAGGGAAGATGAGCTTGATGAGTTTGCCCATTACTGTGCTCACAGTAATGGGCAAACCCTTTCTGGGAGGCTGAGAGCGGTTGAGTTGGTGGAAGATACATGGATTGTGACCTTGCATGGGATGGGATTGTATTCACCTCTTCGCTTCACTGTTTCGTCAACGAGGCTGCTACCCTCCCGCCCCCCAAAACCGCCCTGCCATGAATGCTGCCGTTTCCCTCTTCCATGCATGCATAATCCCCCTCTCCGTGACCTTACCTGGTCGATCCAGGGGAAGAAGCCCTCCTTGAGCTCGTCAGCGTAGCAGCACAGCATGTTGCACGCCGTCGCCTTCTCCTCCAGCATGCTCGTGCGGATGCCAATCTTCTTGTCGCCTATCGTTATCGTCTCCACACTGTGGCGAGGCGACACAGGGAGTGCATGTGCGGGTGAATGTGGGTGCGATGGGGAGGGGGGTGGGAGAGATGGTGAGGGCATGCTCGTGCGAATGCCAATCTTCTTGTCGCCTATCGTTATCGTCTCCACACTGCCGTGGGCGCGGGGCAGGGGGTGAGGCCATGTGGGCCCACAGGGAAGCGGTGGCAGAGAGACCGTGAGCGGCATGCGCACAGCACAGAACGCACCATGCTGTACAGGCACTGCACAACACAAACTCAACCATTTCCTCCAGACCCACAGAGCACCCATATCACAGCTCAGCATGCACAGTATACCACACGCCAGCCACGCACGCACCTGTCGTCATCGTCGTCATCATTGGCTGTGTCGTCGTCAATGTCGGAGATGGTAACGTCGGGCTTGAGCGATGCGGAGTGCAGCAGCGGCGGCATCACCACGTGCATGAACGGCAGGAACTCCGCCCCCAGACACTTGCACAGCCTCGCCCACGCCTTGCCGCACAAGCAGGGTGGAGGGGGTGGGAAGGAGGGAGGGGAAGGGGGAAAGGAGGGGGAAAGGGTGGATGGGGGAAAGCGTGAGAAAGGGGAGGGAGCGGGTAGGAGAGAGAATGAGGGTTGGGGAGAAGCGAGGGGAAAGGGATTGGAGGGGGTGAGCGAGGCGGAGGCCAACAGCAGCGGCATGACCACGTGAGACGTCTCAAAAGCATGTAGCTCACGCTGACGTCATACCTGCAGCATGTAGCTCATGGTGACGTCATACCTGCAGCATGTAGCTCATGGTGAGGTCGTCGTCCTCCATGGGCGCGGCCTGCAGCGACACGAGCACCTGCATGACCTCCTTGGCGTCGGCGCGGAACTTGTCCTTGCCCACCGCCATGCCCACCAGGCTGATGGCCTCCATGGCCTTGGCGCGCAGCATGCGCTGCTCCTTGTCGCCCGCCTGCGTGAGCACCGTCTTCAGGTACGGCATCACCCCGTCGTAGTACTTTGAGAAGTGCTCCTGGGGGAGGGTGTGGGGGGGGGTCGGGGGGGGAGAGCGGGGTGAAGGAGAGGGGTTAATTGATGGAGGGCAGAGAGATACGGCATCACCCCGTCGTAGTACTTTGAGAAGTGCTCCTGGGGGACGACGGAAAGGTGGGAAAGCGGGAGAGGGACAGCGGGAGCGGGGGCGGTAGGGTGGGGGGTGTTTGATGGAGGGGGATTCACACGAGGGTGGAAGGATGAGGAGGTAAAGATGCAGTAGGTCCGGCAACTGAGGTTACAGCAGCGAGGGAGAGAGGCAAAGAGCAACGCTAGTGAAGTTAGAGCAGCAATGGGTGCGTATTGACAAGACAGTCAACGCGGTCAACGCACCTGAGAGCAGTCAGCGATGGCAGCAATGGCTGTGAGCGACCCCTCCTGCACCATGCGCTTGCCAAACTGCACGCACATGCCGAATCCACATGGAAGGACGCTCATATCAGACGAGTCAACGCGCACCACGTGTCATGAGCAAGCACGAGCGGGGAGGTGCACGCACGCTCAAGTGCAGGCGTTCAATAAAGTGAAAATGCATGCCCAGGGGTGCGAATTCACTGCATATATGGTGATATCAAATTTATCTGAGTGGGCATTCATTAGTATGCTCCAATTGACGTAGTTTTGTTTCGTTTTCGAGGAGGTGGAGGGGAAGAGTGGAGGGGCGGCTTTGGAGACCCTCCTTTTCCGGTTCCATATTACCCCAACCCATCAACCCGCCCAGTCTGCTCCGCTCCCACCAAAGCAATCATTTCCCACAGCAATTCCCCGACACCCCCTTCCCCCCCACCGGCCTCTCACCTGCAGCAGCTGCAGCAGCTTGTTGAGCAGCTGGTCCAGGTACGGCGCCATGATCTCGGGCGTCGCGGCCTCGCTGAAGTTGAGGATGGCGGCGGTGGCGTGCGCCTGCACGCGCGGGTTGGCGCCGTCGTCCATGGCGGCGATGAGCGCGGGCAGCACGCGCGCGTGGTACTGCTGCTGCAGGTCCGGGCCCAGGTCTGTTGACAGCTGCCCCACCGCGTTGATCGCCGCCCACCTGCCAGCGAACAGAAAAAGGAGCGCTCAAACTCCGAATTTGCCATCACAACTGCTCGAGAAGGTACGCAACGCTGTAGAGAAGACAAGGAGAGGGGAGTAGGGGCGGGTGCTGCGGTAGCGTGTGGGGATGGATGGGAGCGCACCTGACGCGCGGGTTGGGGTCGTTGAAGGCGGCGAGCACCATGGTCACCACCGAGTCGAGACTTTTCGACATCACCTGCGCGGCGCGGACAGGGGTGCAGGGAAGAGGGGAGGGGTGCGGGGGAGAGGGGTGCGGGGAGAGGGCTTTAACAGGAACTGAAAGCTTGTAAGGGGATCGAGGGAGAACATGGATGGGTCGTAGCAAGGGGGAAGTGACAGATCACTTCCCTGATTTTTCAGCTCTAAGCCGAATTCCCGTGCCAAACGAGCTTACCTTGGTGCAGCCCTCCGCGATTTGCGCAAGGCACACGAGCGCCGCGTGCCGCTTCTTCCAATCCACGTCGGTCGAGTACGCGGGAAGCGCCTGCGACGCGACGGGGAGAACGGTGTTCCCGCCAACGGAGATCGCGAGCCTATCAAGGCACTCCTGTGCGACCTCGTAATTCGCCGATTCTCCCGAATCCTCCTCCTCGTCGTTCGCGGCGTGCCACTCGGGCGTGTCCTCGATATCCAACAGCATCGCCATCAGCACTGCAAACAGCCGGCCCACCAAATGCGGCACCTTGCGCATCATCCCCGGCGCGCGCTCGCGGGCCTCTGACAGCGTGATCAGGAACTCAATGGCGAGGTGACGCGTGGCGTCCTCGAGCTGCGTGGATTCCGCGATCTGCAGCATTGCGGCGATGACGTCAGTCAGCTGCTTGCGCATGTAGCGCGGCTCGATGCCGGCAACCTCGATGAGCATTTCGAGCGCCTCTTGCGCGCTTGCCTCGTCTTTGCTCTGCAGGCACAGGTTCAGCGTCTGCATCATTCCGGGCAGTAAATCCTGGAATTGCGTCAGCTCCTCGGGAGTTTCGAGCGCCTCGACGAAATTCGCAGCTGCTTTTAGAGCGGCGATCCGCACATCGGGATTGGCTGACTGGGAGAGGCACTGCAGAAGCACATTGTGTAGAGTGGGGAGATGAGGCTTGAGCTGCGACTGGAAGAAATGCACTAGCTGCGCGAAGATCAGCAGCGATGCTTCCTTGAGACGGTCGTCCGCCGACGACACGCATTGGAACATGAACGGAAGCAGCTCCGGCCATGTCCCCGACTCCACGATTCCCGCAGCGAGCTCCGCGATCGTGTCGCACAGCTTCTTCCAGATCGCCTTAGTAGGCTCCCTCTGCACGCTGGCGAGTAATTCAGTCTTGACGGTCGCCTGCGTCGCGGGACTCAGTTGCGGCCATAGCGACACGCTGTCCTTCGTAATCACTCGTCTAAGGAGCACCGCGCCGATCGTACGCACGTCCGCTCCTGCGGCGGAGGACTGCAGCGCCGCGACGAGGCGGAGAACGAGAGCGTCAGGCTGCTGCTTGCAGAGATTGAATATGCGCTCGGCCTCGCCTCTGTCGTCGTTTGACGGGGAAAGGAGTCGCTGCAGCAGCTGCTCAAATGGCGCGGGATCCTGGCCCAACACGATCGCCACAGCTGGATCCATGGCCTACAGCCTATCAGAAGCAGACTCGAAAGAAAGACACTAGAGACGTAACGCGAAAAAAAGGCGGAGGATTTGTTCCAGTCCCTGCGTGATGTCAATGGACTCGAAAAAGAGACCTTGAAAGTGGTGTGAGCAAGGATAATTTGAAGAGCCCATGGTCATGGATGGTGGCAGAAACGAGAGAAAGCAGGGAAACCATGAACAGTGCTTATGCGCGCGTCACCTCGATGGCTGGCGCCGGGAAGTCCTGGGCATTGCCTGTGATTGGTCGGAAGGTTGAATCGCGAAGCAAATTCTGGAGAGCTGCGTGCCTCCTCCCACAATCTGGGGAGTCGACCCTCATCAGCCTCTAACCTCGAAAGCGAATAGGCCGATCCTGGAGAATGTCAACGAACGTGTGGTGTAGTGATCAATGCTTCTTTGGTGCCTCAACTCGAGGTCATGACATGATTTGAAGTGGCTAACCACCACCATGAAGTTAGGCTCGAAAAGGGCTCTCCACTTACAATATAAAAGCATGTGATAACTCAACTACATGCAACAAGATGCCTATGGACGAACATATAGAAAGAGGCTGATAAATAATATATCTTAATTATATGTGTTATCTTATGGTTGCATAACGGATTCTTCCAAATATGAGGTTCGATAGGAAACAAGGGGATAAAATCAGTACAGACACCGCAATACATAAAATATGGTCCAATAGGACCCCATATCCATACATCCACAGTTGTACAGAACAAAAATATATGATAGTACAGATACAAGAACGCTGTCCATTTTACAGTATCTACTGCTCGTTCCTAGCACACTACCCAGAAGCGAGGAAAAGCTCCACATGCTTTCTCTCGATTGGTTGTAATCATCCCTGCGCGGCTGGAATGGAGAACTAGCGAATGGAAACGTCTTCACACACGGAATCCCCACTTCCCATGCGGTTTTTCAGATTGCTGACCGCGAGTCTACTGAGCGTGGGGCACGAAAGGTTTACAGAATGGACTTGCCACTAGGAAAGCCACGAGAGAACAAAATACAGCCGCTGTAGTTTTTCGCTCACGATTCACAAACATCGTCCTTGCGTGTCCACATAAATGTTTCCAAACCATTTTGTGGACAGTCTGTCCGCGCCAGTGGAGCAATCAACACATCACGGAGTGACATGGCGTGGCGAGGTCGGCGTTGCTCTCCAATCGGATTGAAGCCTCCCATACGGTTCCCGAAAACGTTGGAGAGTGCAATGCGTTGCGTGCGTCATCCATGTCATCAATGAGTCATAGGATAAGGCTCACCTGCTTTAGGTGCGGTGTTGGAAGGTAAATAACCGTAGGGGCGACGCCGCGAATCGGAAGCCTCGGTGGTGAGCCTTCTTTATGAGTAAGTGAAAGACCTGTTCTACGTGGAAATGTGTTGGGCTGACGTTTCTGTTCCTCACTTAGGAAGATACTTCATGAGTCAGATGTGCTCATCAATGGTGCTCACTGCTCAGCTTCGGCATGGATTTCACAATTGATGCACAGCAAATATCTTATCCAAGCTGCCAGGGCAAAAGCAGCGACGAACTTTACTGTACCAACTTTGCCGAACCAGCAACAAGCTTCAGCAGAGCCTCTGCCACGTCTGCGCGGACCTTCCTAACCTGGTCTGATCAGCTTTAGGGACGGCGTCATTTCATCCACGGATTGTTCATTGGCGTGCCTGGGAGATCTACAAAAGTGACGCGGCTCGGCTTGGCTGAAAACAGGCAGGCAGCGACCCCGAGCGTGACGATAGATCTGCTCTCCAAGTAGTTCGCGCGCTCTTAGTGATCGCTGTGTCCCCCACCAGTGAGGTTGTTGCTGCTTCGTGTGCTCCTCCTACACTTTATCTGGTCCACTCATCCTCTTCCCGCCCGCGTTTATTTACATGAGAACCCGTGACTACAGAGCGACTCCACCATAATGACTAAGTTCCTCTGACGTCCAGAAGGGATAAAGCAGATGTTTGAGCCAGTTCCAATTGCACTTTGTTGATTGGCGCTCCAGAGATTGCTGTGAGAACGAAGGTTTCCCATTTTGTAAATCAAATTCTTTTCAGAATTTGTATATCACTCAACAGCGGCTCGTTAAGCCATCGCCATGAGCTGCAACGGCTGTCGCGTGTTACGAAAAGGATGCAGCGAGAGCTGCGTGATCCGCCACTGCCTCGCGGGGATCGACGGCGCGGAGGCGCAGGGCCACGCAACGCTCTTCCTCGCCAAGTTTTACGGCCGCGCGGGCCTCATGGGGTTCATCTCGGGAGTCGAGGAGATCCAACGGCCCGCGCTCTTCCAGTCGCTGCTCTTCGAGGCGTGCGGCCGCACCATTAATCCCGTTTACGGCGCTTCGGGACTGCTCTGGACGGGCCAGTGGCATTTCTGCGAGGCCGCGGTCGACGCCGTGCTCCGCGGAGGGTCAATAAAGTCGATATCTGACTCTTCCTCTCCAGCCGTCCCGACCAATCCTCCAGCTCCCCAGTTCCCCACTCCCACTGTCCGGCCGATCGTAGCGGCTTGTTCTCTCCCTACTCCCACCATGGTGACGTCAGCAGGGCCTGTAATGATGGTCGGAAACTCCGCTGCACCTTCCGCGTTCCCGCCGTCCGTGTTTCCCGGCGGCGCGCCGTTCTTTCCTGGGGCCATGGGCGTCCTGAGGCCACGTGGCGGACTGCCCGCGACCGCGTCCGCGCTCCCCGCCTTACCTGGCGCTGCAGGGGGTGTGAGTGGGCCGCTCATGGGCGGGTCTGCGAGGAGCTACCTTTCACAGCAATTGATGCAACAGCAGCAGCAACAGCAGCAGCAGCAGCAGCAGCAGCAGCAGCAGCAGCAGCAGCAGCAGCAGCAGCAGCAGCAGCAGCAGCAGCAGTACGTGCAGCTTCAGCAACAACAGCAGCAGCAACAGCACCAGCAACAGCAGATGACGCATCTACACAACCTGTATACCGCACACGGCATTTACCAACCCAGTGCCGCCGTTTCCGGGCCAGCCGCTGCCGCTACCGTCATGTCTGCCGGCCAGCCGATGGTCGCGCCTGGTCAGATGATCTCCTATTGGCCGGCCGCCCACGTCACTACCGCCCCAACATCCACCTTTCCCAGCGCGGCGCCTGGCGGAGTGATGATGGTTGCAACGCCGCCACCGCCAGCTCAGATTTCCGGGTTTTCAATGGCTGGCTTCCAGCCAATGACGTTCGGACAGGTAGCAACTGGTGGTGCTCCATGCGCTGTTGCCTATTCAACCCCAACACATCAACAGCAGCCGGTGAGTGCTGCACCGCAGCAGCAGCAACAGCAACAGCAGCAGCAGCAGCAAGCAGAGAGCGAGAAGCAGCAGCGTCTCAGACCATGCACGCCACCTGCTGTTCCATCAGCAATGGAGACCCACAAAAGCCCAGCCGCACTGGCAGCAGCAGCGGGCGGCGCGCGGGCGGCACCAGAGCGCACGGAGAGCCCTGCCAGCTGTCTGTCCCCCATGGCCAGTGGCGTCAGTGGGAGCAGACCGAGTGGGCTGAGCGGGTCCAAGAGCAGCAGAGGCCCCGAGGAGAACGGCGCACTGCTGCTGGCGCCAGTGGCCAGACGACCAAAACTCATGCATGCCCCAACCTCAGGCTCGCCGCAATTCGTCTCGCCGAACCTGCAGCTCCGGCCAGACCAGGCCATGGGAGGCAGCAGCGCCGCAGGAGCAAGGGCAGGGTCGGAATCACTAGACTCGCATGCTACAATAGAGGCGCCAGATTTCTACCCACCAGCCTCGTTTCCCGCACCAGGTGTTGCAGGCAACCCGTGGCGGTCCCTTTGCAGATCTGGGATCGAGGAGGGGATGCATCAGCAGCACAGCAACACTTTCCCGTCTGCGCATGATGGTGTTCACGGCAAGCAGAGCTCTCCTGGTGAGCTGCTCCAGCTGCTCTCGTGACATCAGTGAATGCATTGTGCGGCCCAGGCTAAGGGGTCACAGGCAATAGCATATAGAAGCTGACAAGGCTGGAGCTGCCCTGCTAGCATGGTTGATCATCCAGCATAGAGCAGAGCTAACAAGTGGTTCTTGGCTGAAGTGCCATCAGCTACCCGTAAATTCGTGTGTCTAGTAACCTATTGTTCTAGTCCAACTTATGTAACTACTGTACATGTTCTCAACGTGGTGATATGTCTTGTGTGACTGGGAGCATGGTATCATATGTAGTTCCATCTGTGTAGTAACTGAGCGCCAAAGATGCTTGTACGACGTGGACATGCGAAGCATCAGAATACCGGTACCGTCATACCCCGGATATAAGCGCCACCCTCGGATAAGCGCCTGGCGCTTTTAATTGGCGTGTGGCGCTCATATCCCCTGCTCGATCATAAGCGCACCCCCTGAAAAAACTTGTTTTATTATAAGCGCAGGTAGACTTTAAATTTTGAAAATTGTTCAAAACGCTGTAACGAGTTTTACTTTAGCAGGCGGATGTGTTGCAGATTCGGTTCCCTTCACATTCGGACCCTGCACTGGATGCGGGTCCAGTCAGCAGGAGCTGTCAGGAGCTGTCAGGAGCTGGATGTGAGTCAGATTGGGTGTATCTCCCTGCGCGCGCGAGAATTTCACAGACGACCCCATGAAACTTCGACTCGATTGAAAAGGCAAGCACGAGATCTACAGTTTGGTATTAAAAAATATAAAAAAAACATATATGTACTTTTATAAACGCCGGCGCTTAAAAATTTACTCGAGCATAAGCCCACCCCCCTAAAAAAATCTGCTTTATTATTGCCCCCCATGGGGGTATATCCGGGGTATGACGGTATTACGCTTTATACCGTATATGAAAAGATGTGCAGAGTACTCAGGGGGACTTACTAGTAGCATGCCTTGAGGCACAACTCTGTGATTAGCATGCCGTAGGCACGAGCGCTTTGATTAACCCTGTGGATGGCCCCTGAGACTAGCCCTGTGGTTAGCCCTGTGGTTAGCACCGCGGTTGGCCCTGTGATTAAACCTGTGGTCATGTGAGTAGCCCTGTGGTTAGCCCTGTGAATAGCCCTGTTGTTAGCCCTGTGACTAGCACTGTGGTTAGCCCTGAGATTAGCCTTGTGGTTAACTCTGTGGTTAGCTCTGCAATTAGCCCTGTGATTGGCCATGTGACTAGCCATGTGGTAGCCTTGTGGTTAGCCCTGCGATTAGCCCGGTGACTAGCCCTGTGGTTAGTCCTGTGGTTAGCCCTGTGGTTACGCCTGTTGTTAGACCTGTGATTTTCCCTGTGTTTAGACCTGTGATTAGCCCTGTGGTTAGCCGTGATTAGCCCTGTGGTTAGCCCTGTGGCTAGCCCTGTGGTTAGCCCTGTGCCTGGCCTACGTGGGGGTTGCTGAGGTGGGTCCCATGGGGAGGTGGGTCGAAAATGAGGTGGGTTGCAGGGGGAGGAACGCGAAGGAGCTATCCGGGGGGGAGGTGAGGGGGGGGGGGGGGTGGGTCCTACGCAGCGGGAGGGGAGGGTGCGGGACAGGGGGGAAACATTAAGGAGGGTGGGGGGGGGGGGGGGTGGTTGGGTTTTCGGGGGTCAAGGGGGAGAGGGGGGGGGGATACCACACCTGAGGGTGTTACCAGCCTACATAACCTATCTTATCCTATCCTACTTGCTTCAGCTCTGGCATATGTGGTCTTCATCCTCCGGCTTGACTTCCAAACAGATCGTCTTTAGTTGCCCTGCAAGCAGACGACGAGAGGAGGAAGCAATGCAGACAAGAGTTGTGCCTGATGTGAAAAGATGGGTGTTGTTCGATTTGGGCACAGGCACACGATTTACAGGATTTGGATACCTACACAATGTAGATAATACGATGGTATGATATGACATGGCGTTTCCGGGGTTCAGTCTGTGTTCAGTTGTTGTATTCTCACCTTCGCGTACAACGGTAATCTCTTCACCAGCTGACCACTCCAGTTGGTTCCACTACCTTGCTCTCCAGTTCGTTCCAGTGCTTACGCTCCACCCCTGCCTCACCAGTCCAATCCTGTCATGTCAACAACACACACAAATAGAAGCAGTGAGAGAGAGATTGGCACATGAGAGAGGAAGAAAAAATTGCAAGGTCATGAAAGAAAACCGAGCATGTGGAAGGCTAAGGATGAAGCTTATGGTTCCTAAAAACAGCGACAGTGGAATTGTGTTGCTGGGCAGAGAAAGAAACGGGCATGGAAGGCTAAGGACTGTGAGACATGGACAGGAAGTGTGGGGTTGGAAGGGGTATTGGCGTGCCATGCAAGTGTGGTGCAGAAGACAAAGGGGTGGGTACAGAAACCCACCACAAGAAAAAGCCTCAAAGCACGTGCTATTCTTGTGCATCCTCGTGCTCGAATGTTGCTGCCAGAGTGTTGCTCCGCCCACTACTGCTGATCACACCTGCAGAAGGAGACGCGAGGGGAAAAGGTATGTGAACAAAGACGAGAGGAAGAGCCGAGCAGTAAGGCATCTGAATATAGAGGAGCGATGGTAAAAGAAACAAGAAATGCAGAGGAAATCCAACAAAGAGGCCGGCAAAGGGAAATTGGGGGCAGAGGAGAGGAGCGTTGAGTGAGCAGCACTACCATAAGAAGACGACCTGATTGACCTGACCTCGCCTGTAGTCCGTCCCATGCCACCATTGCCGTGCCTGCTTGTAAGATGGCGGCGCAGGAGGATACGAGAGAAGAAAAGGTGGCGTGACGAAGCGGGAAGGAAGAAAGCGAGAGTTGACCGAGCATAGAGCTTTGAGGAGATGAGGGATGGGAGGGGATGAGGGATAGGAGGGGATGAGGGATGGGAGGGGATGAGGGATGGGAGGGGATGAGGGATGGGAGGGGATGAGGGATGGGAGGGGATGAGGGATAGGAGGGGATGAGGGATGGGAGGGGATGAGGGATGGGAGGGGATGAGGGATGGGAGGGGATGAGGGATAGGAGGGGGTGAGGGATGGGAGAGGATGAGGGATAGGAGGGGATGAGGGATGGGAGGGGATGAGGGATGGGAGGGGATGAGGGATAGGAGGGGATGAGGGATGGGAGGGGATGAGGGATGGGAGGGGATGAGGGATGGGAGGGGATGAGGAACGTACCACGGAAAGAGGGATCAGTTGATTAGCCCCTTGTTCGACTGCAGAATGAAAGGCAGGGGAGAAGGAGACAAGGAAGGTATGAGGCAGTGATGACTTTGAAAGAAGAAAGAGAGAGGGCTGCCTAGTCGACACAAGGAAATGTGGAGAGGATCAAAAGAGGAAATGAAAGAGCCGCGATGAAGTTCTTAGCATGCAACATGCGCATGCCGCTTCACCGTTGCTGTCTCGGACAGAAAACGAGTGGCAAGGGAGACTAAACTGACGAGCAGCACGAGGACCTTACCACATCATGTGCTGCCCCTTGTGTTCCCTTCAGCTCCCCACTTGCTGTCTCACCTTGGTGTCCTCGCCTAATGGAAGACCGACAGGGAAAGGAAGAGCGGTGACAGGGAAGGAAGTAGAGAGAGAAAAGGGTGAAGGTGCAGTCACACAGAGGGGACTCGGGGGGGGGGGTGCAATTAAGAGAGTGGGAGGCAAGGAGGCATTTCAGATGAGGAGATTGACAGAAAGGTGAGAGTGAAGCATAACGTCCAGCGATGTGTAGAGGATCAAAGGAGCAGGCCACATTGATTACGAAGAAATGGGATCTGTCAGAGACGACTCACCACACCACAAATCGTTTCCCTCATATCTGCTCCTGTATCTCTTCTCCCGCTCGTCTGCTCCCTCTACGGCCTCCTCTGCTCCCTCTACGGCCTCCTCTGCTCCCTCTACGGCCTCCTCTGCTCCCTCTGCGGCCTCCTCTGCTCCCTCTGCGGCCTCCTCTGCTCCCTCTGCGGCCTCCTCTGCTCCCGGACACCTGAGATGAACAAGGAGAACAAGGAAGGCGGACGATAGAAAAAAACGAAAGTCCTACAGCTTACAGCAAGGAAACGAGGAGTGGTACGAGAGAAGAACTTCAGGACAGGAGACTAGGGAAACCGAGAACAAGATGAAAGAAGGAGGGCAACAGAATAAAAGCATAAGAGGAATCTTACCACGTACGCTGCAGTGAACCTCTTGTCCTCCTCTGCTCCCTCTCCTCTGCCTCAGTGCCCTCTCCTCTGCCTCAGTGCCCTCTCCTCTGCCTCAGTGCCCTATCCTCTGCCTCAGTGCCCTATCCTCTGCCTCAGTGCCCTCTCCTCTGCCTCAGTGCCCTCTCCTCTGCCTCAGTGCCCTCTCCTCTGCCTCAGTGCCCTCTCCTCTGCCTCAGTGCCCTCTCCTCTGCCTCAGTGCCCTCTCCTCTGCCTCAGTGCCCTCTCCTCTGCCTCAGTGCCCTCTCCTCTGCCTCAGTGCCCTCTCCTCTGCCTCAGTGCCCTCTCCTCTGCCTCAGTGCCCTCTCCTCTGCCTCAGTGCCCTCTCCTCGTCTGCATGTATCGTCCTCTGCTCCCTCTCCTCCTCTGTTGCATCACCCACTGCTCCCTCTCCTCTGCATGTCTCTTCGTCTGCTTCTTCTCCTCCTCTGCATTCTCGTCTTCTGCTCCCTCTCCTCCTCTACTCTCTATCCTAAATTCAGTTCAACACAAACTGGGCCACAACCTAAAGGAGAGGTGAGGTGACAAACTGGAAACTACATCCTACCCCCTGCACTATATAACAGAGCAAGGCACACCACAGAAAAGGAAAGGAGATTATGATGACCCCACCTATCCCATCATTGAAATTACAAAGTCGACATCCCTGTATGTGTTCGCTTCTTTCTGGTCTGCTCTGGAAGCGTTGTCAGCTTGATTGTTCGTTATCCTCTCCTGCGTGCATCAGGGATATGCGCTGTCCTGTAGTCAGAGTGGGGTTAGAGTACCTGTAGTTAGGCGCTGCCCTGTAGTCAGAGTGGGGTTAGCGTACCTGTAGTTAGGCGCTGCCCTGTAGTCAGAGTGGGGTTAGCGTACCTGTAGTTAGGCGCTGCCCTGTAGTCAGAGTGGGGTTAGCGTACCTGTAGTTAGGCGCTGCCCTGTAGTCAGAGTGGGGTTAGCGTACCTGTAGTTAGGCGCTGCCCTGAATTTCCGCCAGGTGAAATTTCTCACCAGAGCAGCGAGTCCCGCCAGATGAAGCTTCTCACGAGAGCAGCGAGTCCCACCAGATGGAGTTCCACTCTTTGAAGTGTCAGTTGGAGCGCCACTATCAGGAACCATCACCCTCACCAGCAGCACCGCTGTGCCATGAGCAGAATCACCCTCAGGCACCGCACACAACGTTGCACCCCAATTGAGTTCACGCTGCTGGAGTGAGATGGATAGGGAGAGGGGGGATGGGTAGAGGAAGTGGAAATGGGTGGAGGGAACAGGTAGGGGAGGTGAAAGTGGCAGGGAGGGGAAATGAGAGAGCAAATGAAGGACACAACGGGATAGCAGGAGTATTGAAGCAATAACGGATGAATGCATGAATGTGAAACGAGTGCTGATGCTGGATGTCAAACCAGAGGCTGGATGGGCCACAGCTGTGTCGAGTTTCGCTCCTCGAGTGTTGGCTCTCGAAGTGTTGGCTCTCGGAGTGTTGGCTCTCGAATTGTTGGCTCTCGGTGTGTTGGCTCTCGGTGTGTTGGCTCTCGGTGTGTTGGCTCTCGGTGTGTTGGCTCTCGGAGTGTTGCTCCTGAGTGTTCCACTCCTTTTGTCCTGGAACCACGGAATGGGCTGGTGAGAGGGAGAAAAAGGATACCGGATGCCGTAAATTGGTCCAGGCATGGAATAAAGCAGTGAAAGATAATCACAAGTGACAAATGAAGCAAAGGCAGGCAAAACCGGAAGAAATCAGGAGTCAAACCAAGGTGGAAGGATGCAATGAAAACAGAGAGGCGATGGTAGCTCATGGCACTAGGTTGGCGAGCTAGCAGGCAAGGGGGACGAGGTAAGAAGGAGATGCGGGCGTGAGTGTGAGTGCATTCTAACCCCCTAGGACTCTAGTGTGAGCTCAAGCCGCCCCAGTGCCATGTGCTACCATCGCCACGAGAACGTTTTTAATACCTTCATGAGAAGGCGGCGTTTTGGTTCGAAGCATGCTTGAAAAGAGAGGCTGGGCAATTGTGAACACGAATTACAAAGTAAAGCGGCGATAAGGATGGCAAGGGTTGAGGAGGGAACTTAGCGGGATTCAGAAGCTGCTCGTCGCCATGTTAATGTCAGCAGCAGCCCTCCCAGCAGCAACACTCCCAGCAGCAGCACTCCCCTCCCAGCAGCACTCAAGGTCGCTGGGCGCGTGAGGGAGCGGCGTGGTCAGCAGGGCATGCAGGAGGCACGCACGCCGCTGTGACTGCCTGCCGTGCGTCATCCCACCGCCCTCCCTCCCCGCACCACGCTGCGACAGCCCTGTGCGAGAGGGGGAAAGCTTAGGATAGGGAAGGGAGCGAGTGGGAGAGAGGAGAGAAGGCAGAAGGGGACAAGAATTGAAGAAGTTAGTCTAATATAAGCATGGGCGCGATTGGGATAACAGGAGGACAACAAAACAGAGGGATAATACTGTGAGAGTAAAAGCTGGAAGTTAAACAACAGGTGGCACAGTGAAAGGGTAGGCGATGGTAGCTCATGGCACTAGGTTGGCGAGCAAGCAGGCAAGGGGGACGAGGTAAGAAGGAGATGCGGGCGTGAGTGTGAGTGCATTATAACCCCCTAGGACTCTAGTGTGAGCTCAAGCTGCCCCAGTGCCATGTGCTACCATCGCCACACGAACGTTTCTAATACCTTCATGCGAAGGCGGCGTTTTGGTTTGAAGCATGCTTGAAAAGAGAGGCTGGGCAAATGTGAACACGAATTACAAGGTAAAGCGGCGGTAAGGATGGCAAGGGGTGAGGAGGGAACTTAGCGGGATTGAGAAGCTGCACGTCGCTTTCCGCACGTCACTTTCCGCACGTCGCTTTCCGCACGTCGCTTTCCGCACGTCGCTTTCCGCTCGTCGCTTTCCGCTGTGACGCAAGCACACCGCTGTGACTGCCTGCCGTGCGTCATCCCACCGCCCTCCCTCCCCGCACCACGCTGCCATAGCACCGGACGAGAGGGGTGGAGCAAAGGAGAGCAAGAGTACCGAGCTGGGGAAAGGAACCCAAGTAATCAGTGGAAGCAAGAGGGTGGTGAAATGCATGCATGGAGGCAGAGATAACAAGAATGAATGAGTAACGGAAACAAAAGTTGAAGATTGAATGAATGTGGATCTGTTAGGCTGTGTAGGGGAGGTGATGGTAGCACACAGCACTAGGGCGACGAGCTAGCTGGCAAGGGGGGACTGGGTAAGGAAGGGACGCGGGCATGAGTATGAATGCATTCTACTCTACCCTCCTACGACTCTAGTATGAGCTCAAGCCGCCCCAGTGCCATGCGCTACCATCGCCAAACGCCATTTATCTCTCATTCAACTTTTGATTGTTCCCATCGAGAATACGTTTCGAGCACGCGGTGACAAAAGAATGCGGTAGAAAAGTGGGCAATGATATACATGAAGCAGAAGCGGTAAGGATGGCAAGGGCGAAGGGAGAGGGAACTTAGCCGTATGGGGGTGCTTGCAGGACGGTGGCGTCAGGCTTCCAGGAGGCAAGCACACCGCTGTGACTGCCTGCCGTGCGTCATCCCACCGCCCTCCCTCCCCGCACCACGCTGCCATAGCACCGGACGAGAGGGGTGGAGCAAAGGAGAGCAAGAGGAGCGAGTGGGGGAAAGGAACCCAAGGTAGTCAGTAGAAGCAAGAGGGTAGTGAAATGGATGCAAGGAGGCAGAGATAACAAGAACGAATGAGTAACGGAAAGAAAAGTTGAAGTTGAAAAGCACGTGGCACTGTGACGTGGTGAAAGGGGAGGCGATGGTAGCAAACAGCACTAGAGCGGCGAGCTAGCAGGCAAGGGGGGACTGGGTAAGGAAGGGACGCGGGCATGAGTATGGTTGCATTCTACTTTACCCTCCTACGACTCTAGCATGAGCTCAAGCCGCCCCAGTGCCATGCGCTACCATCGCCAAAACGACGCTCATCTCTCACACAACTTTTGACGCTCATCTCTCATCTCTCATTTGTTTTATCGAGCATGCAGTGAGGAAAAAACGCAGTACAAAAGTGGGCAATGATAAATACGAAGCAGAAGCGGTAAGCATGGAAAGGGCGCAGGGAGAGGAAACTTAGCCGTATGGGGTTGCTTGAACGAGGCACGTGCCCTGCTGTGAATGCCTGCCGTGCGTCATCCCCCCGCCCTCCCTCCCCACACGCTGCCAAAGCACTGGACAAGAGGGGTGCAGCAAAGGAAAGCAAGAGGATCGAACGGGGGAAAAGGAACTCAAGTAGTCAGTCGAAGCAAGATGGATAGCAAGAGGCAGAGTTACGCATGCAAGGAGGCAGAGATAACAAGAATGAATGAGTAACAGAAACAAAAGTTGAAGATAAAAAGCACATAGCACTGTGACACTGTGAAAGGGGAGGCGATGGTAGCACACAGCACTAGGGCGGCGAGCTAGCAGGCAAGGGGGTCGAGGTAAGGAAGGGACGCGCGCATGAGTTTGGATGCATTCTACTCTATCCCCCTAGGACTCTAGTATGAGCTCAAGCCTTCCAAGTGCCATGTGCTACCATCGCCAAACGCCATTTAAAAACGACTCTTTGTTTTTCGAGCATGCATCGAGGAAATAGCGCGGTACAGAAGTGAGCAATGATAAACACGGACCAGATGCGGTAAAGACGAGAAGGAAAGTGTGAGGGGACTTAGCCGTATGAGGAGTGCTTCCACGCGACAGAAGCAGCGAAGCGACGCAGCAGTCGTTCCAGCAGGATCCACTCTGCTGGCCACTTTGCAGCTCCGAATGAGCGTCCCTCGTTGCCCAATTTGCAGCTCCGGATGAGCTTCACTCGTTGCTGTTAATGTGATTCCGACCGGCACACGCATTCGCCTCTGTTATGGTCAGCGTTTAGCGTCTCGAAAAGCAGCGCTTCGATCATCGCCGTAAGAAGTCACCATCTTGATCGTTACCGACGGAAAGCGTCGCTTCAGGAGAAGGGTCAATTCGGTCACCGTGAGAAGCCGCACTCTTGATCGTCAGCGTCAGAAGTCACCATCTCGGTCGTCACCGTCAGAAAGCGTCGCTTTGATCGTCACTGTAAGAGTTCGCAATCCTGATCGTCGTCGCCGGAAAACGTCACTCCAATCGCCACCGTCGGGAAGCGTCGATTTGATCATCACCTGAGAAATCGCAATACTGGTCGTCACCTTCGGAAAGAGTCGCATTAAACGTCACCGTGGGAAATCGCAGTCCTCGTCACCGTCAAAAAGTGTCACGTCAATCGTCACCACTAGAAGTCATCATGTCGATCGTCACCGTCAGAAATCGTCGGTTCGGTCGTCAGCGTCAGTATTAGTACTCTTGATTGTCACCGTCAGAAGCGGCCGTCGCTGACCGTCTAAACCATTATCGTTGGAAATAGCCGTGTCGTTCGTTATTGTCGGGAAACACCCTCTCAATCACCACCGCTAGATGACGACGTCTCGCTACTCGAAGTCAGAGATACTCATCCCAAACCCCGCATTATCATTCGACGCTGCCTTCGCCGTGTAAAACAGCTGTCGCCGGCAGGATATCGGCCTCAGTCATCACCAAATCGAAACGTTCTCGCTGCTGGAGAGCGGCTTCGCCTCGGAATTCGAAGCGTATGGAGATCGGAAGAAGACCCATGAGGCATCTCGGCAACCCCCCTCTGTTCCGCGCTCGTCAGATGTCTAGAATACTTAAACTAAGTTGTTCTGAATACTGAAGTAGAAATCAGAACTGCAGTCAAGAGAGTAATTGCTGGATGACGGAATGAAACTGCTCCGAATGACTGAAACATCTTAGCTTCGAATGTCCCTGTCCGATAGATCAGACGTAAAGCTCGGTTTACTTCCTCGCGATTACTACGACTAAGGTTAAAAGGTTACCGGTTCGCGTCAGGAGACACAGCCATGGATTGCAACGATTAGTGATTTCCGTCTTGTCGACCTTGAGATAAACATATCTGAAGATTACGAAGACTAAGACTATGATTGAAAATCATTGATGATAGGTAACAAATAGCGGCAGCCATGAACTTCGGATTAGCGAGCTTATACTAACGGAATCAGTGAGCGAACTGCTGTGAGCATGATGAGAAGGAATGGCACTCAGGGAAGCTGGAGAAGGGATTTCAGGAAGAGAGAAAGAGGCAACCCATCAGTGAAAAAAGTTCACAGAGGCGAGGAGGATCCATTTCCTTTGCTCAGGTGCAGGCCGCCGCACCGTCGGCGGATGTACATTTTCGTGAGAGCGTTGTCGACGGGGATACCCGCTTCGTTTGGAAAACATACGACTCGCGAAATTTTGAGTTGAGTTTTGCGAGGATTTACTCGGAATCTCCGCACCACGGCGGTTCCGCAGCTCCGCCGTTTGCGCGGGAATCGTCTGTCAGAAGCGCAAGGTTCTGACACAACACCATGCTTCATGTCTCATGACACCATGTGCGACACACTGCCGAAACATGTCTGTACCGGAACAATGGCAACCGATACACCATTATCCATCACTCACCTACACCTGATCAATCCCATTCTGATGAATACATTTTGTGGGCTTGAATTCTGTTTACCCAGACGGAAGGGGGAAGGGGCGTGCTCTGCGGGGGGATATGGTGAAAAGCTACTATACGGTAGCAACACTATCAATCCTCATACAGTATATACATGCGACTTTAATCCATCTTATGTCTAGCAGGACGTTAGTACGGTACCCGTACACAAAGGCTGTCAACCAGTAGCAACTCAAGGGTCACATAATTTGCCTAGCAAAAAGCAAGGTAGAAAGGAACAAATAAGGATGTTACGGCATGCTAGATGTTATTTTGCTACACGGCCACGGAGCAACCGCGGAGTGGAGCTATGAGAGCAACTCGTGCAAGCACAACACAAGTCAGGTACACCAGTGCACTGGTGGCAGGGTGTGAGCGAGTGAAGAACAGGTAGAAAATAGGAAGGACTGGGGAGGGGAGGAGTGCTGAAGATAGGTGGTAAAAGGGAGAGGATCTAACAGAATAGGAATGAAATGGCGGGTATGGGGAGGTGTGGGCGACGGGTGGTACGGCGGTGTGCGGCAAAGCACATGAGCACAGGAGCACACACTCCAAGGCAGCATGCAGCTGACCGTGTGCTGCCGTTACCGCAACCAGCACAACAGAGCTACTCGTTCCCTCCCTCCTCCTCTTCCTCCTCATCCTCCTCCTCTTCCTCGTCCTCCTCCTCGCTCTCCTGCTGCCCGCCATGTCCTTTCCCCGCCGTTTTCTTCCGCACAAACTGCCCCTTAACTCGCGGTCGCATCTCCGCCAGTCTCTTTCGGCTCACGTACCGAATCTTCTTCTCAAAGCAACGGTCCTTGCGCTTCTGCCTGAACTTGTTCAGTGCTGCCTCCCTACGCTGGTATCCCTCCACCCGCCTCTCCATCAACCCATCCCCACCTGCACTTGCCCCTCCCCCTCCCACTGCACCCACCACCCCTCCCCCCATTCCTCCCATTCCCCCCATGCCCCCCATACCTCCCATACCTCCCATTCCTCCCATTCCGCCTATTCCTCCCATCCCTCCTGTTCCTCCCATTCCGCCCATTCCGCCCATTCCTCCTGCTACCCCCCCAGAAGCAGCGTCAGTAGTTGGGTTGAAAAGCATGGCAGAGGTAGAGGGGTCGGGCCATGAGGGGAAAGGCATGGCCGGGTTAAATGCACCCATGCTCCCCCCTGCCGCCGCAGCTGCAGCGGCTGCTGCTCCCGGCGCTAGAAACTGCGCTGCTGCTGACATTCCCGGGAAAGGCAGGGACGGGGATATGGCTGGAGCGGCAGCAAGGGACGATAGGAAGGAGAAGGGGTTTGCAGGTGAGAGGGAGGAAGGGAGAGGGAGGGAGGCGTGTGCGTGGTTGGATGATGCAGCAGCAGCAGCTGCTGCTGCAAGGGCTTCGGGAGGGAGGCGAGAGAAGGCTGCGACGGCTGCTGCTGCTGCATCAGGGGGGAGATGGGCGAACGTTGCTGCTGCTGCAGCCAGAGCATGTGAATGGTGAGACGGGCGGTACTGCTGCTGCTGCTGCAGCTGCTGCTGCTGGGTCTGGTGAAGCTGTTGCAACTGCTGCTGCTGCTGCTGCTGCTGCTGCTGTTGCTGCATTTGCTGCATGGCATTGCCAGCGGCCGCGGCTGCGAGTGATTGCACGATGGGATGCTGTGGTGGCAAGCCCGACGCAGCAGCGGCAGCGGCAGCAGCAGCTGCAGCTACTGCGAGGTTGGAGTGAAGAGAGAGAGCAGGCACGGAGGGAGGCGAGTTAAAATCAGGCTGCTGCTGCTGCTGCTGCTGCTGTTGTTGCTGTTGTTGCTGTTGCTGCAGCACGTGTTGGGTGGAGAAGCAGCGGTCAGGAGTGGTGTGGCTGGGAGTAGCGTGCTGTGCAGAAAAGAGGTCGGAGGAGGAGTGCGTGTGGGCGTGGTGAGCAGAGGAGTACGGAGAGCGATCCCGCAGCGGCGCCGGTGGGAGCACGGTGGGGCGCGGGAAGGTAGGTACTGCCTGGCGTTGCGCTGTAGCAATAGCACCCGCTGCTGCCGCGGCAGTAGCCGCAGTGGCGGCAGCGGCACTGGAAGCAGCAGATGGAGCACAGGGAGCAGAAGCAGCAGAGGGCGTAGCGGCAGGAGAGGGAGCAGGGGAGGGCGACTTGGCACCCAGTCCAGACCCATGTCCGGACCCATGCTCCACACGTGCTGCCCCTGATAGTTGCCTCTTGTAACCCGCCAAGCTGCCCGAGCCGCCACGCAGGCTCGGCGCTCCATTGGGCAGGTTCGGCGATCCGGCGCGCAGGTTCGAAGCAGGAGCAGGCATGGCGGGCGGGGAGTGGGGCAGGGAGTGGGGCAGGGAGTGGGGGAGGTACCCCCGGAGGCCGCTGCGGTCGATCATGTGGTTCCAGAAGGCTGCACTGTGCCCGGCTACAAGGCTGCCGCTGCTGCCGCCACTCATGTTCACCTCTGCCCCCCCACCGTCCCTAGCCGTGCCTTGTCCCATGCCGTGTCCCGTGCCGTTGACCATGCCTTGCGCCGAGCCGTGTGCCATGCTCTGCGCCATGCCTTGCGCCCCCTGTGTTCCATATCTGCCTGCTACGCCTTCCCCTCCCGCTGATACCCCCGCCCCTTCCGCGACCCCTCCCCTCCCCCCACCACACAGCCCAGCAACAGCGCGTTGCTGCGCCGCCCCCAAGCGCGACTGCAGCGAGCCAGGGCTTGGAGGCGCGCGCGCTGCTGCGCGTGAGGCCGTCCGCGGAGGCGTGGCGCTGGCGGAGGGGGAAGGGGGACTGCCCCGGTTCCGACCCGCGACTGCAGGACTCCTCCTCCCTGCTACCTCGTTGCCCTGCTGCTGCTGCTGCTGTTGTCTCTTCGCGTCACTTCCAGCCACCCTTCCCCGTCCTGCCATCGCCTCACCACCTCCCCGTTTCAACGCAGGAGCAGACACAGGAGGAGACGCAGAAGCGGAAGCAGCAGCAACTGCACCCGCCCTCGAGACCAGCCGTGCAGGCGACCTCCGTCGCCCGGCGAAAGGCAATCCCGTCGCCGGCGCTGGTTCCGCGCCCTTGGCGCCCGCGCCCTGCGCCTCGCTCCTCTCCGCGGCCTGCTCCGCGCTTGCTGAGCGACTCAGAGCAGCGCGCCCGGCGGTATGTGAGGCGCGCGCAGCAGCGGAAGCTGAAGCGGGCAGGCTGGGCGCGGCCGCAGCAGCTGCAGCAGCGGCAGTGGTAGCAGGCGCGGACGCAGGCGCGGGCGGGCTTTGGGATAGGCGGAGTGCGGGAGGGCGGGCGGCGGAAGCGGAGGGGAGGATGGGCTGGCTGATGGTGCGCGTGGGGAACGCGTGGTGCGCGGGGGGGGAGTGAAGCGAGGGCGCAGAGGGCGCAGATGGGGGCGAGGGCGCGAGGCGGAAGGGCAGAAGGGGCCTGGAAGGGGGGAGGAGAGTGGCAGCGGCTGCGGAGCCGGGAGGGTGCGGGGAGGCGCGCGTGGGGAGGGCGCGGGACGCGTGGAGGGGCGGGGAGGGAAAAGGGCGGGCGGCGGGGAAGAGAGGCGCGGAGGTGGGTTCGTGGGAGACTGCTCGGCGCAGAAGCATGTGGTGTGGCGGAGGGAGCAGGGGGTGCGCGGTGGGGGGGAAGGCGGGCGACAAGGAGAGGCCTGCTGCCACTGCACTCGCGGCACCAGCATCACCTGCTGCTGCGCTTGCCGCACCACGCGCACTGGCACCAGCAGTATCATCGGCTGATGTAGCTGCAGTTGTAGCAGCAGCGGCAGCTGTCGCGGCCAAGTGTGTGGTGCGCAGTGTAGCGGATGTTACGGCGCCCACGGCGGAGGTGCAGAGCGCGAGGAGAGTGGCGGCCGTAGCGGGGGGCATGGCGGGGCGTGGGGTCTCGAGCGCGGCTCGGTCGGGCGGCAGACGGCGCTCGGACGCAAATGGCACGTCCAACGGCAGCGCGACACGTGGCAGCATGAGCGAGAGCTCGAGCGCAGGCATTGGCTGTTGGAGCGGGTGCGGAAACGACAAAGAGAGAGAAGGGAAGGATGAGAATGAGGGGAAGAGACAAGGCCGGGAAGAGGAGCGGAGATGTGTAGCAGGAAAGACGAAACGAGCAGCGGAGATGGCGGAGAGAAGGGGGAGGGGAGCGGAGGGAGGGGCGGGTTGGGACGATATAAGGAATTCAAGAGGTCGAGGAAAACGGAGGGAAAGACCCTCCTATAAAAGGACGGGGTGACCGGCGGAAAGAGACCGACGCACGCGTACCTGCGGCTGGCCCTCAACCTCCTCCTGCTCCGCCCTGTCCTGCGCGCCGAGCTTGCTCCTCCTCTCGTGCGCTCCACCGTGCGCCACTCCGCCACCTCCCCCCGCCGCCCCCCCCTCTCGCTGCGCCGCCACGTGCCGCCGCTTCAACGGCTGCTCATCCGCGTCGCTCTCTTCCCTCTCTTCCACTCCCGCTCCTTTCCCCCCGGGCGCGTCTCGCGTCTCGAGCAGCATGAGCTCACACTGCTGCTGCCCGCCCTCCTCCGCCTCCGCCTGCTCTCGCTCCTGCCGCTCTAATATCATCTCCACTTCCTCCCCCTCCCCCTCCCCTTCCGCCATCTCTTCTTCCGCATATATCTCTTTCCCCTCTTCCCCCTGCTCCGCCACTCCCCGCGCAGCTCTGTTCCGCCACACGTCGTCCCTTCCCACTCCCCACGTGTCCTTAGCTTGTCTCTCCGCTTCCTTCCTCTTGTTTTGCCCCGCCTCCTTCCTCTCCCCTCCATCCGCCTCCGTCACCTCCTCCCTTTCCTTCCGCACTAGCACTTGCTGCTGCTTCTGCTGCTGCTGCTCCTGCAGCACAAGCTGCTGCCGCCTCTGCGCCTGCACCTGCTCCTGCTGCTGCTCCAGCTCATGCAACTGCTGCTGCTGCTCCTGCTGCTCCTGAAGCTGCTGCTGCAGGTGCTGCTGCTGCACGCTGCTGCGGCGCTTATCGTCCGTCTCTTCGGAGAAGAGGTCCGTGCTGCCGGTGCCCGTGTTCGACTCGCTCGTATCCACGAACACCAGGTCGTGCGCCACCTCGCTTGCGCTCACCGCCATCATGTTCCGCGGAGCCTCCCCCAATCCCACCTGCGCGGACGAAGGGGAGCGTGGTGGCGGGGTGGAGCAGAGATGAGTACTGGGTCTTAGGGACTCGCGAGGGCCGGGGAACAACAAATCGACGACGCGAGTCGGCACGAAGTCAACGACGCGAGTCAATAACGAGCCAACGGCGCGAGTCAACAACAAGTCAACGGTGCGCGTCAAAAACAAGTCAACGGCACGAGTCAGCAACAAGTCAACGGCGCGAGTCAATAAAAAGCGACGAAAGGTCGAAAGGCAGAGCGGGTCGACGGAGGAGCGCGGAGAGGGCAGAGATGGCGGAGGGGCGGAGAAGGCGGAGAGGGCGGAGAGTGCTCACGGATCGGCGGCGGCGCCACATGTGCGTCCAGAGGTTGAGGAGCTCGTTGGTGCGTAGCGGCTTCACGAGAAAGTCCGCCGCGCCCAGGCGCAGACACTTGACCACGATCGCCATCTCGTCGCGCGTCGACATCACTGCGAGCCATGAGAGAGAAGGGGCGGGCCATGAGAGAGAAGGGGCGGGCGGGAGGGGAGAGCAGAAAAGAGAGAGAGAGGGGGGGGGAAGAGGGAGGGAGAGAGAAAAACAAGATGCGTTTGAGTAAGGTCCGGTCAAGAGCAGAACGCGTCGGAGAACCGAGCCGGAGAGAAGATTCACAAGACAATGTTTCGGAACAGGTCCATGCTAAGCGGTGGGGGGATGCTGCTGGTGGGTGACTGTATGCAACGGTGCGAGCCGGCAGCGACGGTGACAGGCGGCAGCGACGGTGAGGAGTAGTAAAAGAACGAGTTAACTAGGAAGTTAAGGCAACGAGAGGCGGATGCCAGGCGAAAACTCAGCTGAATGACGTTAACGGATTGACGTTAGCCGACTGTCGTTAGCCGAAACGGACTGACGATTGCCGACCAGTTAACCGACTGACGCTAGCCGACTGACGTTAAACGACAGACACGACCGATGTGCTACTAGCTGGGAGAGTGTATCCGTGAGCGCGGGGAAGCAGAGCACGTACTGACGATGGGGATGTTTTTGAGGCGCTCCTCGCGCATGATGATCTTGAGCATTGTACCCCTTGCCGTTTGGCAGCTCCACCTCCGCCAGAATCAAATCTATCGTGTCGCTCGACGACCGCAGCAGTTGCAGCGCCAGTCGTGCATTCTCGACGGCCGTCACTGGAGAAGGAAGGAAGTTCAGGCGGGCAGCGATGTAGGAACGAGAGATGTTATAATAAAAGAATACGGAATCGGTTAATCGAAGCAGGCACAGAACTTGGTACATGGGATGTCGTGAATCTAGGGAAAGCAACTCAAGGTGACGAAATTAGACGTATTACACGTGAAAACGCCTGAGAAAGAAACCCTGTATGAGAAAATTGATCTAGTTAATCTGTCGCAAGGCAGAAGCGGCAGCGCTCACGCACCTCGGTACGAACAGCGGCGAAGCAGTTCGAGAACATTTTGGCGTGACTCCGTGTCCTTATCCGACAGCAGGATGTGCACGTTGCTCCTCTGAAACGTCGCTACGTCGCATGGCCGGCGCTGCTCCTGGCCGGCCGATGGCACAATGGCTCCTGACATGAGTCCGGTATGTTCTAATAAATACTATCACGCGTTATGACGGACAGTTTGTAGCAAAAATTAACCGTACCATTCTACACCGCCTTGATACTATAACGCTTGGCGCAGGCTAGCAGATACGGCAGAGCTTACAATCAACAAGAACGCAGAGCTGTGAATGGAACGCTGGCTAGTGAGAGAGTGATCGTCTGAAGCTAAGAGTAGAGCAGATCAGAGGGAATGTGGGGGACGGAGGTTGAGTGGAGAATGAGGAAAGAAGACGGGCAGGGAGAAGGAGATGGAAGATCGAATACGCACGGGAGAGTGGTTCACCGGAAGGCAGACCTCTCGTGTGAGGGAGTCTGACAGCAACGCGACAGAGAAACCCTCGGGTTCCAGTGGCTGCCCCCCTACAAAAGAAATATCTGAACCCGCGGATTTGTATCTCCTGGACGTTGGAAAAAGTGGGAGCTTTTTTTGTTCGGGGAGGTTGTCTTTCGCTGACACGTGGCGCGAAGCAGTGGACGCAATGCGGACAACTGGGCCTAGCCATTCACTGGGCTGCGTGTGACGTGGAGGCTAACGTTCCCTGCCTTTCCCCCAACCTCCACCGAACCGAGGAAATTTGTGGTCAGTCCAACAACCTTCTAATATATTATATATCCAGCATTTACTTTATTGTATTCCTCTACACTGTTCTATAGACGTGGAAATGTGGCTATGAAGCCTGAAGAACGGTTAGAAAAATGCTTATCATCACACGCTTGCCAATTGAGCTGTCAAGCCCACACAAATCGACTGTTGCGTGACACGTGGTTGGAATGCATGTCAAGCCCCTGAAGTTGTCGTAAAATATCTAACCAGTTTGTGTGCCCCAAGCCCCAAGAAGTATCTTTATCTGTCTATCTTGCGGTCAGACAGATTGCCTCTCCGCCACAATTAGGATATTTAAAACGCGTCTGGATCGTTTTGTGGCTTGAAGGAGTTCTTCAATCATCACCAGCCACGAATGCCAAACGGCTGAATTTTGCTCTTGGCTGCGGTAAGTTGTCCTGGCTGGTCAACTGTTCAAGTCTTGCACGCGGAAAAGCTGGGCAAGGCCAGTCAGCTTGTGCTACTACAGAGCGGTGCTGTAGAATGTGGTAGCACAATTAGAATGAAGGGAGCAGCCGACAGGAGACAAATTCTGCACTTTTTTTAAAAAATATCTGGGACTTTTCGAGTGCTGTTGGTGGTTGTAGAGCTGCACAGGAAATATCTGAAGGGATAACGGGCAGCTTGTATGTCATGGCTTATGTGTCTGTGGCATTCGAAATGAATGGCCGAGATGCTTCCGTTAGCGGTTGGACAATGGACACCGCTGTTCTGCACCAAGAAGCGTGGGCAAGCGGGAAACGTCTGTCAGAGGCTGACGTGACGGAAATGCTGGTTCAGGAGTGGACAAGGCTAGGGTTTCATCCATCCAGCCTGCGGAAACCACACCAGCTCGCTGTCACCATTCTGCTTCCCTTCCCTTCTCTTCTCTTCCCTTCTAGAGAGTTCATCGTCAGCATTTCCTGTGAACAGTGACTTGCTCTCATCAGCAGTTTTCTAGGGAATGCTTCCTTATCACCAAGTTCCTAGAACAACCCTCATCCATAGTCTCATGTTTCCAGTTCTTGTCAATTAGCTATTGGTTCCAGTAATCTCATAACTCCTTCCCACCAACCCATGATTACATCCGTGAGAATAATCGGCGATATTCTTGCAGGCGTTTTCCCTATTGCTAGCAGGTCCTTATTGTTTCTCCGTATATGCCGCACTTAGGCTCCATGGTTGGCCACCGCCTACTTAGATTCAAGCTTAAGTTGTTCTGGGCCGAGATTTTACGCCACTTCGATCCAGGTCGGCTCGATTTCGTAGTCTGAAGTTCGGACGCTAGTAGCTGTACTTTTGCAGCTTGAAACTGGTTGCGCTTGATCTGTGTTGTGAAATTTCCGCCTCTCAGCAATCAGCGACAGATACGTCTACCCATCAGGGTCCCGAGTAGTGGTAAGAATCTGTCAGCCATTTACACGCAGCATTTTTTTAAGCTTGGTCGAAAGCGGGTAGTTGTACTCACTTTAGTGTAATCGACTCACGGCAATGGAGTGGTCGAGCGATTCAGACGACGAGTCCGGGATGAGCGGCTTCGGACCTATCGGAATTGGGGGTGCTGGCAGCAGCATTAGCAAGGACGGTGTAGCAGCAACCGGGGACGTCAACAGTGACTTAGACGTAGTGAGATTGTTGCCGTCATTCCTGCGAGGAGTTAGCGACGAGAGTAGACGGACGATTGAGGGCCTTATGGCGACGAAGCCGTGCGGGCTGATAGTGTCAGACGCGTTAGAACCTGACCATCCTATCATCTATGTGAATAGTGTGTTCGAGCGCTTGACGGGTTACACGGCGGAAGATATTCTTGGACGGAATTGGTACGCGCCTGCTTACTTCTTCTGGTATTCTCAAACGTCTCGTTCATCGCGGTGTCGCTTTTTGTCCTTCCGTCGCTCGTTTTTCCCTTCGTCACCATTAATCCACGTCCTTGGAAATTTCATTTTTTGGTTCGTCTGTCTCGCAGTCGGTTCCTTCAGTATCGCGGGGCATTCGCGCAGCGACCGCACTCTCTCGTGAATCCCGCCACCGTCGCGCGGTTACGCCAGTGCATCGCAGAAGGCCGCGAGTTCTGCGGGGAAATCCTCAATTTCCGGAAGGACGGCAGTGCCATCATGAATAACCTCTGCATCGCGCCGATTCGCGGAAGCGACACTAGCACAGTTACCCATTTCGTCGGGGTGCAGTCTTTCGCAGAAACCAACGTCGAGCTCGGCCCGTTGCCAGGCCCTCCGCACAAGGAGCCGCAGCATCTGCCTATGTCGGGGGCGGCAGCCTCAGCCGCCGCCGCCGCAGCAGCCGCCGTGGTTGCCTCTCGTTGGCCACCCTCTAGACAGCCCGGACCGCTCTCCGACCGGTTGCCAGTCGGTTCAGTTGTCGGCTCGTGCAGCCGTGCGGATCCCACCGACGCCTCACCCGTCCCCGTGCCCAGCACGAGCGCCGCTGCCGCTGGCTGCAGCAGCGGCAGCGCGTGGCCCGCTTGCTGCCTCCACGACCATGAGCCGTTCCGGGGGTTCGGGCGGAAATGCGCGCGGGAGGGGGAGGGCGGCGAGGGATGTATAGGGCCCGGGCGGAGCTACCCCAGTAGCAGCGACTGCGGTAGAAGCAGGGGCAGCGGCAGCGGGAGTGGACGCGGGAGGTGTAGCGGGCTGTTGCAAGTAAGCGACGAGGTGCTGGTGCAGCGAGTGATGTGCCACCTGGGCCCTAGAGACATCGCTTCGCTCGCCATGACGTGTCGGCGGTTCCGCCAGCTCGCGGTCAGCCAGGACGTGTGGCAGCGCGCGTGCCAGCACGTGTGGGGCGCGGAGGCGACCGCCGCCGTGCAGGCGCAGGCGACGGTGGGGTGGAAGACGGAGGAGGAGGAGGCGGCGGAGGAGGTGGTGCGGCGAGGGCGGTATGCCTGGCACGGGAAGAGTAAGGTTGTATTCGAAGGAGCGGTTGGTAGGGGAGTAGGGTTAGAAGGGGCGGATGGGAAGCGGTTGAGTACGGTTGTGGGGCAGCAGCAGCAGCAGCAGCAGCAGCGGCAGCTGATAGAGAACCACCAGAAGTCACAGTGGCTGCAGCGGGTCAAGTGGGCGCAGATTGCGCGCGAGATGACGACGCTGGAAGCCGCCACGTGGCGTAAGGTGACCGTTAAGGGGTCCGTGGAACCATCCCGGTGCAACTTCAGCGCGTGTGCGGTGGGAAGCAAGGTGGTGTTGTTCGGCGGAGAGGGCGCTAACATGCAACCCCTTAACGACACCTTCGTTCTCGACCTTGCCTCCGACATGCCCGAGTGGCGGCACGTCCCCGTCGCGGGTTCCGCGCCCCCCGGCCGCTGGGGGCACACGCTGTCGTGCGTGAACGGGTCGGGGCTGGTGGTGTTCGGCGGGTGCGGGCGGGAGGGCCTGCTGAACGACGCGTTTCTCTTGGACCTGGATGACAAGCAGCCCAAGTGGCGGGAGGTCGTGGTGGGGGAGGATGCCGGGAGCAGCAGCGGTGCCGGCGCTGGGGACGGGGGGACTGGCGGGGATGGCACGACTGGCAGGGGGGACGCTGGGGGGAATGGTGACCTGGGGGATGGATTGGTTCTGAGAAGCGATGGGGAGGCGCGGACAGCCACGGAAGCAGCAGGGGATGGAGAGGGAGTGGTGAGACGGGAACAGGGAGAGGCGGCGACCCAGCCGTTGGATACGAGACAAGACGACCAGCAGCAGAACAGCAGACAGCAGCAGCACCAACAGCAACAACAACAACAGCAGCAGGAGCCGCACCAGCGCCGGCAGCACCAGCTGCAGGCAGTCGCGCCAGCAGCGCCCGCAGCGCCCGCACCCCCGCAGCGGCCGCACCCGCGGTCGTGGCACAGCTCCTGCACCGTCGAGGGCTCCAAGCTCGTCGTCTCCGGCGGCTGTACCGCCTCCGGTCGCCTGCTCTCCGACACGTTCCTTCTCGACCTCGCGCACAATCCGCCGTCGTGGAAGGAGATCCGCGTGGCGTGGGCGCCGCCCGCGCGCCTGGGGCACACGCTCTCCGCGCTGGGCGGGCGCAAGGTGCTCATGTTCGGGGGGCTGGCGACGAGCGGCGCGCTGCGGCTGCGGTCGAACGATGCGTTCACCATCGATCTTGCCGACGAGCATCCCAACTGGCAGACCGTTTCCCCCGACGCGCCTCTCCCGGGGGGAGGCGGCGGCGCGAACGGCAGCGGGGCAGGGGGCGGGGGCGGAACCGGCGGAACGCCAGGGGGGGCGTCGCCTCCGCCGAGGCTGGACCACGTGGCGTTTGCGCTGCCCGGGGGGCGCGTGTTAGTGTTCGGGGGATCAATCGCGGGGGTGAGTCCTACCCCGTCCCAGGTATACCTGCTAGACCCGGGGGAGGAGAAGCCGCGGTGGCGGGAACTGGCGTTTCCGGGACAGCAGCCGCGGATAGCGTGGGGGCACAGCACGTGCGTGGTCGGGGGGACTAAGGCTGTTGTGCTGGGCGGGCAGACGGGCAAGGAGTGGGTGCTGAACGAATTGCACGAGCTCTCGCTGCTCAGCGCCGCTGCTATGACCCCCCCTGCGCGCGCTGTGCGGGACGAGGATGGAGGGGAGGCCGGGGGGGGTGCGCGGCAGGAGGGGAATGCGGAGGGTGGTGGTGCGGAGGAGACGCGGGGAAAGGAGGGTAGCAACGGGGAGGGGAGGGCAGGGGAGGGGGCTGGAGTGGAGGATGGGGCGGGGGAGGAGGCCGCGGTGGTGGCACAGGGGCATGTGGCATCAGCGTCTAACCCTGGATAGATTTCCACTGCCCAGCATGCCCTTCTCGCCTGGTACACGTTTCAGCAGCTGATTGGCAGCAGATTGGAATGCGCAATGGTCGTACGGAGCCGCACTTGTAGCCCCCAGCAGCAGCAGTAGCAGCAGGGGAAGCAGCAGGTGAAGCAGCAGGTGAAGCAGCAGGTGAAGCAGCAGGAGAGGAGGAGCTTAGATTGATGCATTAGGAAGGTGGGAGATCACGGGCATAGTGCAGCATGCTTGGTTGGTTGGTGGGTCGGTTGGCTGGTGCTGTGATGGTGCAATGAGCTTAAGGGTCATGGAAGGTGGTTTACCGCAGCCGAACCGACAGGCTGCAGTTTTGTCACTTGCGTGCAGCCAAGACATGGCAGACAGGCAGAAGAATCATGCTTTGTAGAGTCTGATCGGCTCCAGAGGAACTTTCTAGTCAAGTTTTATGTTGGGACATGAACCAACGGCTGGCTGGTAGCACCAGTTTCAGACATGTTGCTGCTGCACAGCTGTCCATTCCCCTTCACTGTGTCAATTACAGTGGCCCTTACAGTATCCGTGCTGCTCTTATACGGTAGTGAATTGACTGCTTTGCTCAGGTGATTATTGGTTAGGAAATACACGCCTTTTTATTATACACATAAGAACATCTACCATACATACTGATACTGGCCTGTGTTATGTCAGGTGGAGGATGTGTAAAGGAAAAACAGCATTCTATACATCTCCTTCACAATGAACCAGCATTGGGCGGCCTAACCTTGGATGTATGCACCACAAGAGGATTCCTCTCAAGCTCCTCAGCCATGGACCGGAACACCCCTCTCAGAAACACATTGAACTCTGCCCGTTCCACCGACCCCGACCGATCTAGATCTGCCTTGAGGAAGAATTTCTCGTACACCTCCTCCGCGTTGCGGGCGTTGTGGGGCGGCAGCCCCCACACCATGCCCGACCGTGCCAGCCCTGCACTGATGTCAGCGCGTGAGAGGCAGCGCTTCCTGGAAACGTCCCAGGAGGAGAATGTGTCTTCGCAGATCTTCTGGAAGAGCCGCCGGTCGCCCAGGATCTGAACGGGGAGAGGGGAGAGAGCATAAGGGGTGAGAGTGAGAGGAAAGGGTGAGGAGTGAGAGGGAGTGGGGAGAGGACAGGCAGCGCTTCCGGGACACGTCCCAGGAGGTAAAGGTGTCCTCACAGATCTTCTGGAAGAGGATGAGGGGAAGGGGAGCGGGAGAGAGAGTGGGAGAGGGTGAGGGAGCGAGGGGGAGGGGAAGTGAGTGGGGAAAGGGGTGAGAGAAGAGAAGATGGCAGGAGAAGCATGAGCATGAGTATTGCTGGAAGATTGCTGGTTGCCCTTGCAACAAGGGAAGTGGAAGTCGTTTGCTGCTCTAACTTCACCCCTCCAAAAGCTCTTGCTTGCTGCCGTCCAGCACCTGCCCCTCCTCCTCGCGTCCTGCTCACCTGTTTACCCGTGCCCACCTCACTCCCCTCCCCTCCCCTCCCCTTCAATTCCCCCATCCCACCTCCTCCTCTCCTTTTTTACCCCCACTGCACCTGGCGCAGCTTGCTGCCGTCCAGCACCTGCCCCTCCTCGCAACGTGCACATCACCTGTTCACCCGTGCCATTTGCCCATCCCCTTTACCACCGCACACCCACCTGGCGCAGCTTGCTGCCGTCCAGCACCTGCCCCTCCTCCTCCTCCTCCTCCTCCTCCTCCTCCTCCTCCTCCGGCTTCGCTGCCAGCCTGCCCGCCAGGTCACACACCGTGCCCTGCAAGGGGTGAGTGAGGGGCGAGGACACAGGAGACTTGTGAGTCGACTTCAGAATCACATCAAATCACCGGCTTGACAGGCTTGCCTGCCAGCGAGATGGAGATACAGGGGAGGTGAAATAACTCGCCATACAAGCCTACCCATTCAAGCCTATCCCACACAAGCCTCCCCCATACAAGCCTCCCCCACACAAGCCTCCCCCACACGAGCCTCCCCCACACAAGCCTCCCGACACAAGCCTCCCCCACACAAATCTCCCCAGCATAAGCCTGCCCAGCACAAGCCTGCCCAGCATAAGCCTCCCCCACACAAGCCTCCCCCATACAAGCCTCCCCCACACAAGCCTCCCCCACACGAGCCTCCCCCACACAAGCCTCCCGACACAAGCCTCCCCCACACAAATCTCCCCAGCATAAGCCTGCCCAGCACAAGCCTGCCCAGCATAAGCCTCCCCCACACAAGCCTCCCCCACACAAGCCTCCCCCACACAAGCCTCCCCCACACAAGCCTCCCCCACACAAGCCTCCCCCACACAAGTCTCCCCACAAAAGTCTCCCCACACGAGTCTCCCTACACAAGCCTCCCGACACAAGCCTCCCCCAGCATAAGCCTCCCCAGCATAAACCTCCCCAGCATAAGCCTCCCCAGCATAAGCCTGCCCAGCATAAGCCTGCCCAGCATAAGCCTGCCCAGCATAAGCCTCCTCCACGCAAGCACGCACGCGCATGAAGGAGGTGAACTGGTCTCGTGAGAGGTCCAGGCGGCCCTTGCCGTGCGTCATCACCAGATGTGCCACCACACTCTCCGTCGATGCACTCCCTGCACCGTGGCGAGAGAATGGAAGAAGGAGTGGGAGGAGAGAGAGAGAATGAGTAGGTGATGCGCGGTGGAAAGGGGTGGGGTGGGAGGCGGAGAGGGAGGCCCTTGCCATGCGTCATCACCAGATGTGCCACCACACTCTCCGTCGACGCGCTCCCTGCCCAGTGGAGAGAGAACGAGACATAGAGAAGGAGAGGTGATGAGCGGTGGAAAGGGGTGCGGTGGAGAGTGAAAGGTCAAGGCGGCGTGCGTCATTACGAGCTGCGCCACCACACTCTCCGTTGAGGCGCTCCCTGCCCAGCGGAGAGAGAGAATGAGAGAGGAAGAATGAGAGGTGATGTGGCGGAGAGGGGTGGGGTGGGAGGCAGAGAGGGGGAAGTCCAAGCGGTGTGAAACTGCGATTCACTCACAGGAGAGGGAGCTCCCATGCCATGCACCATGGATGGAAGTGTCGGTGTCAATTTACTAACGGGGGCGCTACACGCAGTAGCAAGAAGCCACGTGGTGTGACCGCACTCACAGGCGAGGGGGCGCAGCCCCATGCCATGCACCATGGTGGAAAGAAATCACCGGTGTTTCAGCTCGCTACCTGCCACTACACGAAAGAGGGTGTGACCGCACTCACAGGCGAGGGGGTGCAGCCCCATGCCATGCACCATGGTGGAAAGAAATCACCGGTGTTTCGGCTCGCTACCAGCCACTACACGAAAGAGGGTGTGACAGCACTCACGGGCGAGCGTGTGCAGCCCCATGTTCTCCACCATGGTGGAGAGCGCGGGCTTGAGCTCGCTAGCAGGCACTACATGCAATAGCACACACATGCGCTGTATGACAGCACACACGTGGAGGGACGGCACTCACGGGCGAGGGTGTGCAGCCCCATGTTCTCCACCATGGTGGAGAGCGCGGGCTTGAGCTCACTACCCGCTACTACGGCAGAGGGTAACGCGTACACACAGAGAGAGATTGCACTCACGGGCGAGGGTGTGCAGCCCCATGTTTTGAACCATGGTGGAGAGCGCGGGCTTGAGCTCGCAGGAGGAGATGGTGCCACTGCCATCGGTGTCAAGGCTGGAGAAGAGGAGGTCGATCAGCGTCGCCAGCTCGCCCTCCTCCTCCATCAGCCGCTGCATCTTCGCCCCGTCCGCCATGAACTGCAGTATGGGGTCGTCTGGAGTGCAGGGGATGGGGTGGAAGGGGATGGGGGTGGCGGGGAATGAGCACAGGGAAAGGGACGGCCACCCAGCCATCATCCACCCACCCGCCCGCCAGCTCGCCCTCCTCCTCCATCAGCCGCTGCATCTTCGCCCCGTCCGCCATGAACTGCAGTATGGGGTTGTCTGGGCGCATCCGGGCGGGGTGGTATGGGCGGGGGTGGCGGGGAATGAGTCACACAGGTAAGGACGGCAGGGAATGGACACGTCAAAAAGTGGTGCTAGGGAATGGGTGAAAGAAACTGAACCTAAACTGTATTAGAAAATGGGTGTACATATGTTAGCAGAATGGGCTCACAAGGGTGTGGTCCCCACAACTGGTCAGCCAATCGGATTGGTCCATCAACAATCTTCAGGGTGACCAATATTATTGGTTGGGGGCTCGATAATTGTTCAGGTTGACCAATACAATTACGGGCCCTCCAACCAATTGTGGTCGAGGGGTTCCGCAACTTCACCAAAAGGTTGCGGGGCGGCAAAATCGAAGTGTACACCCAACATTTGAGTGTAACACTTTGGTTCTCGCACTGTACATACGAAATTTTGACAATGGGCACACGGGAAGGGACGGCAGGAACGGGCACACGTGAAGCGTGCGGCTGGGACACCCACCCACCATTCACCTCACCCATCCACCCACCCGCGCCCGGCCACGTGCGCACCCATTCACCCGCCCATTCGCCCCTTCCCACCCGCGCACGCACCATGCACAGCGTCCCCCATGCGCTGCAGCACGCGCATCATGGCATCCACGAACTCCTCGCACGCCACCTCCTGCTCTGCGCTCTCCCAATCACCATTCCCCGCGTCCCCCGCCGCAGCCCCAGCAGCCTCTATATCCCCTTGTCTGCGCGCCGATTCTAACACAGCCTGAAATTGCCCTTCCCCTCGCCTTACCCCCACCCCCCGTCTCCCCGCCATCCCCGGGCTCCCCGCGGAGAACGTCCGTCTGGGCGACGGCACCGCGCTCGTCTGCTCTACGCGCTTTTGAGGCGCCTGAAAAGACGTCCGTCTCGGCGACGGCAGCACGTTAGTCTGCTCCACGTGCTTTTGAGGCGCCTGAAAAGACGTCCTCCGCGGCGACGGCAGCGCGCTCGTCTGCTCTACGTGCGCGACCACCGCGCGCACAGCCTCCCGCGGAACCCTCCCCCTCCCCGCCTTATCCATCTCCCGAAACTTCTCCTCCAGAAACTTCCGCACGCGCTGCCCGCCGCCCTCCTCCCGCAGCAGCGCGAGCAGCTTCGGCCCGTCGAAACTCTCCGTGCTGCCGGATTCCCCCTTGGGTTCCACGGACGATTCTAGCACGAGCGGCGTCTCTTCTAGCTGCAGCTGCATGCCTATAAAGAGCGACCGCAGCAGCGTGCGAAATTCCCCTTTGTCGACAAACCCGTCTAGATAAATATCCGCGGATAGGAAGAGCGACGTGTAGACTTTGTCTGCTTCCGCGGCGTCGGGCGGAGGCAGGCCGTACGCAAGGCCGAGCTTGCGGAAGCCCGCTATGGCGTCGCTGCACCCCAGGAAGCCCCTACGGGAGACGTCCCAGTCGTTGAACATGGCGTCCGATACCGCCGTGAAGAAATCGTCGTCGCTCAGAATCTGCATGCAGGGAGGGGGAACAGGGGGCAGGGCAGGAAATGGGGGGAGGGGGAGGATAGGAAGGCGACAGAGCGAAGAGGAAGGTGAGGGGCAAGGCAGGGCAGAGGGATTGAAAGAGGTGTGTGCATATAGGTGGGGATGAAGGGGATGGGAGGTAGCGGGCAGAGCCCCTAGCAGGCGCAGTGCTCTGCACGCACATCCCTAATGCTCTCGCGAATCAGAATCGTGTTTTAGTTGACTCAAAACTCGTCACATCACGCACACTGCAGGCGCGATACAGGGCAGTGCAATCGTCTCATCACGCACGCGCGGTGCGGTGCAGTGCGGTGCGCGGTTCGCGCACCTTTTTTATGTACGCGCCGTTGAGAACGGTGGCGCGCTGAGGCAGGTACAGCGGCGCGGCCTCGAGCTCGGTCGAGAGGTCTTTAAAGACGTCCAGCAGCAGCGCGGAGAACTCCTCGCGGCACAGCTCCCCGTCGCCGTCCAGGCAGTAGTGGCCGATGATGCGCTCCAACACCTGCTCCTGGTGCTCGCGCGCTGATAGGGGGAGGGGAGAGCGGGGGGCGGAAGGCGGGGGGAGGAGGGGGAGGAGGGGAAGAAGAGGGGCAACGGAGGGATGACGGGGGGTCCCGTCGCCGTCCATGCAGTAATGGTCGATTATGCGCTGCGCTCCAACACCTGCTCCTGGTGCTCGCGCGCTGGTTGGGGGGAAAGGTGGAAGCGTTGGAAACGGGGAGGAGGGAGGATAAGGGAAACGGGTGAGGGGGGAGGGAAGATTACGGGAAGTGCGGTCGATGATGCGTTCTAGCACCTGCTCCGTGTGCTGGCGCGCATATGGGGGGGTTGGATCGAACCAAACTTATGCGCTTGGCTTCTTTTTCCTGCTTCTTCTTTTGCGGATAGTAAAACCAGATTCTTTTGCTGTGTAGCTCTCATGTAATTGCGGCGAAGGAATATTGACGAGGTTCCCCCGCTTTTGATTCTCCGCACGCCCCGCGCGGAATGATTCCCGCACAGTCCCGCAAAGCCCCTCCCGAATCCTTTCCGCTCGCCCCCCCCGCCCCCCCCCCCCCCCGCCCCCCCCCCAGCCCCGATCGCACATGCCCCTCGATCCAGAATTCAGGGTGCTCGGCACGAGCGGCGCGAGAGGCAGGAGCAGCAGGGGCGACACGAGCGGCAAGAGCAGGTCTAACCTTCGGCCGTTGTGTTGTCGCCCTTGTGGAGCCCGAGGCGCACGAGCGCGGGGCGCAGCTCGCTCTTGCTGATGCACCCGCTGCCGTCCGCATCCAGCTCCGCGAACAGCGTCGAAATCAGCGCCTCCGCCTCCTCCGCGCTGCCCAGTATTCTCCGCAGCGCGCCCCCGTCGTAGACCAGCGTGGATAGCGGGTCCTCTGTGGAAGCGGAGAGGGGGAAAGTGTTGGAGAGAAAGGCGGGAGGAATGAGGGGGGCGGGGGAATGAATGCAGGGGGGGGACGAATGAAGGAGAGGCAATTTCCGAGTAGCGCGTCGCGCATACGCGTCGCTGACTTGCACGTACCTTCTAACGCGTGGCTCGCGCCGCTAAGAATATCCTTGCAAACCCGGACAAACGAATCCCGCCCAATCTCCTCCGTGAGATCCGGCGACATGAACGACGCGAAAAGCCCCTCCACCAGCTCGTCAACTTCGCGCGCCGTCCCGGCCGGCGGCATCCCTAATAGCTCCCCGAGCCGCAGTAGCGCCGGCTTTAACTCGCCCAGAGAGAGCGCGCCGTTACCGTCGGCGTCGAGGCGGTCGAACTCGTGCGAGAGGAACGCCGAGAATGCCTCGTCGTCGTGCATCCGCCGTCGGATTTGCTTCCCGTCGAAGATCGTAAGGCGAGGAGGGGCAGAGTCGGATGAGGAAGATCCTCCGTTGCGCGGGGACGATGGGCGCCGCGGCTTGACCGCCGGATCGCGAGATGGCTGGGACGGTGCTTTTGCCGACGAATGCGGCGGGGAAACCGCGGCCATGGTTGCGGAAGTTTATTTCGCGCGAATTTCTCGTGTTCTTGTCCACTGGACCGGCGAGATTGCTAGAAGCGCGGCGCGAACGTGACGGAAAACCTACTTTTACTCGGAACTTTGACAAGGACGTCCGACCCGAATCCAACTTTCACTCAGGAATACTGAGTCGAAGCCCGTCGAGCCGTCGTGAGTTGAAATCAGGACCCTTCTAAGGACCAGTCCGGCTGAAAGCGCGAAGGAAATAATCGAATGCTCGATGCGTACGTCTATACAAGGATGTGTAAGTCGGTTTACGATTGGTGCTCTTGACCTCGCTGGACTGGACTGCCATTAGGTAACAACAAGCCTCGCCTACGGAGTTCCTGGTCTGGCCCAATGCTGCCCAATTCTTCAACGCAGCTACAGTTATGTACGTTCACCTCGCTCATGTGCGCCGACCCCTCAAGAACCAGCAGCGCCCACTCGCCGAGAAGGTGAAGAGAGGGTGGGGTTGCGGTTGGGTTGGAGGGGTCAACTATTCTGGGGTGCTCCTGGAAGCCAATGGGCGGGCTAGGGGTGGTGGTGGTGTGGGTAACCAGGGTAGGTAACCAGGCTTCGCGAAATTTGTGACTATTCTTTGTCGCAAACCATCAGTGGTGGTGATGTGGGATTTTGGCATTTCCTTCCGAGTTTGTCGACAGCGTTGCATGCATGCTGCCAAAACAAGCCACATTACGTATGGACACGAAGTGCATACGTGACTCCAGTTTGTATCTCGAAGTGTATCTCGAATGCCCAACAGTGTAATCGTGACTCCAGCTTGTATTTTTGGCTGTTCCGTGATGTACACCCAAGTAGTTCCACAAAAATAGTAGCATCCAGCAGTACTCCAGCCCTCCTGCCTTCTTTCCACCTTTCCCTATTTGCTTCATATTCCCGTTGTTCCATCCCACACCCAAGAACGATCACATTTGCAGTAGGATTTCACTACCCTTCACCCATCTAAGTCATGAAACTTGCACGCCACAATACCATGTCGTTCATCAAAACCATGAATCTCTGCGCTGATTGTCAAACCCCTGAAGCACAGGAGGAGGTCATCGCGGATCAAGTTTTGCTAGCCCTGGTTTGTTTAGGGATTACTGAAAGGTTAATTTAAGAGCGGGGTACACCTGGCGTATTTTTAAGGATCACTTAGCTGAGATCACCGTCACCCCAATCGTAGGATCATTGGTAGCAAAACAACAAATTATGTGGGCACATTACGATCCTCGTTGATGTACCAATTCCAATTTTGCATTGGTGATCCTCTGCGACCAGGCGACATCGCAACGAGTCACGAACGTTGATACTTCGCGTGCATATGTTGGCCGTGTAATATACTGAGACGAAACAACCTCATTGGTGAGATTTTCATTTTCGAAATGTTTTGATTTGATGCGACCTCGTTTCAGATGTACTACCTGATTGCGAAAGGAAAGTTTTTCGTCAACAAGGATCACCCTGACTTTGGTACAAAGTTGCAAAGATCACCAAGAGATTGGCAGTCACGATGATCCTACGGACATCACAAAAATTGTGTAGCATTGACTACACATGTTCCCGATCCCACCTCTGTTGGTACACCACCTGACACAGTGATCACTGTACTGTAGTAGGTGGGACACTGTTCCGCAAGGATCGCCGACGTGATCCTCAAAATGCAGCGATCTTTGCTTGGGTGTACCGCGCTCTAATTGTCCAGGGAATTGAATTGCTAACCTCACACCTGCATAAAGTTGAATTGAATATGAAGGGGAGGGAGAAAAGTTATTGTTTAGCACATCTCTGGAGGATATGAAACCAACCACAGTCACCGCCTGTCGGTACATGAGGTGGTTTCGTGCGATCCAATCTATTCCAGGTGACAGAGCTACAGTGGTACACTGTTTGGCGGCAACTTTCGCCATGTTTGTTCATTCTGTGGCATACTATATTGAGTTGCGAATGCCAACTTGCCACGCCGCCATCAAAAACTGTACGTTTCAGTTCTGCAGTCGGCCGCACACATATTATACCTAGCATATAAACCATTCGTAGTGTCTATGCATACAAACCATTCCTTTTTATTGTGCCAAAAGAGCTTACAACGTTCATTCGATCATCCTCCGCAGGGAAAGCCAGGTACTGGTGCCTTGCATTGATTCTTAACGGTCACAGTCTTCATTATCTAGGACGCCCTGAGAGATTGAATCAATATATGCATATTCCAAGTTCTGGAAACACTTCTAGAGGTAATGAGGACGGATTTATAACTCTGGCATTCTCCGTGCACTCCCCCACCTCCACCCCCTCACCACATCCCCCTGAGCCAGGACACGTTCCTTCAGCAGTCTCATTCACACCCTCCATTTTGCATGGCATATTAGAACTCAGCACCCGGAGTACAACCAAGCATTTGTTTAAACCTTCCTCATCTTGCATCATCCTTTCACACTGCTGTCCATGGTGGTGCGGCTAGCGACCTCCATTTCCAATCGGGCACCGACAGCAACGCCCACAGCACTGGCAGTACTCCCCTCCTCCACAACCTCTCCCTCCTCCACTTCCTGCCTCTGCTCCCCTGCCTGCCCGTTGGGGCTTGGGAGGCAACAAAGCCGACGCCTTGCCCTTGCCCCGCTCTCCGAACCTTTCATCAATCCCACCGTCTCTCGTGCTAAGGGAAGGCCCTCCAGACCTGTTGCCTTGCCTCGGGCCGAGCCTGCCGCGGTGCATGCAGCCACAGGGCCTTGCTTCGGCTGCTCTGCCATTCCGACCACTGGCAGTAGCATCATCATTATCACCATCATCATTCAATTCATCGTGCGTGGCTGATAGAGCATACTGCGACTCAAAACAAGACGAAAAGGGTAACTGCATGCCTAAGAGGTTTCCCTCGCGTCTCCCTGCTGCTCCGCCTATTGCCGTCCGTTCCCCACCGCAAACACTGTTCACTGACGCTACAGTGACTGCTGCTGCTGTAGCAAACCACTCGGGGGAGCAAACAGATGCAAGTGCAGACAAATCAAGCCACCCATCTAAACCTAATGACCCAACACTGCTGCTCACACTAGCACCCACCCCGCTAGTCCTATTATTCCCAGTGCCCCTTCCGCCACAGCTGCTACAGAAACTACTCATGCGTGCTGCTGCAGCCGCTACAGCCGACGGCCTGCCATGGCCGCACGCGCTACAGCCGTGGTATCCCCCTTGCAGCAACATGGGCTCGTCCGCATCCAACAGCCGATCGCCGCGCCACCTGCACCTGCTGCCTCCCCCCCGCCCTGGAATCCGCGAACTGCTGCTTCCGCCCGCGTTCCCGGACCTGTCCCGCAGCTTCGGAATCCGAAGCTCGTCTCCGCCTCCCCCGACCAGCGGGACAGCCTCGGTGAGCGAGTCAGAGCTACCGCCAGCCCTGTCATTTTCATACTCGTCAGAGTCACTCTCGGTACTGTCTCTTGCACTGTTATTGTCACCCCTACGTTCACCTTCCTGAGTATCAGCCTCGTTTGAAGCAGCTCCGTTAGAAGAACTAGCACCATCCATGGCATCACCCTCATCAGCACCCGCACCAGCAGCGCCCTCCTCCGCCTTCCCCTTCCCCTTTTCCCCCGCCCCGCCGCCCTCCTCTCCTTCCCCCCCCAGCCCCTCAACTGCCCACGCCTTGCCTTCGGGCTGCTTGAGAAACTTCAAAAACCAGCCGAACGGGCGCTCCTCCTCCCCGCGCCACAGCCTCCCCGCGCCCACCTGGCGGAACTTCTTCTCCAGTTCCGCGTGCAGCACTTCTAACATCGCCACCTTTTCCGAAACTACCATCTGCGCCTCGACAAGCTTTAAATGCACGTTATGCTCGCGCCAGTTGTCCGCGCGCGCGAGCTGCGCGCGCTCCAGCGTGATCTCCTCCAGCAGCTGCCTCCGCACAAGCTCCGCGGCCACAGCTAACCGCTCCGCTAGCTCGCGCCGTTCGCGCTCGTCCGCGGTCTCGCGGCGCGAGGAGAGCAGCGCGTTGTTAAGTTTCGCGCAGGCTTGCCCGAGGCGCTCCTTCTCCATGCGCTCGCGCACGAAATCCAGGCCCGCCTTCGCCAGTACCGCCTGCATCTCCGCCACTTCCCCCTTGGCGTCCGCCAGCTCCCCGCGCAGCTCCGACAGCTCCGCCGACTGCTTCGCGAGCTGCTGGAGCAGCTTCGCGAACTTCTGCGAAGCCGTCAGCGAAGCCATGTTGACGACGGCGGACGACGGCGGGCGCGGGTGGGGAATCGGGTGCGCGGCTTGGGGCGGAGCGAAAGAGAAATTTGGGAAAGCGGAGGGCGCGGAGGGGGAGGCGGGCGGGGAGACGGCGGAACGGGAGGAGGCAGCGGCGGCGGAGGAGAGCGTGGGGCTGGTCCCGCCTGAAAAGGTGGTGGCGGTGGTGCTGGTGACCGAAGAGGCGGAGGGGAAGGGCGCGTGGGAGAGCGCGAGCAGCGCGAGGGGATTGAGATTCGGGGGAGGGGAGGGGGAAGGGGCTCTTTGGGGCGCAGACGACGACTCGCTCCCAGTATCGTCCTCCTCCCCCTCGTCACCCCCCTCGCTCTCCTCACTCTCCTCACTCTCGTCGCTCTCTCCATCATCTATCGAGTTTCCTTCTACCGAGTTATTTGTAATCGCATCCTCCCCTACAAAAGACTCCTCGTCCTTCTCGCGCCTTTGCCCCTCTTGCCCCTCTTGCCACTCCTGCCCCTCTCGTCCCTCTTGCCCCTCGTGCCGCTCTTGCTGCGCGCCGCCACGCCCCACGTTCTCCGCTGTACAAATCCCCTGCCAGACCCCTTCATCTACACGATCTCTTGATTCGTTAATTCTTGTTTCGCATGTGCCATCTTCAACTAATCTCCCTTCTCCGAATCTCCCTTCTACGCTACTACCTTCACCAAATGTACCCTCCTTAGCATCAGTTTCACCAATTCTGCCTTCCCCGGTCCGGCTTTCCCGAAATCTCTCGCACTTTTCGCTTTCGCCAATCCTTTCGCGATCTTCGTGTTCGGCGGACCTCCCCGTTACGATCGAAAGCGACAACTCACAGGCCCCTGAGACATCTCTTCTGTCGCAGCTGTCGCGCGCAGGAGTCGCGTCGCTCGTCGCAGAGGAATTCGCCAAGAAACTCGTCAAGGGGGTCGGAGGTGTCGCAGGGCGAACGTCCTCCTCTCCTCGCGACGCGGCGCCTGTTCCGGCGGTAAATATCGGCGCAGCGGAGTCTACTTGGAATGGCGGGCGGCCTAGCGATGGGAAGACGGAGTCATGGGGGAGCGCGAATGGATTGGCAGTTGCCGTGCTGCTATCGGCGGTGATACTTTCGAAAGTTATCACGGGTGCGACTTTTCGAGATACTGCTGCGTTGCTGAAAATACTAAAGCGGCTCGGCGTGAATAATTGCGACTGCGAGGACTCTGCACCTGCGCCGGCGGCTGCGGCGGCGGCGAACGGGGAAGGGTTTGCGTCTGCGGAGGTTACAGTTTGTGCTGAACTCTTGCCCCGCTGCTGCTCCTGCTGCGATTGGCGCTGTTTGTCGGCGGGGCGCATGCGGCGGAGGTACCGACGGGCTGCTGGGAGCCGCGCAACGGGCGGAGGGGCGGAAGAGTCGGGAGAACCTGACGCTGAAGTGTCCATGTGTCTAAATACGGCCGGTACGGTACGGCCTATGCCTCCCGACGGAAAAAGTGGAGCCGGACCGACCGACTCTGGATTGTCGGGGCTAGCTAGCAGAAGTAGAGCATATTGAAGTCCAGGGACTGAGTTACCACACAACGAACCCTAAATTGCGCATGTGCATGTCTCGACACAACTCCCAAGAACGAGGATGGAAAGAACAAGGTGGGATGGAATGGGATGGCCACGCCCCTCGCTGGGCAGCAGATTTGCTTTGCTGTTGAATGTGCGCTGGAACGGAGGGAGGAGGAGTCGAAGAGGAGGGGGAAACGGCGATATCGTTACTGCTCGACGGGTTTTCAGCTTACCGGGGACAGGTATCCCGACCCCTCCGCTTTCAGCGGACGGGTTTCGCATCCTGCGCACAGTTTCCGCAAAAGGCTGGGCAAGGGGGGACAGTTATCGTTCAGGTAAGGGACTCGAGCTCTCAATGAGCCACGTGTTTCATCCTTCACAGCTCGCTCACTGTACACATGCAATCACAGATTCTGCTATGCGCATGCTTGTCTTTTCCACCGAATCCAGCCCACGTTCGGGGTGGCTGGTCAAACCGCTGTTCCCAAACCTGTATACACACGATGCCCGTTTGACTAACCCAAGGTCGCCTTGTGAAGGGGAATTTTAAGTGATACTGGGCACTTCGCAAATTTCGTCAACGTCGTACCTAGAAAAAAAGGGCTTATTAAATATTTGTAACTCCCCGTTGACAGTTTGACTTCGGTCCCTTCTGTTTGACTTCAGTTTTTGTGGTTATTATTGGTTCATAACCACTGCAACTTGCTTGAGGAGCTTGTAATGTGGGTGCAACTGGCTGGTAAAAAAAACACAGGTGCAGACTTTCTATCCTGGAAAGGGCAAATTCGCGCGCAGGGGTTGAGCATCGTGTGTATTGCACCCGACACCCTGAGAAAATGTGGGAATAAATATTGCATCCCCTGACCCGAAAAAAACTAAAACCCAATCGGAAAGGGATGCGACTCGGGGAGGCATCAACCCTAAAATCAATGCCCTTTCCCGTGTTTAGGGTTGATCCCTCCCAAAAATGCGTCAAGGTTCCCTAGGGGTTTATATTTTTTTATACCCTGCCCTTATTGTTCCCGGTAGCGTCGTTTAGCGCCGCTAGCGCAAATGTGCTAGCTAAACGACTCTTCCGCGTGAAATATTTTGGGTCGAAACGACAAGCCAGAGCAGTAGGGAATCTGTGATTTAACACCTACAGTGAACTCTCTGTGAAAAGTGAGACACGTGGCTCATTGAGAGCTCGAGTCCTTAACCTGAACGATAACTGTCCCCCCCTAGCCCAGCCTTTTGCCGAAACTGTCCGCAGGAAGCGAAAACCGTTCCCTGAAAGCGGAGGGGTCGGGATACCTGTCCCCGCTAAGCTGAAAACCCCTGTTCGACTGCTGCCGTGGCTGCCCGTGCGTGACGTGCCTGGCTAGTTTCCCCCTTCAAACGCACTGGTCTCTCTCACAGTGTCACGTTGTGTCGAGTCGAGTCTTCGTTGTCATCGCCGTGTTACACATGGAAATGTCCTGTCCAGCTGGCACCGTGTGTTCCTCCATTGGATGACTCGGTCAGTACAGTTCACCGTGTACAGTAACAAGCAGCACTGGCAGCAGCTACAGTTCCAATCAGTCCGTCCATGTCGCCCACCACACCACCAGCATGTTGAATTCGGCAGCCCCATCCCCCCGACCCGACCCGACCCCACCCACCAATCCACCGTACAGTTCTACTTATGCGAACTGTAGCTCAATTGTAAAACAAAACAAAATCCCCCCACAATTCCAATTCCGCTGCCCCCGCGCTTCGAGTAAAAACACGACAAAGCCACATTGGCTGCTTCTTTTGTGCTGTGGAATATAATGGGACAACAAACTTAGCATCTCTGCGTGACAGACAAGAAAGGCTGTCTAGAACAGACAAACCCTCCAAGCCCCTTGTTTTATCATCATGCGCCCGCTGCAACTTCTAAGATTTGATCAAGCCTGCCAATGTCAGGCGTTTTTTGTAGGGGCGTGGGAGCAACCTGCATTGGCGGAGAGAACGTCGGCCTCGTCGTTCACAAACCTTTCAAACACGACAAAAATGATATCGCCACGAAGATCCTCAAGCGACAGGCCACAACAGGTCGCTTGCATGGCCAAAAGATACACCAATTCGGGACAAGCCTAGTAACATCCTGGTTCTTCAAATATACGGTACTACCGGTAATTAGTTGAATGAAACCTCGTGAGAGGCCACAACTTACCACTCCTTAACTTCATCCTAGGATATGCATCACTCCAGGATGCAAGGATGAAACCGCCTACCTCTCGCTAGCTGCTCGTTAAGTCAACGTAGGTATGGCATCTCGTTGCAATCCCGCATACAAGGGTTTGCATCCATGGCCTTGCGCTTGACAGGCACAAGTTCAGGCACGCAAGCAAGGTCATGCTTCCCCCTTGTTCCATGCTCATCACACCAGTACGTCTAGTAGTGCCCCTCGCTCTTTCAATGCAGGGATACTCTCCTTCCTGCCTACCCTCCTCACGATCACCCCATCCTTGTCCTAAAAGGCGCTGTGCTGTACCGTGCTGCACCACGCCTCACCTTTTGGGACATGACGTGTGCCATAGGAACGTTCCCCATGACATGCACAGCAGAACATCCACGTAGCGCCAACATAATGCACATCAAGCACGGCAAACCCATGCAGCGAAGCAGTGCAAGGCAAATCGGGTATCTATCTACTCCCTTGAAATATATGCAACGCAATCCAGAGACATACAACCACGCAACGACCATCACGTCACGAGTATATCAGTGAAATCACTACCCCATGAACCCCGCGCCGGATGTGGGCTGCTTCAGGGGGCGCACTGTCTTCCCCTTGGCCTCCGCCTCCACCTGCTGCCGCTTCTCCCTCTGCTACATGCAATCCCGGTGAGGAGATGTGGAAAAAAGGAATGAAGAAATGGAATCTGTGGAGGCACCATGCATGGGAACAGGTGCAATGGAAGGAAGTTACAGACAGTAGCAAAGGCAGGTACACCCCCCATGGTAGGTGCATCCCCCATGGTAGGTGCACCCCCCATGGCAGGTGCATCCATCCATGGTAGGTGCATCCATCCATGGCAGGTACACCCTCTACCCAACAGCTCCCACTCCCTTCCTCCGCACAGGAGTCCACCCAAAGCCATCCTACACTCACTCCTCAATACTCAACACCCAACCCCACAACGCACCTCCTGCCGCCTTGCCTCCACGCTGCTCTTAACCAGGTAGCTGGCATAGTTCTTGGGGCAGCGCCGTCGGAACTCCTTGAAGTGTGCATCAGCCTGCTTGCTGTCCCCCATAAGCGAACATGAGCCACCCAATACCACAACGCACCTCCTGCCGCCGTGCCTCCACGGTGCCCTTGACAAGCATGTTATCCAGGTAGCTAGCTCGCATAGTTCTTGGGGCAGCACTGTGAATGCACATCTCAACTCAACTCGCACCACTCAAAGCTCCCTACCACCGTCCCACAACGCACCTCCTGCCGCCGTGCCTCCACAGTGGATTTGACCAGCATGTTATCCAGGTAGCTCGCATAGTTCTTGGGGCAGCGCCACTTAACACTCAATGCCCAACTCAACTCAACTCACCACTCAAAGCTCAAGGGCAGGACGCACCTCCTGCCGCCGCGCCTCCACAGTGCTCTTGACCAGCATGTTATCCAGGTAGCTCGCATAGTTCTTGGGGCAGCGCCACTTAACACTCAATGCCCAACTCAACTCAACTCACCACTCAAAGCTCAAGGGCAGGACGCACCTCCTGCCGCCGCGCCTCCACAGTGCTCTTGACCAGCATGTTATCCAGGTAGCTCGCGTAGTTCTTGGGGCAGCACTGTGAATGCACATCTCAACTCAACTCGCACCACTCAAAGCTCCCTACCACCGTCCCACAACGCACCTCCTGCCGCCGTGCCTCCACAGTGGATTTGACCAGCATGTTATCCAGGTAGCTCGCATAGTTCTTGGGGCAGCGCCGGCGGAACTCCTTGAAGTGCGCGTCGGCCTGCTTGCTGTCCCCCATGAGGGAGAACACGAGCCCCTTGCACAGGTACGGCCGGAAGTCACTCGGATCGCTGGCGCTGATGGCATCGTACTGCGCTATTGCTGCCTCCACGTTGCCCTGCGTGGAAACCAGCATGGGGGGAGCATGCGCGTCATTTGGGCATGGGAGTCACTCGAGTCGCTGGCGCTGATGGCGTCGTACTGCCTCCACGTTGCCCTGGTGGAGTACAGTACGAGAAGAAAACAACAAGGAGAGAGCATATGGTCAGTCAGTGCCGTGGGGCATCGGCCTGCAGGGAGTCCCCCATGAGTGAGAACACGAGGCCCCTATCCTATCTTCTATCACCAACGATTAAAAAAAGGGCCAACCCTGCCTCCTGTCCCCGTGCCTTAAACAACCCATACAAAAACCACCCCCCTCCCCGCCCCCACCCATCCCCTCCCCCTCTCCTCCCACCTGCAGCAGGTGCAGCTGCCCCAGAAGCATCTTGAGGTTGGTGGCCGCGTGCTGCTTGCCAATGCCTGAAAACTCCAACCCTGACCCCCATCCCCTCCCTCCTATCCTCCCTCCCATCCCCACCCCTCTCTCCCCCACCTCCCACCACCACATGCACGCACCTGCAGTGCGTGCAGCTGCCCCAGCAGCATCTTGAGGTTGGTGGCCTCCTGCTGTCAATCTGACTGAGCTCAAAACCCCAACCCTGCACCCTCAACACACCTGCAGCGCGTGCAGCTGCCCCAGCAGCATCTTGAGGTTGGTGGCCTCCTGCTGCTTGCCCGCCTGCCCCGCCTTCCCCACCGCCTCCTCCACCATCCCCAGCACCAGGCTGTCCTCCCCGCTGCGCCGCATCACCGTTGCCAGGCCCTGTGTGGGGACACGCGGGTAAGGGGAAGATGGGTGTGCGTGGGAGGAGGGAATCGGGCAAGCAGGGGGAGTGACGTGATGGAAACGAAGGGTCTTAGGTGCTGCTCTCTTCCCCACCGCCTCCTCCACCATCCCCAGCACCAGGCTGTCCTCCCCGCTGCGCCGCATCACCGTTGCCAGGCCCTGTGTGGGGACACGCGGGTAAGGGGAAGATGGGTGTGCGTGGGAGGAGGGAATCGGGCATGCAGGGGGAGTGACGTGATGGAAACGAAGGGTCTTAGGTGCTGCTCTCTTCCCCACCGCCTCCTCCACCATCCCCAGCACCAGGCTGTCCTCGCCGCTGCGCCGCATCACCGTTGCTAGGCCCTGTGTGGGGGAAGGGAGAGGGAGGAGGAGAAGGGAGGGGCATGGTGGGGAGGGAAGGGTATGGGGAGGAGTTCAGCAGAGGTGTGGGGGGGACGAGGGGGACTGGGGAGTCCTTTCAAAGAGGCTGGTGGAAGGGGGCGACGGGAACGAGAGGATATGAGTAAAAACTCCAAACAAAACCAAAGCAGAAGAAAAAATTACCGCGCAGCAAGCAGCGGCGCACCTGGAGCGCGCGCGCGGAGAAGGGGTCGGTTTTAAGGATGTCCTGAAAGCCCTTGCGCGCCGCCTGCAGGTCCCCCATGAACTCCTGCGCCTGCGCGCGGATGTACCTCCACTCCATGTCCTCCGGCTCGATCTGTCGGCGCCAGCGGCGATGGGGGTTAGGGGGGAAAAGGACGGGGTTGGAGATGAGGGTTGAGTCGTTTAAAAAAACGAACTCCTGCGCCTGCGCGCGGATGTACTTCCACTCCATGTCCTTCGGCTCTATCTGCTCAGCGCGCCAGAGTGGGGGGGTTGTTGCAAGGGGAAGGGCAGCAGGGCAGACATTGAATAATTCAACTGATACGATCGCCTGCGCGCGGATGTACTTCCACTCCATGTCCTTCGGCACTATCTGCTCCGCGCCAAGGCCGGGGGAGGGGAAAGTGTTGCAAGTGGAGGGCAGCAGCACGGGAATTCGAAAAGTCGACTCATACCATCCTGCACTGCACGCTTCTGCAGTGGAGGCATTTGCTGCTCTGCTCCCCATCAGTCCGATCAGGTTCAACATCAACCAGTGTGCGTTCACGTGCCTTTTGAGTGTGGAGTCAAAAGCAAATCCATTCAGGTTGTACCATCGGCTGGTGTGTGTGAGTGTGAGGTTGTATCCAGTTCATTCAAAACCAATTCACTCGGGTTATACTACTGGCTGGTGGGTGTGAGTGTGAGCGCGGGCTGACCTCCACGAGTTGGTCGAGGATCTTGATGCCTCCCGCGAAGTCCGCGCACTTCATTTAGAGCCCAGTTCATTCAAATCCTAATGTTGTGTGTGCGCGTGTGTGAGTATGAGAGAGCGGGATGCGTGCGTGGGCTGACCTCCACGAGCTGGTCCAGTATCTTGATGCCCCCCGCGAAGTCCGCGCACTTCATGCGCACGCGCAGCAGCATGCGCAGCGCCGTCACGTCCCGCGGGTGCTTCGCCAAAAAGTCCTCCAGCATCTTCACCGCGCGCTCCTGCTCCTCCGCTTGCGCACGCGCGCTTTCCGCCGCCTCCTTCCCCCCCGCCTCCGCTTTCCCCCCAACCTTCCCCCCGTCGGGAGTCTGCCGCCCCACGATCGGCGTGGGCGGCGGGGCGAGCGGCTTGTCGGACTTTGCTTGCGCCGCGCGCGGCAAGCCGAAGGCTAGGCTGAGTGCGACACACGTGCCGACGAGGAACGACGGGCCGTATCGTCGCACGCGTGCGACGAGCTGATCGGAAACGAGACGTTGGAAGTTGTCGTCATCGTCGCACGGAATGGAGTCAGCGCGCTCGGCGACGGATTCTGCGGCAGGCGACGTCGCAGCTGATTTGGAACCATCTGATTGGCTGGAAGAGCTGAAAAGAGGATATACTACGTTGTTCAACGACCGCGCACGTTCCTGAAAAGAAGGAAACGTGGCCTCGTTTGTTGAACCGCTACTGGCTGACGTGGACGAATGCGGTTCGCACGTGCAGCAGAGTCGCACAGATCCACCGCAGATCGCGGCGGGAGCGGCGGTCACGGTGACGGATGGCCGAAGGCGGAGCTGCGAATCTCTCGCGACTAGAGACACTCGCGACGCGGTCCCTGCCGGGGAAGGCGGAGCAAGGAACGCCATCATGGGTTGGCGAGACGGAAAGGAACCGTTGAGGCCGACAAATATATCCTACCCCTCACGAATGCGCGAGAAAAGTACTTCCTTTTGAGCGCTGTTCGTCCCTAACGAAGGCACAGAAACGTGCAGGATGATAGGCAAAGGGGCGAGGTTGTAGGTGTGGGGATAAGCATGCTGAGATGGCGGGAAATGTTCCCGAGATGACTAGTCATCTGCCAGCTCTGACACCTCCATAAAGCGAAGTCAAAACAGGAGAAAAGTGTTCGAATGCTGATTGACCAAATCAATCATACGCACTACACAGATGTAAAACAATAATCTTAAAAAGCCTGCTGTCGAGCCTGACTGTAACGCGGAGTCAAGATGAGCAAGAGCGGGATTTGGCTGGCGCCCACAACAACCAATCAGGCAAAGGCGAAGCGCTTTGTCAGACCAATCTCAGCTCTGCAGCTCTTCTAAGACAAGGTCAAGACCGTCAGATGCGGAAACTCCACAAAATATGCGGAAAAGAACGCAAATCGCTCGCAGTTATCTTGCGACAGACGCCAGTCGCGCGCACGGTTGAGGAACGGTTGCGCTCAGGGTAACGAAGCGCACACCTGACAGTCAAACGAATGTCGCCACAACTCGTTACGCGGGCTACCAGTTTCGTACGATTCCGAGCTCTATTCCAGTTTTTCGTCACAGCCAGGAAATCATAAATCTGGTCTGGGGAGCTCTTGTTCAGGCAGAAATGGAATGCCATGAGAACCAATGCGTTTGTTATTATCTGCTGTGCACCCAATCTAGCAGCCATGATTGTTTGCGCGAGTTTGGCCTGTTTCTCTACCTTCGCCATTGCGCGACATTACGGGAACTGCTCGCTTGGAGGAAAACGCATCTGAAGAAGTAACTGAAATAAAAATTCGCTAACCTTTTCAGCTCGTCACTAACGATGGCGACACCTCGGAGCAGCAACTTCGCTGATTCTGAGAAATTCGAGGGAACAAGTCTAATCATGGACGGCGAAAATGGGTGCACACCCGCCAACCCCAAATGCTCCAAACTAGCGGCAGATTTCGATGTCGTGACTTCTAAAGCGTGTGACGTAACGGACGCTGCGTCCGCGCACGGCGCTGCTGTTTCCACCGCGTGTGGCGCGGAGCCGGCAGCGAGCGGCGCCCAGCCCCGGCAACCTGCGCTGTCCACCCTGTCGCTCGCGCCGGTTACCCCAGGCGCAGACGAAGTTTCGACAAAGCACCGGTCGCGCTTGACTGAAAGCGACTGTTCTCCTGAGCCCACCATTGAAAAAAACAGAAATTCTCCGCCTGAGGACGACGCGGAGAAGGGGGAAACTTGCGCCAGTGCGGAGACGCAAGCGGAGAGGCTCCACTCAGCGTCGAGGGCTGCGGAGAGGCGGAGATTCTGCGGGGACAGCGGGGAGTCGGAGGAACGAATGCGCGCGCAACTGGCGGACGCGCGGAAGATGGTGCGCGCGCTGGTGGGGGAGCTGGCGGCGAGAGACGTTGAGGGGGATGATGACGTGGCATCGGGAGACGATGACGAGGATTGGGAGGATGATGACGCGGATGGGAGAGACCAAGGAGAAGAATTTGATCTGACCAAGGTAGGGTACCACCAAGCAAGTCTTGGTGACGCATCTTGCGTGCGAGTCTCCCTCTCCGTCTCACCCTCTCCGTCTCCCCCTCGCCCACCCCCCGCATCCCTCCGCGCGCTCATGCCCCGCGTGAGCATATTGAAAAGTCTCTGTCCCGCGCCTCACGCATCTTTCGCCATTTTTACGCCCGCACTCGCCAACCCCAGGCTCTGCGGCAGGAGCGGCGGGTGGTGCGGCTGAAACAGCAGCTGGCGCGCGCACGGGCGGAGCGGGTCTCCCTTGAGGCGGAGATGCGCGCGGAAAGGGCGGAATGGCGCGCGCTGGAGGCGGAAGCCCGCAGGGGGAGGGCGGGGGCACGCACCGGCGGTGCCGTAACGGTTTCCCAGGGTTATGCTACTGGGCTAGAGGCCAAAGCTGAAAGTTTTGCTGCCGAGGCTGCAGAGCAGGGTTGTGTGGAGGCCGGAGCTAGAAGCGTTGCTGCCGAGGCTGCTAAGAACGCTTTTGTGGAGGCTGGAGCTAGAAGCGAGGAGCAGATGACAGGAAGCGAGCAGGCGAGCAGCGTTGATGGCTGCTGCTGCTGTGGGGGGAGTAGGGCGCTGGAAGAGCTGCAGGCGCAGGCGATGGTGGCGCAGGGGGAGGTGTATCTGGTGCAGGCGCAGCTGGAACGGGCGCAGGCGCAGCTGCAGCGCGTGCAGGACGAGAGGCGGAAGGAGAGGGAGAGGCACAAGGGTGCTCTGAAGCAGTTCGTGCGATTTGCGATGGAGGATAGGGAGAGGGAGAAGAGGAGAGCTGAGGAGGAGTTGGGGAGGGAGAGGAGGGAGATGGAGGAGAGGAGGAGGAAGGAGCTGGGTGGACTAGAGGAGGAGGTGGAGAGGTTGAGGAGGGAGGTGGAGAAGGGAAGGGAGCGGGAGAGGGAGAGGGTGCAGGAGGCGTGGGAGAGAGGGCGGAAGGAGGGGGTAGGTGAGGGGGAATTTATGAGGAAGGTGATTGGAGAGGGGGAGAGGCGAGTGGCTGAGCTAAGGGCGAGAGTTAGAGAGCTAGAGGAGGAGAAGGGGGAGGCTGAGAGGGAGAGGAGGGAGTGGGACGCGGAGAGGAGGGAGTGGGAGGCAGAAACGAGGAGGATGGAGGGGGAGGTGAAGGGAGAGCAGGCGCGGAGGAGAGCGGTGGAGGCAGCGTTGAGAAGGGTAGAGGTGGAGGTGGTAGAGCTGAGGAGGGCGAGGGGTGCGGTGGAGGGGGAGAGGAGGGCAGCGGTGAGAGAGGTGCAGAGAGAGGTGGTGTGGGGGAGAGAGAGGGTGGAGGAGTTGGAGAAGGGGGTGGCAGGGTTGACAGGCGAGGTGGGGGAGTTGAAAGGCGATGTGGAGGGATTGAAGGGCGGGGAGGCACGGCAGGCAGCATGGTTTGAGGAGGCGGGCTCTTCTCCCAAGGGTGCATCTGTGTATGTCTGCCGTGTTGCATCACTGCCCAACGCCATGCCTACTGCTGCCACCCGCACAGGTGTTGCTGCTGCCACTGCTCGTGCTCGTGGTGCTGCTGCTGCTGCTGAACGTGCTTCCAGTGCTGCTGCCACCGCCGCCGCTGCTGCTGGCAGCACGCGCAGGAGTCACCTCACGGGTTCCACGCACGTGTGCGCACGCCAGTGCTGCTTGCACCACGCACATGCCTGTCACACGTCGCAGCACGCATGCGCACGCATGGCGCGTGCTGCAATTCCAGGTGTGGCCAGATCAGGTGTGCCTGTTGAGTCAACTCAAACGCACCACGCATGTGCGGCCACTCCAGGTGCGCCTTCACCAGGTAGCACCTGCCTGTATGGAGCCGAAGCAGGTCATTCCCTGGCCAGCAGCAGCGAGGGCTCTGAGGGAGGGGATGGAGGGGCGGCAGTGGGTTGTTGCTCCTGCTGCCCTGGTGGGGACAGCGCAGCAAAGAGGACTCTCGCACAGGGGGAACCTGGCAGACGTGCCAGCAGTAGCAGCACAAGCACGGGCACGAGCACGAGTAGTGGTTGTTTGCCGCATCTCATCGCTTTGAATGGCAACAGGCGTGGCAGGAATGAGGGGAGAGGGTTGGGTGAGAGCGGTGCGAAGGGGTGGAGCACAGTGCAAGCGTACAGGGGATGGGAGGAGGAGAAGGCACACCACAGGTGGTCACAAGGCAGAAGCATGAGCACAGGAGGAGGCGAGCAGCAGGGGCAGGAGCAGGAGTGGGAGGAGAGCGGGCATGAGTTCATCTCCCTCCTGGATGGGCTCCACCTGTCGCTTGAAATCTGATCTTGCTGAGCCAAGGCTGACCTTGCTGACCCACCTGTACAGGACCTCTGCTGGGGTGTACTTAGGGGACTAATCCAGTGCACCTTAGGCTGTCCTGTGTAGGCTTTACGCTTTGATGCGTGCTATACTCGCAGCTTTGTGCTTCAATGCGTACTCACAGATTTGTGCTTCAATGGGTGCTATATTGACAGCTTCGTGCTTCAATGCGTGATATACTCACAGCCTTGTGATTCAATGCGCGCTATGCTCGCAGCTTTGTGCTTCAATAACTTCCAAACTTGCTGTTTCCACAACTGATACAACATAAGGTCCAGCCCACTGAAATGTATAAATACGCGTGCTCCCAGATATCAGCTGTTCCTGGCAGGCAGGGAGTGTTGCAGATGATTGCGACTCCGTGCTTGGACCCACCCCATACTTGCTGTTTCCACAGCCGATACAAGACAAGGACCACTCCACTAGAATATACAACTACACGTGCTCCCACATATACCGGTAGCTGGGTATACCAGGCAGTGTTGCAGACACAACAATATTACAGTACTATAACAATGTTGCAGGCAGCATTCACGTTACATCGCCGCCCCCATGTGAGAGAGTCACAGCAGCTCCATGAGCAGATTGAACAGCATACGCACCCATGCGTCTGCCGGGCCAGGTAGGCAGTAGTGCAGGCAGCAATGTAGGCATGCATATCAGCACCCCACCCATGAGAGCATCACAGCAGGTCAACTAGAATGTTGAACAGCATGCGCACCCACGTGTCAGCTGGCCCAGGCAGGCAGTAATGCAAGCAGTCCGCCCTCCCATCCTTGAGCATCACATGCCCATCCGGTCTCAGCCCCGTGGCCGTATCCACATCCCAGTACACACCCCCACGCTGGCCCCAGCAGGCAATAGTGCAGGCAGTACCTGGGTATCTGTCAGTCCCCCCCACAAGAGAATCACAGCAGGTCCACGAGCACATTGAACAGCATGCGCACCCACGTATCAGCCGGCCCCGGCAGGCAGTAATGCAAGCAGTCCGCCCTGCCATCTTTCAGCATCACATGCCCGTCTGGTCTCAACCCCGTGGCTGTATCCACATCCCAGTACACACCCCCATGCCCTTTTTCAAGGCGCCTCAAAAACAGCCCCCATGTGCATGCATCACAGCAAGTCAACTAGAATGTTGAACAGCATGCGCACCCACGTGTCAGCTGGCCCAGGCAGGCAGTAATGCAAGCAGTCCGCCCTCCCATCCTTGAGCATCACATGCCCATCGGGTCTCAGCCCCGTAGCCGTATCCACCCGCCTCGCCAGCTCGTTCTGCCGCCCAAAATCCCCCCAGTGGTGCGGCAGCTGGGCGGCGTCTTGTCTGTATCTGAGCGGCTTGGAGTGGTGCTTGCAGTGTGCGTGGCCGGGGGGCGTGTTGCGGTAGATGAGGAGCACGCGGGGTGCGACAGCACGGATGGCAGAGAGGGTGGCGTTGAGCTCTGATACCAACTGCTCGTCCTCTGTATAATGCGCTCCACGATTCAGTACAATCGCAGCAACTTGTCTTTCTCTAGAAGCGTCTTCACCCTGTCCACCATTTCCCCCATCCTGCTCTCCCCCACTGCTGGTACCGTTCAGCACATGCAGCCACGGAAATCCGATCAGCTTCGGCCAAGCCAGGGTGAGGTTCGAGGAGGGGTCCAGGGCGTCGCTCCTCACGAACGCCACGCTGGCATCCGCGCACGTGTCCTCCACACACAGCGCGTGGTGCGCGCGCAGCGCTATCTCCCTCCCCCACTGCCTGCAGAACCCGGGCAGGCTGTCCGTAGGCGCGCAGTTGGGCGGCAGGTTTTGTCGTTTCTGGCTGGAGGTGCGGTTGAACCCCATGAACAGTGCGTTGCGCAGGGCAGCAAAGAGCATGCCGCTGAGCGAGTCGCCCGCGATCAGCAGCCGTCGCCCCGCCAGCTTCCCCACCAGCTCGCTGCTATCGAACTCCCGCCATGGCCCGCACTTGCTGCTAACGTTCCATCGGTATTTCAAGCTCTCCCGCACTCTCCACCTCCCCGGATCCCCGTATCCGCCTGCCTGGACCTGAGCAATCCCCGTCCCGCTTTGCTCTAGCGCCCGTCGTTCCGCCTCCGCTGTCGTTCCGTCCGCCTGCACTAATCCGTCCGCCCCCACTGTTATTCCGTCCGCCAGCGCGATGCCGTCCGCCTCGTCGAACGCCACCCTCCCCTCGCCCTGCGCAACGTGCCCCTCGTCGCACTGCCGCCCGCCGTCCCACCCGCTCGGCAGCGCCCATGGGAGGACACGTGGCGTCGCGTCGTACCGCCAGCAGCCTCTCGTCGTCAGACAGCGGAGCCGCGAGCGGAAGGCTCTAACGGCTTCTCGCTCCAGCAGCGTGGAGCCGGGAACTCCCTTAGGAAAGGTGAACTCTAGACGATCCTCGTCTGGAGCCTGGTTCTGAGTTGACTCCAAAGTCGTCACTTCGGCTTGCCGCGCCGCTTCCTGGGAATATGAGACACCGGCGAATGCGCGACCCCCTGGCTTCAGGTCCTTCTGCGGACCCGAAACCCCTCGGCTGAAGGCGTGATTTGGCGTAATTTCATCCCGACGGGGTCCTTGCTCCCGCAGCATAGCTTGAATGCCTGGATTTAGCGGATCACGCGCATTGCTTTCAGGACTCGGATGTTGTCGCCGCGACGTCGATTCGTGAGAAGTTTCGAGACCTGTCGCCGCCGGCGCTGTCAGTGCGGGGTGCGTGGGAGAGGTAACGACGACTGCTTGCTCCGGTCGGACGAGCGAGAGGCAGTCGAAGCGCTGCGGGATCGTGTAATAGATGGCGATCATGATAAATCCAATTGCTGACGTTAGCAGAATCGTGTGTAATCCAGTGCTGGCGAGGTTCCATGCACGAGCGGCGTGAGAAGGCGAGATCGAAACAAAATCGGGCTCGATTTTGTCGTTGATTTTTGGATCTGAAGCTTCGCCGGGGAACAATCTCTCCTCGTCACGAGGGTTGTCCGGAACGACAGGCATCTCGCTGTGATAAAGGCTAAAACACGGACTCAAGAATAAAATACAGGTATACGCTGAAAATATAGAACACAGTTATGCGCTGAAGGTACAACAACGTAGAGACACCATTGCCGTGGCAATCCGAGAATCCACTGTCGAGAGCGTGAGTGCGGGGTTGGATAGGTGAAAAGCAAGCAGCACTGGTGAGTGAGATTGCGGCGAGAGAGGGTGTCGGGATGAGTGAGAATGGCGGATCGCTGTGGCTTGATTTGAACCGTCAGGATCGGATGATGACAACTGACGGACGGCGGCGTGGTGGCGAATTGAAAAGCCAGCAGGTTGAGGAATCCCAAACTGAGAACGAATTCCGTCAACTCTCTTGGCGCGACGCAGCGCTACGCATTGAAACATGCCAGTTCACTTGTGTCAGAACGGAGTGTACTTCACTGACGGAAGGCGGGGGAACAGTGCTGACCAGCTCCCGCGCTTTTTTCCTGGAGGTGTGATTATGGTGCCAAATGTAAAACACTTCCATGAAAAGGTTGATTTCGCATGATCCCCGCAATCTTTCATCACAAATACGTTTCAAGTTTTTCACCGCCTCCTGAAATTGGTATAATCAGTATGTCAGCGTCTTTTAGCGGAGCACTGGAGATAATGCAGGAAGAGTGTTGCCATTTCCGGAGTCCCCACGACTTGCTCCTAATATTCGCAACGCCAGTTTGACGTAGTTATGGAGATTACCTGATCAGACGGAGGCAACTGTAGGGCTATGAACTTCACCCCGTATGAATATTCTTCTCCTACTTCCGTAGCAGCAATTGTCGCGCTTCGCTCCATCGCGTGACCCGTTTCAATCCGCATCCTTGAAACCAGGTAACCATGGCGGCATCAGCGGAGGAGGCCGGCGCGCCGCGCTACATCCTGATTCCGCTGCACGGCACGGGCGAGGCGGTGGCGGTGGACGTGGATCGCCTGCCGTCCGATCACGGCGATCTGGTCGACATTCTCAAGGGCGAGCAGGCGCCGCTCGACTGCTGGCTGCACCTCGCGGTGGGTGCAGTGCATACCGGCGGGTAGAGACTAATTTATCATTTCAGTCACCAGTCGCGTGGGTGCACAGTGGTGGTTTCCAGCGGTGGGTGCACTGCACACTGACGGGTAGAGAAATTTCCTCTCTTGAGTCGCTCGAGTGATGGTCAGGGGGATGCCTTCTCTGATGCATTGCGAACACGTATCCTGGCATCCAGGGTATCATGACTCGTTTGTTCGGACGTGGACTGACCTGCACTGACATGTACTGACACGTACTGACACGTACTGACACGTACTGACACGTACTGACACGTACTGACACGTACTGACACGTACTGACATGTGCTGACACCTGACACCTGCTTTTGGCAGCAACCATGACCCCTGGTTGACTCTCTTCTTTCTGTGCTTTCGATCCCCTGTCGTCAAACCTGCAACCTTTGATTTCCTGGCAGCGAGCGTACTTCAAGCAAGGCAACACAGCGGCGTTCCTGGACATCCTATCAGAAGGCACCTCGCCAGGTACCGCCTCCCTGCCACCATGCACACGCGTCATTCGTGCACACGCCCGGCCCGGGGCACACGTTGTATCAAAGCATTTGCTGGCGTCAGTGGTCCATTGATACATAGCGACGCTGAACGCGTTGGGTGCGCAGGGCTGGCTGCGCTTCCTTTCCAGTCAAGCGCTTCCACGTTACTAACCTCTTGCCCTGCCGCCCCTACCCCCCCCCCCCAACCAGATGCTGAGAGGGTGTATGAGACGTCTCGCCACGAGCGCATAGCGATGCTGAACGCGCTGGGAGCGCACTACACGGGGCTGGGGCGCGTGGCACGGCGGCAGAAGCGGGACGAGGTGCTGATCAAGGTGGTTGACTTCTACAACAAGGCTGCTCGCATCAGCAGCGAAGCCGTGGCCACGTGGGTGGGGAAAGGTGCGTGCATGGGGAAGGGGAGATGAGGGCAGAGGGACAGGTGGGGCTATGGGGAAAGGTTGGGGTTAAGAGGGGTGAAAGGGGAGGCGCAACGAGGTGCTGATCAAGGTGGTGGGCTTCTATAACAAGGCTGCCCGCATCAGCAGTGAAGCCGTGGCCACGTGGGTGGGGAAAGGTGAGGGAACGTGGGGGGTTGGATGGGGGCAGAGGGACAGTTGGGGACTGCGAAAGGTGGGAGATGGGGTAAGGGGGAAGGTATTGTAGACTTGAAATGTTGCTCCATGCATTTACTTTCGTCTGCTATCCATAACTGTACGTGCCTCCTCTGCTCTCTCCTCGCTTCTCCCCTGTGCTTGTTTTCTTCCCTCCCCCCTTTCCCCGTGACAGGGCAGCTGCAGCTGGTGAAGGGCGAGGTGCATCAGGCGGAGGAGATGTTCTCCCTCGCCCTCGCTGGCGCTCCTGACTACGTGCCCGCACTGCTTGGCAAGGTACTGCTGGGGGGATGCTGCTGAGGAAGGTCTTTTTTTGGGGGAAGAAAGACGGTGCAGCGTATGAGCGGGTGGTGCAGCGTATGAGCGGGTGGTGTAGTGTATGTGCGTGTGATGCTGTTTATTGGCGTGCGGTGCAGTGTATGGGCGTGCGGTGCAGTGTATGGGCGTGCGGTGCAGTGTATGGGCGTGCGGTGCAGTGTATGGGCGTGCAGTGTGCATGCTCCTGAATACGTGCTCTGCTCAGGTCGGTGCTGATGCCCTGTGTGCTGATCCTCGGTGCACTGCCCGCTCTGCATGTTACCCTGTGTGCAGGCGTGTGTGCTCTTCCACAAGGCCAAGTCCCAAGACGGCCGCAACCCCTACAAGGTGGCTCATGAGTCGACGTCAACTTACAAGTCACCTCATCTCATTGCTTCTGTTCTGTGCACTGCGTACGTGCATTTCCCTCCCCGCATGTGCATTCATGTGAGTGCAGGCGTGTGTGCTCTTCCACAAGGCCAAGTTCCAAGACGCCCTCAACCTCTACAAGGTCCGTGCGCCCCTCGCGTGATAAGTCGATTCCTGAGTCGACTCAAAAATAGACTTTTTGAGTCGACTCAAGTAACGATTTTTTGAGTCGACTCAAATAACGATGCCTCAACCTCTACAAGGTCCGTGCACCCCTTGCCTTCTCCGCCTCCACGTCCCCTTCGCCCTCTCCTCTTCCTCACCTCCCCCCTCACCCTCTCCCGTCTTAGTCCCTCGTGCCTCACAGCAAAGCGCTGCTACCCGTGCAGCTTCCTCATCCTCATCCCATTCTCCCCCGTTTCTCACTGCACTCTCCTCTCTCCCCCTTCTCACCCATTCTTCCCGAATCTCCCCTCTCCCCCGAGCAGAAGGTTTTGCAGCTGCACCCCACGTGCCCCCCATCAGTGCGTCTGGGCATTGGCCTGTGCCATCTGCGCCTCTTCGCCTCCTCAGCAGCCCGCCAGCCAGCAGCGGCACGCAGGGAGTTCCATGCAGGCAAGGCCAGGCAGGCGCTGGAGCGGGTGCTGGAACTGGAGCCGGGGAATGCAGACGCGCTCGTGGCGCTGGGATTGCTGGATATCAATTCAGACGATGGTATGTGGGTGTGTGCACAGGTGCAAGGCCAGGCAGGCGCTGGAGCGGGTGCCGCAGCTGGAGCCGGGGAATGCAGACGCCCTTGTGGCTCTGGGGTTACTAGATGTGAACTCAGATGATGGTACGGGCATAGTCCATGGTACAGGTTTGGATGTGTGGGCATGGGTGTAGGCAAGGCCAGGCAGGCGCTGGAGCGGGTGCTGCAGCTGGAACCAGGGAATGCAGACGCGCTCGTGGCACTGGGACTGCTGGACGTGAACTCCGATGATGGTACAGGCATGGTGCATGAATTGGGCTTCTATGGGTGTGTGAATGCACGGGCAATGTCAGGCAGGCGCTGGAGAGGGTGCTGCAGCTGCCATGGGAATGCTGATGCGCCCGTTGACCCCCTCTCTCCTTCTCTCACGTGCTCCCATTCCCACCCCACCGCTCAGCCTGTATGCCCTGCATAGCATAACCGCCCTTCCTGCACCTCCCCTGTACCCCTCTCCTTTACTATCAACAGTCACAGCAGTGCAGCGGGGGCAGCAGCGCATGCTGGCAGCGTTCCACGCCTTCCCCTTCCACCCCATGGCCCTCAACCACCTCGCCAACCACGCCTTCCTCGCCGGCCCCTCTCTGCACGCCCTGGTCGACCCCCTGGCTGCGCTCGCCCTCGCCAGCACTGAAGCTGCTCTGCCGCGTGCTGAGGCGTATTACTGCCTCGCACGTACCTATCATGCTCAGGTGAGAGATACACGCGCAGGCCCCGCCCGGCCCCATCCCTGCACGGCCTGGTCGACCCCCTCGCTGCGCTCGCCCTCGCCAGCACCGAGGCTTCTCTGCCGCGTGCTGAAGCCTACTACTGCCTTGCGCGCACCTACCATGCTCAGGTGGGGTTTGCTTTTCCGTGCCATTCCGTCTCACTTCCCCTCCCTTGCTTGCTTCTTTGCATATCACTACAAGGCTCCTCATTCTCCTTCTTCTTTCCCTTCTCGTCACGCCTCCGTCCCCCCCTCTCCCCCCTCCCTTATGTCACGGCACAGGGCGACAGGAAGAAGGCGTTTGCATATAGCAAGGCGGCCACGGAGACGGTGCAGCCTGCCTGCTTGTACCAGCACCCCCTCCGTAAAATGGCTTCTTACCGTCTCTCTCTCCCCCCTCCCCCTTGGTCGTGTGTGTCACGGCACAGGGCGACAGGAAGAAGGCGTTTGCGTATTACAAGGCGGCCACGGAGACGGTACAGCCAGGGGAGTTCGCCCTGCCCTACTATGGTACGTACGGCCCTATGGTGTGGGTGGGTTACGGGTGGGTTTCTAGCACCCCCACTATGGTAGTTCGCCCTGCTATCAGCCGGTGCGGCCACAGAGACGGTGCAGCCAGGGGAGTTCGCCCTGCCCTACTATGGTACGCCCACCCCCACTCTCCCCTTGCACTCCACGCCTCATACCTCGCACTTTTTCATTGCGGTGAAGAAGCATGAGGGAGTCAGATCCAAGTGAAGTCATTTCAGCAGCCGTGTGAGTGACTCTCGGGGTGCACTGCACGCTCTCCCTCCCCCTCACCACGCTCTCCTCCCCATCGACCCTGCGTGCAGGGCTGGGGCAGATTCAGCTGAGTCTGGGCGATGCCAAGGCAGCACTAGGCACACTAGAGAAGGTGCTGGGCACGTGTCTGACTGACTATTGGGGTGCACTTCTCCCCCTCCCCACCCTTCTCCCCTGCGTGCAGGGTTGGGGCAGATTCAGCTGAGCCTGGGTGATGCCAAGGCAGCACTGGGCACACTAGAGAAGGTGCTGGCCGTGCACCCCACCAACAGTGACGCGCTCAAGGTGAGAGCAGGGGGGAGTGAGGGGGGGGGGATTGAGGGGTGCATGGGTAGCATAGCAGCAGCACACGGAGCACGCTGAGCAGGTTGGGCGCGCCAAGGCGGCACTCTGGACGCTGGAGAAGGTGCTGGCCGTGCACCCCACCAACAGTGATGTGATGCTCTCAAGGTGAGAGAGGGAGACGGATAGACAAGGGGAGGCCGAAACAGCTCAGAACCATATCCCCCTCAAGATGCAAGGCTTGAAAGAAGCACATGGACGGGCGCAGGGGTAGCGGAGCATGGGGAGCACTATGTATGAGCAGTTTGGAGACACCTCTAGAGGCGCTGGGCTGGGCTCGCTGGAGATTGTGCTGCGTGTAAGTTGTTGTACACCTCACCAAATGCTTTTCTCCCGTTCATCCCCTCCTCCCTCCGTGCCCCACTGTTCGTGCCTTGAAGTCTCCAACCCCAATCAGCTGGTGGGCGCCATTCACCTGCAACAGGGCCGGCAAGACCAAGCCCTGGCATGGCCGTGCTGCTTCTCCACACATCCCTGCCAGGCCTCTCGTTCATGCCATCATCTCCCCTCTTTCTTCCTCCAACCTTCAACCCCTCCCCAATCAGCTGGTGGGCGCCATTCACCTACAGCAGGGCCGGCAGGACCAAGCACTGGCGTGCTTCCGCAAGATCACCCAGCACTGCCCCTCCGACATGGACGTGAGTGCATGGGGGCATAGGTGCAACAGCATGTGGGTGTGGGGCATGGGTGTTGTGTGTGAGGTGGAGTGGAGGGCACACATCACATGAAGACCATGCTCTGGCGTGCTTCCGCAAGATCACCCACCACTGCCCCTCCGACGTGGACGTGAGTGGATGGGACCATATGATGTCATTATGTGACCATGGGTGCAGCATGGGGCTGGCAGGTGGGGTATTTGGCATGGAGGTGAGCAGCGTGCTTCCGCAAGGAGGTGAGCAGCGTGCTTCCGCAAGATCACCCACCACTGCCCCTCCGACATGGACGTGAGCTGACATGACCTGCTGGCCATGGGGGCAAGCGACATCGTGTGGGGTGTGGGGGTTAGGGGCAGCATGTGGGGTATGTTCCATGGGGCGAATGAGGTGGAGAGATGCATGCACAGCATGGCATCGCATGTATGTGAGGTGAATGCTGGTTTTTATTGCAGGCCGTGCCCGCTCCTCTGCTGCATGCATACTGCAATACATATTGCATGCGTTGTGCAATACATAGTGCATGTGTGTGCCGTGCCCCACATGTCGCCATTCGTTATTCCTCACACACACGTGCTTTTGCTGTCCACGTGTCGTGCCGGTGTGTGTGACACCAGGCGTGGTTGGAGGTGGGGGAGCTGCTCGTCTCCTCCGACCTCCCTGCTGCGCTCGAGTCTCTCAAGAAGGTACCCAGCCAGCCCAGGGCATTCTCCAAACGTCGCACGAATGCCTTGAAATCTTAAGGTGAGAAAATCCGAAGAAGGTGCTTCCCCACTCCCCACTCCATCCCCATATCACTCGCAGTGATCCATTCTCGCAGTCACCTATTGTCCTTTCTCTCCCCCGCCCCCAACCCTCTGGATACAGGAGTACGTGAAGGAGCGTATGGTGAAGGCGGTGGGCGTGGAGGGCGTGTCAGTCCCATCGGCCTCGCCTCACTTATTCTCCTCTCCCTCACTTATTCCGCCTCCTCCACCCCCCCTCTCTTGCACTGCGCTGCAGGCATACGAGCGCATGGTGAAGGCGGTGGGCAAGGAGGGCGTGCCGTGGCAGCTGGTGAACAACATTGCCGCGCTGCAGCATGAGAGGGGCGCGTATGAGGTGAGGGGCGAGCAGCACCTCTGTTGTTGACGGCCCCTGATAATGCAAGCACCACTATCACGTGTGTTTGCTTTCCATTCCTGTGTGTTCTTAACCTGGCAAGTTTGTTTCCCCCGCAGCTTTCTCTCTACCCCCCTCTCTGTCCGTTTGAGCAACTGTCCATCCACACCCCACCTCCATCTCTTCTGCTGCGACCCTCCCCCCCACAGGGCAGTGCAGGCGTACAAGGAGGCAGTGGGGCCACACGGGCCATGGGCGCCCATCCTTCAGCCTGAGGGAGCTGCGGGAGTGGACGAGGGGAGAGGGACAGGGACAGCATTGCCAGTGGAGAAGGTGACAGTGCTGTTCAACCTCGCACTCTCCCTCCCCCCCTCTGCTCCCCGTTCTGCCTGCCCACCCCACCCACAGGAGGCAGTGCAGGCGTACAAGGAGGCACTGGGCCCACACGGGCCCGGGTCGCCCATCCTGCAGCTTGGGGAAGCTGCGGGTACGGACGAGGGGAAAGGGGCAGGGACAGCACTCCCAATGGAGAAGGTGACAGTGCTGTTCAGCCTCGCTCTCTCCCTCTCCCCCTCTGCTGCCCGTTCTACCACCCCCGCCCCTCCCTCACAGGAGGCAGTGCAGGCGTACAAGGAGGCTTTGGGCCCACACGGGCCGTGGGCAGCCATCCTGCACCTAGAGGACGCTAACGGTGGTGCGGACAAGGGGAGAGCAGCAGAGACGGCGCTACCAGTGGAGAAGGTGACGGTGGTGTTCAACCTCGCTCTCTCCCTCGAGCGCACCTGCTGCCTCACCCAGGCCGCTGCCCTCTACCGCCTCATCCTCTCCCAGGTGCGCCGCACTTTCTTTTCTGTTCGGGTGTTTCTCTTCTCTTTCCAGGTAATCACCCACTCCGTGTATGTTTCACCCACTCTGTGTATGTTTCTCTTTCTTTTCCCTCTTCTCAGCGTCTTCATCTTTGTCCCTTTTGCTGCAGTCGCTTGTGTGTGTAACCCCACACCACACCCACCAGTATTGACACTACACCACCTTACTTCTCTCCCCCCAGATGCCCTTGCCCGCTCCCTCCTTGTGCCACTCTCCCCAGTCCCCCTGTACCCCGTCTATCCCGATTACCACCTGCCTTTGAGCCGCCCCAACAGTTGCCCTTCCCCCCTCCTTGTGTGCTCTGCTCCCGCCCACGCTCCCCTTCCCTCCCCTCCCCCTCATGACCCCTCCTACCTCGACTGCCACCTGCACCTTTCTAGTCGCCTGAAAAGCTGCCTTGCTCCCTCTCTCCATGCTCACCCCACATACCCGTTCTCCTCCCCTCTCCCCCAGTACCCGTCCTACCTCGATTGCCACCTGCGCCTGGCAGTGATGGCACTGGAGCGTTGAGGCAACCTGCCCCCCGTTCCTCCCTGCCGTGTACCCTCCCAACCCCCCTTTCCACCTCCCCTTCCCCCCCTCTCAGTACCCGTCCTACCTGGACTGCCATCTGCGCCTGGCAGTCATGGCACTGGACCGCCGAGACAACGCCACTGCCATGACGCATGTGAGAGCAAGCGGAAGGGGGGGATGGGTGCTGCCATGACACATGTGAGAAGCAGAGGGAGGGGATGGGTGCTGCCATGACACATGTGAGAGGAGTTCGGGAGTTTGGGGGTTGGAGATTGCAGATGAGAGCTGTGGCATGGCACAGTGGTGTCATCATGGATACTCTCCTGCTGCCTTGTGGATTCCTCGCTCCCTGGTCCTCGTTTGCTCCTCTGCGCCTTTTGCAGATATCAGCCGTGCTACAGCGCGCCCCAGACAGCGTGGACGCGTTGCTGCTGCGCAGCCGGGCGGAGGCAGACAGGGATGACCATGCAGCGGCCAAGGACACACTCAAGCGCATCGTGGACCTCTCGCCTGAGAAGTGCACTGCCGCCCTTGTTGCCCTGGTAGGTGCTCTGCTCTCTTGGTGGCGCATCTCAGAACTCAGACCGAGCTTAGTGCGGACAGGGACGACCATGCAGCGGCCAAGGACACGCTCAAACGCATCGTGGACCTCTCGCCTGAGAAGTGCACCACTGCTCTCGTCGCTCTGGTGGGTGTTCTGAGTCAAGAGGTGTTTGAGTTGACTTAGCACGCTCATTGCTTGGTGCAGGCGAGCACAAGCCCAAGCACATTGTAGCACTCAAGAGATCTCTGCTGAGAAATGCACCGCTGCTCTCTCGTGGAATGGAATTCACTAATGATTGCACTAACCCCAAAGGCTGTGTGTCAACCCACCCTGTATGGCAGGGCAACTGGAACTTGAACATGAGTGCTCGCCCCACGCGGGACACCAAGGCAGAGGCGTCCTTCCTTGAGAAGGCCCGGGAGATGTTCCACAAGGTGAGTGGAGGGGGGGGGGGGGGGGGGTGCGGGGGAAGCGGGGGTTTGCTGGGGGATTGCAGCTGCACTTGCCTTCTCGACCCACGCAGGACACCAAGGCAGAGGCGTCCTTCCTTGAGAAGGCCCGGGAGATGTTCCACAAGGTGAGTGGAGGAGGGGGGGGGGGGGGGTGAGGGAACGGGGGTTTGCTGGGGGATTGCAGCTGCACTTGCCTTCTCGCCCCACGCGGGACACCAAGGCAGAGGCGTCCTTCCTTGAGAAGGCCCGGGAGATGTTCCACAAGGTGAGTGGAGGGGGGGGGGGGGGGGGGTGCGGGGGAACGGGGGTTTGCTGGGGGATTGCAGCTGCACTTGCCTTCTCGACCCACGCAGGACACCAAGGCAGAGGCGTCCTTCCTTGAGAAGGCCCGGGAGATGTTCCACAAGGTGAGTGGAGGGGGGGGGGGGGGGGGTGCGGGGGAACGGGGGTTTGCTGGGGGATTGCAGCTGCACTTGCCTTCTCGCCCCACGCAGGACACCAAGGCAGAGGCGTCCTTCCTTGAGAAGGCCCGGGAGATGTTCCACAAGGTGAGTGGAGGGGGGGGGGGGGGGGTGCGGGGGAACGGGGGTTTGCTGGGGGATTGCAGCTGCACTTGCCTTCTCGACCCACGCAGGACACCAAGGCAGAGGCGTCCTTCCTTGAGAAGGCCCGGGAGATGTTCCACAAGGTGAGTGGAGGGGGGGGGGGGGGGGGGTGCGGGGGAACGGGGGTTTGCTGGGGGATTGCAGCTGCACTTGCCTTCTCGACCCACGCAGGACACCAAGGCAGAGGCGTCCTTCCTTGAGAAGGCCCGGGAGATGTTCCACAAGGTGAGTGGAGGGGGGGGGGGGGGGGTGCGGGGGAACGGGGGTTTGCTGGGGGATTGCAGCTGCACTTGCCTTCTCGACCCACGCAGGACACCAAGGCAGAGGCGTCCTTCCTTGAGAAGGCCCGGGAGATGTTCCACAAGGTGAGTGGAGGGGGGGGGGGGGGGGGGTGCGGGGGAACGGGGGTTTGCTGGGGGATTGCAGCTGCACTTGCCTTCTCGACCCACGCAGGACACCAAGGCAGAGGCGTCCTTCCTTGAGAAGGCCCGGGAGATGTTCCACAAGGTGAGTGGAGGGGGGGGGGGGGGGGGGTGCGGGGGAACGGGGGTTTGCTGGGGGATTGCAGCTGCACTTGCCTTCTCGACCCACGCAGGACACCAAGGCAGAGGCGTCCTTCCTTGAGAAGGCCCGGGAGATGTTCCACAAGGTGAGTGGAGGGGGGGGGGGGGGGGGGTGCGGGGGAACGGGGGTTTGCTGGGGGATTGCAGCTGCACTTGCCTTCTCGACCCACGCAGGACACCAAGGCAGAGGCGTCCTTCCTTGAGAAGGCCCGGGAGATGTTCCACAAGGTGAGTGGAGGGGGGGGGGGGGGGGGGTGCGGGGGAACGGGGGTTTGCTGGGGGATTGCAGCTGCACTTGCCTTCTCGACCCACGCAGGACACCAAGGCAGAGGCGTCCTTCCTTGAGAAGGCCCGGGAGATGTTCCACAAGGTGAGTGGAGGGGGGGGGGGGGGGGGGTGCGGGGGAACGGGGGTTTGCTGGGGGATTGCAGCTGCACTTGCCTTCTCGACCCACGCAGGACACCAAGGCAGAGGCGTCCTTCCTTGAGAAGGCCCGGGAGATGTTCCACAAGGTGAGTGGAGGGGGGGGGGGGGGGGGTGCGGGGGAACGGGGGTTTGCTGGGGGATTGCAGCTGCACTTGCCTTCTCGACCCACGCAGGACACCAAGGCAGAGGCGTCCTTCCTTGAGAAGGCCCGGGAGATGTTCCACAAGGTGAGTGGAGGGGGGGGGGGGGGGGGTGCGGGGGAACGGGGGTTTGCTGGGGGATTGCAGCTGCACTTGCCTTCTCGCCCCACGCGGGACACCAAGGCAGAGGCGTCCTTCCTTGAGAAGGCCCGGGAGATGTTCCACAAGGTGAGTGGAGGGGGGGGGGGGGGGGGGGTGCGGGGGAACGGGGGTTTGCTGGGGGATTGCAGCTGCACTTGCCTTCTCGACCCACGCAGGACACCAAGGCAGAGGCGTCCTTCCTTGAGAAGGCCCGGGAGATGTTCCACAAGGTGAGTGGAGGGGGGGGGGGGGGGGGTGCGGGGGAACGGGGGTTTGCTGGGGGATTGCAGCTGCACTTGCCTTCTCGACCCACGCAGGACACCAAGGCAGAGGCGTCCTTCCTTGAGAAGGCCCGGGAGATGTTCCACAAGGTGAGTGGAGGGGGGGGGGGGGGGGGGGTGCGGGGGAACGGGGGTTTGCTGGGGGATTGCAGCTGCACTTGCCTTCTCGACCCACGCAGGACACCAAGGCAGAGGCGTCCTTCCTTGAGAAGGCCCGGGAGATGTTCCACAAGGTGAGTGGAGGGGGGGGGGGGGGGGGTGCGGGGGAACGGGGGTTTGCTGGGGGATTGCAGCTGCACTTGCCTTCTCGACCCACGCAGGACACCAAGGCAGAGGCGTCCTTCCTTGAGAAGGCCCGGGAGATGTTCCACAAGGTGAGTGGAGGGGGGGGGGGGGGGGGGTGCGGGGGAACGGGGGTTTGCTGGGGGATTGCAGCTGCACTTGCCTTCTCGACCCACGCAGGACACCAAGGCAGAGGCGTCCTTCCTTGAGAAGGCCCGGGAGATGTTCCACAAGGTGAGTGGAGGGGGGGGGGGGGGGGGTGCGGGGGAACGGGGGTTTGCTGGGGGATTGCAGCTGCACTTGCCTTCTCGACCCACGCAGGACACCAAGGCAGAGGCGTCCTTCCTTGAGAAGGCCCGGGAGATGTTCCACAAGGTGAGTGGAGGAGGGGGGGGGGGGGGGTGAGGGAACGGGGGTTTGCTGGGGGATTGCAGCTGCACTTGCCTTCTCGCCCCACGCGGGACACCAAGGCAGAGGCGTCCTTCCTTGAGAAGGCCCGGGAGATGTTCCACAAGGTGAGTGGAGGGGGGGGGGGGGGGGGTGCGGGGGAACGGGGGTTTGCTGGGGGATTGCAGCTGCACTTGCCTTCTCGACCCACGCAGGACACCAAGGCAGAGGCGTCCTTCCTTGAGAAGGCCCGGGAGATGTTCCACAAGGTGAGTGGAGGGGGGGGGGGGGGGGGGTGAGGGGGAACGGGGGTTTGCTGGGGGATTGCAGCTGCACTTGCCTTCTCGACCCACGCAGGACACCAAGGCAGAGGCGTCCTTCCTTGAGAAGGCCCGGGAGATGTTCCACAAGGTGAGTGGAGGGGGGGGGGGGGGGGGTGCGGGGGAACGGGGGTTTGCTGGGGGATTGCAGCTGCACTTGCCTTCTCGACCCACGCAGGACACCAAGGCAGAGGCGTCCTTCCTTGAGAAGGCCCGGGAGATGTTCCACAAGGTGAGTGGAGGGGGGGGGGGGGGGGTGCGGGGGAACGGGGGTTTGCTGGGGGATTGCAGCTGCACTTGCCTTCTCGACCCACGCAGGACACCAAGGCAGAGGCGTCCTTCCTTGAGAAGGCCCGGGAGATGTTCCACAAGGTGAGTGGAGGGGGGGGGGGGGGGGGTGAGGGGGAACGGGGGTTTGCTGGGGGATTGCAGCTGCACTTGCCTTCTCGACCCACGCAGGACACCAAGGCAGAGGCGTCCTTCCTTGAGAAGGCCCGGGAGATGTTCCACAAGGTGAGTGGAGGGGGGGGGGGGGGGGTGCGGGGGAACGGGGGTTTGCTGGGGGATTGCAGCTGCACTTGCCTTCTCGACCCACGCAGGACACCAAGGCAGAGGCGTCCTTCCTTGAGAAGGCCCGGGAGATGTTCCACAAGGTGAGTGGAGGGGGGGGGGGGGGGTGCGGGGGAACGGGGGTTTGCTGGGGGATTGCAGCTGCACTTGCCTTCTCGACCCACGCAGGACACCAAGGCAGAGGCGTCCTTCCTTGAGAAGGCCCGGGAGATGTTCCACAAGGTGAGTGGAGGGGGGGGGGGGGGGGGGTGAGGGGGAACGGGGGTTTGCTGGGGGATTGCAGCTGCACTTGCCTTCTCGACCCACGCAGGACACCAAGGCAGAGGCGTCCTTCCTTGAGAAGGCCCGGGAGATGTTCCACAAGGTGAGTGGAGGAGGGGGGGGGGGGGGTGAGGGAACGGGGGTTTGCTGGGGGATTGCAGCTGCACTTGCCTTCTCGCCCCACGCGGGACACCAAGGCAGAGGCGTCCTTCCTTGAGAAGGCCCGGGAGATGTTCCACAAGGTGAGTGGAGGGGGGGGGGGGGGGGGGTGCGGGGGAACGGGGGTTTGCTGGGGGATTGCAGCTGCACTTGCCTTCTCGACCCACGCAGGACACCAAGGCAGAGGCGTCCTTCCTTGAGAAGGCCCGGGAGATGTTCCACAAGGTGAGTGGAGGGGGGGGGGGGGGGGGGTGAGGGGGAACGGGGGTTTGCTGGGGGATTGCAGCTGCACTTGCCTTCTCGACCCACGCGGGACACCAAGGCAGAGGCGTCCTTCCTTGAGAAGGCCCGGGAGATGTTCCACAAGGTGGGAGATGTTCCACAAGGTGGGAGATGTTCCACAAGGTGGGAGATGTTCCACAAGGTGGGAGATGTTCCACAAGGTGGGTGATGTTCCACAAGGTGGGAGATGTTCCACAAGGTGGGAGATGTTCCACAAGGTGGGTGATGTTCCACAAGGTGGGAGATGTTCCACAAGGTGGGAGATGTTCCACAAGGTGGGAGATGTTCCACAAGGTGGGAGATGTTCCACAAGGTGGGTGGTGGGGTGAATTGGTGGGACGATGCGATGATTTCCCAAGATGGGGAAGAGATGCGTTCACTCCTTTGAAACGTGTAATCTCAACTCTCTTTCAACATGCATCAGCAGTTCAACTCTCTTTCAACATGCATCAGCAGTTCAACTCTCTTTCAACATGCATCAGCAGTTCAACTCTCTTTCAACATGCATCAGCAGTTCAACTCTCTTTCAACATGCATCAGCAGTTCAACTCTCTTTCAACATGCATCAGCAGTTCAACTCTCTTTCAACATGCATCAGCAGTTCAACTCTCTTTCAACATGCATCAGCAGTTCAACTCTCTTTCAACATGCATCAGCAGTTCAACTCTCTTTCAACATGCATCAGCAGTTCAACTCTCTTTCAACATGCATCAGCAGTTCAACTCTCTTTCAACATGCATCAGCAGTTCAACTCTCTTTCAACATGCATCAGCAGTTCAACTCTCTTTCAACATGCATCAGCAGTTCAACTCTCTTTCAACATGCATCAGCAGTTCCTCCTGCGCTTGCTCTCTGCTCACTCTTTTGCCAACCCACTCTCTTAGAGGCGCCTCTCCTCTAATAGGCGCCCCTCCTCTAATAGGCGCCCCTCCTCTAATAGACGCCCCTCCTCTAATAGGCGCCCCTCCTCTAATAGGCGCCCCTCCTCTAATAGACGCCCCTCCTCTAATAGACGCCCCTCCTCTAATAGGCGCCTCTCCTCTAATAGGCGCCCCTCCTCTAATAGGCGCCCCTCCTCTAATAGACGCCTCTCCTCTATTAGGCGCCTCTCCTCACCCACAATAACCCCATACACCCCCCACTTCCCCCACCCCCCAGGCGCTGACAGGCAGCAGCAGCAACATGTATGCGGCGAACGGGGTGGGCAGTGTGGTGGCGGAAAGGGGGCTGTTCGACGTGGCAAAGGACATCTTCACCTCCGTGCAGGAAGCTTCCTCTGCTCCTGGCGCCACCGACCTACCAGACGTCTGGATGAACCTCGCTAATGTGCACCTGGCTAAGGGGGACTACGCTCTTGCTGTCAAGTTGGTAAGCGCACTGTGCTTTATTGGAGCTGCTGGGTGCAGTGAGCTGATGCTTGCAGTGCAGCATTCTTTGCTCGTGTCCTTTCCACCAACACCACGAAACCCAGTTTTCCTCTCTTCCCCTCTTCCTCCTCCTCCCCTTCCCAACAGTACGAGAAGACTCTGAAGCGTTTCTTTGCAAGCGGGGCAGTGGGGGCGAGCGGGGCCGAGGGCTTCCACTTGCGCACTTTGTCCTATATGGCGCGCGCGCAGTATGATGCCGACCAGCTGGCGCAGTGCCGCCGCTCGCTGCTGCTGGCGGTGCATGTGGCGCCGAACAACGCCGCCCTGCGCTTCAACGTGGCAATGGCGCTGCAGAAGATGGCCGTGACTGTGCTGAAGCAGGAGAAACGGACGGCAGAGCAGGTATGGTGGAGAGGGAGGGATCGAGTGTCTCCCCGGGCGGGATTGGGTAAATCCTCACTGTGCCTTGCCACCAGACTGAAATATTAAAAAGGTAGATCGCGCCGTTCTTTCGTTCGTGCCTCACTCAAGGACCCCGCGCCCCAAGCCCTTGACGACGGACTTTGATGCGCCTCGAAAGAGTGCCCACTCTCTCCCAAATCTCATTTCCTCCCAACGCCTTCTCCCTCTCAATGCTCTCATGCAGGTTCGCAAGGTGGTGTCGGACTTGAAGACCGCCCTCCGCCTCTTCTCCCAGGTGCGTGGGACGGGCCAGCACATCCCGTCCCACTCACCACATCGTGTCTCCATGCCAGAACACACCCCTCGTTGATGCTGCATTGATTCTTCTTGTCATGCGTTCTTCACCTGCATTCGTCTCACAAGCAAGCATTGCCTGTAGTACTCATGTATTTGTGTGATGCCGTGTGTGTGTTCTGGGGGACTGCTGGTTGTGTGTCTCTGCATGTGTGACTGTGCATGTGTGTGACGGTGCATGTGTGTGACTGTGCATGTGTGTGACTGTGCATGTGTGTGACGGTGCATGTGTGTGACTGTGCATGTGTGTGACTGTGCATGTGTGACTGTGCATGTGTGACTGTGCATGTGTGACTGTGCGTGTGACTATGACTGCATATCTGCGATTGTGAGCATGCATGTGTTGTGTGACTGTGACCGTGCAACCATGCCAGCTGGCAACACGGGGAGTGCAGGGGTCACAGGGGGGGGTGGACAAGAAGAAGGCCAACTCGCATCTCGAGTACTGCCAGGTGATTCTCATCTCACAGTTAGTCCGCACGTCAGTCAGCACCATGCACGCAGGTGCACCTATGCACCTGAGGACTGTTAGCTCGCACTCAGGCCAACTCGCATCTCGAGTACTGTTCGGTGTTTCCGAGTTTCGTGCATTCAGGTGCTTTCAAGCCAGCATCAGATGAGTGTCCGTCCAGCTGCCTTTGAGACATATGTTGCATGAGTATGTCAATGCTTTTTTATGTGTCTTTGAACGGACATTCGCTTTCTGGTGTGTTTCGAGTCGAATCGAAACATGTCTTAATGTGTGTTTCACAATTTCGAGAATGCATCCGTTATGCTTGTGAAATGCGTGTGTCTGGCATGATGACTTCACTGCATCAATATCCCATCATCATCCCCACCCCCACCCACAACCCCATCCCCACCCCCATCACCATCACCATCACCATCACCATCACCATCACCATCACCAACAGCATGTGCTGAGCTCAGCCAAGCAGCACTTGGAGGTGGCGGAGAGGGAGGAGCAGCAGCGCAAGGTCAGCTCTCTCCCTCCTCTCATTCTCGCCGTTCCCCCTCTCAGCTTCCGCATCTCATTCCCCGCTCTCACTACCCCATCCCGCATGACCCCATCGCTCACCACCCCAACGCCCATACATCTTGTCTCATTCTCCCCCGTCAGTACCGCCTATCGTATTCCTGCCTCTCACCGTCCTTCACTCCTATTACCCCCCCTCCCCCTCCCCACTTTGCCACTCACCCCTGCTTTATTCCCCTTCTCCACTTCTCATGTCCCCTCCTACCCTCTCCCGCGCTTCTCCTCTCTCTCATTCTTGTACGCTCCCCTTGCATGCATCCATGCCGTACATATGCCCCTTGCATGTATGCCTAACCCGCCCCGCCCCGCCCCTCCCCTCCCCCGTCCCTGTGTGTGCGAGCAGCAACGTGCGGAGGCGGAGAGGCAGGTGGCAGAGGTAGAGGCGTCGAAAAAGAGAGCGGAGGAGGATAAGCTCGTGGAGGTAGGGTGTGTGGTGCTGATGGGTGATGGTGGGTGCTGCTGGGTGCTGATTGATAGGTTCCCATGAGTGCTGGTGAGTGTTGGAAAGGGATATCAGTGAGTGAGTTGCAGCAGTGTTGCTGTTCCCCCTCGCGCTCCCCCCATGTGACCCTGCCCTACATTCTGCTCTCTGCTCTGCTCTACCCTGCCCCGCACTCTGCTCCACATTTCCTCCCCATGGCTGTGTGGCAGGCGGAGAGGCAGAGGAGGGACGAGGAGGAGAGGAGGCTGCTGGAGCAGGAGGAGGAGATCAAGCGCCGCATGGTATGGTGGGGGGGATGGGGGGGGAGATGGTGGGTGGGAGGAGGGACGTGGAGGAGAGGAGGCTGCTGGAGCAGGAGGAAGAGGTGGGTGGGGTGTTGGGGGGAGGGGAGAGTTGTGGGTGGTGGGTGGGTTGGTCGTGGGTACGAGTTGGTGGGGGGGGGGATGGGTGGTGGAATTGGTGTGTGATGTGCGAATCCATCTGTGTCTGGTTAGTGCTTCTCCTCTAAGTTGTATCCTCCTCCTCCTCCTCGAATCTTGGTTGTGTCCTCCTTTTTTTAAATCTGCCTCCAAATTTTTCTGCCCCCCTCTGCCTGACTGCCTGTTGCCCCTCGCCTCCTTCCCTCCCTGCCCTTGGGCCCCACCTATTCCACCCCACTGCCTCTCTTGCTGCCTCTCTTGCTCCCTCACTCTCTGCCTCTTCCACTCACTCTCTGCTGCCTCATCCATTGCGTCTATGGTGCCACTGCAGGATATGTGGAAGCGCAACGAGAGGCCCAAGGCAGTGGAGGAGATGTCTAAAAACTCGTGCCGCCTCTTCCACTCCCTCTCTGCTGCCTCTTCCACTCCCTCTCTGCTGCCTCTTCCACTCCCTCTCTGCTGCCTCTTCCACTCCCTCTCTGCTGCCTCATCCACTGCGTCTATGGTTCCACCGCAGGATATGTGGAAGCGCAACGAGAGGCCCAAGGCTGTGGAGGACGATGAGGAGGGCGGGGAGGACGGCAGGGGTGGGGGGAAGAGCCGCAAAGACAGGGAGAAGGAGCGACGCAAGGAGAAGAAACGGGAGAAGCATAGGGATAGGGAGAGGGAGAGGGAGAGGGAGCGAGAGGGGGAGGAGGACGGGGAGAGGAGGGAGAGGAGGAAGGATAAGAAGCGGAAGAAGAAGAAGAAGCATCGCGAGGGGAGGGACAGGAGCAGGAGCAGGAGCAGGAGCGACAGGGACGAGGGGGGTGACAGGGACGGGAGAGACGAGCGGGAGGAAAGGCATGAGGATGAGAACCCGTGGGGGTCTGATGGGGAGAGAGGAGGTGGAGGGGAAGGGTCGGGAGATGAGGGAGGGAGTCCGAGGGGAGAGAGGAAGGGGAGAGGTGGAGGGGGCGAGGGGGAGGAGGAGGATGCCCTGGCTGCAGCTGGGCTGGTGGATGAGGAGGAGGAGGGAGGGGTTGCACGAGGGGACGGCAATGACCAGGTGGGTCTGGCTCCCTTCGATCATCTGCGCATAGTCCGCATGTCCCCTGCTTCTTTCGTGCTCCCTTGGTCCTCTTGTGTCAGTCCCTCTTGTTTGCGTTTCGTCCCTGAATTTCTCCTACCGTATATGTCCGTGTCCCTCCTGGCATGGCAGGGAGTGCCCGCTCGCAAGCGGCGCCGGCAGCTGACAGATTCGGATGAGGAGGAGGCAGGTGGTGGCGCTGATAATGAGGCGCATGAGGGGGGTAGTGCACCTGATGCCGGGGAGGAGGCACCCCCACCGCCATCCGGCACAGGTGATGCAGAGGGCATGCAGGAAGGGTGAGGAAGAGGCAGGTGGGGCCTGACAGCGAGGCGCATGAGGGGGTCTGTGCGCCTGATGGTGGGAGGAGGGACTTCCAACAGCACCCCACTCACACAAGGTAGAGGGCATGCAGGAAGGGTGAGGAGGATGGAATCACGGGTGAGGAGGCCATGTCCCTTTTCGTGCATCCACGGGTGAACGCATGCTCCCACCTACAAATTAGCACCTCCCGTTTGGTTTACAGCAGATTTTCCGCTGCATTGAGAATGCAAAAGTTATCATACGTACAAAACCTTTGTAGTACTGGTAAGTCCATTACTTTAAGCAACGCCCGTGTGTTTTACTGCGTGTATGACTTTTTGATTGCAATATAATGCCTTAAATGACAAAAAGTACGGAATTTTGTTTGCCTCGCATGTACCCATGTGAAACTTGGGATGGGAGCTTAAACTCTGCTGGAGGGCATTCTCTATCATTTAGTAGAGTGGGATTGATCAGGTGTAGTGAATGAGGGATAATGGTGGATCTGCTGGCACATTTCCGGTACAAACATTGTAAGGATTTTTCCCAATTCCTTACTGAGTCACACTGTACGCGTACAGCCCCAACTTTCAGAGTTCCAGGCTCGGTCCGCTGACCTCGCCCGCCGAACCATCAACGCGTCGCCTTCGGGTCTTCCCAACCCCGAACCTGCTCCTGACCTTTCGCGGTCCCGCAACCTCGGCCTAGCTAGTTCTCGCTATATAAGTGCTAGGCTTCATTATTCAGTCAGTAGTTGTTATCACTTCCGCGTTATTGAATCCTGCGCACTCTTCTTCATTACAACTCATAACACTTGGTATCAGAGCTACTTTCCTAGGTTACCCTCGCATTTCCGGGGTAGTTTGTGTAAGGGGAGCGATAGACTTAGTGGGCTGCAAAGCGGTCGGCCTGTGAAATAGATACGATTATTTCACTCCGACTACGATAGCGTTTGCGCCTTCACTAAACGTCATAAAAAATCGCTAACCACCCCCTGCCCGTCCGACGAAGCCTGCGAAATATGGACCAGGCGGAGTTGAACGAGTTTATACAACAGTTTCGGGCGATGCAGGCCAACATGCAGACGATGTCTGAGGAGGTTGATCGCCTGAAGAAGGAAAACGCCGAACTACACCAGGCGCGTGGTGAAGCGCGCCAGGAGTCGCCCATCGTGGATGAAGCAAGTAGTAGCTCCACGCCGAACGAGGCCGTCTTCAGTGAGCTGGAAGGCTCCATGGATGCTGCAGAAGAAGGGCGGGAACAACAGCAACAGTCGCAAGCAGTGCCAACACGTGCACCAGCGACATCAGCGGCAGCAACAACTCCAGCGACTATGACAGCCTCAACAACTGTCAAGATCAAACCGACGAACCCACCACCATTCAACCCGAGTGACAAGTTTGTCACTGTTTCTGCATGGTTGTTTGGCGCGGAGTTGTTCTTTAATGCTGCGATGATTAACGACGATGCCACCCGCATTAATTTTGCAGTTTCACTGTGACGAGGACCTGCGTTGGAATGGTGGCGACGCACGCTTCAAACCGAGGGGACTTCGGCAGGGACAACACGTGCGAACGACGGGACCTCGACACCTGTCACGCAACGAGCAGCTCCAATTTTCGGAACGGCCACGATACGCACATGGAAGGAGTGGGGCGCCGCCTTGCGAGCCAGGTTCGAGCACATCTCCGCCTCGGATTCTGCCCGCATGAAGCTGCGTGCCTGGAAGCAGCTGACTTCGGTCCAAGACTACACCAGCGCGTTCTGCAACTTGGCTGACCAAGTGGACGATATGAGCGACGCGGAGTGGATGGATCGCTACGTGGCGGGCCTGAAATACGAAATTCAATATGAGGTCCGACGAACGCGGCCATGCAGCTTTAACGACGCTGTCCGGGAAGCCGAGTCAACGGATGCACTGATGCAGTGGGCGAGATCGAGCTCCCGGGAGGGCCCTCGATTCCGTGGATCGACGCAGCAGCCCACGATCAACGGCGTGGATGCGCCAAGCCGACCCATCGGGCCATGCTTTGCATGCAACCAGCTGGGCCACCTGAAAAGAGACTGCCCGAAGCTGAAGCAGGGGAAAAGGAACGACGGAGAAGGGTCGGGAAAAGATGCGAGTCAGTAGCAGACGGGCGACCTGCTGACGAGACCCTGTCGCCCGACAATCACCATCCACACCGAGTTGTGGTACCGATCCGAGCAATCGACCGCAATCGGACGAATAACGTGGGTGAACACGTGGACCACCCTGTGCTGGCAGTAGGGAGGGTTAACGGCCATAAAATAAAAATATTTGTTGACGGTGGGGCTAGTCACAGCCTCATCAACCTGTCAACAGCCAAAAATTTGGGGTCAAGCTGGACAGATGTCTGCCGGAGATTGACGCACGGCTAGTGGACGGAACACCGCTGGCGATCCGAGATGAAGCGCGACAAGTTCGGATGAAATGTGGCGACAATTTCGGGTTCGGCATGAAGATGCTGGCGACAACATTGGACGGCTGCGATGTGCTGCTGGGGCGAGTCTGGCTGCAACGATTCAATCCAACGATCGACTGGACAACGGGGACATGCAATGTGCGAGGAAATACAGGGCAGACAACACTTCCGACATGGACGGACCCGGAGCCTGTGACGACACGTGTCAACGCCGTCACCATGCGGCGAGCGATCAACAAGGGGGCCAGAGGCTACGCCGTACACCTGTACGAGGTAGCAGCCACCGAAAAAGTCGCCGACATCGACAAGCTCTGCGAGGCAGTCCCTGTGGAACTGGCAGGCATCATCCGGAAGTATCCCGAAATTTTCGCGGATGACCTACCCGATGGCTTGCCACCTCAGCGTCCAGAAGATCACAAGATACAGCTGGAACCCGGCGCGCAACCTACTGTTCGAACACAGTGGTGACTCAGCCAACCGGAGCTCGACGAGTTGAGGAGCCAGCTGGATTACCTCCTCGCCAAGGGATTTATATGGCCGAGCACGTCACCATTCGCAGCGCCAATACTATTCACGCCGAAGAAGGACGGAGGCCTACGCATGTGCATTGATTACCGGGCGCTGAATCGGGTCACGATAAAGTCGCGTTACCCGATCCCGCGAGCGGACGACCTGCTGGACCAACTTCGCGGGTCTCGCTATTTCTCGAAAATCGATCTGCGAGGAGGCTACCACCAAATTCGCGTGTTCGCCGACGACTGCACGAAAACCGCTTTTCGCACACGCTACGGTAGTTACGAGTACACCGTGATGCCATTCGGATTGACAAACGCGCCCTCGACGTTCCAGCTGACCATGAACGGGGTGTTCCGGGACATGCTGGATCAAAAAGTCATCGTCTACCTCGACGACATCCTGGTGTACAGCAAGACGCAAGAACAACACTTTGAGGATCTGGAGGAGGTGTTCCGGCGCTTACAGCAAAATCGGCTCATTACGAAGGGCTCTAAGTGCGAGTTCCTAAAGCCGGAGCTGGAGTTGGCACGTGGTTTCGGGAGAAGGCATTAAAATTGACCCTCGCAAGGTGGACGCAATCGCTAAGTGGGAACCACCGACCAACATCACGGAGCTGCAGAGTTTCCTGGGATTCGTGAATTACGTCCGCCGCTTTGTACCCAATATGGCGGGGGTGACCACACCCCTAACCGACCTCCTACACAAGACAACCATTTTTCAGTGGGGGGAGAGAGAACAGTTGGCTTTCGACGACCTCAAAAAAAAATTGAGTTCACCCCCTGTCCTCCGCCTCGCCGACCCATCTCGACCGTTCGAAGTCATCACAGACGCCAGCGATTTCGCCATCGGCGCCGTCCTTGTACAGGATTTTGGCAAAGGGCTGCAACCCATTGCGTACGAGTCACGCAAAATGCAGCCACCCGAGCGCAACTACCCGGTCCACGACAAGGAGATGCTGGCCATCGTCCACGCGTTTCGAACCTGGCGCTGCTACTTAACGGGAGCCGACATGACGATACGAACCGACCACAAATCACTACAGTACATACGAAGCCAACCGACACTCAACCCGCGACAAATCAGGTGGCTGGACTACCTGAAATCCAACTTCACCTACACCATCACGTACAAGAAAGGCGCCAACAACATCGCCGACGCCCTGACCCGCCCATCAATGCAAACAGCAGCAGTACTTATCGCCCATTCCAACCCGCTATTATCGGGACTATTCACCCACGGCTACACGACCGACCGCTTCTTTAAGCGAAACCTACACCACCAGGCCACGACGCAGCATGGGAGTTATTACCTAAAAGCCGGTACGAACAGGGTTTGGGTCCCGTCATACCGACCCTTAAGAGAGTTGCTGACACAGGAGGTTCATGACTCTAACCTCTCCGGGCATTTCGGCATCGACAAAACACTGAAGCTGCTGCAGCGGAATTATTACTGGCCCGACATGCTGTCGGACGTGCAGCGCTACGTGACAACCTGCCCGACCTGCCAAGCCATGAAGTCGTCCCGACAACGACCAGCTGGACTGTTGCAACCCCTCGAGCCACCCGGACGACCGTGGCAACAAGTGACGATGGATTTCGTCACGGGACTGCCAGCTGGCGCAAGCGGCAACGACTCGGTTTTGGTCGTCGTCGACCGACTAACGAAAATGGCACATTTCGCACCATGCCGCACGACGATCACAGCCGAAGAAACTGCGAAGCTGTTCATCTCCACCGTCGTACGCCTACACGGGTTACCTTCGGCGATCATCAGCGATCGAGACCCGAAATTCACGTCGAAGTTCTGGCAGGAGACGTGGGCACAGTACGGCACACGCCTGCAGTTTTCGTCGTCTTACCACCCGCAAACTGACAGTCAGACAGAGAGAACCAATCAGACCATGGAGCAGCTGATACGGACCAACTGCCCCGACATGGCCAAATGGGAAGACTCACTTCCCATGCTGGAGTTCGCGTTTAACAACGCACCCTCCGCCACGACCAATCAATCGCCATTTTCCCTAAATTACGGGATGGACCCCGTGGCACCCTCATCAACGACCCCTGACAACCCGGTTCCTCGGTCCCAGCAATTCGTCACGGAACTACAGGCAGCCCGTGACAAAGCAGCAGAATTTATCCGAAAGGCAAATACGGTCGCTAGCCGTAACGCTGATAAGCATCGAAGGGATTTACTCTTCATCGACGGGCAGATAGTCCTACTGGACACGAAGAACCTTCGACTGCCCCAACCAGCAAAACTTCGTCCCCGTTACGTGGGCCCGTTTCGCATTCTCAAGATGCTGACACCTGTCACGGCGAAACTACTACTGCCGGATGATTGGAAAATTCATGACGCATTCCACGTCAGCCTGCTGCGACATTTCGCACCACGATCATCCGATATCGCCCGACCCAGTATCGCTCCAAGTGTCCGCCCAGTGGCAGACCCGACACTCGAGCCATGGAAGATCCTCAACCACCGAGTCAATCTGACGGCCACGGGACGCCACGTCGTCTTCCTGCTTCGCTGGAAGGATCGCACGAGCGACGATGACACGTATGTTGCCGCGGACTCGCTACAAGGACACCCGATTCTGCAGGAGTATTTGACTCGCCGGCGTGTCCCGGATATACACCACCTTTCTTAAAAGGGGGGGTAGTGTAAGGATTTTTCCCAATTCCTTACTGAGTCACACTGTACGCGTACAGCCCCAACTTTCGGAGTTCCAGGCTCGGTCCGCTGACCTCGCCCGCCGAACCATCAACGCGTCGCCTTCGGGTCTTCCCAACCCCGAACCTGCTCCTGACCTTTCGCGGTCCCGCAACCTCGGCCTAGCTAGTTCTCGCTATATAAGTGCTAGGCTTCATTATTCAGTCAGTAGTTGTTATCACTTCCGCGTTATTGAATCCTGCGCACTCTTCTTCATTACAACTCATAACAAACATGCTTCGGCAATATCTCTGGTTTGTTACGCAAAATAAGAGGGGGAAGCACATGGTGTCGTGAGCCTATGCGCATGTACATGACATCACGGCGTTGTGTCAGAACCTTGTGCTTCTGACAGGCGATTCCCGCTCAAACGGCGGAGCTGCGGAACCGCCGTGCTGCGGAGATTCCGAGGATATCCTCGCAAAACTCTAACTCAAAATTTCGCGAGTCGTATGTTCCCCCAACGTAGCAGGTATCCCCGTCGACAATGCTCTCACGAAAATGTACATCCGCCGACGGTGCGGCGGCCTGCACCTGAGCAGGGGAAATGGATCCTCCTCGCCTATGTGAACTCTTTCACCACTCCGAATCCGTCTAGACCCTGGATTTCACCACTGAACCCGACTGTTTTTTCACTGATGGTTGCCTCTTTCTCTCTTCCTGAAATCCTTTCTCCAGCTTCCCTGAATGACATTCCTTCTTATCATGCTCACAGCAGTTCGCTGACTGATTCCGGGAGGATAAGCTAGCTAAGCCGAAGTCCATGGCTGCCGCTATTTGTTACCTACCATTAATGGTTCTCAATAGTCGTAGACCTTGTAATCTTCAGATATGTTTATCTCAAGGTCGACAAGACGGAGATCACGAATCGTTGCCATCCATGGCTGTGTCTCCTGACGCGAACCAGTAGCATTTGTCGTAGTCATCGTTAAGAAGAAAACCGATCTGTACGTCTGATATAGTCGGGCAGAGACATTCGAAGCTTAGAAGCTGTAGTCATTCGGAGCAGTTTCATTCCCGTCATCTACCCATTACTCTCACTTGACTGCACTTCTGATTTCTATTCCAGTATTTCAGAACAACTTAGTTCGAGTATTCTAGACATCTGACGAGCGCGGAACAGAGGTGGTTTGCCGAGATTCCTCATAAATCTTTTTCCGATCTCCATACGCTCCTTCAAGTAGCGAGGCGTCGCCGCTCCTTCAAAACGCGCAGCGTTGAATGGTTCGATTTGGCGATGACCGAGGCTGATATCGTGCCGGCGACAGCTGTCCGAATGAGCTTACGAGGTTAGCAATGAGTATCTCGGATTTCGAATAGCGAGACGTCGCCATCTAACGGTGGTGACTGAGACGGTGCGTTTTGACGGTGACGAACGACACGGCCACCTCCAACGGTGATAGCTGAGACGGTCAGTCACGGCCGCTTCTGACGGTGACGAAGAGTACGATTAGTGCTGACGCTGACGACTGAACCGACGATTTCTGACGGTGACGATCAAGAGTACAATTACTGACGCTGACGACCGAACCGACGATATCTAGCGGTGACGATCGACATGATGACTACAAGTGGTGACGATTGAAGTGACACTTTTCCACGGTGACGATTAAAGCGACTCTTTCCGAAGGTGACGACCAGGATTGCGATTCGTCACAGTGACTATCAAAGCGATGCTTCTTCGACGGTGACGTTTTCCAACGGTGACGATCAGGATTGCGAATTACGTTGACGATCTAAGCGACGCTTTCTGACGGCGACGACCGAGATGGTGACTTCTGACGGTGACGATCAAGAGTGCGGCTTCTCACGGTGACCGAATTGACCCTTTTCCTGAAGCGACGCTTTTCGTCGGTAACGATCAAGATGGTGACTTCTCACGGCGACGATCGAAGCGCTGCTTTTCGAGACGCAAAACGCTGACCATAACAGAGGCGAATGCGAGGGCCGGTCGAAATCACATTATCAGCAACAAGTGACGCTCATTCGGAGCTGCAAAGTGGCCAGCAGAGTGGATCCTTCTGGAACGACTGCTGACACGACATGTCGCGTGGAATCACTCCTTATACGGCTAAGTCCCCTCACACTTTCCCCTTCTCATCTTTACCGCTTCTGGTTCGTGTTTATCATTTCTCACTTTTGGACCGCGCTATTTCCTCGATGCATGCTCGAAAAACAAAGAGTCGTTTTTAGATGGCGTTTGGCGATGGTAGCACATGGCACTTGGAAGGCTTGAGCTCATACTAGAGTCCTAGGGGGGTAGAGTAGAATGCATCCATACTCATGCGCGCGTCCCTTCCTTACCTCGTCCCCCTTGCCTGCTAGCTCGCCGCCCTAGTGCTGTGTGCTACCATCGCCTCCCCTTTCACAGTGTCACAGTGCTATTCGTGCATGCATATCTCTGCCTCTTGCTATCTATCTTGCTTCGACTGACTACTTGAGTTCCTTTCCCCCCGCTCGATCCTCTTGCTCTCCTTTGCTGCACCCCTCTTGTCCGGTGCTTTGGCAGCGTGTGGGGAGGGAAGGCGGTGGGATGACGCACGGCAGGCATTCACAGCAGGGCACGTCCCTCCTGAAAGCAACCCCATACGGCTAAGTTCCCTCTCCCTGCGCCCTTTCCATCCTTACCGCTTCTGCTTCGTGTTTATCATTGCCCACTTTTGTACTGCGTTCTTCCCTCACTGCATGCTCGATAAAACAAAACGAGAGATGAGAGATGAGCGTCAAAAGTTGAGTGAGACATGACCAGCGTTTTGGCGATGGTAGCGCATGGCACTGGGGCGGCTTGAGCTCATACTAGAGTCGTAGGAGGGTAGAGTAGAATGCATTCATACTCATGCCCGCGTCCCTTCCTTACCCAGTCCCCCCTTGCCTGCTAGCTCGCCGCTCTAGTGCTGTGTGCTACCATCGCCTCCCCTTTCACAGAGTCACAGTGCCGCGTGCTTTTCAACTTCAACTTTTCTTTCCGTTACTCATTCGTTCTTGTTAGCTCTGCCTCCTTGCATTCATTTCACTACCCTCTTGCTTCTACTGACTACTTGGGTTCCTTTCCCCCGCTCGGTGCTCTTGCTCTCCTTTGCTCCACCCCTCTCGTCTGGTGCTATGGCAGCGTGGTGCGGGGAGGGAGGGCGGTGGGACGACGCACGGCAGGCAGTCACAGCGGTGTGCTTGCCTCCTGGAAGCCTGACGCCACCGTCCTGCAAGCACCCCCGTACGGCTGAGTTCCCTCTCCCTTCGCCCTTGCCATCCTTACCGCTTCTGCTTCATGTATATCATTGCCCACTTTTCTACCGCATTCTTTTGTCACCGCATGCCCGAAAAAACCAAAACTTATTTTCGTATGGTTACGATCACAAGTTGAATGAGAGATAAATGGCGTTTGGCGATGGTAGCGCATGGCACTGGGGCGGCTTGAGCTCATGCTAGAGTCGTAGAGGGTAGAGTAGAATGCATTCATACTCATGCCCGCGTCCCTTCCTTTCCCAGTCCCCCCTTGCCAGCTAGCTCGCCGCCCTAATGCTGTGTGCCACCATCGCCTCCCCTTTCACAGCGTCACAGTGCCACATGCTTTTTATCTTCCACTTTCAATTCTGTTACTCGTTCCTTCTTGTTCTTCCACATGCTCTGTTATCTCTGCCTCCATGCATGCAATTCACTACCCTCTTGCTTCTACTGACTACTTGGGTTCCTATCCCCCACTCGGTCCTCTTGCTTTACTTTGCTCCAACCCTCTTGTCCGCTGTGGCAGCGTGTGGGGAGGGAGGGCGGTGGGATGACGCACGGCAGGCAGTCACAGCGGTGTGCTTGCGTCACAACGGAAAGCGACGTGCGGAAAGCGACGTGCGGAAAGCGACTTGCGGAAAGCTACGTGCGGAAAACGGCGTGCGGAAAACGAGGTGCAGAAGGAAAGCGACGTGCGGAAAGTGACGTGCGGAAAGCGACCTGCGGAAAGTGACGTGCGGAAAGCGACGTGCAGCTTCTGAATCCCGCTAAGTTCCTTCCTCAACCCTTGCCATCTTTACCGCTGCTTTACCTTGTAATTCGTGTTCACATTTGCCCAGCCTCTCTTTTCAAGCATGCTTCGAACCAAAACGCCGCCTTCTCATGAAGGTATTAAAAACGTTCGTGTGGCAATGGTAGCACATGGCACTGGGGCGGCTTGAGCTCACACTAGAGTCCTAGGGGGTTAGAATGCACTCACACTCACGCCCGCGTCTCCTTCTGACCTCGTCCCCCTTGCCTGCTAGCTCGCCAACCAAGTGCCATGAGCTACCATCACCTACCCTTTCACTGTGCCACCTGTTGTTTAACTTCCAGATTTTACTCTCACAGTATTATGCCTCCGTTTTGTTTTCCTCCTGTTATCCCTGCCGCTTTACAATTTGTCAATCGCGCCCATGCTTATATTAGACTAACTTCTTCAATTCTTGTCCCCTTCTGCCTTCTCTCCTCTCTCCCACTCGCTCCCTTCCCTCTCCTAAGCTTTCCCCCTCTCGCACAGGGCTGTCGCAGCGTGGTGCGGGGAGGGAGGGCGGTGGGATGACGCACGGCAGGCAGTCACAGCGGCGTGCGTGCCTCCTGCATCCCCTGCTGACCACGCCGCTTCCTCACGCGCCCAGCGACCTTAAGTGCTGCTGGGAGGGGAGTGCTGCTGCTGGGAGTGTTGCTTCTGGGAGTGCTGCTGCTGACATTAACAAAGGGATGAGCAGCTTCTGAATCCCGCTAAGTTCCCTCCTCAACCCTTGCCATCCTTACCGCCGCTTTACCTTGTAATTCGTGTTCACAATTGCCCAGCCTCTCTTTTCAAGCATGCTTCGAACCAAAACGCCGCCTTCGCATGAAGGTATTAAAAACGTTCGCGTGGCGATGGTAGTACATGGCACTGGGGCGGCTTGAGCTCACACTAGAGTCTTAGGGGGTTAGAATGCACTCACACTCACGCCCGCATCTCCTTCTTACCTCGTCCCCCTTGCCTGCTTGCTCGCCAACCCAGTGCCATGAGCTACCATCGCCTCTCTGGTTTCATTGCATCCTTCCACCTTGGGTTCACTTCTGAATTCTTCCAGTTTTGCATGCCTTTGCTTCATTAGTCGCTTGTGATTATCTTTCAGGGCTTTATTCCATGCCTGGACCAGTTTACGGCATCCGGTATCCTTTTTTCTCCCTCTCACCAGCCCATTCCGTGGTTCAGGAAAAAAGGAGTGGAACACTCAGGAGCAACACTCGGAGAGCCAACACTTGAAGAGCGAAACTCGACACAGCTGTGGCCCATCCAGCCTCTGGTTTGACATCCAGCATCAGCACTCGATTCACATTCATGCATTCATCCGTTATTGCTTCAATACTGCTGCTTTCCCGTTGTGCCCTTCATTTGCTCTCTCATTTCCTCTCCCTGCCACTTTCACCTCCCCTACCTGTTCCCTCCACCCATCCCCACTTCCTCTACCCATCCCCCCTCTCCCTATCCATCTCATTCCAGCAGCGTGAACTCAATTGATATCCTTTATCTGCTGTGTTCCTTGGTCTGCTATATAGTATAGGGTGTAGAATGCCTGCTTTAGCTTGTCACTGTAACCTGTAGGTTGGAAATCCTCTCCTCTCCTTTAGGTTGTGGCACTGCTTGTTTTTTTGTTTTAGGATAGAAATCAGAGGAGGATAGGGGGCAGAGGATGAGAGGGAACAGAGGACGTAATATGCAGAGGAGGAGAAGCAGCAGACGAAGATACATGGAGAGGAGAGGGAGCAGCGGGCGATGCATGCAAAGGAGGAGAGGGCACTGAGGCGGAGGAGAGGGAGCAGACGAAGATACATGGAGAGGAGAGGGAGCAGAGGAGGTTCCTGCAGCGCACTGGTAAGGTCCTCCTTATGCCTTTATTCTATTGTTCTCGTTCCGCCATCTTGTTCTCGGTTTCCCTAGTCTCCTGTCCTGAAGTTCTTCTCTCGTACCACTCCTCTTCTCCTCGCCGTAGGCCGTTGGCTTTTATTCTATCATCCTCGTTCCTTCTTGTTCTCCTTGTTCTTCACAGTCTTCTCTCATATCTGCTGCTTTGATCCTCTACACATTGCTGCACGCTTCTGCTCCGCCTCACTCTCTCCTTTCTGTCTTTCTCCTCACTTGCCATTGCCTCCTTGCCTTCCACTGACAATATTCCACCCCTCCGAGTCCCCTCTGTATGACTGCACCTTCACCCTTTTCTCTGTATTTCCTTCCCTGTCACCACTCTTCCTTTCCCTGTCTTTCTTCCATCAGACAGGACAGCAAGGCGAGGCAGCAAATGGGGCGCTGGAGGGAACACAATGGGCAGACACGATTTTCCAACGGGCCTCGGTCAGACTTCTTTTGAGACGTCTCAAAAGGTAAGGTCCTCGTGTTGCTTGTCAGTTTAGTCTCCCGTGCCACTCCTTTTTCTGTCAGAGGGAGCAATGGTCAAGCGGCATAAGCATGCTGCATGCTGCATGCTAAGATCCTCTCCACATGCGCATGCTGCATGCTAAGATCCACTCCACATGCGCATGCTGCATGCTAACATCCCCTCCACATTTCCGTGTTTTATGCCTTGCCAGCCCTCTCTCTTTCTTCTTTGAGCGTCATCGCTGCTCCTCTCATACCTTCCGTGTCTCCTCCTCCCCTGCCCTTTTTCCTGCAGTCGAACACAGCATGGCACGGGAGTGGCAGCAGCAGCAATATCAGCAGGGGGCAACAAGCAAGGGCGAATCAACTGCCCTTTTTCCGCGGTACGTTCTTTATCCCCTCCCTACTCGCATCTCCTCAAAACACTATGCTCCGTCCACTCTTGCTTCTTTCCCCTCCACTTCTTCACGCCGCCTTCTCTCCTCTCGTATCCTCCTGTTCCACCTTTTCGCAAACAGGCACGGCAATGGTGGCATGGGACGGACTACAGGCGACGTCAAGTCTAACAGGTCGTCTTCTTATGGTAATGATGTTCGCTCTACCCTCTTTTTCTCTGCCCCAACTTCCCTTTGTCGGCCTCTCTGTTGCATCACCTCTCTGTTTCTCGTTTCTTTTACCTTCACTCCTCTACCTTCAGATACCTTGATTCTCGGCTCTTCCTCTCCTCTTTCTAAACATTCCTTATTTCTCAGCTCTTCCTCTCCACTTTCTTAACATTCCTTATTTCTCGGCTCTTCCTCTCCACTTTCTTCACTCTTCTCCTCCTCTTTCCTCACATGCCTTTTTCCCTTGTGTTTCCTCCTTCAGGTGTGATCAGCAGCAGTGGGCGGAGCATCATTTTGGCAGCAGCATTGGAGCTCCAGGGTGCACGAGATTAGCACATGCTTTGAGGCCTTTTCTTGTGGTGGGTTTCTGCTCCCACCCCTTTTCTCTTCCGCACCACACTTGCATGGCGAGCCAATACCCTTTCCAACCCCGCACTTCTTGTCCATGTCTCGTAGTCCTTTGCATTTCATGCGTTTCTCTCTCTGTCCGACAAAACAATTTCGCTGTGGCTGATTTGTTAACAAAAGTGGAACAATAAGCTTTATCCTTCCACATGCCCGTGTCCTTGAACCTTTTCTCTCGCTGCTTTGTTTCTCTCATGTGCCCATCTCTCTATTGCTGCCTCGTTTCTCATGTGCCCATCTCTCTCTCTCCCTGCTTCGTTTGGGGTGTGTTTGCTGACATGACAGGGTTGGACTGGTGAGGCAGGGGTGGAGAGTAAGGCAGTGGAACCAACTGGAGTGGCCAGCAGATGAAGAGCTCATCGTTGTCTGTGAAGGTGAGCAAAAAGCAACCGAACATATCATATAATATCATATCATATCAGATCAAATCATGTACATCGTGTATGAATATAAACCATGTAAATTATGTGCCCGAATCGGACAAATCCTATCATTTCATCATACATGATTTTAACATGTAGAGACGATCGAATTATGTCTGCATTGCCTCCTCCTCTCGTCTGCTTGCAGGACAATAGAAGCAGCTCCGTTTGGAAGCCAAGAAGGAAGATGAAGACCTATGCTAGAGCTGAAGCAGATAGGATAGGATGAGTTATCTAGACTAGTAACCCTCTCAGGTATGGTATCCCCCCCTCTCCCCCTGCGTAGCCCCCCCACGACCCTCCTCCCCTGTTCCTTCCCCACCGGACCCACCCAGCATCCCCCTGCGTAGGGCCTAACCACAGGGCTAACAACAGGGCAACAGGGCTAATCACAGGGCTAACCACAGGGCTAACAACAGGGCAACAGGGCTAACCACAGGGCTTAGCACAGGGGCTAACCACAGGGCTAACCACAGGGCTAACCACAGGGCTAACCACAGGGCAACAGGGCTAACCACAGGGGGGCAACAGGGCTAACCACAGGGCTAACGAAAGGGCAATAGGGCTAACCACAGGGCTAACCACAGAGCTATGAACAGGGCTAACCACAGTGCTTACCACAGGGCTAACCACAGGGCTAATCACAGAGCTTATGACTATTGACACGCTAATCACAGGGTGCATTAGGAGTACTAACCACCAAGCTTGTGTGTCAGGGCATCCCAACCACAGGGCTTGTGATGCAAGCACATTATTACAGAGAATGTGCATTGGTCCCAGGACTTGCGCACGAAGGGTCGCTAATGACAATAGTCTATGCAACAGGGTGGTCATACCACAGGAAACTACCACAGGGGTGTGCATTGGAGTACACTAGGCTGAGGGGGTCGTTAGAGGTGCATGCATGAGAGCATGCGAACAACAGGGTTTGCGTAAACCAGTTACAGGAAAATTTCCATGGTCACACTGCCAACCCACCCGCCCGCCCGCCAGCCCGCCAGCCACAAACCAGAAAGCAAGCTAATTGTCCAGCCAACCAACCAGCTAGTCACCAACTCATAAAACAGCAGGGCAGTTTGTGGATTTCAGTATCAATTCCTTCCATCTACTCTGCGACATTGGTATGTACACGTACACTTCAAGGCTGCAGATGCGTACCCTAGTTCTACTACTCCCAGAATTCTATTATCCCACCATTGTACTGCAGTGATGGGATAAGATTTGCACATGATACCGCAATGCCTTCTGGCTATTTGTTTTTGCACGGTAGACTTCTTACTGCAATCCTAACTTCGCCAACAACACCAAGCTGCTGCTGAGAAGCATTTGTGGGAATAGGTGACTGCACGCCTGTTGAGACTTCCATCAGGACACCACAAAGAAAATGAATCTGCAAAACCAAAGAACCGCGTTAGTTATCATAAATTACATGGACCATAGATGCATGAAAGGTCAGCCACAATGTAACCTACTTTTCCATCAAAGGACCTGACCGGCGACACATGCAGCAGGTTCCAGAACTTTGAACCATCCTTTCTGCACAGGGTTTAAAAGTAGGGTATCTCATCAGTAAACAATCACCCACCAAGGAAAAACTGCAGCGCCCTTTCAGACATCAAGTACTTACCTGTAATTGAGGATATTTACAGAACATGACCTGCTCCCATATATGGCCTCCCGAAGCTGTCACGCACAAAGTCCATGGCAGCAATGGATCATGCACGTTGCAAAAGAAATGTGAGCAGCATGCGCACATATCACTAAGGAGTACAATTATACAAGTGCATTGCCGTACCTGTTGGACATGGTCCGGGTTAGTCTCTGGACCTTGAAGGAAGCGGCAGTTTTTTCCCACCACTTCTTGCCAAGAATAACCTGGCAAACAGACTTGTCTGTTAGCAATATATATGAGAAAGTTTGAGGAATATTGAGTTGCATGTTCTGCACCTGTCATTCTTAAGAAGGGCTTGCTTGCATAGACGATGGGATACTCTGCGTTTGTGGCATCTACCCTGCACAATTTACAGTTGTTAGTTGGCAAAGCCAAACACTGAAACGAATGCACCTGATGCAGAGAAGGTCAACTCACAGTACAATGCATTGATGAATTCTTGCCAGAGATGTCTGAAGCGTTCCTGGAAGCTGAGAAACCGAGTCAACTGAACTGCCTGCAGTCTCAGGACCTGCATTTCTCTGAGCGGGTAACGAGCCCTGAAGGAGCTCACAAAAAGAGGCCCACTTATTCGAAGCAAGCTCGGCTGATAGCCGAGCAAGCGATTCATATTCTTGGAAACGCAGGCCACCATCTGCAATGCCGCACACGGACCATCGAGGGAGCTGACATTATCAGTGCATTCATCAGATGACGCGCCCTTCCTTCTCAATCATCATAATTGTGGAATACCGCGAGCTAGGTAGCAATTGCAAGCCTGATGGAAATCTGCAATCCAGGCAACAGACTCCTAGCGCGACGGGCACACGAGTCAGTCACAAATAAAAACATCAGCCAACCAGCTTACTGCGCAACATTTTGGCTGACTTGTGCAGCACCAGCACTTGCAGGGCTCTGTCCGGAAGCCAATGTTGTTGTAGCCTCTTCAGCGGCTTCAAACCGTGCAGGCAAACAAGTCTGTACGCCGATGTAATGCTCAAGCGCATGCTTCGGACCCATATGAACAGGAGTTATGTGGAAAAGGTTCCAGAATGGAGTACCGTTCTTCGTATAGTTCAAAATCTGAACCTGGCATGAAACTTCTTGTCTGCAAAAACAGAGAATTCTCGGACGGATGGTGTCAGAATCTGGACGACGTGAGGGACAATCAGATACGACAAACATACCACCGACCTAATAGCATCACGTATCTTCACAACTGCTCCTCTATCAGTCCCCGGACCCTGAAGGAATCTGCAATTTCGTCCAAGCACCTCCTTACGGGTGTAACCCGTCAGCTCAAGGAAGGCATCGCTAACATATACTATAGGGTTGTCCTGCTGTTTAGGGTCCGTGACCACAAAACTGACATGCAAGTCTTTGAGAGCGCTGAGACGTCTCGAGGCGCTCTCTTCCGACATGGTCCCAGCTAGCTGCTTCACGCTTCAAAGAAGCTAAGAGCACATAAAGAAGCTATGCCGTATGCTGGAAGGATTATCTTTTCTCACAGCTCACTCGAGTCGAGAACCGTGTTGTTTCCTTGAACTATGTGCACAATCCGCAGGAGTGAGGCGAGGGTGACGTGAAGGAGGAATCTGTGGTTGAAAAGAGCGCAAATGGAAAGCTGAAACACTTGCCACATCGCCCAAAAAGCACCGTACTCGTGACGTCAGGCAGGCGCTTTCAGATTCAGCACAAACAGTTGTACACCCAGGAAAAAATACTAAGTTAGAAATAACAGAATAAACCTGATTCAGGCCATCATGCTAAACCATATACTCTTTAACAAAATTAACGCTGTCAGCTGGCTACTAATCTGCAAGCTGGCATCGCGATGCCATCACCCTAGGGGAACTTATTAGGTTAAACTGATCAGGTACGAATGGAGCCATGATCTGATCAGTTAAATGCCCGCATATCCATGCTTCCGGGAAAAAAGAAAGATCCGTCATGATGCCAGTACGGCAGAAAGGACCCAATGTAACCTCATGATGCTGCTGGGGCTTCATCTTCCTTCTTATCCTCATGCATCCGAACAACCACAACAGGGCAGTCACCTGAAACACACAGATTTGACAGCATTTACCTGAAACGGTCTGCAAATAATATGAGCAATCGTGGAACCAGGAAAGAAAGAATAGAAAGACTTACAGTGGTGGACACAGTAGTCACTGACACTGCCCAGGCGAGCCTTCCTTGACCGTTTTTCTGCACCAAACCCTCGGCTTCCCATGATGCAGGCATTGACCCCAGCTCGCTCCACCTGTGATCAGCCAAAGAGGAGTGGCATTGACGTACAAACCTTGCAAGCAAATGCAAAAAGCAGCACAGGTAGTATCAATCGTATTTAGCAATATGCAATGTATAATGTGTTGAAACACGTGAAACACTTGCATCCGTCATACCTCAAGGCAGATACGCTCTTTCATGTCATGATCTTTCACAATGTGAGTCTTGTATTGTATTCCAGCCTCTTCCAATGGAGCAGCAAGATCCTTCGCCTTGGCAACGGTCAGCGCATCGAAATCATCCTCCATTTTCTGCTTCGTCTCCTTATCAGGAGCTTCCTCTGTGGTTTCCGACGCACCCCAATCCGCACCATATAACACGGAGGTGGGACGAACATGTAACAGCACCACCTGATACACAACATAACGCCGTTTCACAGACCAGCGATGCGAGGCAGAACAGTTTACAGGATTTTTTCCCGGTGGTATGACGCTAACAATTATATGTAGTCAATTCTAAAACAACTCGAGTCTCGAACATTATCGTTCAGTACTTCCGGGCTGCATCAGTTCGGACAACACGTTGATCAACAAAACTCACATTGTCTGACGGACGGAGGTAGTTCTTGACAGCCCACTTGACCGCGTGAGCGCTTTCATCGCTCAAATCCACGGCTATTGCTATCTTTCTTGCTGGCTCCATGACTCCGCCTCCGTCTTTAACCTCAACTACCTCTGGGGATCGCTGTCGCTTCTGTTGGAGATTACGTGTGTTGGAAGCAAGGTGGTGGTGGGGCGTTTGTATGCCCCCAACCCACCGAATGTGTGACTTGTGCTCACCTTCGAGTGAGTTGCAGGTTTGCGTGGGGTTGAGGATTGACTTCGGAAGACCCATTCGATTCGGTGCCACATGGCAGCACCAGGAACATTCGAGACCCAAGGAGAATTCGGATCGGTGAAATTCGAGAGTCGAATTTCACCCTTTCGATGTTACTCGAACATTCGCGAGTGTAGCGGTTCGAGGTTACTTGTGCGATTCGATCTTGTTTGCATGCTATAAATCTGTTTTCTTTGTATTGCATGCCATCATAGTGAAACTCAGAGTTCTCTGTACAAGGTACATTCGAACACAAATTCCAGAGAGCTTCTTTACTTGCATTCAAGAGCACCACCTAGCACGTGAACGCCTATATCTCGGAGAATACTTAGGCGATCGACGTGTTTGACGGCTCGTTGGAAAGCTAAGACAGAGCTCTATCGTTTAGAACAACTCCCAGTTCCTGCAAAGTAGAGGAGAGTCCTCTACAACAGTGGTATCAGAGCTGGTCGGAGGAGTCTACGCACGCGACAAGGAGCACGCATGATGACTTCAAGCGAGGCCTCCCGCACTTCCTTGGATGGTGTCGTTGTAAATTCCGGCGAACCCTGGGCAACCGCGACGATGTTCGACACGTCGGCGGTACCGATTTTCACGGGACAAAACTACTCCGCGTGGAAGTTTAAGTTCCAAGTGCTCATGATGGAGCGGGGACTTTGGGGTTTCTTCGATGGAACGGAGAAGAAGCCGGACGATGAGAGCGGCATCGCGGCATGGAAGAAGAAGGACCAAAAGGCGTTCGCTACGTTGATTTCGCGCATCGGCATCAATCTCGTGAGCTCGGTGCGCATGTGCATCAAGCTCGAAGCGTCGGCGCATGAAGCGTGGAAGCGGCTCGAGACCATCCACGTGAACAAGACTCTCCACGGCAAGATCCTAGCCCGGAATGCGTTCTACACGGTGAAGATGCGCGCGGGCGAATCGATGCACGAGTTTGCGACTCGTGTGGAGGAACTCGGGGAAACGTTCATGGACCTCGGTGGAACGGTCACGGAGGAGGATTGGATTCTCACCTTGCTTTGCGGCCTTCCGGAAGAGTGGTCGACGGTGATTACGACACTCGATAGCGTGCAAGACACTTGGACGAAGGAAATGGTGGTTGGTCGGCTTCTCCATGAAGAATCGCGTCGCCGACAATTCGCTAATGAGAGCGAGGGTGCCGCCATGTACTCCGGAGGGAGTTCCGGAAAGAAGTCCAAGTGGAGCAAGGACGCAACGAAGGAATCGTCCGGTGGGAGCGAGCATCGCGGCAAGTGTCACTATTGCCGCAAACCGGGACACTTTTGGCGTGAGTGTCGAAAGCGGCCGAGCGATTGGACTCCATCGATGGCGCGGGACCAAGAGGGCAACGCGCACACGGCATCCGGCGAGGCCGATGATTCAAAGGAGTCGCTCGTGTTAGTGGCTGGCAACGGGAACAAAACTCCAAGCGACGCGTGGTTCCTCGATACCGGCGCAACGCAACACATGACGCACTCGGCGTCGCTCCTCAACAACATTGGCGCTCCGGGAGACGTCACGAGCATCGTGTTCGGAAACAACGAATCGCTACCGGTGGTCGGAGTTGGGAGTACGCGCCTCATCGTCGATAGCGGTCCGGTGGACGTGACGAACGTGTTTCACGTCCCGGGGGTGAAGGTGAACCTTCTATCCGTCCCGCAACTTGCGAAGAAGGGAGTGATCGCCACGATCGACGTGTAACAATGAGAACGAGAGAATGGACTATGAAATGAAGTGAGTACAAATATGAAACCCTAATTGGTTGTACCCCCTATGGGATACCCCACTATAGCCTACACAACAGCATAAGCTATAATGTTCTGACACACCCCCATAGGCAAAGTGGGGGAGAACAAGGGGTCACAAGACCAGTCAAGCAAAGCAAAGCAAAGCAAGCTCAGGGTGGATCACAAAGTCACCACACAGTCCGAGCACAGGGTCAAGGCCACACGGCCAGTTCACATGTAAGAGTACACACATATATATAAAGCTAGACAAGCAAGAGCAGGTATATATATATGTGAGAGTACAAGCAAGGTCAAGAGGAGAGCAAGTGAGGCAAGACGGGCACAAGACCCAGCTGAGTGCAGAAGCGCTGATGATCACAAGGCGGAAGTGCCTTGGTGAAGACATCAGCAGTGTTGGCCTCAGAGGCCACGTACGCAAGCCGCAACTGTCCACGTTGCTGTAGCTCACGAGCAAGGAAGTAGCGGAGAGCAATGTGCTTTGTTCTGTGCTCCAGTCGCTGCTCTCGACACAAGGCCAGCATGGCCTTGTTGTCTACGTACAGGACTGGAGGAGAACGAGGCGGCTCTCCAAGGTCGGTCAGCAGGTAGGTGAGCCAGCGAAGCTCCTGTGCAGCCATGGCCCCGGCGTAGATCTCAGCCTCACAACTCGAGCCAAGAACAGAAGACGAGCGAGTAGCCCGCCACGAAACAGAGCCGGAACCAAGGCTGAAGGTGTAACCCTGTGACGACCGCTGCGTAGCCTGGTCGTCAGCCCAAGAAGCGTCCGCGTGCCCAGTGAGGACCACTGGACTCCGCCCTCCAAGCACTAGCCCCATGCCCGACGTACTGCACAAGTAGCGCAACACCCTCTTCGCTGCAGCCATGTGCTCTGGTCTGTGTCTCCCAGGAGCAACATAGCGTGCAAGAATGCTAAGAGGGTATGCAAGGTCAGGTCGTGTGCAGGTCATCAGGTACATGAGGCAGCCAACAAGCTCTGGGTACGGGCCACTCGACTCTACGGACTCATCCGAAGGCAGAGCTGAGAGCGAGTGGCGAGTAGACAGAGGAGTGGCCTGAGGCGAGGAGTACGTGAAGCCGAAGCGCTGAAGGACCTGCTGCACCATGTGTGACTGAGTCAGGGTAATGGTGCGGCGTGCTCTGTCCCGGGTGATCTGCAAGCCAAGGTAGCTGCGCAGTTCACCCAGGTCTGTGCACGTGTGTCTCTTCTGCAGCTCGGACTTCACGTAGGCGAGTCCAGCAGTGTCAGCTGTGGCAAAGACCAAGTCGTCGACGTACACGAGGATGTAGAACGGCGGCAGAGAGGTGTCGGTGCGTAGAAACAGCGACGGGTCGGCAGTAGAAGGAGCAAACCCAAGAGCCGCAAGCGTAGTCCTCAGTGTGTCGTGCCACTCACGTGGCGCCTGGCGGAGATTGTAGACTGGACGCCGGAGACTCCACTGGGTACCAGGAGGGAAAGACCCAGTGAAGCCAGGTGGGCGACGCAGCCAGATCTCCTCGTGCAGGCTGCCCTGCAAGAAAGCTGTGCTGAAGTCAAGAGAGTGCAGCTCGTAGTCACGGTGAGCAGCAACGTGCAGCAGTACCCGAAGAGTGGTCATCTTCGGGGTGGGGGAGAAGGTCTGAAAGTAGTCAACTCCCTGCCGCTGACTGAAGCCACGAGCCACGTAACGCGCCTTGAAGACAGGCGGAGAACCCGGCGGCCGCTTCACCCTGAAGATCCACATGCCACTGACGATGTTCGCCCCAGGAGGGGGGACAGCGTCAACGTAGGTGCCTGTGGACTTCCAGGAAGCCATCTCTGCATCCATAGCTGCCTGCCACTGAGAGGAGTAGGGACCCTCTATCGCCTCCGCGTAAGAGCGCGGAGTCGGGATGTCAAGTGCATCCGGGTCTCCCTCAGGGGTAAGCAGTACGGACACGAGATGAGGTGAGGCAGCTGCCAGACACTGGAACTCCTCCTGCCTGTCCTCAAGGACGTCCGTGCCAAGGGCACACTCACCCCCGACGGACGGAGGACAGACAGACTCAGACTCAGCGACAAGACTAGCAGCGTAGTCTAAGCGACAGCGAGCAGCAAAGTCGACGAGCTCAGTAACGAGAGCAGACGCAGCAGTAGACTCGAAAGAAGGGTCAGTGACAACAGTAGCAAGGAGACGCGTGACAGTAGGACTGGCAGCACGAAGAGAGTCCGACTCCGGGTCGGCAAGAGCAGGAAGAGAGGACTCAGGAGGAGAAGGCAAAGGGGCACGCAGAGGAGCAGTGGACGGACGCAGAGACATCCGGTGCGTGCCAGGGACAGGAGGAGGACGCTGACGCGAACCGCGACCACTAGTGCGAGCAGCACGGACAGGCGACGCAGGGCGAGACGCAGGCTCACGACGCTCAGCCAGACCTCCAGTAGGACCAGTGTAGGGAGAAGGAGCAGGCAAAGGGGAGGTAGGCTGCAACTGTAGCTGGGACGAGACAGGCTGTGGACACTCTAAGGGAGGAGGAGGACCAGTAGAAGGTGGAAGACCAAGAACCTGCTGCAGGAGTGGAACGAAGTACGGTCGAGGCCGCGCGGCGACGCTAGAAGCAGCAGGGACAGCACCAGAACCCTCAGCAGGAGCACCCGCTCCAGCAGCACCACCAGTAGCTCCAGAACCTCCAGCAGCACCAGGAGCACCCCCAGCAGGACTGCCAGCGGTAGTCTCAGCGCCAACACCCTCAGCAGCACCAGCTCCCGTGCACCCAGGACGAGCACCTCCGGGACCCGCGACCGCAGCACCCTCAGCAGCCGAAGGACCTCCAGCACCAGCAGCACGCCTCCAGCGCCGGGCAAACCACTCACGCAGCTCCTGTGGAGAAAGTGGCTCCCGGCGAGACGAAGCACTCGGAGAACCTCCAGGCGGAGCACCTCCAGGCTCAGCACCCCCAGGCGTAGCACCCCTAGGCTCAGCACCCCCAGACGTAGCACCCCTAGGCTCAGCACCCCCAGGCTCAGCACCCCTAGGCTCAGCACCCCCAGGCTCAGCACCCCCAGGCTCAGCACCCCCAGGCTCAGCACCCCGAGGCTCAGCACCCCCAGGCTCAGCACCCCTAGGCTCAGCACCCCTAGGCTCAGCACCCCCAGACGTAGCACCCCCAGGCCCAACACCCCTAGGCTCCGCACCCCCAGGTTCAGCACCCCCAGCCTCAGCACCCTCAGCAGCACCAGAGTCACCAGTGACCTCGACAGGCTCGACTGCGTCTACCTGGGACACACCTGAAGGGGCAGGACCCTGAGGGGGGAGGGGGTCTACCTGGGGGGGACCTGGTACCAGGAAGAGTGGGGGTGGGGGGAGGGACGGAGTGCGGTAGGGGAAGAGGCGGTAGTAGGGGACCGACTCGTCAAACGTGACGTCCTGGGAGGACAGAACACGGCGAGAGGTGGGGTGGTAAAACTGCCACCCAGGCGCGTCAGGGGGGAACCCCAGGAAGACGCAAGGAGCAGCACGAGGGGATAGTTTGTCCGCAGACAGGTCGCGGACAAACGCCCGAGATCCCCAGACCCGGAACGCCGACGCATCGCCAACCTTCCCCGTCCACAGCAAGGCTGGGGAGGTCTCCGGCCTGGAGACCCTGGGGTGGAGGTTGATCTGATGCGCCGCGTACCTCACCGCAAACGGCCACAGAAAATGGGGGGCAGCCGCATGCATCATAGACGTACGAGCGACGTCCATGACCATGCCAATGCGGCGCTCAGCAATCCCATTTTGCTGCGGTGAGTCCGGAAGCGTGAAGGTCTGACGGATGCCCCGTGCACGACAGTAGGCACGCAGAAGGCCAGAGGAGAACTCTCCGCCTCTGTCCGAGTGCAGACGCAGAACAGGAAAGTCCGAGCCGAAGCTCTGCCTGAGCTGGAGACGAGCTGCGCGGATCCAGTCGATCAGCACCTCAGTGACATCACCCTTGCTGCGCAAGGGGAAGACTGTGGTGTAACGCGAGTAGTCGTCAACAACGAGCAGGAAGTAGCGCTCGTGACCCTGTCCACGGACGCGGGCTGGGCCCCACACGTCCATGTGAAGTGTCTGCAACGGGGCCTCTGTCGGAGGAAACTGGGAGGAGTGAGGGGCAGCACGCTGGCGCCCCTCGACACAGGGGACACAGGCAGGGCCAGGGCCCTGAGGAAGGGGAGGGAGGGACCGGGGGAGACCGGACACAAGAAGACGGGAGGCCATACCTCTGAGCCGAAGCAGAGAGGGGTGGCCAAGGCGGTGGTGCCAGAGGAGAGTCTCGTGAGACAGGAGACGACACGAACAGGGGGCAGACTCAGGACCAGACCTGGACGCCGCAGCAAACACCTGACCCGACGTAGCTACCCTACCAGACTCAGCAACTGGAGGAGACGCAGTGGTCAGAGTGTACAGGCTCGACCCCGGCTGACGAGTGAACGTAGCCAGGTGTCGGCCTGTGCCAGCCTCTGTACAGTGGGTCACTCGCCGACGTGCAGGAGTGAACTGGTGGACACCCGCATCCTGTAGGTCAGCACCACTCACCAGGTTCGTCGAGAACGAGGGGAGGTAGAGACCAGACAGGGTGCCAGAGGGAGCCGCCGGACACGGGAGGACTGTGGAGAAACGAGACAGGACCGGACCCCCAGAGGGGTCAGCCAGAGACACCGCAACCGGCCGACTAAGCGGCGTGAGTGTGGTGCGGTCCCGAAAGAAGGAGCGAGACGCCCCAGAGTCAAGAGTGAAGGTGAGGGAGGCCGAAGCCGACGCGGTACCTGAGAGAGCAGACTCACCAGTACCTGAGGACGCAGACACACCAGCACCTAGAGCAGCAGCGTCGTAAGCACCTAGGGCAGCAGCCTCACCAGTACCTAGAGCAGCAGTCTCAATGCCCGGATCGGGCTGGAAACACCGGTAACAGTCACCCTCATCACTAATAGACACAGCATACATGGCAGAGAGAATAGCATCAAAGTCCAGATCAAAGATGGCAACCCCCGCCCTAGACAGCTCGTCCCAGCGAGGGATCTCGGAGGCCTCCGGGAACTGGTGACGCCATGCGTCCGTCAGGCGGCCAAAGCAGCGCGGAGTGGGGTGCGCACCCCCACACTGCTCACCCGCACGGTCGCCGGTGCGCAGGACGTAGGTACACGGACCAAAACCCCCACCCCGCTGGCGTGCAGTGTACCACTCACGGAGCTGCTGAGGGGACAGGGTCGCACGACCACGCTGCTGCTGCTGGCGCGAGCCACCACCTGAGCCACTCCTCTGCAAAGACCCGCGACCAGCTCCACCGCCACCCCCACCGCCTCCACCGCCTCCGCTGCCTCCACTGCCGCCGCCGCCTCCACCGCCTCCTCCACCGCCGCCTCCTCCGCCACCTCCGCTGCCACCGCCACCGCCGTCGCGGCCTCCGCCTCCACTGCCGCCACCGAACCCCCCACCCCCACCTCCACCTCCACCGCTACCCCCACTCCCCCCACTGCCTCCACCTCCACCTCCACCGCCCGCTCCTCCAGCTCCCTTGCCCCCCTTGCCCTTGCCAGAGCGGCGTCTCCCGCTAGGGGCAGACGTCGCACCGACCGACTCAAGACCAAGGAGGTCGGCCGAAGCAGCAGAGGCTACAGAGGGCAGCAGGGGGGAGGGAGAACACCCCTCAAAGATGGGGGTGCGCGGGTCACCTCGAGAGGCTCCTATAGCGACTATGCTCTTTTCTATCGCGAGGAGGGCCTTCTCGAGGAGGTCTACAGTGAGTGTGGTGGGACAGACTGAGAGAAAGTGGTCCCTGACTACTCGAAGGGAGTCAGGGAGGCGAGTGACTAGGAAGTACAGAGTGATATACATGGGGGGGGGGTTCGCGGTGCAGAAGTCAGCAGGAAGTGCAGCGCGGTAGCGAGTGTCACTAGTGCGGAGGTGCGTAATGAGGTCAGCAACGGTGGGAAAAGAAGCAAGGTCAGGGAAGAGGTACGGCAGCATGAGACGGCTCAGTGCAGCAGTGGAAGGGGAGGAGTAGCGCGCGACTACAGCGGCGTACAAGGTCTGAGCACTCTTGTACTGACTAAAGTGCGCACGCTCGGAGGTAGGGAGGTGGCGACGCACAGCAAGACGTGCAGCAGCATCGCGCGTGGCCCACTGGGAGCGAACAGTGGCGTCAGCATCAGCAGCAGGGGCAGGGGAAGCGCCAGAGGTGAGGTCAAAGAGAGAGAGGCCGTCCGCCCTATCGCACTGTAAGAACAGCTGTAGGTCATCTACCCAGACCTCAAAGTCAATGGCCTGACCCTCAGCGTCAAAAGTGAGGACACTAGGGGTGGCCATGACAGCAGTAGACCAGCAGTGCAAGCAGTAGGGGAAGAGCACGCAGTGACAGAGGGTCTGTGCTCACCGGACAGGGCTGCTCGGGCGGCTCGGCTGCAGGGCGGCTCGACAGCTGGGCGGCTCGGCGGCTGGGCGGCTCGGCGGCTGGGCGGCTCGGCGGCTGGGCGGTCGGCTGCACGGCGGCTCGGCTGGTGGGCGGCCGGGCGGCTCGGCTGCAGCGCGGCTCGGCGGCGGGGCGGCTCGGCTGCTCTGCTGCTGGGCGGCTCGGCTGCGCTGCTGCTGGGCGGCTCGGCCGCTGTAGAGGAGTGGCGGGGCCGCTGCAGAAAGGGCGGCGGGGCCGCTTGATAGGGCGGCGGGGCCGCTGCAGAGAAGCGGCGGGGCCGCTGCAGAAGGACGGCGGGGCCGCTGGGTAGGGCGGCGGGGCCGCTGCAGAGGAGCGGCGGGGCCGCTGCAGAAGGGCGGCGGGGCCGCTGGGTAGGGCGGCGGGGCCGCGAGATAGGGCAGCGGGGCCGCGTGGTAGAGTGGCGGGGCCGCGCGATGGGGCGGCGGGGCCGCGAGGAAGGGCGGCGGGGCCGCTAGGTAGGGCGGCGGGGCCGCGCGATGGGGCGGCGGGGCCGCGAGGAAGGGCGGCGGGGCCGCTAGGTAGGGCGGCGGAGCCGCGCGATGGGGCGGCGGGGCCGCGATGGGGCGGCGGGGCCGCGCGATGGGGGGGGGGGCGGGGCCGCGAGTAAGGGCGGCGGGGCCGCTAGGTAGGGCGGCGGGGCCGCGCAATGGGGCGGCGAGGCCGCGAGGTAGGGCGGCGGGGCCGCTAGGTAGGGCGGCGGGGCCGCTAGGTAGGGCGGCGGGGCCGCTAGGGCGGCTCGACGCGACCGTAAGGGCGGCACGACGGGCCGCTAGGAAAAAAAAGGGGAGAGCGCGACTCGAGGCGCGCTTCGGTGGGCCCTAGGAACAGTCCCTAGGAGGGGACCTGCTCTGATTCCATGTAACAATGAGAACGAGAGAATGGACTATGAAATGAAGTGAGTACAAATATGAAACCCTAATTGGTTGTACCCCCTATGGGATACCCCACTATAGCCTACACAACAGCATAAGCTATAATGTTCTGACACGACGGTGCGAAAATGAACCTCTTTTGGAAGGGGGAGCAATTCGCGCAAGGTGTTCTCAACGGAGATATCTACCAACTCAAGACGTACCCGAGAGCGGCTTCATCCAACGTGGCGCAAGGCTCCAAGGCGACTCTCAAGGCGTGGCATAATCGGCTTGCGCACGCCAACTACGACTCGGTCAAGGAGTTGGCCAACAAAGGACTTGCGAAGGGAGTCGACGTGATCGCCGGCGACGACGAGAAGGGCGTGTGCGCGGCGTGTGTCGAAGGAAAAATGGCTCGCAAGCCATTCGGTAGCCGAACGTCACCCCTCGCTAAGGACCCGCTTGCACTTGTTCACATGGACGTGTGTGGACCGATGCGGCATGCATCAAAGGGAGGAGCGCGGTTCCTCTTAGTGATGCTCGACGACGCGACGCGGATGTGTTGGACCCGACTTTTGAAGGCTAAGGGAGATGCGGTCAAGGCGATTCAAGAGTGGGCGCTCGAAGTTTGCGACGATGACAAGAAGCGGATCAAGTGTATTCGCACCGATGGTGGTGGCGAATTCGTGAATGCGGAGCTCGAGAAATGGATGAAGTGCAAGGGCATTAAGCACGACGTCACAACACCCTACACACCCCAACAAAATGGAGCGGCGGAGCGGCTTAATCGCACGTTGGTGGAAGCCGTTCGTTCTCTTCTTCAACACTCTAAGCTTGGGAAAGAGTGGTGGGGCGAGGCGAGTTCGCTAGCGGCGTGGATTCGCAACCGTTTGCCGACGAAGGTGCTCCCGGGAATGACTCCGTTCGAAGCATGGACCGGAACGAAGCCGAACCTATCCCGCCTTCGCACCTTTGGGTGCCTTTGCTACTACCATGTACCGGATCCCCTTCGCCACAAGTTGCAACCGAAGGCTCGTGCGGCGATCTACTTGGGAATTGCGGCGAACGAGCGTGCGTGGCGAGTGTGGGACTTGGGCGACAAGTGCGTCGTCACGTCTCGGGACGTGGTCTTCGATGAAGACAAGTTCCCGTCGAAGGAGAAACCCACTCAACAACTCACCTTCATCCTTCCGCCACGAGAGGAGGTTGAAGAGAGTGAGACTCCACCTCAAGTGGAGAAGGAAGCCGATGGAGGGGGAGCGAACAACGAGGATAGCATTGATGATGTCGTGGAGGTGTCACCAACCGAGGCGGCAACTACCTCCACACCTTCCTCCCTACCATTGGCCTTGACCCGCGAGCGTCGTGAGGTTCGTCCTCCCTCCAAGTACAACGACTACGCTACGGTAGCCGTTGGGGAGACGGATAAGGAGGGCGCGGCATTTTGCTTCGCAACCAAGGGTGATGATGAACACGCGAAATCTCTCATGCAACCACCCCCTAAAGATTCATCCCGTGCATGCTATGAGCATGTTGGTTTGCACACCTAGTGGGTTGGGTGCAAGGGGGAGTGTTGGAGATTACGTGTGTTGGAAGCAAGGTGGTGGTGGGGCGTTTGTATGCCCCCAACCCACCGAATGTGTGACTTGTGCTCACCTTCGAGTGAGTTGCAGGTTTGCGTGGGGTTGAGGATTGACTTCGGAAGACCCATTCGATTCGGTGCCACATGGCAGCACCAGGAACATTCGAGACCCAAGGAGAATTCGGATCGGTGAAATTCGAGAGTCGAATTTCACCCTTTCGATGTTACTCGAACATTCGCGAGTGTAGCGGTTCGAGGTTACTTGTGCGATTCGATCTTGTTTGCATGCTATAAATCTGTTTTCTTTGTATTGCATGCCATCATAGTGAAACTCAGAGTTCTCTGTACAAGGTACATTCGAACACAAATTCCAGAGAGCTTCTTTACTTGCATTCAAGAGCACCACCTAGCACGTGAACGCCTATATCTCGGAGAATACTTAGGCGATCGACGTGTTTGACGGCTCGTTGGAAAGCTAAGACAGAGCTCTATCGTTTAGAACAACTCCCAGTTCCTGCAAAGTAGAGGAGAGTCCTCTACAACAGCTTCTTCGCGCCCCCTGGGCCTACCTCTGGAGTCTCTGTAGCCGCCACGTCGGCGAGTGCACTAGACTATCTGATGGGGTAACAATGTTCTAAAGAAAGGTCGTTATTCGAATAAGCGGAGCCAGTTACCATACACGCCTCAAGAACTGTATCCGAAACTGGGAAATCGATTTTTTCTTGGTGAAGTGAGTTCGTTACTCGCTGGCACCTGGACTGCTACTGCATTTCCTATGCCCTGGCTGGAGGAATGGTGGAATTGCAGGGTGAAATGGCTGCACTACGACTGCGTTTGGTTGCTGGCTGTCTCGCTTGCCCGCATCCGTTTCCAAGTTGGAATACCTTCTGCACTGTACCAGCTTTTTCGCCAGGCAATGACTCAACAAAGCGAGGAACAGTGCACACCCACATCGCCAGTTCGTTATGTTCCTCCCTAGGAATAGGGTAATTACCTTCTGGGTAACCAACATCGAAGCCGCTGACGTCAAAAGTCACCTACGTGGCTCGATGGTACCCGTCAGATCATGCGCGCCCCTTCGTGGTACCCATCTTCCCTCCGTGGTACCCATCTTCCCTGCGTGGTACCCATCAACTGTGCGCGAATTCCCTGACTGGTACCGCAACATTTAAACTGAGCTGTACACTGTACAACAAGGGTTTCAATGCGTTTTTCAGTACAACAAGGGTTTCAATGCGTATTATAACAACGTTTACACACTCTAATTGAACATTAATACCCTTGAACATAAATGTTTGAACGTGCCTTACACTGGACAGAGTGCAACTTAGAAAGAAATCAACTCCTCTTCAAAAATCCTCACATTAACTCCGAACCTTCGTAAGCTCACACCACTGAACGATAGGTAGAGTGAATCTTGCGACCATGTTTCGCAGCGCTCAGTCGGTTATTTGAACGAACTTTATAAGGTTGTATGCAAATAAATTGAGCATGCACCCCCAAAGCTAAACATAAAATCATAAACAAATAATACGTACATTCGTTGGTTTTGGAAACAAAACAATACCCATAATGAAAATTAAATGTACCTTAAGTCAATATATACTTAACGTGTAAGTTGATTGTTTGGTATACGGATGTTTTTTTTCGGTTGATGCAATATATCAGTTTTACGTTATCTTATAGCACGTTATATTGTCGATGTTTCTTAGCCTAAACAAATCTACACAATGAATGTTTTTTATTTAAGAATCCAGCTTTTCTTCTACACTCTATTATAGGTAATGCGTGTGATAAATTGACTCGATTAGGTGGCACTTCGGGCTTCTGACTCTATTGAGCTTGTAAACGTTAAGACAATATACTGAAAAACGCATTGAAACCCTTGGTGTACGGTGTACAGCTCGGTTGAAATGTTGCGGTACCAGTCAGGGAATTCGCACACAGTTGATGGGTACCACGCAGGGAAGATGGGTACCACGGAGGGAAGATGGGTACCACGAAGGGGCGCGCATGATCTGACGGGTACCATCGAGCCACGTAGGTGACTTTTGACGTCAGCGGGCTCGATGTGAGTTACCCAGAAGGTAATTACCCCTAGGAATATGCTGCAGTGGACCAAAGCCCTGCCATGTCATGATTAGATCTTCAGCTCCTACCCAAAGACACGTGGCAGATTGAATGCTCTAAAGTACACTTATGCTGACAACTTTCTCACATCCTATATATTTATATATGTTGCACCAACCTTCATGTACAGTTCAAGCTTGAAGTTTCAGCCGGTTGAAGAGAATGAGGAAATGCCTCTCAGGTAATGAGAAAACAAAGCCCAGCTCAGCACCATTCGTGTGTCGAGAACCCTGTCATCCAACAAGCACACCAACAAACAACACAATCAGTCATTCGGCATATGTATTACCTTATGCCACCTGATTTTTTGGATGAAATCAATGGAGCATGATGCCCAGGTGCAGAGGGACGAGGAACGGCCTTGAGAAAAAGCGTGATCGTAGGTAGGGGAGGGACGACTAAGGCGAGTCACCTCTCCGTCGAAAACAAGCAGTTCCCCGTCCACCCAACGAGGGTTCTTGAAACCCGGCTCTGCGAGCTGACCCTGGCCAGGGTACCTCGCAACCTGAAACGACACAAGGCACAAAAACACATGTGGCATGCCTGTCAGGATGGCAAAAATCAGATCTGTGTTAAAGGTCTCTGCATCCATGTCGTGAAGGCATTGAAGGATCCAGATGCTCAGATTGAAACACGGTGCTTCACCCCGCTTGGTACAACCCATAAAACAACTCAAGCTGCCAGAGAGGAGCTGGATGCTCGAAAGGATGGTGGGATTAATGGGCTCCTTTGAAAAGCAACCCATACAGAGGACAGCCCGTGAAGAAGGGGATGCATAGTGCAGTGACTCACCACACCAAGCTCATCGGGGTACACCCCTCGGAACGGCATCTGCCAATGCCGGCCGATCTTCGCTCGAAAAGAGACCTGCAGGCAGAAACGCACCGGACACACATGTAGAGCAGTACTGACATCAGCACTCACACAAGAGCTCAAGGGGCTCAACATTACCACAAGCCAGCGACACAACAGCACCAGGAGCTCTCAGCCTCACACCACTCCACATCTTAAGAAGAAATCCCTTTCCAAGCCAAAAGTCGCAAGATGAATCCATCGCAGCAGGAGTTTCCCCAGGTGGGTCTCACCTCCCCTGCGAGCACATTGAAGTCGCCTATAAGCTTCATCCCCTCCACGTACTCAAACGACTGCACCATCCCAGAGGATAAACCGCAGGGAGAGCTCACCTTCCCTGCGGGAGTAACCCAAGGAGGACTCTCACCTTCCCAGCGGGCACATTGAAGTCGCCTGTGAGCTTCACCCCCTCCACGTACTCAAACGGCGGCACCAACGCCCGCTCGCCCTGCCTCTTTCTCCTCCCAGTACCCTCCCCTGCCTCCGCGGCCTCGCTCTCCTCCTCTTCCCCCTCTGGTTCCTCCCACGTGCCGAACCTACGCCTGACCTGAATAGCCTCGGAGGTGTATGGGCCATACGCACCCACGTACAAACCTAAGGGTGTAGGCGGGAGAGGCAAGCAGGGGTAAGGTGTAGTGAGGGTGTCCAAACGCAAACACAACCCATGAAGCACGCACACAAAAAAGCACAAGGGTATGATGATTCAGGCTGCAGAAAAAGAGCAGGAGAACGGTAAAGACTCAGCACAGAGCTGCATGTACAGAGGGGACAGCGCACCAGCAAAGGGGTCGGTGGTGGCATCGGCGGCATGGATGCGAGTGAAGGCGGTGGTGCGGGGCAGCGTGTAGCGCCTCCTCTGCACGTGCTGCACTGCCGTGCGAATCAGCTGCGCCACGTCCTTGTCCTTGAACACCTCCTGGCATGGCAGTGATGGGGCATGCAGAGTGAAGGAAAGGGCATGATAAGGGGACAATGGATAAGGGGACAACGGATAGGGCATGGACAAGGCATGGATCAGCTGCGCCACGTCCTTGTCCTTGAACACCTCCTGGCGTGGCATGGATATGGGGCATGGATAGTGCACGATAGGGAATAAGGGGACAATGGATACGGGGACAACGGGTAAGGCACGCATAGGACATGGATCAGCTGCACCACGTCCTTGTCCTTGAACACCTCCTGCCATGGCAAGATGGGGGGTGGTGATGGTAGGTTAAGGGCAGGTTTAAGGCATGGATATGGCAGGAGAGAAGGGTAACTGATGGGGAATGCATAGAGCGCGGATCCCTGGAAGGGAACTGTCCGAAGGGTGTGAAGGGAGCGCATGACTGAAGAGAGCTGGGGAGGAACACCGTGAAGCGGTCTGAAGGGCCTTACCGGTCCTGAGAAGCGGTCGACGCCCCAGAGCTGCTTTGCCACGTCCTCCGGCATCAGGTTGGCGGCTGCCCTCGTCGCTGCTGACGCCAGCCGCTCACTCACTGCCGCTGCCACCGCTGCTGACTGCGACGACGAGGAGGAGGAAGAGGAGGACGAGGGGGATTGGGAAGTTGATGGGTCATTTGTGGATGTTCCCGTGCTGCTGCTGCTCGCCCCATCCCCATCACCCTCGCTGTCCTCCACAGTGAGTACGAACGCGTCCTTGCCTCGCCACTCTATCCTAGCTGGCACCTTGCTCACGCTCTCCCCTGCACCGTCACCTGGGAACACCCCGCCCACCACCACGCGCACGGCAATGCCCTGCCGCCCCTCTGCATCCTCTGATCCATCCTCGCCATCGCCTCGCACCGCCCCGCCTTCTCCCTCACCAACACCACCACCCCCGCCCTCTCTACTGCTTCTGCCAGGACCAGATGCGCCTGAGATTCCCTCCTTGTCCAGCCCACCTGAAATCTCTTCTCTGCCTTCTCCTCTGCTGCTGCTGTTGCTGCTGTTGCTGCTGTCACTCTCACTGCCATTAGAGCTCTTGCTACCACCTGTGGTCATCCCGTTTCTCTCTCTGAACTCCCTCAGTCGCCTCAAGTCACGCTCTGGCAGCTGACTGGCACGCCTTGGGTCGTCTGCTCCACCATCCCTGCTCGCTGCTCCTGCCCCCTCTGCCTGTACCGGGGGCAATGCTGCCTCTCCTGCTCCAACTGCTTCACTATCACGATCACCCCCACCAGCGTCAGGTGACACACTCCTGGGTCCCTGCACACTGCTCTCCCCTTCTCCACTGTCACTCGTGCCACCTCTGCCTGGAAAAACCCCTTCACTGTCATCCTTAGTACCATCTGCTCGTAGTGACCCCTCATCATCCCCCACACCATCACCTGCACCGCGGTCACTTACAGAATCCCCCTCTTTTCCTCCCTCGGCTGCTGCTGCTGACGCTGCTGCCTCACCCGCAGCAGCGGCAGCAGCAGACTCCCTGTCTCTCGCTATCCGCTTCACCACGTCCTCCACTATTCGCGGAATATCTGCAGTCCCCGCCGCGCCCGACCTGTCCGGTGCTGCCACGTCAGCAGGGGACACGACCGGGAACACCCGCAGCTTCACGTCTGGCAACCGCTCCCGGAAGAAATCAAGGACCCGCGATAAGCTATCGTCGGCGCCGGGCGGGAGAGAGGAGGGGACAGAGGAGGCAGATGAGGCAGAGGAAGGGGAGGAGGGAGGAGAGGAGGCAGAGGAGGGAGAGGGAGGAGGGGTGGGTGGGACTGGTGAAGGTGAAACCTGGCCTGAGGCTGGATCTGCTGGCGATTGAGATGCACTGCCACCCTTCTCTCCTGCCCCTGCCACCGCTCCTGCTCCTGTTCCTGCCCCTACCCCTGCATCACCCAGCTTGCCATCATCTACTGCTTGCTTCTTCCCCCAGCTGAACGACACAGCATCCTGAACCCTTTGCACGCTGGATGGTGGCGAGGATGGGGCAGACGCGGATGCTGCTGATGATTGGGTCGAAGTTGGGGGGGCAGCATCGGTGGCATTGCTGCTGTTTGAGGAAGAAGTGCTGGGAGAGGGGCTTGTGGTGGTGGTGGAAGCACCTTTGGCCTGCATAGTGGCTGTCTCGTGGTGCAGGTACACCGCCTGCACGGGAAGCATACAAGGGACGTTGGAGAAGGGAGGAGTTGGGGAATGGCGTGGTAAGGGAGACATGGAAGCAGGGCCATGGGAGGAAGGCATTGGGATGAAGCGGCACAGTCGTGCTGGAAGTGGTGGTTCATGGTCATCCCAATGGCATTCCTTGGCAACATCATGTGTGATGCACCACAGGGCTACAAATGAACATTCCTGGGGGTGTGAAAGGCACTTGTGCAGGTCGCTGACACAACACAGTTCACACCTGGCGGTCGTATCGCTTGGGGTTGGTGGCATTGCGAGCCACATACACCTCAAAGATGGGAATGCCCTGCCCTGCCACGGACAGCTGCCTGCTCGCATCACGTGGACACAACCACAAACACGAAACATTCAAGAGGCGATCCTTTAACCTGCAGATGCAAGAAAGCAAAAACATGTGTGCAAATCTCCCCAGCGCATTTGCAAGCTATCCACAGGGGCCCATGTGCTCACACTCACCCCCCCTTGACCTGAACGGGTCACGGAACCATGTCTCTCAGAAACGACCTTTTATCACCGAGCCATGTGTGGCGCTTACTTGGCAGTGTAGGACTTGGCGAGCAGCTTGCCGTGCTGCTGTGACACGTGCACCAGCCGCCCAAAGGGGTCCGCCGACCCACTCTCGTCCAGCCCCGCCCACCACCCAACCTGCACACACGCACATGTAGAGACGCACATACAGAGATGAGCACGAGCACAGGGGAACCTGCTCCTTGCCCTCGCTCTTTCATCCTTGCACTGACAACAGACGAACCTGCGCTCTCTCCCCTCACACCACGAGAACGTCCCTCAGGTCACGCACGCTGCTCGCACTCACCAGGCCAGCGCCAGCATCGTCGCGCAGGTGCTTGGCATCGCCGTACCTCTCCTCCGCCACCGCCGCCTGCTTGCCGGGCGCAGAGGGTGAGAGAGAGAGAGAGCAGCGAGGTCAGAGGGGAACCAGTCAGAGGAAGGCGAACGAGTGGGGAAAGGAAAATGGCACAGGAAAGCAGGACAGGAAAGCGGGACAGGAAGGTCAGCAAGGATAGGACAAACAGCCATTGTTTTCGCACCTTGAGCTCCGTGAACACGGCAGCCATGGCGTCTTGGTCCTCCAGAGCGCGGATGGCTGCCTGCAGCTTGGCGGCTGCTGTGAAGTCCTCGTCTCCCACCAGGTCGTCCAGTTGGAACTGCACAGACAGAGCAGTGGGATGTAGATGAGTCCGTGAGAGAGAGAAAGACTTTTGAGTCGACTCAGGAGAGCAGGAGAGGAGCAGGAAAGAAGGGAAGGAGCGGAAGAGAAGGAAAGGAAACGAGAGCAGGAGAGAAAGGACGGAAAACAAAACAAATTCCAGTTTGCTGTCCCCACCTGCAGACTCGTCAGCATGGCTTCTCGCTCCTCCACCTCTCCAAACACCCTCTCCCACCGCTGCCACGCCGTCTCCCCGTTCGCATCCTCCCCCTCCACCTCCTCACCCCTCAATCCAACCCCTTCCTGACCAAACCCCCCTGGACCCCCCACAAGCCGCGTCTTATCGAAGTAATCTTGCAACCGTTGGGCTGCCACAGCCACCATTCCCTTGAAGGGATAGCTTCCGGATTTCGCGGCAGCGGCTGCTTCCTCGATCCGTTGCAAGCGCTCCTTGGCTCGCTCTGACAAGCTGCTGGTGCTGGGCTGCAACCATGGCTCGTCGGTTTTCTCCGGCGGATTCGCCTCGCGTTCAGTCTGATTACGAACATTCTTAATCACGGATGCATTTCGGGAATCATCTTGTTGAGGGTTCTTGGGGCTGGATTCGCTCGGATTGGACAGTTTGCCGATTGACGAATCTGGCGAATTCGGTTGTGCTTCGCCAAGCTTGTTGTCTGGGAATGTATCATCAGAGTTTTGAGAAGAATCGGGAGAATCGGATGGGTCAGGCTTGGAAGAGCAGCGTGCAGGTGGCGCTGAGACATGCTTTTGAAAATTCCTTGTCCGACCGAAACGCGCTCGTGAACACCGTGAGAGGAATTCTGTGCGAAATGAGTGACGGTGCGGGTGCGAAGATAGGAGGGAGCCTTGGCTGTTTGAAAGGCGAGATGGACGAATAGACAACAATGGTGTTGCAAGTGATGATGTCCGAAATGGCTGCGAGTGTAAGGTAGGTCGGAGTGCACGGGACGATACTAGCTTCCGAGGCCTAACAAGCAGGGGAGCGTCCAGCGTAAGCATGGCGGAGTCGTAAGCAGCAGCTGGTGGTCCTAACGCTAATGGAGCACAATGGTGAAAAACTCCCGGTTCCGTAGCTATTATGAAACGCGTGACGAAGTATCTGGACGATTTTTAGTCTTGGAATGGCAGACGTAGAGCCACCACCAGTAATAGGTTTGCTGACATAAGAAAATCTCTTCTCTAGCGTGGTTTCTTCACCTGATTTGCGATTTCGTCAGGGCTGGAAACTCGCTCTGGTAACCGTTTCGCGACTAGCTCGAGAGTGCCTCTCGCACAATCCCCCTCTGCAAAAGTGATAGTCCCGGGTTTCGGAACAGCCAACTGGGAGAACAGGCTCGTCGAAACCAGATCACCAGGCACGGCAGGGCAAGCTGAAGGGAAGAATGTCTGTAACCTGCCCACAGGCTTCTGGATTTTTGTTGCTGGAGACTCGGTTCAGCTGCGTGCAGGCTGGCTCTCTGCGGTGGCTCGCATCTGCGGATTCACCAATCAGACGAATGTGGTGTTCTTGACAAGCCAAGTCAGCCTGCTCTGGGTCCAGCTTGTGAAACTGCTCAAGCAGGAGCGAAGCCAGTGTTCGATGACCACGTGTTTTTGACCAATGAAAAGCTCCCGGAGTGCCTGCTCGTCAGGATAACATAGCTGGTAGTTTGGTTCGTTGAGCCTTGCCTCGACTCATACTCCCCACCCCATCGTGTCAATTGCTTTCACCCAACTTTTCCGCTTGAAGTATTCTCCTCATTCTTCCATGGCGGCTATTTAGGAATTCGCTTCCTTCGTGTTCCCTCGACTTCATCCCAGCTCACTAGTAATCCTAGAGCTTAGAGTTTGCATTTGACAGAATCATCTTCCCACTCTCGTAAAACGCCATGTTCACTATCTCTCCTTCCCAAGTTGCAAATTTCCAGCTTCACTCCCTAACCTCAACTCAGTCCGTACATTCACATCAACAGACAAAAACCGAATCCCACAGCTTTCCGCCACCATGCAAACAACCGCCTTACAACCCCACGCGTCGTCTTCGCCGCAGCTGCGCCGCTGCAGCGGCAGTAGGAAGCTCTGGGGGTGAGGCGGAAGCGATGGAGATAAACGTGTGCGTGGGGAAGACCTGCCGCAAGGACGGCGGGCTGCAAACGCTGGACCACTTTCGCGGCCTGGCGCCGCCGCACGTGAATGTGGACTCGTGTGGATGCCTGGGTGAGATGCGACCGCCATGGCGTATGGCGCATGGCGTACAGGATATGTTTAGATGCGGATAAGGGTGCAAGATAACAATCGTGTCCTCCGAATTTTTTGCAGTTTCCTCGCCTCAAAGTGTGAGCCTGGTCTCGCCGTTACGCACGGTGAGACAGCAACGTCCGGCACTGCTGTGTTCCTGACCCCTCGTTACAATCACAGGGCGGTGCGGAGCAGGCCCCAATCTGGTGCTGCTGCCGTCCGAGACGTTCATCAGCCACTGCAGCACGGCGGCGCACGTGGCGCGGCTGCTGGAGAGGCAGTGCGCGGCGGGCAGCGCGGAGACGAATCTGGCGGCTCTGGAGCTCAAGGGTCGCGGCAATGCAGCTTTTGAGAAGGGGCGAGCGGACGAGGCTGAGAAGCTTTTCACCCAGGTGCTTGCGCTGGGAGATGGGGGAGGGGGGTGAGGAGGAGGGAGCTCGGGATGTCTGAGTATGTTGCGATTGCTGCTGTTTCTCCCTTCTTCTTCCTCATTGGTTCTGGCCTCTCCCGCCTGCATCTCTCACAGGCCATTGAGTTGTCGCCTGTTGGGGGGATGCACAACCTGCTCTGCAACAGGTGAGCAGCGAAGTGCTGGTGAGAGAGGCTCCTCCTGTCATCAGGCAGACCCTTGCCTTTCTGGTCTACTGCTGTTCAGTGGTTGCTTGTCTGTCCAATGGTTTCAGCCTATTTACTTCCTGTTCACCTTTACCTGTGTACTACCTCGGGTGTGCTGCATCCCCATGTAACCAAAGGGCTGCTGCAAGGGTGGCATGTGGTAACCCTATGGGAGCACTGGAAGACGCTGAAGCTGCTGCAGCACTCAAGCCTGGTTGGTCCTCGGTAAGCCCCTTTACCTCTCTTTCTTCCAACTCAATGATGCTCACATGCCACCCACTCTACCCTTTCCTTCCTCAATGTTGCTGCATATCCTCCCAGCTCGCCTTCCTTATTCCCTCTCTCTCTCGTGTTTGCCCATCACCTTCGTTCTTATACCCCTCAGGCGGTGATTCGCAGAGCAGAGGCGCTGGCAGCGCTGGGGCGGGTGAGGGAGGCGCTGGAGGCGTATGAGAGGCTGGCCGACACAGACGCTGAGTTCAGACGCTCAAAACAGTTCCTGGTAAGTCAGGTGTCCGGACGCCGGCTGCCTGCTCGCAGCATTGCGCCAATGCCAGCAGTTCTGTTTTTCCAGCTATTGCATGGTAGAGGGTTATGTGTGCATGGTGCAGCTCTTTCAACCCTCTGCGTCCCGGTTTGTCACTGATTCCGTGCAGAGGAAAGTGAAGGAGCTGGAGAATTTGATGCAGACAGCACCATGATTTATTGTGCATGGCAACGTCAAACTGTGTCCCACTGCTGCAAGTTAAAATTGTTACATGCTCTGCTAAATATTGGTAACTCTTGCAGTGTGCATCACATCTGCATCGTCTTGGTACAAGCTGTTTGGGCACTGGACTACGTGGAAAACAAATATCATACATACCACATGCGTAAAAGCTAGTACACAACACACCACAATGGCGCTAGCCACAGCAGCTCTCTGCTGAGTGCGTCCCCTCACCGGGTCCCTAGCACACCCCGTTGGTCTTGGCAATGCTGTTCTTCTTGAATACCCTGAAGGTGCGTTGACGCAGAGCAGACGAGTCCATCGAGTGGCTGTGCTCCAGCTTATTGGGCGGCATCAGACGCGTGCCTGCCAGCGGCGACAGCACATACATCTCGTCCGCTGCCAAGTCGCGAGCCAGCTTGGACCCGGGCTTAGGAACCTCCACTGTCACAGGTGCATGCTCGGGCACCGAAGCAACCGCAGCAGCAGCGGCGTCAGCAACGGATTTGGTGCGCGGCATAGCAGTGCCTCGTTCCTCCAGGATCTTGAGAGTCATGCGCACGTCGTTCAGAAAGCGGTCGGCGAGCGAACGAGAGAAGTCCTCTCGGACGAGAGCACGGAGCATGGTGACGTGTTCGAGGTCAGGAGCCATGGTGTAGGCCGGGATGATCCACCCGAATTGCTTCAGCACGTCAGCAATGTCATACTCGTTGAAATTTCCGTTCTTTTCCGTTAGTGCAAAGGTGACAAGGGGCACGCCGACGTCCTTGGAGAGGATCTCGAAGCACCCCATGTCCTCTATGGCCTTCTTCAGATACATGGCGTTCGTCTGGCAGTTGCCTATGATCTTGCGGTAGCCCTGTCAGTGGCAGCAGCAAGGTTGGAGGGTTGGGAGGTGTGAGAATGGGACGGATGGGAAGAATAGGGAGGGATGTCAAGGAGGAGGTGGGAAGGGCTAGAGGTTGAAGACGGGGAGAGGGGGACAGGGACAGGGCAACCTGATGGGACGCGGAATCAGCCCCAGCAGTTGCTGAAATCTCATTTATAAAACGATCGAGCAGGGCTCACCTCAAAGCCAAGGCGGACGAACTGATAATACTGTGCGATCAGCTGGCTGGAACCTGCATTGAAAAATGTGGTGCGCAAGTGTGAAATGAGGGAGACAAGTGAATGCGTGATTACTTCACATGAGATTATGGATGTGCGTGGTGGGAGATAGGAGGAGGGGGTGAAGAGTGACGTGAAACAGCATCTTTCTCAGAGAGTTGGTTCCTTGGCACGAAATTGCTGCTCCCAAGCTAGCACCAGACCTTCACCCCACCATCCCCGAATGTTCCCCACTCAACACCAAATCGCCCGGCAATCATCCCATCTCAGCGCACCTTTGGAGAAGTTGAGCGTGAAGGTGGGCTGGTCCGCGCCCAGGTAGTTGACGTGGAAGATGAGGTCTTCGGGGAGGTCGGCCTTGCTGCGCCACACCACCCACCCCACGCCGGGGTACACGAGCCCGAACTTGTGCCCGCTCACGTTGATGGACCGAACCGTGGGTAGGCGGAAGTCCCACTCCAGGTCGGGGTACAGGAACGGAGCCACGAACCCGCCGCTCGCCGCGTCCACGTGGATAGGCGTGTCCCAGCTGCAATGCGAAGGGGAACAGGGGGATGCGGGAGTGTGGGGAAGACGAGAAGAAGCGGCTTCAAGTAGGGGAGAATGGACATGGATGCACGTGGAATACGAACGTCCGTTCGCCTAGAACGAGCATCCAAAAACATTTTGATCATGCTGCATACCCGGTCTTGGCATTCTTCTCCACGAGAAGATCGTTCAGAAGCTTGATGTCCTCGAACTCTCCGTTATAGGTAGACCCGAGAATGCCACAGATGCAGATGGTGTTCTCGTCAACGGCCTCCACAGCATCATGCGGGTCCATCACGAACGACCCTTCCTTCACATTCACGAACTTGGTCTCCACCTCAAAGTAGTTAGAAAACTTCTCCCAGCACACCTGATCACGGTTAGATGCAAGCGTTAAATGGAAAAGTGTTAGTGGTTATATCGAGACGACAGAAAAATAAAATATGTATTCAGCAACTTTTCAAGGAATGTAGCCTACCTGGACTTCAGAGCCGCAGACGAAGTTGGGCTTATCGTACGGCTTCCCCTCCGCCTTTCGCTTCTCCTGCCACTTGCGCTTGAACGCGAGTCCCGCCAGCATGATCGCCTCCGACGACCCAACGCATCCCGCGCCGATGGCTCCCTCCCCGTCTCCCAGAGGTGCGTTGAACAGATTCGCGATGATGTTCACGCAGCGCTCCTGCATTTGAGAGCACCAGAAGACAAGAACGCAAACAATGTTGAGCGAACATTCTATGACAAAAAAGAAGCACATTTTCAGACATTGGACTGAAATGCGAACCTGGAGTTCGTTGGTGACCGGGTACTCTTCAATGTTAATGTAGTTCTTATTGAGCGACTCCATAATGAGCTGGTCGCATTCAGGCTCCATCCATGTCGTCACGAACGACGCCAGGTTGAGCCGCGGGTTGCAGTCCAGCAGCAGCTCGTCGTGAATCATCTGATACGCTGCCTCCTTGGGAATACCCTCCTTGGGAATCTGGTACCTGCAGGAGAGGATATTGCAAAATGCGGGTTTGTAAGAACCGGACATCCAAAAACGACAGTTTGTAAAAGCATTGGGTACCCCGCTTTCGGGAATGTGCAAGTGGGAGAATGACATTTCGCTGGCGTCCATACGTGCAAGTAGGGGAGAAATTTACTTGGGAACGCTCGCAGAAGTGTAACGCGAGCCGAAGACACACTCGACGACATGGTCGTCATCAACAGCACCAGCAGAACCGGCAGTGGTATGAAGCATGGCTGCTAACGATCACGACACGCTTCTTGCAGGCACGAAGGTCAGAGTGGCAGCTCCTAAAACGAAGCGGATGCGGTGGTCAATGTGAAGAGTAAAGCACTCGCTACACACAACGAGTGAAGTGAAGGCGTTGCCTGAAATGCAAGCTCTTTGCTCGAATTTGAGCAACTTATAGAATCAAGAAAATCGCTTGGCTATCTGTTGTTTCAATCCTTTTCACTCTGATGGCAGGCTGGATGAAAAATGTTGGCAGGCTGGATGATACTGGGATTGGAATGTGGAAGTGTGGCTTGGAGCAAAATGTTGGCTCAACATTGCTGACTGGTTCCGCAAGCCTCTAGGCCCTTGGTTTGGAATTGGAACATTTCCTGAAAATACATATCTCTGGTGCCTTGGTCGAGATTTATCACAGGCTCGGCAGAGCTGACACCCCGTTCGCTACACCTTGATGCCCGGCAGGATCGATTTGGGTACAGAAGCAATGATGGTCCACACATTACAGGCCCGCAAGCATAACATTTAATGGATCAAGCTACGGTTCTGTGAAAATTTGCAGAAAGATAACCATCGGTATGCAGAAAACGGAGCGCTGTCAGTGTGGCTATGTCCAAAAGCCCTTTACATCACCGAACAAAGGCGAACAATAGAATCCATAACTTCTCGGAAACAACAAAACAAATATTGAAAATAATGTGTACATAGAGGCTGACCTGGCAAATGGCTGCGGATTGAGTTCTGGGAACTCTGATTCGCAGGCGCGCAGGTCTGGGAAGCGGAAACACGGAAGGATACAAGACAAATCTCCCCGAGCCCACCTCGTTCGTTGGTACAGTTTCCAGCATACACCTTGAATGAACCTATTTCGTTCTGGGCTCGAGCAAATCCAGCATCTCAGAAAAAGGCAAACCTTTCAAGTCTGAAATCCTGAAGTACTAATCCAGGGGGGAGGTCTGGTTGATCATACTGTCCAAAATCCATTTGTCCAAGGCAGAGGAATCATCCTTGGTATTTTGAAAAAGTTGAGCACATCTGACGCTTTTTTAAATTCACAATAGCAGACATATTATGATGCTGGACGGTCTTTGATTCCATAGATACCATACTACACTATTAATGCACATTGAGATGTGCAAAACACCAGCAGGGCGCCAGCCACAGAAGTATGCTCTGTGTGCTTCCCCTCCAGTAGCAGTGCTTCTAGCACACCCCGTTGGTCTTGGCAATGCTGTTCTTCTTGAACACCCTGAAGGTGCGTTGGCGCAGCGCAGACGAGTCCATCGAGTGGCTGTACTCCAGCTTGTTGGGCGGCATCAGCCGCGTGCCTGCCAGTGGCGACAGCACATACGCCTCGTCCGCTGCCAGGTCACGTGCCATCCTGGACTTGGGCTTAGGCACCTCTGCCGTCACAGGCGCCTCCTCAGGAATGGAGGAAACTGCGGGAGCAGCAGCAGTGGCAGCTGCGGGAGTGACTGTGCGAGGAACGGTGGCGCCTCTGTCCTCAAGAATCTTGAGTGTCATGCGCACGTCGTTCAGGAAGCGGTCGGCGAGCGAGCGGGAGAAGTCCTCTCGGACGAGAGCGCGCAGCATGGTGACGTGTTCGAGGTCAGGAGCCATGGTGTAGGCCGGGATGATCCACCCGAACTGCTTCAGCACGTCAGCAATGTCATACTCGTTGAAGGGGCCATCCTTCTCCTTGAGTGCGAAGGTGACGAGGGGCACGCCGACGTCCTTAGAGAGGATGTCAAAGCACCCCATGTCCAATATTGCGTTCTTCAGGTACATGGCGTTAGTCTGACAATTGCCTATGATCTTGCTGTAACCCTGTAGCGAGTATGGTTGGAGGTGTGGGAAAAGATGTGATTGAGAGGATAGGGCAGAGGTTGTTCAGGTTGTGGTAAGGATTACAGGAAGACGATGGGGAGGGAGGGACGGGGATAGGACCATGTGACAGAATTCATAGGAACAGCCCCAACAGTGATGGCCCTAATCATGGCAAAATCAGAACTCTCACCTCAAAGCCGAGGCGGACGAACTGATAGTACTGTGCAATCAGCTGGCTGGAACCTGCATTAGAAAACGGGGTGGTGGTCAGAAAAGGGAAGGAGGGTGACTATAATGAATGCACGTTCGTTTCATGTGTAATATTGGGTACGCGAGGCTTGTTTGAAAGCCATGCAAGATGGTGGGGGATGCGAGAAGCAGGGTGGCTCCGAGCTGGAGCTCGCAGCAAGTAGACTAGTAGAAAAAGATAGCCGGTCCCAAGCCCGACCGACCACATCAATCCACCCACCCAGAACCACAGCAATCCCCAATGACCAGGCTATTTGAATCCACCAAGACAGTACCGCAGCGCACCTTTGGAGAAGTTGAGCGTGAAGGTGGGCTGGTCCGCGCCCAGGTAGTTGACGTGGAAGATGAGGTCTTCGGGGAGGTCGGCCTTGCTGCGCCACACCACCCACCCCACGCCGGGGTACACGAGCCCGAACTTGTGCCCGCTCACGTTGATGGACCGCACGGTGGGCAGCCGGAAGTCCCACTCCAGGTCGGGGTACAGGAACGGCGCCACGAACCCGCCGCTCGCCGCGTCCACGTGGATCGGCGTGTCCCACCCGGTCTTGGCATTCTTCTCCACTAGAAGGTCGTTCAGAAGCTTGATGTCCTCAAATTCCCCGTTATAAGTGGACCCGAGAATGCCACAGATGCAGATGGTGTTCTCGTCAACGGCCTCCACGGCATCGTGCGGGTCCATCACGAACGACCCTTCCTTCACATTCACGAACTTGGTCTCCACCTCGAAGTAGTTGGAGAACTTCTCCCAGCACACCTGAATTCGGATGAAAATGGCCAGCAAATGAGAAAATGTGAAAGGTAAAAGACGAATTATAGCTGCAAACTCGAGGCGCAAACGGGAAAGATAGGATTCCTCCTCAATACCGCAACCGTCAACGCGAAATTAATGTAAAAAAAAACAAAAACACATCTGGAAAGTATAAGCAAGATAGATTACCTGGACTTCAGAGCCGCAGATAAAGTTAGGCTTATCGTACGGCTTCCCCTCGGCCTTGCGCTTTTCCTGCCACTTGCGCTTGAACGCGAGTCCCGCCAGCATGATTGCTTCCGACGACCCCACGCACCCTGCGCCGATGGCTCCCTCCCCGTCTCCCAGAGGGGCGTGGTACAGATTCGCGATGATGTTCACGCAACGCTCCTGCAGGGTGAAAACAACGACAAACAAAACACACAATGTTAAGGGAACAACATACGATGAAGTCACTTTTGAGAATTCTCAACATCACATGACCAAGAAGCAGAATTTCGAGCTCTTGGATAAAAATCGCGAACCTGGAGTTCGTTGGTGACCGGGTACTCTTCAATGTTGATGTAATTTTTGTTGAGCGACTCCATAATGAGCTGGTCGCATTCAGGCTCCATCCACGTGGTCACGAACGATGCCAGGTTGAGCCGCGGGTTGCAATCCAGCAGCAGCTCGTCGTGAATCATCTGATACGCCGCCTCCTTGGGAATACCTTCCTTGGGAATCTGATACCTGCAGGAATGAGAATTGCAAAATGTGGGTTTCTTAAAGGACGTTACGTTAGAATCGAGAATCCAAAAACGACAGCTGGTAAATTATCCGCTTTCGCGAGTAAGGAAGTGAGAGAATGACATTTCGCTGGCGTCCATACGTGCACGTAGGTGGGAAAAGGAGAAATTTACTTGGGAACGCTCGCAGAAGTGTAACGCGAGCCGAAGACGCACTCGACGACATGGTCGTCATCAACAGCACCCGCAGAACCAGCAGTGGTATGAAGCATGGCTGCTAACGATCACGACACACTTCTGGGAAGAACGAGGGTCGCAGAAGCAGCCAGCAGTAGGAAGCCTGTGCGATGAACGATGACAGAAGACTGACACAGGCAACGGGAAAGGCGTTGGCTTGAAATGTAAGCTCTTGGCTGCAATCTCAGGAAACTTATACTAGCTGGATGGCGGCTTCTGATGCCTGAAAGTTCAGATAACCATATGGCGCGGAGGAGATTGGTTTGGGATGGAATTCTGGGCGAGAGAAAGAACCAAACCATTCGGCCTCGTTCGGCAACATCGAGGCTCAACGCCTTGGTTTTGTTGCAAATGGGATTCTGTCTAGAACTCGGTTCGGGTGACCGGCCTTGAGTTGAACAGGCTCGGCAGTGACGTGGCGGTCAATAATTATTTGGATATTCCCCCCTCAGGTTGGAGGCTGATCTGGCATGATGCTTTTCTCCGCTTTGTCCGTAAAAGCATTCAGGATCACAAAAAGGTCCGGAAAGCAAAAAGGTCAGCAGAGCAGCACAGGATAAGCAGTACAGTACACGATCACTGTTGTTCACCTCATTACGTGGCATAACATCAGTCTCCGAAGTCACCTTCTGTTACGTAAATCTGCACATTTTAAAAGTAACTTCATTGAATGTTTCTACATTTTTAACTAAAGTTGAATGCAAATTTCTACTATATGAAGTCGTCGCTTGAGCACCTCGAAGGATAGGTACAAACGTTGACAACCTACCATGACGCACATCGGCAATACAAACATAGCACACACATGGAAAGGACAATTGTCGATAGCAGGAAACCGAAGGTCTTCACGGCAGTACCACAACCATAAAGGGTTGTCCCATACCACACCCTGTCACAGTCTTTTTAGCAGACTCTTGGGCTTCCTCTATTGTGCTCCTCAGATGTGAACCGCGCTTGCTCGAATTCTTGCTCCCGGCTTCCGTTGCTGAAGCTCTACCTTTGCTCCCCTTGGCAGTCGTAGAGCCCCCGGCCTTGATTCCAGCTTCACCACCACTGACATCAGCACTCCAGGCAACACGGTAACTCCAGAAATTGTACACACCAGGGGAAAACACCACTGCTGTGAGCTTCACAGAAGTTTCCTCTCCTGGGGCCAGCTTGGGAATCTGCATGGCAGTCTGGCCTGCCCACATGTACGGTCCACACGCTGCTGTGCCACACGCCACCTCATCACCACCCAGCACACCTCCTCCACCTGAGAAACCTCCTGCGAAGCTTCTGGGGCTCGCTGCTGCGCCGCTGTCTTGGCCATCCAGGTTGTTTGGGCAATAAAAGCCAGATTTCTCAGGCAGAGTTGAACCAAGAGTGGACGCATTGACATTCTTTTCCACAGCAGGCAGCAGTGCCGGGTCGAAAGTGTGGACAGCAGCCGAGGCAGGGAAAGAAGAGCAGTTTCGGAGGAGGAGCGTGAGAGACAAGGGGCAGGTGGGATTGGAAGAGAAGTCGTGCTGGAGATAAGAAGGCCCGTCCATTCTCCATCGCACAGCAGCTGATGCAGCAGTAGAACCACTATTGGCAGCAGATGCAGTGTCAGCTGCTGAACCGCTCCCTGCAGTAGCTGCTGTTCCTGTTGCACCCCCGCTAGCTGTTCCCCCTCCTCCTCCTCCTGCACTTGTGCTAGCACTTGCAGTCGCAGCAGCAACAGAGGAGACACCATAAGCTGGGCCCACCTGGCAATTACAGATATGATGCGTCCCTATGCACACTCCATTCACGTTCTTGTCGCTCGCGTTAGTATCATCTTCGCTAGACGCTGTTTTGCTGCTGCTACTTATCGCACTCTTAGGTAAAACCAGGGAAGGCACATCTGATCCAGATGCGGAACCGGCAACTCCACCAGCAGCAGCAGCCCTGCCATCATTCCCATTCCCTGACCCCTGCTCCTGATACTCCCACACAAGTACCACGTCTAGTAGGTCACCCCCTTGGCCACGCACACTGCCTGCTCCCCCCGTGCCTCCCCCTCCCCCACTGCCTGAGCGCCAAACGGGCCGTGAGCCAATCACAGGGCTCCCCGTCCCCCCCGTCGCCCCTCCTCCTGGGGGAGTGGGCCAGGAGGGTGGGCGGCTGGGGGTGAAATGGCCGCGGGGGGAGAGAGGACCGGAGCTGGGGCGAGCGGTGTTGAAGCGGGAGTGGTGCAGAGAGATGTGCAGAGGTTGCTTTGGAACAGGGGCATCAGGGTTGGTGACGGGATCCGGGGGAGGGAGAGCCTGGGAGAGGTAAGATCAAGGGTGGCAGGAGGGGCAAGAGGGGAAAAGAGCTATTAATAGTTATTGATGAGAGAGACTATGAGAACGACAGTGGGAGCATTGTACATGGGTACTCAGCCTTCCGACTTCCTCAAAGGTGAAACTTTGTGATGCAAGCGTGGGGCATTCAAGCAACGGCATTCAATCTGGAAGGCAATAAACGAACAGACATGCGTTCCAGATTCCACCACATTGACCCAAAACCCTTCCATATGTGCGGGGTGTGCATGGAGAGAGTATTTGGGGAGGATCAATGAGACGCATGTGTGGATGCGCTTAGGACTTCAAGAGTTGTGTGATTCACCTGAAAGCCTCGTTCCCTGAGGTGCAGGGCGTGCAAGGGGTCTCTGCGGACGTCAATGAGAGGCTCCGCCTGCCCCCCCAGCCTCGCATCACTCCTGAAGCTCTCCCTGTCCGCGCGCTCGTTCTTGGCCGATGAGGCAAAATCCTGCGATCGATGAAAGAAGGAATGACAGTTTTTTTGTGAGTCGAGTGAGAAAGGTTGCTGCAGGTACAAATGAGAGGACATGACTGCCTGCATGCGAGGCCTCAAGTTGCCGTCGAGCCTGTGTCCCTCCCTATGCGAGCCTCTCCAGGCACTGAAAACATTATGGAGGGATATGTTCAATGCACTTGGAGAAAATGTTCAAGTAGTACCAAGATGCATCTGGCTAGGACGAACCTGAATGTGGAAGAAGAGTGAGGTGCCTTGGCCAGGAGGCAGGATTTGGGGTGCAGCCAGTGCTGCAGATAGCAACGCCCCACTCATCTGCTGCTCCCCTTCCTCCACCACGCCCTCCTGTTGCTGCTGGCTCTGGCCGTCCAGATTCGACGAACCAGAACCAGCAGCAGAAGAAGAGAGAGAAGCTTGTCGTGGTTGGGCGGGTTGCAGGGGAGCGAGGCGCCAGTGGGAGCCAGGGCAGGAGACCTGGCGCAGCCAGAAGGTGCGGCTGTGGTTGTGATTCTCCACGTCCATGCGGAGCAGGTAGCATGCGATGTCCGAGTTGCTGGGAGCGATGCGCAGTGACACGTGCAGCGACGGGTGGATCTGGATGGAATTGGGGTTCGAGGAAAGGGAGGGACAAGCAGAGAGGGGATAGAGGGAAGGATGGGCTTGTTACAACATGCTGCACATGTGGCTGTGATCTCACGTGTCAATGCACCACATATGAAACAGGATGCACTGGGATGCAACGGTAGGGTGGATGGGCACACATGGCCTGGATCAACTTCAAGAAGAGATGCAAGAGGTAGGGCAGAGAGAGGAGAGGCAGCTGGAGACGAAGAAAAAAGTTAATCGATTACTGTGATTGTTTGCCGCAGACGCAAGGTGCGGAAGGTCATGGGGGCGTGCGAGGAGAGGTGAGACGGATGATGCTGCGATGGTCGATGGTGTGAGTGATGCCCATGCCCATGGCCATGGCCGTGGCCGTGGGATTGATGCGAGTGGTGGTGTGTGGGAAGAGGAGGAGGAAACGACCCGCCCTCTGCCCCACTCCCAGCGCCCACGCCACCAAGAATGCTGCCCACAGAAGTGGCAGCAGCAGAGGCAGTTCCAGTACCACCACCGGCATGGGCAGGTTCGAAGAAGACAACAAGGCCGAGGTCCAGAGAGGTGGTGTCAAGAGGGTGCAGCCAGAGGGGCCACACCAGCGATGCTCCTCCTTCCAGGATGAACCGCTGCAATGGGGTGGGGCAGGGGGGGGGGTCAAGGGGAGGAGGAGAGGGATGGGGTGGGGCAGGAAGAATACGGGCTTGCTCTTCAGTGAAAGACTGAAACACACTCGCACACACTGCACAAACTTGCACAGACTTGAACCAACTTCATTAGCATTCACTCGCATTGACTGCCCTTAGATCGCCTCCCCTCACATTGCACACCTCTACAATATTTGTGTTTCCGAATGTTTCCGAAGATATGCAAAAACTCGAGGAGTTCAGGAGAGGAAAAAGGAATACCGGAGAGGATTTTTATGCATCACGAGTGAACAGACGGGAGCATACAGAAGGGAAAGAGAAGATGAAGCCATTCTTCATGCTGCCGTGATCCCCTTGAGGGTCTGTCACGCTCCGACTGCGCTCCACAGGCAACCCTCCCTCTGCCTCCACCACTCCTCCCCTTCCTCCACCCCCCGTTCTCCCTCCACCACCACCGCTGGTTCTTTGATTCCCCTGGCCCCCACCCGCATCGTTGCCTGTGCCTTCCCCCTCATTCAAGATTTGCTGCTCCAGACATGCAGGCAGGCGGGCATTGAGGTCTGCAGGGTCGCCCAGGAGCAGGCAGGCTGGGTGGGATGTGCGCAGCTTCAGGCGCTGATAGGATGCAATAAAAGGAGGAGGGGGGAGAGCGGGAAAGAGGGGAAATAGCTAGTGAGATTTGTCGGCAGGTGGAATGTCGTGGGCAAGGAAAAGGGGGAAAGGTAAGAAGAGCAAAAGCAGATGGTGGAAGAAATGTGGGCAGCCCTACATCTTGAGAAAATGGCTGGCCGAATCGGGGAATGGGAAGATGGATGAGCGCTCACCGACAGCCTCACTGACACATGTGATGTGTTGGTGAGCTTGAGTTGCAAGCGGTAAAGCTGCTTTTGAGTCGATGCAAAAACAAGAGAGAAGTGGATGGATGAGAGCCGACCGACAGACTAACCTTAAGCGGCACATGTGATGTGTTGGTGAGCTTGAGTTGCAAACGGTAAAGCTGCCCCTCCACTGCCTCCTCTGGCATACCCTCTAGCTCCGCTTGCACTCGCGGCATCTCCTGCTTGCATGCGCGGGGCATGGGCACACGCATGGGCATAGGCATGGGCATGGGCATGAGTGTGAGCACGAGCATACGGAATGGGTGAATAGGAGTGCAGGCTCCATTTATGTAGGACGCGCAAAGGAATCACGCCTGCACTGGCACTTCACAAGAACAGCACAGCAAAGCAGGAAAATTAGGCACTCTTGCAGACTGTGGCATGGTAGAGCGTCGCATAACACACAGTAAGGGATGCTACGGGATGAATCCACAAGACAGCACATCGCACCGGAATGACATGGAAGTGCAGGCGCTGGTGGGTGGGCAGTTGCCGTGACGGCTTGCCCTTGCGCTTGGGCGGCGCCTTGATGTCGAAGAGCGAGCGGCTGACGGCTGTGCGGCCCTCGCTGCTGATGGCCCACTCCACACCGAATATGTGCAGCACTCCCACACGGCATGGCCGCACCTTCAGACGCACCTGGGAGTTGAATGGGTGGGGGGGGGGGCGGATGGATGTGGAAGGGTGTAGAGGTTTGGAGGTAGGTGTGGCATCAGCGTGTAGGAGGTAAGGGTAGGTTGAGGTAGAGGTGGAACACATGGGAGGTAGACTGTTGGGGAGAAAGGGGTAAGGGTTAAGAGAGGAGAAAAGAAGCTGGACAAGTAACGGGGTAGAAAATGGCAGAAGGGTATTGCATTGCGTATGGATAGAGGAGCACTGACTCACAGTTAGGCACTTACTGTAATTCGTTCACCCGGCTTCAAGGCAAAAGCAGTCTTCTCAGCCACATATGGCTCTGTCACTCCACTAGCAGCTGTAGCCGCTGCTGCGCTGGCACTCTGTATCTTGCCCTCCTTGCCCTTCTCCTTCCCCGCTTCTACCTTTCCTGCCTTCTTGCTCCCCCCTCCATCTGCTCCCCCAGTTAGTGTTGACTGGATAGCAGCTCCACTACCCTGCTGCTGCAGATTGCTTCCCTCTGTTCCCTTGGCAACAGCACGTTTCCCAGCATCCTCACCACCCTTGCCTTCGCCCTCGCCAGCCGTGGTGGCATCAGCGAGAGGGTGCAGGAAGAGAGAAGGGTCGTCTGCAGCAAGGTCGCTTTGGGATTGACTCTTTCGAGATGCGCTGTGGACAACAGGAGTGGAGATGAGCGGAATCAGAGGCCGGGGACGGTGGGACGGGAAGGTGTGATCGCGAGGGAAGGACGCAGTTTGCACAACGAGGTGGTGGTTATACACAGAAGCATATGAGGCAAGTAAGAAAAACGCAAGCATAAACGAGTGGGGCGCACTTGAGACAGGAAAAGAGTCGCTGCACATCCTCACCTCCCGTCGTCACGCCCAGAGCTCTCCCATAGTGACTCTGAGGTCTCTGCTTGATCAAGAACGGGAGAGCTTGCTGCACGCACCAGCCCTGAGAGCGTGGGAGTTTGGCATGCAATAAGGATAGAAGATAGAACTCAGTTTCAGGACAACAGCACGGGTTCAATCAGCAGAAAAGTCAGCTGCGATGTCCCAATTCACCTACCAAGAATTGAGCTGACTTTACACTCCAAGTCACCATAGTTTGGCTTGGTAACACGTGGAAGGAGGAAGAATGGGAGGTGCAGGGAAGCATCTCGTCTACCAAAAAAAGATTGTAAGATGCTCCAGCAGCCCACCTGATCCATCCTTGGCAACAGCATTTGGTGATGTAGGCCGGCTATGGCTAGAGGAGGGAGCATCAGAAGCAAGGTCACCAGCAGCAGAAGGCGACGCGGATGGCACTGCTGTAGGTGACGCGCCCAAGTGAGAGGCTGGGGAGGATGGGGAATTGGCTGCTGCAGTGCCAGTGCTAGTGCTGGTGGTGCTGGTGGTGGAGGTGTCGTAGTGGTGGCAGAGGAGATGCACGCCAGATATCTGCAGGGCGATCTGAAGAGGATTCCAGAACTCTACGTCCACTCCAATGTCCTCTGGAAGGTGAAGATGGAAGAGTGAAAGCAAGGCACAATGACAAAAAAAAAAAACGTAAGGAATAGTACCAGGTCATGAAGATACCTGATAAAAACGTCTATGCAGGGAGCCCCGCGTATACACAGCCGAAGAAACAGAGGCGCACACACCTCCTGCGACACAAGTGTTGGTGGCGATGGTGTCATGCGCCCCTGCCCGTGTCTTTGAGGGCGCATCCAGCCACGTGGGTACCACCATGGCTGCTGCTGGCGGCACCACTCCCTCCTCCAGCGCCGACCAAAATGACTCCGGGAGCTCCTCCTGGTGAAAGGAGCAACAAGGAGGCGGTTCGGTATCAGTGGCCATGATTGAGATTCGGGAACATACATGTGGGACGCGAGGAGGCTAGGGTAGGCTTAGAGGGGCCATGGAGCCATGTGTAGGGCTAGGGTGGGAAAGTTGCGGGAGAAGATAGGCAAAGCACTGGTTAAGATGTGTCGCAAACAGGAGACGGGGCTCATAATGGTCAGCAGGGTAGGTCGGCCAAGAGCAGCTGTAAGGGCAAAGAATCAGGCTAAAGGGGTGTTAAACAAATCAAACACAGTTGGATACTCCAGACCAGAGGATGCATGTATACGTTGTGGGGATTCAGCTTACAGCGGTAGGGGAGGCGAAGATGCGGTGGTCTTCAAAGTGGACGTGAACCTTGTGTGTGTTGACGTGTGGGAGAGGCAGCTCCAATGCACCCTGCTTGTCCTTTGACTGCACTGCCTGATACGGTGGAAATATGTGGAAACACAGCGAGTGGGAGGATGCGTTAAGGGATGAATGGAGCATGATTGAACGACGGCACAGTGGACTCCTGACTAGTAATGCATGTATCTACTGCACCACACTGAAACAACATATTCGACACCACACCTGCCTCTACCTCACTGGGTCTACTCCAATTTAACTGCACCGCACTGCATCTTCCTGAACCATGTACCTGTGTCTCGCTGCACCTGCTGACACCGCCCTGAGTGCCTACCTGCACCACATAGAGGAACTCCCTGAGGAAGGTGCCTTGCATGGCGGCAGACTGGTGGGCGCACGCCAGCAAGCGGACGAAATACACCACCGCCCCGTTGTAACTGCCGAGGTATGCTGAAAGCCTTTACAGAGAGAGGGGAAGAGAGGAACGGAGAAATGCAAGAGAGTGATGAAGGAGAGTGTAGGAAATAGATTAGAGAGCAGAGAGGAAAGACGAGCCAATGGGTTCAAACCCATGCAAGTAACCAGCTTTAGTGTCAAACAACAAGTGTCACTCAGAGCCTGATACTGTAAGACATGCCTCACCTGGGGGCTTGTGCTGCCATACCTGCCAAGTGTGAAGTTGCAATGGTCCAGGATGAAGTTCCAGCCCTTGCCACGATACACGCCCTCCACACACTTATACGCCCGCATGGCATGTTTTCGCTGATGGCACACAAGGATAAGTGCACAGGAGAAGGAATGTGCTCAGATATTGTGCCCCGATATGAAGCGTGATGAGCACAGCCAACGAGCTTCCCGCTCATGCCCTCGCCAACATGGTGCCTCTGTGAGTGGCACTGTTCACCCATGCATCAGCACGCCCAAAAATCAACACATGGATTCTTTCATCAACGCGTTTAGCAGTAACACCAGTTGGTTAACGTGCGATGGGATACCACCGCTCACATGGTGCCACGGAAAGTAACATAAGCAACAAGCGCAATTCGCTCCTCACATGCCCGTCTAAAACTCTCACCAAGGGGGAGAGCTCTCACTACATTCTCCCTCACTCCAACCCTCCCTCCTTGCCACCTTTCCTCCGCTCCCCTCACTTCGCCTGCATGACATTAGACGTAGCACTGCGCCACCTTCCCTTCTTCTGCTCCTTCTGTCCATTGCCCCTTTTCTCATCCCCTCGCCCTTCTGCCTGCATGCCATCCACCCGTGCAGCTTCCTCTCCTGCATGGCATCAGACTGCGTTTCCCACCTCTGCCCTCCATCTGCTACCTCTATTAACCGCCCCTTATCGGATGAAGGTTCACCCCCGGATAAAGGTTCACCCCCGGATTAAGGTTCACCCCCGGATTAAGGTTCACCCCCGGATTAAGGTTGACCCCCGGATTAAGGTTCACCCCCGAATTAAGGTTCACCCCCGGATTAAGGTTCACCCCCCGATTAAGGTTCACCCCCAGATTAAGGTTCACCCCGGGATGAAGGTTCACCCCCGGATGAAGGTTCACCCCCGGATGAAGGTTCACCCCCGGATGAAGGTTCACCCCCGGATGAAGGTTCACCCCCGGATGAAGGTTCACCCCCGGATGAAGGTTCACCCCCGGATGAAGGTTCACCCCCGGATGAAGGTTCACCCCCGGATGAAGGTTCACGCCCGGATGAAGGTTCACGCCCGGATGAAGGTTCATCCCCGGATGAAGTTTCACCCCCAGATGAAGGTTCACCCCCGGATGAAGGTTCACCCCCGGATGAAGGTTCACCCCCGGATGAAGGTTCACCCCCGGATGAAGGTTCACCCCCGGATGAAGGTTCACCCCCGGATGAAGGTTCACCCCCGGATGAAGGTACGCCCCCGGATGAAGGTTCGCCCCCGGATGAAGGTTCGCCCCCGCCCCCGGATGAAGGTTCGCCCCCGGATGAAGGTTCGCCCCCGGATGAAGGTTCGCCCCCGGATGAAGGTTCACCCCCGGATGAAGGTTCACCCCCGGATGAAGGTTCACCCCCGGATGAAGGTTCACCCCCGGATGAAGGTTCACCCCCGGATGAAGGTTCACCCCCGGATAAAGGTTCACCCCCGGATGAAGGTTCACCCACGGATGAAGGTTCACCCCCGAATGAAGGTTCACCCCCGGATGAAGGTTCACCCCCGGATGAAGGTTCACCCCCGGATGAAGGTTCACCCCCGGATCAAGGTTCACCCCCGGATGAAGGTTCACCCCCGGATGAAGGTTCACCCCCGGATGAAAGTTCACCCCCGGATGAAGGTTCACCCCCGGATGAAGGTTCACCCCCGGATGAAGGTTCACCCCCGGATGAAGGTTCACCCCCGGATGAAGATTCACCCCCGGATGAAGGTACACCCCCGGATTAAGGTTCACCCCCGGATGAAGGTTCACCCCCGGATGAAGGTTCACCCCCGGATGAAGGTTCCCTTCGGGATTAAGGTTCACCCCCGGATGAAGGTTCACCCCTGGATGAAGGTTCACCCCCGGATGAAGGTTCACCCCCGGATGAAGGTTCACCCCCGGATTAAGGTTCACCCCCGGATGAAGGTTCACTCTCGGATGAAGGTTAACCCCCGGATGAAGATTAACCCCCGGATGAAGGTACACCCCCGGATTAAGGTTCACCCCCGGATGAAGGTTCACCCCCGGATGAAGGTTCCCTTCGGGATTAAGGTTCACCCCCGGATGAAGGTTCACCCCCGGATGAAGGTTCACCCCCGGATGAAGGTTCACCCCCAGATGAAGGTTCACCCCCGGATGAAGGTTCACCCCCGGATGAAGGTTCAGGTTCACCCCCGGATGAAGGTTCACGTTCACCCCCGGATGAAGGTTCACGTTCACCCCCGAATGAAGCTTCACCCCCGGATGAAGGTTCACCCCCGGATGAAGGTTCACCCCCGCCCCCGGATGAAGGTTCACCCCCGGATGAAGGTTCACCCCCGGATGAAGGTTCACCCCCGGATGAAGGTTCACCCTTGGATGAAGGTTCACCCCCGGATGAAGGTTCACCCTCGATGAAGGTTCACCCCCGGATGAAGGTTCACCCCCGGATGAAGGTTCACCCCCGGATGAAGGTTCACCCCCGGATGAAGGTTCACCCCCGGATGAAGGTTCAGGTTCACCCCCGGATGAAGGTTCACGTTCACCCCCGGATGGTTCACGTTTACCCCCGAATGAAGCTTCACCCCCGGATGAAGGTTCACCCCCGGATGAAGGTTCACCCCCGCCCCCGGATGAAGGTTCACCCCCGGATGAAGGTTCACCCCCGGATGAAGGTTCACCCCCGGATGAAGGTTCACCCTTGGATGAAGGTTCACCCCCGGATGAAGGTTCACCCCCGGATGAAGGTTCACCCCCGGATGAAGGTTCACCCCCGGATGAAGGTTCACCCCCGGATGAAGGTTCACCCCCGGATGAAGGTTCACCCCCGGATGAAGGTTCACCCCCGGATGAAGGTTCACCCCCGGATGAAGGTTCGCCCCCGGATGAAGGTTCGCCCCCGGATGAAGGTTCGCCCCCGCCCCCGGATGAAGGTTCGCCCCCGGATGAAGGTTCGCCCCCGGATGAAGGTTCGCCCCCGGATGAAGGTTCACCCCCGGATGAAGGTTCACCCCCGGATGAAGGTTCACCCCCGGATGAAGGTTCACCCCCGGATGAAGGTTCACCCCCGGATGAAGGTTCACCCCCGGATGAAGGTTCACCCCCGGATGAAGATTCACCCCCGGATGAAGGTACACCCCCGGATTAAGGTTCACCCCCGGATAAAGGTTCACCCCCGGATGAAGGTTCACCCCCGGATGAAGGTTCCCTTCGGGATTAAGGTTCACCCCCGGATGAAGGTTCACCCCCGGATGAAGGTTCACCCCCGGATGAAGGTTCACCCCCGGATGAAGGTTCACCCCCGGATGAAGGTTCACCCCCGGATGAAGGTTCACCCCCGGATGAAGGTTCACGCTCGGATGAAGGTTCACCCCCTGATGAAGATTAACCCCCGGATGAAGGTACTCCCCCCGATTAAGGTTCACCCCCGGATGAAGGTTCACCCCCGGATGAAGGTTCAGGTTCACCCCCGGATGAAGGTTCACGTTCACCCCCGGATGAAGGTTCACGTTCACCCCCGAATGAAGGTTCACCCCCGGATGAAGGTTCACCCCCGGATGAAGGTTCACCCCCGGATGAAGGTTCACCCCCGGATGAAGGTTCACCCCCGGATGAAGGTTCACCCCCGGATGAAGGTTCACCCCCGGATGAAGGTTCACCCCCGGATGAAGGTTCACCCCCGGATGAAGGTTCACCCCCGGATGAAGGTTCACCCCCGGATGAAGGTGCACCCCCGAATGAAGGTTCACCCTCGGATGAAGGTTCACCCCCTGATGAAGATTAACCCCCGGATGAAGGTACACCCCCCGATTAAGGTTCACCCCCGGATGAAGGTTCACCCCCGGATGAAGGTTCACCCCCGGATGAAGGTTCACCCCCGGATTAAGGTGCACCCCTGAATGAAGGTTCACCCTCGGATGAAGGTTCACCCCCTGATGAAGATTAACCCCCGGATGAAGGTACACCCCCCGATTAAGGTTCACCCCCGGATGAAGGTTCACCCCCGGATGAAGGTTCCCTTCGGGATTAAGGTTCACCCCTGGATGAAGGTTCACCCCCGAATGAAGGTTCACCCCCGGATGAAGTTCACCCCCGGATGAAGGTTCACCCCCGGATGAAGATTCACCCCCGGATTAAGGTTCACCCCCGGATGAAGGTTCACCCCCGGATGAAGGTTCACCCCCGGATGAAGGTTCACCCCCGGATGAAGGTTCACCCCCGGATGAAGGTTCACCCCCGGATGAAGGTTCACCCCCGGATGAAGGTTCACCCCCGGATGAAGGTTCACTCCCAGATGGAGGTTCACCCCCGGATGAAGGTTCACCCCCGGATGAAGGTTCACCCCCGGATGAAGGTTCACCCCCGGATGAAGGTTCACCCCCGGATGAAGGTTCACCCCTTGATGAAGGTTCACCCCCGGATGAACCCCCGGATGAAGGTACACCCCCGGATTAAGGTTCACCCCCAGATGAAGGTTCACCCCCGGATGAAGGTTCACCCCCGGATGAAGGTTCACCCCCGGATGAAGGTTCACCCCCGGATGAAGGTTCACCCCCGGATGAAGGTTCACCCCCGGATGAAGGTTCACCCCCGGATGAAGGTTCACCCTCGGATGAAGGTTCACCCCCGGATGAAGGTTCACCCCCGGATGAAGGTTCACCCCCGGATGAAGGTTCACCCCCGGATGAAGGTTCACCCCCGCATGAAGGTTCACCCCCGGATGGAGGTTCACCGCCGGATGGAGGTTCACCCCCGAATGAAGGTTCACCCCCGGATGAAGGTTCACCCCCGGATGAAGGTTCACCCCCGTATGAAGGTTCACCCCCGGATGAAGATTCACCCCCGGATTAAGGTTCACCCCCGGATGAAGGTTCACCCACAGACGAAGGTTCACCCCCGGATGAAGGTTCACCCACGGATGAAGGTTCACCCCCAGATGAAGGTTCACCCCCGGATGAAGGTTCACCCTTGGATGAAGGTTCACCCCTGGATGAAGGTTCACCCCCGGATGAAGGTTCACCCCCGGATGAAGGTTCACCCCCGGATGAAGGTTCACCCCCGGATGAAGGTTCACCCCCGGATTGAGGTGCACCCCCGAATGAAGGTTCACCCTCGGATGAAGGTTCACCCCCTGATGAAGATTAACCCCCGGATGAAGGTACACCCCCCGTTTAAGGTTCACCCCCGGATGAAGGTTCACCCCCGGATGAAGGTTCCCTTCGGGATTAAGGTTCACCCCCGGATGAAGGTTCACCCCCGGATGAAGGTTCACCCCCGGATGAAGTTCACCCCCGGATGAAGGTTCACCCCCGGATGAAGATTCACCCCCGGATTAAGGTTCACCCCCGGATGAAGGTTCACCCCCGGATGAAGGTTCACCCCCGGATGAAGGTTCACCCCCGGATGAAGGTTCACCCCCGGATGAAGGTTCACCCCCGGATGAAGGTTCACCCCCGGATGAAGGTTCAACCCCAGATGGAGGTTCACCCCCGGATGAAGGTTCACCCCCGGATGGAGGTTCACCCCCGGATGGAGGTTCACCCCCGGATGAAGGTTCACCCCCGGATGAAGGTTCACCCCCGGATGAAGGTTCACCCCCGGATGAAGGTTCACCCCCGGATGAAGGTTCACCCCCGGATGAAGGTTCACCCCCGGATGAAGGTTCACCCCCGGATGAAGGTTCACCCTTGGATGAAGGTTCACCCCCGGATGAAGGTTCACCCCCGGATGAAGGTTCACCCCCGGATGAAGGTTCACCCCCGGATGAAGGTTCACCCCCGGATGAAGGTTCACCCCCGGATGAAGGTTCACCCGTGGATGAAGTTCACCCGCGGATGAAGTTCACCCCCGGATGAAGGTTCACCCCCGGATGAAGGTTCACCCCCGGATGAAGGTTCACCCCCGGATGAAGGTTCACCCCCGGATGAAGGTTCACCCCCGGATGAAGGTTCACCCCCGGATGAAGGTTCACCCCCGGATGAAGGTTCACCCCCGGATGAAGGTTCAACCCCGGATGAAGGTTCACCCCCGGATGAAGGTTCACCCACGGATGAAGGTTCACCCCCGGATGAAGGTTCACCCCCGGATGAAGGTTCACCCCCGGATGAAGGTTCACCCCCGGATGAAGGTTCACCCCCGGATGAAGGTTCACCCCCGGATGAAGGTTCACCCCCGGATGAAGGTTCACCCCCGGATGAAGGTTCACCCCCGGATGAAGGTTCAACCCCGGATGAAGGTTCACCCCCGGATGAAGGTTCACCCACGGATGAAGGTTCACCCACGGATGAAGGTTCACCCCCGGATGAAGGTTCACCCCCGGATGAAGGTTCACCCCTGGATGAAGGTTCACCCCCGGATGAAGGTTCACCCCCGGATGAAGGTTCACCCCCGGATGAAGGTTCACCCCCGGATGAAGGTTCACCCCCGGATGAAGGTTCACCCCCGGATGAAGGTTCACCCCCGGATGAAGGTTCACCCCCGGATGAAGGTTCACCCCCGGATGCAGGTTCACCCCCGGATGAAGGTTCACCCCCGGATGAAGGTTCACCCCCGGATGAAGGTTCACCCCCGGATGAAGGTTCACCCCCGGATGAAGGTTCACCCCCGGATGAAGGTTCACCCCCGGATGAAGGTTCACCCCCGGATGAAGGTTCACCCCCGGATGAAGGTTCACCCCCGGATGAAGGTTCACCCCCGAATGAAGGTTCACCCCCGGATGAAGGTTCACCCCCGGATGAAGGTTCACCCCCGGATGAAGGTTCACCCCCGGATGAAGATTCACCCCCGGATGAAGGTACACCCCCGGATTAAGGTTCACCCCCGGATGAAGGTTCACCCCCGGATGAAGGTTCACCCCCGGATGAAGGTTCCCTTCGGGATTAAGGTTCACCCCCGGATGAAGGTTCACCCCCGGAGGAAGGTTCACCCCCGGATTAAGGTTCACCCCGGGATGAAGGTTCACCCTCGGATGAAGGTTCACCCCCGGATGAAGATTAACCCCCGGATTAAGGTACACCCCCGGATTAAGGTTCACCCCCGGATGAAGGTTCACCCCCGGATGAAGGTTCACCCCCGGATGAAGGTTCACCCCCGGATGAAGGTTCCCTTCGGGATTAAGGTTCACCCCCGGATGAAGGTTCACCCCCGGAGGAAGGTTCACCCCCGGATTAAGGTTCACCCCGGGATGAAGGTTCACCCTCGGATGAAGGTTCACCCCCGGATGAAGATTAACCCCCGGATGAAGGTACACCCCCGGATTAAGGTTCACCCCCGGATGCAGGTTCACCCCCGGATGAAGGTTCACCCCCGGATGAAGGTTCACCCCCGGATGAAGGTTCACCCCCGGATGAAGGTTCACCCCCGGATGAAGGTTCACCCCCGGATGAAGGTTCACCCCCGGATGAAGGTTCACCCCCGGATGAAGGTTCACCCCCGGATGAAGGTTCACCCCCGAATGAAGGTTCACCCCCGGATGAAGGTTCACCCCCGGATGAAGGTTCACCCCCGGATGAAGGTTCACCCCCGGATGAAGATTCACCCCCGGATGAAGGTACACCCCCGGATTAAGGTTCACCCCCGGATGAAGGTTCACCCCCGGATGAAGGTTCACCCCCGGATGAAGATTCACCCCCGGATGAAGGTACACCCCCGGATTAAGGTTCACCCCCGGATGAAGGTTCACCCCCGGATGAAGGTTCACCCCCGGATGAAGGTTCCCTTCGGGATTAAGGTTCACCCCCGGATGAAGGTTCACCCCCGGATGAAGGTTCACCCCCGGATGAAGGTTCACCCCCGAATGAAGGTTCACCCCCGGATGAAGGTTCACCCCCGGATGAAGGTTCACCCCCGGATGAAGGTTCACCCCCGGATGAAGGTTCACCCCCGGATGAAGATTCACCCCCGGATGAAGGTACACCCCCGGATTAAGGTTCACCCCCGGATGAAGGTTCACCCCCGGATGAAGGTTCACCCCCGGATGAAGGTTCCCTTCGGGATTAAGGTTCACCCCCGGATGAAGGTTCACCCCCGGAGGAAGGTTCACCCCCGGATTAAGGTTCACCCCGGGATGAAGGTTCACCCTCGGATGAAGGTTCACCCCCGGATGAAGATTAACCCCCGGATGAAGGTACACCCCCGGATTAAGGTTCACCCCCGGATGAAGGTTCACCCCCGGATGAAGGTTCCCTTCGGGATTAAGGTTCACCCCCGGATGAAGGTTCACCCCCGGATGAAGGTTCACCCCCGGATGAAGGTTCACCCCCGGATGAAGGTTCACCCCCGGATGAAGGTTCACCCCCGGATGAAGGTTCACCCCCGGATGAAGGTTCACCCCCGGATGAAGGTTCAGGTTCACCCCCGGATGAAGGTTCACGTTCACCCCCGGATGAAGGTTCACGTTCACCCCCGAATGAAGCTTCACCCCCGGATGAAGGTTCACCCCCGGATGAAGGTTCACCCCCGCCCCCGGATGAAGGTTCACCCCCGGATGAAGGTTCACCCCCGGATGAAGGTTCACCCCCGGATGAAGGTTCACCCTTGGATGAAGGTTCACCCCCGGATGAAGGTTCACCCCCGGATGAAGGTTCACCCCCGGATGAAGGTTCACCCCCGGATGAAGGTTCACCCTTGGATGAAGGTTCACCCCCGGATGAAGGTTCACCCCCGGATGAAGGTTCAGGTTCACCCCCGGATGAAGGTTCACGTTCACCCCCGGATGAAGGTTCACGTTCACCCCCGAATGAAGGTTCACCCCCGGATGAAGGTTCACCCCCGGATGAAGGTTCACCCCCGGATGAAGGTTCACCCCCGGATGAAGGTTCACCCGCGGATGAAGTTCACCCCCGGATGAAGTTCACCCCCGGATGAAGGTTCACCCCCGGATGAAGGTTCACCCCCGGATGAAGGTTCACCCCCGGATGAAGGTTCACCCCCGGATGAAGGTTCACCCCCGGATGAAGGTTCACCCCCGGATGAAGGTTCACCCCCGGATGAAGGTTCACCCCCAGATGGAGGTTCACCCCCGGATGAAGGTTCACCCCCGGATGAAGGTTCACCCCCGGATGAAGGTTCACCCCCGGATGAAGGTTCACCCCCGGATGAAGGTTCACCCCCGGATGAAGGTTCACCCCCGGATGAAGGTTCACCCTCGGATGAAGGTTCACCCCCGGATGAAGGTTCACCCCCGGATGAAGGTTCACCCCCGGATGAAGGTTCACCCCCGGATGAAGGTTCACCCCCGGATGAAGGTTCACCCCCGGATGAAGGTTCACCCCCGCCCCCGGATGAAGGTTCACCCCCGCCCCCGGATGAAGGTTCACCCCCGGATGAAGGTTCACCCTTGGATGAAGGTTCACCCCCGGATGAAGGTTCACCCCCGGATGAAGGTTCACCCCCGGATGAAGGTTCACCCCCGGATGAAGGTTCACCCCCGGATGAAGGTTCACCCCCGGATGAAGGTTCACCCCCGGATGAAGGTTCACCCCCGGATGAAGGTTCACCCCCGGATGAAGGTCGCCCCCAGAGGAAGGTTCGCCCCCGGACGAAGGTTCGCCCCCGGATGAAGGTTCGCCCCCGCCCCCGGATGAAGGTTCGCCCCCGGATGAAGGTTCGCCCCCGGATGAAGGTTCGCCCCCCGGATGAAGGTTCACCCCCGGATGAAGGTTCACCCCCGGATGAAGGTTCACCCCCGGATGAAGGTTCACCCCGGATGAAGGTTCACCCCGGATGAAGGTTCACCCCCGGATGAAGGTTCACCCCCGGATGAAGGATCACCCCCGGATGAAGGTTCACCCCCGGATGAAGGTTCACCCCCGGATGAAGGTTCACCCCCGGATGAAGGTTCACCCCCGGATGAAGATTCACCCCCGGATGAAGGTACACCCCCGGATTAAGGTTCACCCCCGGATAAAGGTTCACCCCCGGATGAAGGTTCACCCCCGGATGAAGGTTCCCTTCGGGATTAAGGTTCACCCCCGGATGAAGGTTCACCCCCGGATGAAGGTTCAACCCCGGATGAAGGTTCACCCCCGGATGAAGGTTCACCCCCGGATGAAGGTTCACCCCCGGATGAAGGTTCACCCCCGGATTAAGGTTCACCCCCGGATGAAGGTTCACCCTCGGATGAAGGTTCACCCCCTGATGAAGATTAACCCCCGGATGAAGGTACTCCCCCCGATTAAGGTTCACCCCCGGATGAAGGTTCACCCCCGGATGAAGGTTCAGGTTCACCCCCGGATGAAGGTTCACGTTCACCCCCGGATGAAGGTTCACCCCCGGATGAAGGTTCACCCCCGGATGAAGGTTCACCCCCGGATGAAGGTTCACCCCCGGATGAAGGTTCATCCCCGGATTAAGGTGCACCCCCGAATGAAGGTTCACCCTCGGATGAAGGTTCACCCCCTGATGAAGATTAACCCCCGGATGAAGGTACACCCCCTGATTAAGGTTCACCCCCGGATGAAGGTTCACCCCCGGATGAAGGTTCCCTTCGGGATTAAGGTTCACCCCCGGATGAAGGTTCACCCCCGGATGAAGGTTCACCCCCGGATGAAGGTTCACCCCCGGATTAAGGTGCACCCCCGAATGAAGGTTCACCCTCGGATGAAGGTTCACCCCCTGATGAAGATTAACCCCCGGATGAAGGTACACCCCCCGATTAAGGTTCACCCCCGGATGAAGGTTCACCCCCGGATGAAGTTCACCCCCGGATGAAGGTTCACCCCCGGATGAAGATTCACCCCCGGATTAAGGTTCACCCCCGGATGAAGGTTCACCCCCGGAGGAAGGTTCACCCCCGGATGAAGGTTCACCCCCGGATGAAGTTCACCCCCGGATGAAGGTTCACCCCCGGATGAAGATTCACCCCCGGATTAAGGTTCACCCCCGGATGAAGGTTCACCCCCGGATGAAGGTTCACCCCCGGATGAAGGTTCACCCCCGGATGAAGGTTCACCCCCGGATGAAGGTTCACCCCCGGATGAAGGTTCACCCCCGGATGAAGGTTCACCCCCGGATGAAGGTTCACCCCCGGATGAAGGTTCACCCCCAGATGGAGGTTCACCCCCGGATGAAGGTTCACCCCCGGATGAAGGTTCACCCCCGGATGAAGGTTCACCCCCGGATGAAGGTTCACCCCCGGATGAAGGTTCACCCCCGGATGAAGGTTCACCCCCGGATGAAGGTTCACCCCCGGATGAAGGTTCACCCCCGGATGAAGGTTCACCCCCGGATGAAGGTTCACCCCCGGATGAAGGTTCAACCCCGGATGAAGGTTCACCCCCGGATGAAGGTTCACCCACGGATGAAGGTTCACCCCCGGATGAAGGTTCACCCCCGGATGAAGATTCACCCCCGGATGAAGGTACACCCCTGGATTAAGGTTCACCCCCGGATAAAGGTTCACCCCCGTATGAAGGTTCACCCCCGGATGAAGGTTCACCCCCGGATGAAGGTTCACCCCCGGATGAAGGTTCACCCCCGGATGAAGGTTCATCCCCGGATTAAGGTGCACCCCCGAATGAAGGTTCACCCTCGGATGAAGGTTCACCCCCTGATGAAGATTAACCCCCGGATGAAGGTACACCCCCTGATTAAGGTTCACCCCCGGATGAAGGTTCACCCCCGGATGAAGGTTCCCTTCGGGATTAAGGTTCACCCCCGGATGAAGGTTCACCCCCGGATGAAGGTTCACCCCTGGATGAAGGTTCACCCCCGGATTAAGGTGCACCCCCGAATGAAGGTTCACCCTCGGATGAAGGTTCACCCCCTGATGAAGATTAACCCCCGGATGAAGGTACACCCCCCGATTAAGGTTCACCCCCGGATGAAGGTTCACCCCCGGATGAAGGTTCCCTTCGGGATTAAGGTTCACCCCCGGAGGAAGGTTCACCCCCGGATGAAGGTTCACCCCCGGATGAAGTTCACCCCCGGATGAAGGTTCACCCCCGGATGAAGATTCACCCCCGGATTAAGGTTCACCCCCGGATGAAGGTTCACCCCCGGATGAAGGTTCACCCCCGGATGAAGGTTCACCCCCAGATGGAGGTTCACCCCCGGATGAAGGTTCACCCCCGGATGAAGGTTCACCCCCGGATGAAGGTTCACCCCCGGATGAAGGTTCACCCCCGGATGAAGGTTCACCCCCGGATGAAGGTTCAGGTTCACCCCCGGATGAAGGTTCACGTTCACCCCCGGATGAAGGCTCACGTTCACCCCCGAATGAAGCTTCACCCCCGGATGAAGGTTCAGCCCCGGATGAAGGTTCACCCCCGCCCCCGGATGAAGGTTCACCCCCGGATGAAGGTTCACCCCCGGATGAAGGTTCACCCCCGGATGAAGGTTCACCCTTGGATGAAGGTTCACCCCCGGATGAAGGTTCACCCCCGGATGAAGGTTCACCCCCGGATGAAGGTTCACCCCCGGATGAAGGTTCACCCCCGGATGAAGGTTCACCCCCGGATGAAGGTTCACCCCCGGATGAAGGTTCGCCCCCGGATGAAGGTTCGCCCCCGGATGAAGGTTCGCCCCCGGATGAAGGTTCGCCCCCGCCCCCGGATGAAGGTTCGCCCCCGGATGAAGGTTCGCCCCCGGATGAAGGTTCACCCCCGGATGAAGGTTCACCCCCGGATGAAGGTTCACCCCCGGATGAAGGTTCACCCCCGGATGGAGGTTCACTGCCGGATGGAGGTTCACCCCCGGATGAAGGTTCCCTTCGGGATTAAGGTTCACCCCCGGAGGAAGGTTCACCCCCGGATGAAGGTTCACCCCCGGATGAAGTTCACCCCCGGATGAAGGTTCACCCCCGGATGAAGATTCACCCCCGGATTAAGGTTCACCCCCGGATGAAGGTTCACCCCCGGATGAAGGTTCACCCCCGGATGAAGGTTCACCCCCGGATGAAGGTTCACCCCCGGATGAAGGTTCACCCCCGGATGAAGGTTCACCCCCGGATGAAGGTTCACCCCCGGATGAAGGTTCAACCCCCGATGAAGGTTCAACCCCGGATGAAGGTTCACCCCTGGATGAAGGTTCACCCCCGGATGAAGGTTCACCCCCGGATGAAGGTTCACCCCCGGATGAAGGTTCACCCCCGGATGAAGGTTCACCCCCGGATGAAGGTTCACCCCCGGATTAAGGTTCACCCTGAATTAAGGTTCACCCCCGGATCAAGGTTCACCCCCGGATCAAGGTTCACCCCCGGATCAAGGTTCACCCCCAGATCAAGGTTCACCCCCGGATCAAGGTTCACCCCCGGATGAAGGTTCACCCCCGGATGAAGGTTCACCCCCGGATGAAGGTTCACCCCCGGATGAAGGTTCACCCCCGGATGAAGGTTCAGGTTCACCCCCGGATGAAGGTTCACGTTCACCCCCGGATGAAGGTTCACTATCACCCCCGAATGAAGGTTCACCCCCGGATGAAGGTTCACCCCCGGATGAAGGTTCACCCCCGGATGAAGGTTCACCCCCGGATGAGGTACACCCCCGGATGAAGTTCACCCCCGTATGAAGGTTCACCCCCGGATGAAGGTTCACCCCCGGATGAAGGTTCACCCCCGGATGAAGGTTCACCCCCGGATGAAGGTTCACCCCCGGATGAAGGTTCACCCCCGGATGAAGGTTCACCCCCGGATGAAGGTTCACCCCCGGATGGAGGTTCACCGCCGGATGGAGGTTCACCCCCGAATGAAGGTTCACCCCCGGATGAAGGTTCACCCTCGGATGAAGGTTCACCCCCGGATGAAGTTTCACCCCCGGATGAAGGTTCACCCCCGGATGAAGGTTCGCCCCCAGATGAAGGTTCACCCCCGGATGAAGGTTCGCCCCCGGATGAAGGTTCGTCCCCGGATGAAGGTTCACCCCCAGATGAAGGTTCGCCCCCGGATGAAGGTTCGCCCGCGGATGAAGGTTCACCCCCGGATGAAGGTTCACCCCCGGATGAAGGTTCACCCCCGGATGAAGGTTCACCCCCGGATGAAGGTTCACCCCCGGATGAAGGTTCAACCCCCGATGAAGGTTCACCCCCGGATGAAGGTTCACCCCCGGATGAAGGTTCACCCCCGGATGAAGGTTCACCCCCGGATGAAGGTTCACCCCCGGATGAAGGTTCACCCCCGGATGAAGGTTCACCCCCGGATGAAGGTTCACCCCCGGATGAAGGTTCACCCCCGGATTAAGGTTCACCCCGAATTAAGGTTCACCCCCGGATCAAGGTTCACCCCCGGATCAAGGTTCACCCCCGGATCAAGGTTCACCCCCAGATCAAGGTTCACCCCCGGATCAAGGTTCAACCCCGGATGAAGGTTCACCCCCGGATGAAGGTTCACCCCCGGATGAAGGTTCACCCCCGGATGAAGGTTCACCCCCGGATGAAGGTTCACCCCGGATGAAGGTTCACCCCCGGATGAAGGTTCACCCCCGGATGAAGGTTCACCTTCGGATGGAGGTTCACCCCCGGATGGAGGTTCACCCCCGGATGAAGGTTCACCCCCGGATGAAGGTTCACCCCCGGATGAAGGTTCACGTTCACCCCCGGATGAAGGTTCACGTTCACCCCCGGATGAAGGTTCACCCCCGGATGAAGGTTCACCCCCGGATGAAGGTTCACCCCCGGATGAAGGTTCACCCCCGGATGAAGGTTCACCCCCGGATGAAGGTTCACCCCCGGATGAAGGTTCACCCCGGATGAAGGTTCACCCCCGGATGAAGGTTCACCCCCGGATGAAGGTTCACCTTCGGATGGAGGTTCACCCCCGGATGGAGGTTCACCCCCGGATGAAGGTTCACCCCCGGATGAAGGTTCACCCCCGGATGAAGGTTCACGTTCACCCCCGGATGAAGGTTCACGTTCACCCCCGGATGAAGGTTCACCCCCGGATGAAGGTTCACCCCCGGATGAAGGTTCACCCCCGGATGAAGGTTCACCCCCGGATGAAGGTTCACCCCCGGATGAAGGTTCACCCCCGGATGAAGGTTCACCCCCGGATGAAGGTTCACCCCCGGATGAAGGTTCACCCCCGGATGAAGGTTCACCCCCGGATGAAGATTCACCCCCGGATGATGATTCACCCCCGGATGAAGGTACACCCCCGGATGAAGGTTCACCCCCGGATGAAGGTTCACCCCCGGATGAAGGTTCCCTTCGGGATTAAGGTTCACCCCCGGATGAAGGTTCACCCCCGGATGAAGGTTCACCCCCGGATGAAGGTTCACCCCCGGATGAAGGTTCACCCCCGGATGAAGGTTCACCCCCGGATGAAGGTTCACCCCCGGATGAAGGTTCACCCCCGGATGAAGGTTCACCCCCGGATGAAGGTTCACCCCCAGATGGAGGTTCACCCCCGGATGAAGGTTCACCCCCGGATGAAGGTTCACCCCCGGATGAAGGTTCACCCCCGGATGAAGGTTCACCCCCGGATGAAGGTTCACCCCCGGATGAAGGTTCACCCCCGGATGAAGGTTCACCCCCGGATGAAGGTTCACCCCCGGATGAAGGTTCACCCCCGGATGAAGGTTCACCCCCGGATGAAGGTTCACCCCCGGATGAAGGTTCAACCCCGGATGAAGGTTCACCCCCGGATGAAGGTTCACCCACGGATGAAGGTTCACCCCCGGATGAAGGTTCACCCCCGGATGAAGATTCACCCCCGGATGAAGGTACACCCCTGGATTAAGGTTCACCCCCGGATAAAGGTTCACCCCCGTATGAAGGTTCACCCCCGGATGAAGGTTCACCCCCGGATGAAGGTTCACCCCCGGATGAAGGTTCACCCCCGGATGAAGGTTCATCCCCGGATTAAGGTGCACCCCCGAATGAAGGTTCACCCTCGGATGAAGGTTCACCCCCTGATGAAGATTAACCCCCGGATGAAGGTACACCCCCTGATTAAGGTTCACCCCCGGATGAAGGTTCACCCCCGGATGAAGGTTCCCTTCGGGATTAAGGTTCACCCCCGGATGAAGGTTCACCCCCGGATGAAGGTTCACCCCTGGATGAAGGTTCACCCCCGGATTAAGGTGCACCCCCGAATGAAGGTTCACCCTCGGATGAAGGTTCACCCCCTGATGAAGATTAACCCCCGGATGAAGGTACACCCCCCGATTAAGGTTCACCCCCGGATGAAGGTTCACCCCCGGATGAAGGTTCCCTTCGGGATTAAGGTTCACCCCCGGAGGAAGGTTCACCCCCGGATGAAGGTTCACCCCCGGATGAAGTTCACCCCCGGATGAAGGTTCACCCCCGGATGAAGATTCACCCCCGGATTAAGGTTCACCCCCGGATGAAGGTTCACCCCCGGATGAAGGTTCACCCCCGGATGAAGGTTCACCCCCAGATGGAGGTTCACCCCCGGATGAAGGTTCACCCCCGGATGAAGGTTCACCCCCGGATGAAGGTTCACCCCCGGATGAAGGTTCACCCCCGGGATGAAGGTTCAGGTTCACCCCCGGATGAAGGTTCACGTTCACCCCCGGATGAAGGCTCACGTTCACCCCCGAATGAAGCTTCACCCCCGGATGAAGGTTCAGCCCCGGATGAAGGTTCACCCCCGCCCCCGGATGAAGGTTCACCCCCGGATGAAGGTTCACCCCCGGATGAAGGTTCACCCCCGGATGAAGGTTCACCCTTGGATGAAGGTTCACCCCCGGATGAAGGTTCACCCCCGGATGAAGGTTCACCCCCGGATGAAGGTTCACCCCCGGATGAAGGTTCACCCCCGGATGAAGGTTCACCCCCGGATGAAGGTTCACCCCCGGATGAAGGTTCGCCCCCGGATGAAGGTTCGCCCCCGGATGAAGGTTCGCCCCCGGATGAAGGTTCGCCCCCGCCCCCGGATGAAGGTTCGCCCCCGGATGAAGGTTCGCCCCCGGATGAAGGTTCACCCCCGGATGAAGGTTCACCCCCGGATGAAGGTTCACCCCCGGATGAAGGTTCACCCCCGGATGGAGGTTCACTGCCGGATGGAGGTTCACCCCCGGATGAAGGTTCCCTTCGGGATTAAGGTTCACCCCCGGAGGAAGGTTCACCCCCGGATGAAGGTTCACCCCCGGATGAAGTTCACCCCCGGATGAAGGTTCACCCCCGGATGAAGATTCACCCCCGGATTAAGGTTCACCCCCGGATGAAGGTTCACCCCCGGATGAAGGTTCACCCCCGGATGAAGGTTCACCCCCGGATGAAGGTTCACCCCCGGATGAAGGTTCACCCCCGGATGAAGGTTCACCCCCGGATGAAGGTTCACCCCCGGATGAAGGTTCAACCCCCGATGAAGGTTCAACCCCGGATGAAGGTTCACCCCTGGATGAAGGTTCACCCCCGGATGAAGGTTCACCCCCGGATGAAGGTTCACCCCCGGATGAAGGTTCACCCCCGGATGAAGGTTCACCCCCGGATGAAGGTTCACCCCCGGATTAAGGTTCACCCTGAATTAAGGTTCACCCCCGGATCAAGGTTCACCCCCGGATCAAGGTTCACCCCCGGATCAAGGTTCACCCCCAGATCAAGGTTCACCCCCGGATCAAGGTTCACCCCCGGATGAAGGTTCACCCCCGGATGAAGGTTCACCCCCGGATGAAGGTTCACCCCCGGATGAAGGTTCACCCCCGGATGAAGGTTCAGGTTCACCCCCGGATGAAGGTTCACGTTCACCCCCGGATGAAGGTTCACTATCACCCCCGAATGAAGGTTCACCCCCGGATGAAGGTTCACCCCCGGATGAAGGTTCACCCCCGGATGAAGGTTCACCCCCGGATGAGGTACACCCCCGGATGAAGTTCACCCCCGTATGAAGGTTCACCCCCGGATGAAGGTTCACCCCCGGATGAAGGTTCACCCCCGGATGAAGGTTCACCCCCGGATGAAGGTTCACCCCCGGATGAAGGTTCACCCCCGGATGAAGGTTCACCCCCGGATGAAGGTTCACCCCCGGATGGAGGTTCACCGCCGGATGGAGGTTCACCCCCGAATGAAGGTTCACCCCCGGATGAAGGTTCACCCTCGGATGAAGGTTCACCCCCGGATGAAGTTTCACCCCCGGATGAAGGTTCACCCCCGGATGAAGGTTCGCCCCCAGATGAAGGTTCACCCCCGGATGAAGGTTCGCCCCCGGATGAAGGTTCGTCCCCGGATGAAGGTTCACCCCCAGATGAAGGTTCGCCCCCGGATGAAGGTTCGCCCGCGGATGAAGGTTCACCCCCGGATGAAGGTTCACCCCCGGATGAAGGTTCACCCCCGGATGAAGGTTCACCCCCGGATGAAGGTTCACCCCCGGATGAAGGTTCAACCCCCGATGAAGGTTCACCCCCGGATGAAGGTTCACCCCCGGATGAAGGTTCACCCCCGGATGAAGGTTCACCCCCGGATGAAGGTTCACCCCCGGATGAAGGTTCACCCCCGGATGAAGGTTCACCCCCGGATGAAGGTTCACCCCCGGATGAAGGTTCACCCCCGGATTAAGGTTCACCCCGAATTAAGGTTCACCCCCGGATCAAGGTTCACCCCCGGATCAAGGTTCACCCCCGGATCAAGGTTCACCCCAGATCAAGGTTCACCCCCGGATCAAGGTTCAACCCCGGATGAAGGTTCACCCCCGGATGAAGGTTCACCCCCGGATGAAGGTTCACCCCCGGATGAAGGTTCACCCCCGGATGAAGGTTCACCCCGGATGAAGGTTCACCCCCGGATGAAGGTTCACCCCCGGATGAAGGTTCACCTTCGGATGGAGGTTCACCCCCGGATGGAGGTTCACCCCCGGATGAAGGTTCACCCCCGGATGAAGGTTCACCCCCGGATGAAGGTTCACGTTCACCCCCGGATGAAGGTTCACGTTCACCCCCGGATGAAGGTTCACCCCCGGATGAAGGTTCACCCCCGGATGAAGGTTCACCCCCGGATGAAGGTTCACCCCCGGATGAAGGTTCACCCCCGGATGAAGGTTCACCCCCGGATGAAGGTTCACCCCCGGATGAAGGTTCACCCCCGGATGAAGGTTCACCCCCGGATGAAGGTTCACCCCCGGATGAAGGTTCACCCCCGGATGAAGATTCACCCCCGGATGATGATTCACCCCCGGATGAAGGTACACCCCCGGATGAAGGTTCACCCCCGGATGAAGGTTCACCCCCGGATGAAGGTTCCCTTCGGGATTAAGGTTCACCCCCGGATGAAGGTTCACCCCCGGATGAAGGTTCACCCCCGGATGAAGGTTCACCCCCGGATGAAGGTTCACCCCCGGATGAAGGTTCACCCCCGGATGAAGGTTCACCCCCGGATGAAGGTTCACCCCCGGATGAAGGTTCACCCCCGGATGAGGGTTCACCCTTGAATGAAGGTTCACCCCAGGATGAAGGTTCACCCCCGGATGGATGAAGGTTCACCCCCGGATGGATGAAGTTTCACCCCCGGATGAAGGTTCACCCCCGGATGAAGGTTCACCCCCGGATGAAGGTTCACCCCCGGATGAAGGTTCAACCCCGGATGAAGGTTCACCCCCGGATGAAGGTTCACCCCCGGATGAAGGTTCACCCCCGGATGAAGGTTCGCCCCCGGATGAAGGTTCACCCCCGGATGAAGGTTCACCCCCAAATGAAGGTTCACCCCCGGATGAAGGTTCACCCCCGGATGAAGGTTCACCCCCAGATGAAGGTTCACCCCCGGATCTATGTTGAGAAAGACGCGTCCTGCGTCCTAGACACATGAGTCCAGACGCATGCGTCCAGACGCAGGACGCAGCATCAGGACCAGAAAGACGCACCAAAATGTCAGAATGTCGATGTTTGTCTAGCCTGCAGTGGGGTACTCTATAGCGAGTACAACCCAATTAGGGTTTCCTATATGTATCTCAACTGCTGCTAGTGAAAACCACTCTTTCCTGTTTCTAGCTTGTGCCTGCTATTCCGACATGCTATCAGAGCAGGTCGACCCTCCTGGGTCGATCCTGTGGATGGGCCCGCCACCTAATGCTTCTGCTTCTGTCCTGCCTATCGCGCGCCCCGGGCGCGCGACGTGTTCTGCTTGCCGCGCGCTCGGGTGCACGGCGTATTTTTCATCCCGCCGCGCTTGGGGCGCGCGGCGGTTTTCTGCCCGCCGTGCGCCCCGAGGCCCGCGGCGGTTTTCTGCCCCGTCGATCCGCGCGTCGCCCCCCGTCGCCCGTCGCAGCGCCCCCGAGGACCCGCGCGTCGCCCCCCGTCGCCCGTAGCGGCCCGCGCGACCTGCGCCAGGCCCGCGCGCGGCCCGTACGGCCTGCGCCAGGCCCGCGCGCGGCTCGTACGGGCTGCGCCAGGCCCGCGCGCGGCCCGTACGGGCTGCGCCAGGCCCGCGCGCGGCCCGTACAGCCCGCGCGCGGTTCGTCCGGCCTGCGCCAGGCCCGTGAGCGGCCCATACCGTCTGCCCCAGTGCCGCACGCCGTCCCCCGAGCTTCTGACCGCACTCCTGTGTTAGGGTTTGGGGGTGGAGAGTATGGGGGTGCCGTGTGTGTGAGCCGTCCCCTGCTCCTCCTCCTCCTCCGTCTCCCACTGCTGCAGCTGCCGCTGAGGGGGGTGGATGTGTTGGAGCCGTCGGAGTGGTACGAGGGGGGTGGCGTGTGAGCGGTGCTAGTGGTTCAGCAGGGGGTGTGTGAAAGGGGTGTGGGACAGTTGGGGGAGGTTGACCGGAGGTAGCCGACTTGTCGTCCGCATCGCCTGAAGTCCAGAGAGCCACGACCCCCTGTGGCCGTGTAGTCCGGGGCTCTGCGCCCGGTAGCCACAGTGTGAGCACTCCTGGGAGCACAGTGAGCCAGCTGCGCCTGTCGCCGTGTAGCCCGGGTTTAGCCTGGTAGCGTCAGTGCTGCGCACTCCTGTTGCCCGTGTGTCTGCAGCTTCAGCCGTCGCCTCTCATCTTCTCGTCCTCCATAGTTTCTCCTCTTCTTCACTTGCCCTCTGTGATAGCCTCTAGCTTTGCTTATCCTTGTGAACTATTGCACTGCCTGCTTGTTGTGTTGATTGTACCCCACTTTGACTATGGGGGTGTGTCAGAATGTCGATGTTTGTCTAGCCTGCAGTGGGGTACTCTATAGCGAGTACAACCCAATTAGGGTTTCCTATATGTATCTCAACTGCTGCTAGTGAAAACCACTCTTTCCTGTTTCTAGCTTGTGCCTGCTATTCCGACACAAAAGACGCAAGCCCGGGCAGGGCAAAAAAAACCCCCCGGGCAGGCAAAAAAATTTGTTATAGGGCATTGGAAGAGGGGGGGGGGGGGACGTTCCACACTTTCAAGTCAAATTTGTCCCCAACAACAATTTTTTCCCCCAAAACTCAAGATTAAGGTGATTAAGCTAGTAAGCTAAAACCTCTAGGGTTTACGAAAGAGAATTGGGTGGGTGGGTAAAATGAGAAACCACAAATGACTTGGTTGCATTGCTAAATGGGCTTGGTGGTGGGCCACAAAGGTTGGGTTTTGTAGATGTGAAGTGGTTGAGAGGTTTGAGAATTTCAAATTTGCATGAAGGGTTATGAAATGTTGGGGGGGGCTGTTTTAGAATGGCGATTTGGGCAAGGGGGGGTCGAAATTTCGCGATTTCGACAGTCGCGTCGAAATCGCGAATGTCAAATTCGCGATCGGGAAATGTTTTTTCCGGGCAGCCCGAAAAAAAAAAATCGCAGTGCGTCCTGCGTCTGGACGCGCGTCCTGCGTCCGTGAGTCCAGACGCAGGACGCAGCGTCCTCCGTGTGTCTTTCTCAACATAGCCCCGGATGAAGGTTCACCCCCGGATGAAGGTTCACCCCCGAATGAAGGTTCACCCCCGTATGAAGGTTCACCCCCGGATGAAGGTTCACCCCCGGATGAAGGTTCACCCCCGGATGAAGGTTCACCCCCGGATGACGGTTCACCCCCGGATTAAGGTTCACCCCGGATTAAGGTTCACCCCCGGATTAAGGTTCAATCCCGGATGAAGGTTCACCCCCGGATGAAGGTTCACCCCCGGATGAAGGTTCACCCCCGGATGAAGGTTCACCCCCGGATGAAGGTTCACCCCCGGATGAAGGTTCACCCCCGGATGAAGGTTCACCCCCGGATGAAGGTTCACCCCCGGATGAAGGTTCACCCCCGGATGAAGGTTCACCCCCGGATGAAGGTTCACCTTCGGATGGAGGTTCACCCCCGGATGGAGGTTCACCCCCGGATGAAGGTTCACCCCCGGATGAAGGTTCACCCCCGGATGAAGGTTCACCCCCGGATGAAGGTTCACCCCCGGATGAAGGTTCACCCCAGGATGAAGGTTCACCCCCGGATGAAGGTTCACCCCCGGATGAAGGTTCACCCCCGGATGAAGGTTCACCCCCGGATGAAGGTTCACCCCCGGATGAAGGTTCACCCCCGGATGACGGTTCACCCCCAGATTAAGGTTCACCCCCGGATTAAGGTTCACCCCCGGATTAAGGTTCAATCCCGGATCAAGGTTCACCCCCGGATCAAGGTTCACCCCCGGATCAAGGCTCACCCCCGGATGAAGGTTCACCCCCGGATGAAGGTTCGACCCCGGATGAAGGTTCACCCCCGGATGAAGGCTCACCCCCGGATCAAGGTTCACCCCCGGATGAAGGTTCACCCCCGGATGAAGGCTCACCCCCGGATGAAGGTTCACCCCCGGATGAAGGTTCACCCCCGGATGAAGGTTCACCCCCGGATGAAGGCTCACCCCCGGATGAAGGCTCACCCCCGGATGAAGGTTCACCCCCGGATGAAGGTTCACCCCCGGATGAAGGTTCACCCCCGGATGAAGGTTCACCCCCGGATGAAGGTTCACCCCCGGATGAAGGTTCACCCCCGGATGAAGGTTCACCCCCGGATGAAGGTTCACCCCCGGATGAAGGTTCACCCCCGGATGAAGGTTCACCTTCGGATGGAGGTTCACCCCCGGATGGAGGTTCACCCCCGGATGAAGGTTCACCCCCGGATGAAGGTTCACCCCCGGATGAAGGTTCACCCCCGGATGAAGGTTCACCCCCGGATGAAGGTTCACCTTCGGATGGAGGTTCACCCCCGGATGGAGGTTCACCCCCGGATGAAGGTTCACCCCCGGATGAAGGTTCACCCCCGGATGAAGGTTCACCTTCGGATGGAGGTTCACCCCCGGATGAAGGTTCACCCCCGGATGAAGGTTCACCCCCGGATGAAGGTTCACCCCCGGATGAAGGTTCACCCCCGGATGAAGGATCACCCCCGGATGAAGGTTCACCCCCGGATGAAGGTTCACCCCGGATCAAGGTTCACCCCCGGATCAAGGTTCACCTTCAGATGGAGGTTCACCCCCGGATCAAGGTTCACCCCCGGATCAAGGTTCACCCTCGGATGAAGGTTCACCCCCGGATGAAGGTTCAACCCCGGATGAAGGTTCACCCCCGGATAAGGTTCACCCCCGGATAAGGTTCACCCCTGGATGAAGGTTCACCCCCGGATGAAGGTTCACCCCCGGATGAAGGTTCACCCCCGGATGAAGGTTCACCCCCGGATGAAGGTTCACCCCCGGATGAAGGTTCACCTTCGGATGGAGGTTCACCCCCGGATGGAGGTTCAGCCCCGGATGAAGGTTCACCCCCGGATGAAGGTTCACCCCCGGATGAAGGTTCACCCCCGGATGAAGGTTCACCCCCGGATGAAGGTTCACCCCCGGATGAAGGTTCACCCCCGGATGAAGGTTCACCCCCGGATGAAGGTTCACCCCCGGATAAAGGTTCACCCCCGGATCAAGGTTCACCCCCAGATCAAGGTTCACCCCGGATCAAGGTTCACCCCCGGATCAAGGTTCACCCCCGGATCAAGGTTCACCCCCGGATCAAGGTTCACCCCCGGATCAAGGGTCACCCCCGGATGAAGGTTCACCCCCGGATGAAGGTTCACCCCCGGATGAAGGTTCCACCCCGGATGAAGGTTCACCCCCGGATGAAGGTTCACCCCCGGATGAAGGTTCACCCCCGGATGGAGGTTCACCCCCGGATGAAGGTTCACCCCCGGATGAAGGTTCACCCCCGGATGAAGGTTCACCCCCGGATGAAGGTTCACCCCCGGATGAAGGTTCGCCCCCGGATGAAGGTTCGCCCCCGGATGAAGGTTCGCCCCTGGATGAAGGTTCGCCCCCGGATGAAGGTTCGCCCCCGGATGAAGGTTCACCCCCGGATGAAGGTTCACCCCCGGATGAAGGTTCACCCCCGGATGAAGGTTCACCCCCGGATGAAGGTTCACCCCCGGATGAAGGTTCACCCCCGGATTAAGGTTCACCCCCGGATTAAGGTTCACCCCCGGATGAAGGTTCACCCCCGGATGAAGGTTCACCCCCGGATGAAGGTTCACCCCCGGATGAAGGTTCACCCCCGAATGAAGGTTCACCCCCGGATGGATGAAGGTTCACCCCCGGATGGATGAAGGTTCACCCCCGGATGGATGAAGGTTCACCCCCGGATGAAGGTTCACCCCCGGATGAAGGTTCACCCCCGGATGAAGGTTCACCCCCGGATGAAGGTTCACCCCCGGATGAAGGTTCACCCCCGGATAAAGGTTCACCCCCGGATGAAGGTTCAAACCCGGATGAAGGTTCAAACCCGGATGAAGGTACACCCCCGGATTAAGGTTCACCCCCGGATGAAGGTTCACCCCCGGATGAAGGTTCACCCCCGGATGAAGGTTCCCTTCGGGATTAAGGTTCACCCCCGGATGAAGGCTCACCCCCGGATGAAGGTTCACCCCCAGATGAAGGTTCACCCCCGGGTGAAGGTTCACCCCCGGATGAAGGTTCACCTCCGGATGAAGGTTCACCCCCGGATGAAGGTTCACCCCCGGATCAAGGTTCACCCCCGGATGAAGGTTCACCCCCGGATGAAGGTTCACCCCCGGATGAAGGTTCACCCCCGGATGAAGGTTCACCCCCGGATGAAGGTTCACCCCCGGATGAAGGTTCACCCCCGGATGAAGGTTCACCCCCGGATGAAGGTTCACCCCCGGATGAAGGTTCGCCCCCGGATGAAGGTTCGCCCCCGGATGAAGGTTCGCCCCCGGATGAAGGTTCGCCCCCGGATGAAGGCTCGCCCCCGGATGAAGGTTCGCCCCCGGATGAAGGTTCGCCCCCGATGAAGGTTCGCCCCCGGATGAAGGTTCGCCCCAGGATGAAGGTTCACCCCCGGATGAAGGTTCACCCCCGGATGAAGGTTCACCCCCGGATGAAGGTTCACCCCCGGATGAAGGTTCACCCCCGGATTAAGGATCACCCCCGGATGAAGGATCACCCCCGGATGAAGGTTCACCCCCGGATGAAGGTTCACCCCCGAATGAAGGTTCACCCCCGGATGAAGGTTCACCCCCGGATGGATGAAGGTTCACCCCCGGATGGATGAAGGTTCACCCCCGGATGAAGGTTCACCCCCGGATGAAGGTTCACCCCCGGATGAAGGTTCACCCCCGAATGAAGGTTCACCCCAGGATGAAGGTTCACCCCCGGTGGATGAAGGTTCACCCCCGGATGGATGAAGGTTCACCCCCGGATGAAGGTTCACCCCCGGATGAAGGTTCACCCCCGGATGAAGGTTCACCCCCGGATGAAGGTTCACCCCCGGATGAAGGTTCACCCCCGGATGAAGGTTCACCCCCGGATGAAGGTTCACAACCGGATAAAGGTTCACCCCCAAATGAAGGTTCACCCCCGGATGAAGGTTCACCCCGGATGGATTAAGGTTCACCCCCGGATGAAGGTTCACCCCCGGATGAAGGTTCACCCCCGGATCTATGTAGAGAAAGACGCGTCCTGCGTCCTAGACACATGAGTCCAGACGCATGCGTCCAGACGCAGGACGCAGCATCAGGACCAGAAAGACGCACCAAAATGTCAGAATGTCGATGTTTGTCTAGCCTGCAGTGGGGTACTCTATAGCGAGTACAACCCAATTAGGGTTTCCTATATGTATCTCAACTGCTGCTAGTGAAAACCACTCTTTCCTGTTTCTAGCTTGTGCCTGCTATTCCGACATGCTATCAGAGCAGGTCGACCCTCCTGGGTCGATCCTGTGGATGGGCCCGCCACCTAATGCTTCCGCTGCTGTCCTGCCTATCGCGCGCCCCGGGCGCGCGACGTGTTTTGCTTGCCGCGCGCTCGGGTGCACGGCGTATTTTTCATCCCGCCGCGCGCTCGGGGCGCGCGGCGGTTTTCTGCCCGCCGTGCGCCCCGAGGCCCGCGGCGGTTTTCTGCCCCGTCGATCCGCGCGTCGCCCCCCGTCGCCCGTCGCAGCGCCCCCGAGGACCCGCGCGTCGCCCCCCGTCGCCCGTAGCGGCCCGCGCGACCTGCGCCAGGCCCGCGCGCGGCCCGTACGGCCTGCGCCAGGCCCGCGCGCGGCTCGTACGGGCTGCGCCAGGCCCGCGCGCGGCCCGTACAGCCCGCGCGCGGCCCGTACGGCCTGCGCCAGGCCCGCGCGCGGCTCGGGCAGCCCGCGCGCGGTTTGTCCGGCCTGCGCCAGGCCCGTGAGCGGCCCATACCGTCTGCCCCAGTGCCGCACGCCGTCCCCCGAGCTTCTGACCGCACTCCTGTGTTAGGGTTTGGGGGTGGAGAGTATGGGGGTGCCGTGTGTGTGAGCCGTCCCCTGCTCCTCCTCCTCCTCCGTCTCCCACTGCTGCAGCTGCCGCTGAGGGGGGTGGATGTGTTGGAGCCGTCGGAGTGGTACGAGGGGGGTGGCGTGTGAGCGGTGCTAGTGGTTCAGCAGGGGGTGTGTGAAAGGGGTGTGGGACAGTTGGGGGAGGTTGACCGGAGGTAGCCGACTTGTCGTCCGCATCGCCTGAAGTCCAGAGAGCCACGACCCCCTGTGGCCGTGTAGTCCGGGGCTCTGCGCCCGGTAGCCACAGTGTGAGCACTCCTGGGAGCACAGTGAGCCAGCTGCGCCTGTCGCCGTGTAGCCCGGGTTTAGCCTGGTAGCGTCAGTGCTGCGCACTCCTGTTGCCCGTGTGTCTGCAGCTTCAGCCGTCGCCTCTCATCTTCTCGTCCTCCATAGTTTCTCCTCTTCTTCACTTGCCCTCTGTGATAGCCTCTAGCTTTGCTTATCCTTGTGAACTATTGCACTGCCTGCTTGTTGTGTTGATTGTACCCCACTTTGACTATGGGGGTGTGTCAGAATGTCGATGTTTGTCTAGCCTGCAGTGGGGTACTCTATAGCGAGTACAACCCAATTAGGGTTTCCTATATGTATCTCAACTGCTGCTAGTGAAAACCACTCTTTCCTGTTTCTAGCTTGTGCCTGCTATTCCGACACAAAAGACGCAAGCCCGGGCAGGGCAAAAAAACCCCCCGGGCAGGCAAAAAAATTTGTTATAGGGCATTGGAAGAGGGGGGGGGGGGGACGTTCCACACTTTCAAGTCAAATTTGTCCCCAACAACAATTTTTTCCCCCAAAACTCAAGATTAAGGTGATTAAGCTAGTAAGCTAAAACCTCTAGGGTTTACGAAAGAGAATTGGGTGGGTGGGTAAAATGAGAAACCACAAATGACTTGGTTGCATTGCTAAATGGGCTTGGTGGTGGGCCACAAAGGTTGGGTTTTGTAGATGTGAAGTGGTTGAGAGGTTTGAGAATTTCAAATTTGCATGAAGGGTTATGAAATGTTGGGGGGGGCTGTTTTAGAATGGCGATTTGGGCAAGGGGGGGTCGAAATTTCGCGATTTCGACAGTCGCGTCGAAATCGCGAATGTCAAATTCGCGATCGGGAAATGTTTTTTCCGGGCAGCCCGAAAAAAAAAAAATCGCAGTGCGTCCTGCGTCTGGACGCGCGTCCTGCGTCCGTGAGTCCAGACGCAGGACGCAGCGTCCTCCGTGTGTCTTTCTCAACATAGCCCCGGATGAAGGTTCACCCCCGGATGAAGGTTCACCCCCGAATGAAGGTTCACCCCCGTATGAAGGTTCACCCCCGGATGAAGGTTCACCCCCGGATGAAGGTTCACCCCCGGATGAAGGTTCACCCCCGAATGAAGGTTCACCCCCGTATGAAGGTTCACCCCCGGATGAAGGTTCACCCCCGGATGAAGGTTCACCCCCGGATGACGGTTCACCCCCGGATTAAGGTTCACCCCCGGATTAAGGTTCACCCCCGGATTAAGGTTCAATCCCGGATCAAGGTTCACCCCCGGATCAAGGTTCACCCCCGGATCAAGGCTCACCCCCGGATCAAGGTTCACCCCCGGATGAAGGTTCCACCCCGGATGAAGGTTCACCCCCGGATGAAGGTTCACCCCCGGATGAAGGTTCACCCCCGGATGAAGGTTCACCCCCGGATGAAGGTTCACCCCCGGATGAAGGTTCACCCCCGGATGAAGGTTCACCCCCGGATGAAGGTTCACCCCCGGATGAAGGTTCACCCCCGGACGAAGGTTCACCCCCGGACGAAGGTTCACCCCCGGACGAAGGTTCACCCCCGGACGAAGGTTCACCCCCGGACGAAGGTTCACCCCCGGACGAAGGTTCATCCCCGGATGAAGGTTCACCCCCAGATGAAGGTTCACCCCCGGATGAAGGTTCACCCCCGGATGAAGGTTCACCCTCGGATGAAGGTTCACCCCCGGATGAAGGTTCACCCCCGGATGAAGGTTCACCCCCGGATGAAGGTTCACCCCCGGATGAAGGTTCACCCCCGGATGAAGGTTCACCCGCGGATGAAGGTTCACCCCCGGATGAAGGTTCACCCCCGGATTAAGGTTCACCCCCGGATTAAGGTTCAACATGGTGTCAGCAATTGTTTACAAATGCTTGCACGACAAGCGAAATTGAAATCCAGATGTTCACCTGGGAGGCGAGGTTGTATCGGTTGCCTGCGAGCACCATGTGGAAGCCGTACTTGCGCAGCATGGGAGGCGTTACTCGCACAAAGCAGACCGCCGCCTGCTCCAACAACACTGCTGCCTTCACTCCACTCTCCTGCAATGGGGGGGAAAGAGAGGGGAAGTGGGGTTTGGGGGTTTGTTGGGGGGGGAGAGGGCGGGGGGGAGGCATGGGCATGGGCAAGTGGAGAGGAGAGGGGGAAGGAAGAAAGAAGAGCTGTTACCAGGTAAAGAGGGTGGTGGAAGTATCATTGGGTTGTTGCAGGGTAGGCCAGTGGAATGTGGGAAGCATAAGTACAGGCCACTTAACCAAATGTTCCACCACTGATGAAAGAATTAGCAAAGAAGAACATACCTCCAAAGATGCACGCATGAGGGTGAGTGCAGCGTCTCGGAAGTTTCCCTTAGCCTTGAACATGCCAATCATCCAGAAGACTGTTCTGAGGGCAAAGCGGGCTCCCAATGGACCACAGCGCTGACAGGGATGGGAGCAGATGGAGGATGGTTAGGGAGGATGGAAGATAAGGGAAGAGTCGAAGTTGATGGAGGCGGAAAGGATAAAAAAGGAAAAGAGCGGAGAGGAAGTGGGGGGGGGGGGGGGGGAGAGGGGGATGGGGGAAGGGGAGTGCGGGGGTGGGGGAAGGGGAGGGGAAGGAGAACCAAAAACTGGAGGAAGGATGACAGAAACGGAAACGCGCCTGGATTGCCATAGTGAGTGAATACCTGGTATGAGGCGTAAGCACTCTCCATGCACTGCTCCATCTCCCTCCGAGAAATCTCCAAGAGAAAGAGTGACACTGCCACCATTTCCTGAAAGAAACATAATAATCCACACATCACAATCCCCCGTCATTTACACAAGCGTGATCACACACACATGCAAACTTAAACGCATACAACCACACATTTGCAGAGTCAGTCACACGCACACACATACATGCACGCATGCATGCAAAAACATGCACAAGGACATCGACACCCAAGGCCCGCATGGGGAAAATGAATTGCGAAGGCACCAAACAATTGCAGTTCGCTACAAAAGCAGGCAGTGAAAACGAGGCAACGGAGCATTGTAAGAGGACAAAGCATGAGAAAGGAACCTAAGAGACATATGGAAGTCACAAACAAAGCACTTCACACTACTCTCAAGCCCGTCAAGAACCAGTGATTCGCAAAAGTCTGACCTGCGCCCCAGCGTAGTGCTTCCATGCCTTGTCTCTGCGGTAGTCTGCCGCCACGAGCCGGTAGTTGTCCAGCGCAAGCTGGAAGTCCTGCAGCATCATGGCTGCGTCCGCCAGCTGGCGGATCTGAGACTCAGGCGAGCGGTAGGTGTAGCTGAGAGGACAGTCAAGGATGAGAGAAGGGGAGAGATTGATGAGTTTAGTACACTGGCTGAGAGAAGGGGCAAGAGGGAGGGTGGCGAGGGAGTAGGGTGGAGACGTAGTAGACCACAGAAAAAGAACGACCGGGGAAGGGGAGTGAGTGGGGTGGGGGAGGGGTGACAGAGAGGCAAAAGGGCCATGGCAAGGAACAGATGGGAGACGAGAGGTGCTCACACGCCGGGTGTGGCGTCTGCTGTCTCCTCCTTCCCCTTGCCGAACCACAAGTTCTTGATTTGGTTGCGTAGCCCACGACGACTGGCTGAGATCTGGGGCATTCATGTTCGTGGATGCAAACACAAACAAACACCCGCATACATACACGCGCACGTATCCACACATTTACACAGACTTGCTCGCGTTCACATGTATTGTAGTCCCAAACAAAATCGGAGATTGAGGAAACCACCACAAATTGCTTGCTGGTCCACTTGCCGGATCATTAGGTTCCTTCACCAACCTGCTGGTTGAGGTCGCGCGCCTTCCTCTCAAGGTGAGGCACGAGGTGCTTCACACTGAGCTCCGTCATCATGTCCGCCACCTCCCTCACATCCGCCTCACTCATATACTGCCCCACTGCCCCCGACACAGGTGCGCCTGATGGGCTCTGTGGCAACTGCAGGAGGTAGGAGAGAGCGAGGGGGGAGGAGGAGAGGAGGAGGGTGAGAGAGCGAATGGGTTTGGGAATGGAAGATGAGAGGCTAGGGGGAAGAGAAGCAAGAGCAGGACGTTGTTGTGGTTAGGCCGCAGCCAGCTACCAAAAGTCTTCCTTACCACAGTGCCAGCAGGAGGAGGCGTCGGGGCCCCTCCAACGGGGACAGGGCGGTGTTTGGTCCAGATGTCAGGCCGTGACTGGCTGGGAGCGGCGGCAGAGTTGATAGGCAACAAACGGCAGACAGGGCTGCCAAAAGCAGCACGCATCTCAGCGAGAGTGAGCTCGACTTGAGAGGAGGCGGAGGGAGGGCCCAGGGAGGAGCAGTCGTGCAGCAGCAGGTAGTGCAGGTGCAGCTTGGGGTCCATGGTGCCGTCGCGGTAGAGCGCGGGCAGGCGGTCGGGAGTCATGAGCTCACGCAATGCGCGCACAGGGAAGGGCTCTGACGTGGAGGCGACCAGCAGACCTGGGGTGGTGGGTGTTGGTGGGTTGGGAAGTGGAGCGGTGCTGGATGGTGAGTTGAAGACAGGTGCGGTGGTGCTTGTTAAAGCCAATAAGAAAATAGGTAAACAGAGAAACAAGGACGCCAAGAAGGCAGGTGTGCATGGATGATGAACTCTAGGGAGCTTACACGCGATGGGATGATCGAAGGTCTCGTGGTCAGAAAAGACGAGCGTGCGCATGTACTCGTCGGTGAATCGCTGAAACCAGCACGTCCGGTTCTCCGCATTGGCCACTGCAGTCACAGAGACGGGAAGGGAGTGCGGCAAGGGGACGGGGATGGAGTGAAAACATCACAATCTCCTCCCTGTTCCAAACCATAGCCCCATTCTTCCCCATCATGCATGCTCTTGGCGACGACTCGGAGATTATCAAATCCAGGTGGCCCTTCATGGCAACTCACTGCCAATGATGGAGTTGAGGTCGCTCGGGTCTGCCCCCATCAGCTCTGCGTCTGCCGCCTCACTCGCGTTTGTCACAAAGCGCACACAGAAATCTTCTGCTGCCTGCTCCCCCACCCCACAACGCACAGAGAAATGAGCATATAACACGTAACAACACTATCGGCTACGAATGTGCCTAAGATCGACATCCGCCAGATACCTCTTGGGACGGTTGCTGAATCTCGCTAGCATAGAACACTCGCACGCGGAAGTCGTGCAGGCGGTACGAATGCTCACCCGCCGTGCGCACGGGCACTGCGGGGAAAGGTGCCGCGAGGGGAGGAAGCGGGATGGGGGAAAGGAGAAAGGGGAACGAGGGAGTGAAATGTGGATGGGGGCTGATGGGGCGAGGGATCTCAACAACGTCTGCGCAGTCAGGATACAGTCAAAGGGAAGAGGGTGCCTGTTATTGTCGACAAGGAGAAAAGCACGTTTGCATGCACCGTACTACAGCCACATCTCACCGTTGAGATTGGAAAACTCGCAGTGCGGGCGGAGTAGGTCGACGAAGCTCAGCGCGTTTCTCTGGCAGGCGGCCTCAGCGGCGGCGGTGGAGAGCACCATGAGCGCGGGGCACATGCGCTCGCGGAGGCTCTCACCCAGCATCGACCGTTCCATGCTGCTGCGCTGGTATCCCGACCCGCCCCGCGTCATCGGCGCTCCTGTTAGCAGATCCATAGCGAAACGGACTACGGTGGTGGCTCGCGGTTAAAGCTTCACATCGAACACACAAGTTGGAGGCAGGTGGCTGCTAGTGCGCCTTCACTGTGATGTGCGTACTGAAATCTACCATCCATTCACACGGAAGATGTGAAACGGACATGCTTCTCCAAAAAATTAGGGTCTCGATGTTAGCACGCGCGGTAAGAGCAGAATGACCTAGAAGGGACCGAAACGTACACATGAAGTGTACTTTCAAAATTGAACAAATTTGCTCCAATCATCACTCAATCCTCCCCAGCGCTGCGCCCCCCACACGACGTCGCCCAGTCTGCAAGGATAATGTTGTCCTGCCCAGTCGTCTTGACTGCTTGCATTGCAACCAGAGTTGTCACTTTCAATCCCCATGTTTTCGCCGCCACCAACGTTCACTCTCCCCAGCCAACCGCGACGGCCATGGCAGAGCCAGCAGAGCTCACTCCAGGTCCCGCCGCAAAGCCCACCGCAGGGATTTCCGCACGACCAGCCGTAAAGGCTAACGCGGTTGAGGCCGCAGAACCCGCTCCAGGCCCCACGGCCATGTCCGTAGCTATGCCGCCGAGTGCGGTGTCCATGGCTTTAAACAAACCCACCGTTCATATTCCCAGCCGTCTCCGCATGGCCCCGCAGCAGCATAACCACACTCACCAGCGAGAGGAGGGCCAACTGCGGGAACCACAGTCCGGGACCGAAACTAAAAGAAAGAGAGTTTTCTGGCTGACCTCCCTGGGCTCTCTGCTCGGCCGCAAGGTGGCGGAGCTGCTCTGGCCGTCGCTGCGCAGCTTTTCTCTGGGGCTGCTGCTCGATGCTCTTGGCTTCTCCATTGGACTGGCCGCTTCTCTCGTGATCGGGTGTAGGCTTCTGGACAAGCGACGATCGTTTGAAGTCAGCACTCCTCAAGTAAGGCAGTCGATTTTTCTCTGGAATGCAGGGCAAGTACAAGAACAGTCAGATTACACATGAATGTTCCATCCTTATTGCATCAGCGGGTAATGCACTGCTTACCACGTCTCAGAGAAATTGCTCTTGCTGCAGGTTTGCCGAGTGCTAGCAGTGACAGACGAGGACCACTTGGATCGGCTTCGAGGCTCTCTGCCAGGCTGGGTGAAAGACCCTAGCTTGGAGCCGGCGCGCTGGCTGAACCATGTGATTGCGCGATTCTGGCATGTGCTGAGTCCCGCACTCAGTAAAGTCTTCGTGGAAAAGCTGTGGCCGGTGAGTCCTGCTTCCAGATACCCAGCTCCTGTTGCTCTGACATGAAATTTAGGAACTTAACTCTAGGCTCGTGTCAGCTACATGCAAGCGCATTCACTACACACTTACTTTGAAGATTTTTCACCAGCAAAAAAATATGCAATCGTGTCCCTCCCCACCAGGCCATTTGCAGGCATAAACGATTTCCGGACAACCTGCTTCATATTGAAGACTTTTCGTTCGGGTCGTTCCCCCTGGTAGTGGAGTATGTCAAGGTGCGCAGTGATGGGTTCAGCATTGGGTCGCTCAATAGCTAGGATGAACAGCCTCTGTCACATCCCGTTTCTTCAGCCCCAAAGCGTCCACTCTTAGTGTCATGTATTGGTTGGACCTTCCACAAAGCACTTGACTCTTGCTGTCCCTCGAAACTTCTCCCCATCCCCTCTTCTTTTCATCCCTTATCACTCACCGAGGAAAGCAGATGGTCGAATCTCATGAGTCTGCAGCCGTGCTTGACCTCAAGGTGCACCTGGCCACGAACTCCAATGCAAGGGCCATCTTGACCTTGCCAGGGAGTGTGCTGAGACTTCCAGCAGTCGAAGGAGACGATGACTGCTCATCCACCTTGCACCTCTCTCAATTCGTGGGGAGAGCAGTCTTGCGCGTGTCGTTCGCTCCATTGGTTCCCCGGTTCCCTTGCTTTGGGAACGTCCACTTCTCTTTCCTCGAAACTGTAAGACAACAGGAACTCTTAACTGCTTCGCAGATTCATGAGCGCCCACTCGATAATATTTAAGCCATGCTGATTTCTGTCATTACCACATTTCGTGTTTCATGTCTTGTTGCAGCCGGAACTGGACTTCTGTCTTTCCGCCTATGCGGGGCTTGACCTCCTGTCACTTCCTGGCATCTCCGGCCTCTTGCACAAGAAGATTCAATCGGCTATTGCAGGTCACATGCTATGGCCAAGGCGCTTCACAGTCCGCACGAAGGCAGCAGCAGTGGCAACAGATAGAACCAGGCGAGCAGTTGGTACTGTGACAGTGGAGGTAGTGGAGGCCACAGAGCTAACTCAAGCAGGACTTCTTCTGGCACAGCATATCCTGTATCCATCACCCTTTGTCAAGGTGCGTCTGGATCGAAAGCTTGTTAGTTGCAACGAGAAAAAAAATGCTTACGGAAATGGATGACAAATTCGTTTTGCAGGCTTACATTGATCCAAGCCGTTCTGTGTCCACTGCCATTGAGTCGTACACCTGTGACCCGGTGTGGCGTGAGGTGCTTCGTCTGCCTGTGATCGACCATGAGACGGATGCCCTGACATTTGAGGTTCACGATGCGACAGCACTGCTGGTGGACAGTCTGATCGGCTCTTGTGTTCTTCACATCAGCAATCTGCAGCCAGGAACTTCGCAGGTACTTCATGTTCAATTTAAGCGCTGAGATGAAAATGTAAGATGCCTGTGCAGAACAACAACTTTTCAAGGTTAGCAATGGGTGGTGATGTGTTGATCCAACACAGAAGCTACTCACTGCAGTTTCTGTGTTCTTGCTGTCATCTCCTTCTGCAGCACTTCACGCTTGGGCTCTGGAGCCACCGCGGCCTGCCATGCGGTGAGCTGGAGCTCATTGCAACCTTCAGAGTCCTGCAAAGCGAGACAATGCCGCGAAAGCTTTTATCGGAAGATGCAGTGCTCGCAACACCTGGAATGCAACCACGCCTGCAACTTCATGCTGATGGGCCTGGTTTGCTGGAAGTGGCTGTGTGGAGGGGTCTGGATCTAGATGCGAGCAGTTGGCTGGGGAGAAACCCCGACGAAGCTCAGTTCTTGTGCAAGGTGTTCCTTGCAGGAGAGGAGCGAGTGACCAAGGTGAGAAAAATGTGGGGTCGTTGCCAGCTCAATATCCTCCAATTTATGTCCCTGGAGAGCTGCCTCGCCATCCATTTTGTTTCTCTGAGTATGGCAATTTGATTCCATGATTGCAGGTTGCTGAAGGCAGAGGGAATCCACAGTGGGAAGAGTCGTTTGAATTTTCGCTTGATCAACCACCAGTTACTGAAAAACTGCTGATCGAAGTGTGGAGTCGGAGCCCAGAAGCAATGCTGGTTGGTTCTGCAGAGAAGATGGTGGGTTCCGTGGAGATCCCTTTGTGTGACGCGCTGAAGAACAAACGCATTGTTGATATTTTCCAGCTCCATCACACAAAGCAGGGATATTTGAAGTTGGAACTTCAGTGGCGCTTGCTTGCTGAAGCCAGCTGACTGTTTTGGTAGTATCCTGCTGTTAAGAATTAACAGGCAGGAATGGTGTAAACTATCGAGAGAGTTGGTACAAGTACAAAACCTAAAGGGGTTGTACCCCATGTTGGCTACCCCACTATAGCCTACCCATTATACCATAGCATATATATAGTTTGACACACCCCCATAGGCAAAGTGGGGGAGAACAAGGGGTCACAAGACCAGTTAAGAAAAGCAATGCAAGCTCAGGGTGGATCACAACGTCACCACACACTCCGAGCACAAGCAAAAGGGCCACAAGGCCAGTTCACATGCAGAGGTATATATGCAACAACAACAGTACAGTGATCACTACCTAGCAAGAGTAAACATGCAGGTAGATATATATAGACCACAGTACAACCAAAGTCTACAGCAAGTGAGGAAACGTAGGCACCAGGCCTAGAGCAGTGCAGAAGCGCTGATAATCACCAGCCGGAAGGGCCTTGGTGAACACATCAGCCGTGTTCGCCCGGGTGGGCACGTGGGCGACACGAAGCTGACCACGCTGCTGCAACTCTCGAGCAAGGAAATAACGCAGAGCGATGTGCTTCGTTCTGTGCTCCAGTCTGTGGTCCTGACACAAGGCAATGGCAGCCTTGTTGTCGACGTACAGAACTGGAGGAGAACGAGGCCTCTCTCACAAGTCGATCAGCATGTAGGTGAGCCAGCGTAACTCCTGTGCAGCCATGGCTGTGGCGTAGATCTCAGCCTCACAACTGGAGCTGAGAACAGAAGACGAGCGGGTAGACCGCCAAGAAACAGAGCCAGAGCCAAGGCTGAACGTGTAACCCTGTGACGACCGCTGCGTAGCCATGTCGTCAACCCAAGAAGCGTCTGAGTGCCCAGTGAGGACAACTCGAGCCCGTCCTCCAAGCACGAGCCCCATGCCCGATGTACTGCACAAGTAGCGCAGTACCCTCTTCGCAGCATCGAAGTGCACCTTTCGGTGCCTACCAGGAGCCACGTAGCGTGCCAGAAGGCCAAGAGGGTACGCAAGGTCAGGACGAGTGCAGGTCATCAGGTACATGAGACAGCCCACTAGCTCTGGGTACGGACCACTCGGCTCTACGGACTCGTCCGAAGGTGGAGCTGAGAGCGAGTGACCTGTAGCCAGGGGAGTGGACTGTGGCGAGGACCAAGTGAAGCCGAAGTGCTGAAGGACCTGCTGCACCATGTGTGACTGAGTCAGTGTGATGGTGCGCCGTGCTCTGTCCCGGGTGATCTGCAGGCCAAGGTAGCTCCGCAGCTCACCCAGGTCTGTGCACCTGTGTCTCTTCTGCAGCCCCTACTTCACAAGGGCGAGAGCCTCAGTGTCAGCAGTGGCAAAGACCAAGTCGTCGACGTACACGAGGATGTAGAACGGCGGCAACGAAGTGTCGGTGCGCAGAAACAGCGACGGGTCAGCAGTCGACGGAGCAAACCCAAGAGCCGCAAGTGTCGTCCTCAGTGTGTCGTGCCACTCACGCGGCACCTGGCGGAGACCGTAGACTGGCCGCCGGAGGCTCCACTGGGTACCAGGAGGGAACGACCCAGTGAAGCCAGGTGGGCGGCGCAGCCAGATCTCCTCGTGCAGAGTGCCCTGTTAGAACGTTGTGCTGAAGTCCAGAGAGTGAAGCTCGTAGTCACGCTGAGCGGCAACGTGCAGCAGCACCCGAAGAGTGGTCATCTTTGGGGTGGGGGAGAAGGTCTGGAAGAAGTCAACTCCCTGTCACTGACTGAAGCCTCGTGCAACGTAACGCGCCTTGAAGACAGGCGGAGAACCTGACGGCCGCTTCACCCTGAAAATCCACATGCCATCGACTACGTTCGCCCCAGGAGGGGAAACTGCGTCGACGTAAGTGCCTGTGGACTTCCAGGATGCCATCTCTGCGTCCATGGCTGTCTGCCACTGAGAGGAGTACTCACCCACGATCGCCTCAGCGTAAGAGCGCGGGGTCGGGATGTCTGGAGCATCCGGGTCTCCCTCAGGGGCAAGCAGCATGGCCACGAGATGAGGCGCAGCGGCTGCAAGACACTCAAAGTCCTCCTGCATGTCCTCAAGGACGTCCGTGCCAAGAGCACACTCACCCCCGACGGACGGAGGACAGACAGACTCAGACTCAGCAACAAGACTAGCAGCGAAGTCTAGACGACAGGCAGCAGCAAAGTCAACAAGCTCAGAGACTAAGGCAGACGCAGCAGCAGACTCAAACGATGGGTCAGTGACAACAGTGGCTAGCAGACGCGTGACAGTGGGGTGAGCAGCACGAACCAGGTCAGACTCAGGGTCCTGAACGTCAGGCAGAGAAGACGCAGGAGGAGACGGCAGGGGAACACGCTGTGGAACAGAGGAAGGACGAAGTGCCATAGCGTGCGTGCCAGGGACAGGAGGCGGACGCGCACGAGGAACACGACTACCAGTGCGACGCGCGCGAACAGCCGAGGCAGGACGAGACACAGGCTCACGACGCTCTGTAAGCGAGTCTGTCTGCTCTGTGTAAGGAGAAAGAGCAGGCAGTGGTGCGCCGGGCTGTAACGGGAGGCCAGTAGAAGACGAGAGGCTAAGAACCTGGCGAAGCACGGAGTCAGGCGGTGGCAGAGACGACGGTGACGGCGGAGTGAAAAACAGTCGCGGCGGTGCAGTGCCACCAGTACCAGTAGCTCCAGCGCCTCCAGCAGCTCCAGAACCTCCAGCCCCAGGGCCTCCAGCAGCAGCACCTCCAGCTCCAGTGAATCCAGCAGCAGCACCTCCAGCTCCAGCGCCTCCAGCAGCTCCAGAACCTCCAGCTCCAGCGCCTCCAGCAGCAGCACCTCTAGCTCCAGTGACTCCAGCAGCAGCACCTCCAACTCCAGCTCCTCCAGTAGCTCCAGAACCTCCAGCTCCAGCGCCACCAGTAGCAGCACCCCCAGAATCGGCACCTCCAGCCCCAGGGTCCCCAACTCCAGAGTCGACAGTACCAGGTCCAGGGCCTCCAGCAGCAACACCCCCACAACCGGCACCTCCAGCTCCAGGGTCTCCAACGCCAGGGTCGACAACACCAGCTCCAGGGCCTCCAGCCCCAGTACCTCCAGCATCAGCACCCCCAGAGCCGACACCTCCAGCTCCAGGAGCAGTACTAGTCCCGGGAGCTCCAGTACCTCCAGTACGAGCACCTCCAGGACCAGAGACACCAGCACTCCCAGCGCCTCCACGACAAGCAGCTCCAGCAGCACGACTCCTCAGGCGGGTACGCGACGCAAGCCACTCTCGTGCCTGTTGTGGTGAGATAGGCCCGCGTCGTGAAACGAGACCCAGAGGAACGCCAGCAGACTCAGCACCCCCCGAATCGGCACCCTCCGGCTCAGCACCCCCAGGCTCCGCACTCGTAGGCTCAGCACCCCCAGGCTCCGCACCCCCCAGCACCTCACGGACGGGCTCAGCACCCCCAGACTCCGCAGCCGCAGGCTCAGCACCCCCAGGAGTAGTACCAGTCCCGGCAGCTCCAGTACCTCCAGTACGAGCACCTCCAGGACCAGAGACACCAGCACTCCCAGCGCCTCCACGACAAGCAGCTCCAGCAACACGACTCCTCAGGCGGGTACGCGACGCAAGCCACTCTCGTGCCTGCTGTGGTGAGACAGGCCCGCGTCGTGAAACGAGACCCAGAGGAACGCCAGCAGACTCAGCACCCCCCGACCCGGCACCCTCCGGCTCAGCACCCCCAGACTCCGCAGCCGCAGGCTCAGCACCCCCAGGCTCCGCACTCCCCAGCACCTCACGCGCAGGCTCAGCACCCCCAGACGCAACACCCCCAGCAGCACCTCCCGCAGCAGCACCTGAGTCGCTAGTGACCTCTACAGGCTCAGCCACGGGGGGCGGGTCTACCTGAGACACACCTAAAGGAGCAGGACCCTAAGGGAGGAGGGGGTCTACCGGAGGGGGACCTGGAGCGAGGAAAAGCGGCGGGGGAGGGAGAGGGGCAGTGCGGTAGGGGAAGAGACGGTAGAAAGGAACCGACTCGTCATTAGTGACGTCCTGAGAGGGGAAGACACAGCGCGAGGTGGGGTGGTAAAGCTGCCAGCCAGGCGCGTCAGGGACAAAGCCAAGGAAGACACTGGGAATGGTGCGGGAGGAGAGCTTGTCCGCGGACGTATCGCAGTCAAGGGCACGAGCACCCCAGATCCGGAAACGCGACGCATCGCCAACCTCCCCCGTCCAACGCAGTGTGGGCGAGGTCTCCGGCAAGGAGACACGGGGCCAGAGGTTGAGCTGCTGCGCGGCGTACCGGACCGCAAACGGCCACAGAAAATGGGGAGCCGCCGCATGGATCAAGGAGGTACGAGCGACCTCCATGACTAAGCCAATGCGGCGCTCAGCAACCCCATTTTGCTGCGGTGAGCCCGAAAGCGTGAACGACTGCTCGATGCCCTCCCCCTGACAGAAGGCCCGCAAGAGGTCGGAGGTGAACTCACCACCTCTGTCAGAGTGCAGACGCAGGACAGGAAGGTCCTGGCGGAACCTGCGGCGGAGCTGGAGACGAACTGCTCGGATCCAAGGGATCAGGACAGCAGGGACCTCACCCTTGGTGCGCAAGGTGAAGACCGTGGTGTAACGCGAGTAGTCGTCGACAACCAGCAGAAATTACCGCTCACTGCCCTGTCCACGAACGCGGGCTGGGCCCCACACGTCCAGGTGGAGGGTCTGCAGAGGAGCCTCTGTCGGGGGAAGCGAGGAGGAGTGAGGAGCGGCGCGCTGCCGCCCCTCGACGCAAGGAAGGCAGGGCGGCGCAGGCGAGGCAAGAAGGGGAGGGAGAGACCTGGGAAGACCAGACACACGGAGGCGACGGTGCATGCCACGGAGACGTGGCAAGTAGGGGTGACCCAGGCGGTGGTGCCAGAGAAGAGTCTGGTGCGACAGGGAGCGACACTCACAGGGGGAGGCTACCAGACCTGACGCAGACACCCGACCGACAGCAGCTACCTGAGGAGACACAGTCGTCAGTGTGTAAAGATTCGACCCTGGCCGACGGGTGAACGTGGCCAGGTGACGGCCAGTCCTGGAGCACGTACAGATCGCCACACGCTGTTCTCCAAGGGTAAAGGTGTCAACCCAATGATCCTGGAGGACGGCGTTGCTCACCAAGTTCTTCGAGAACGAGGGGAGGTGGAGACCTGACAGTGAGCCAGACGGAACCGCCGGGCATGGAAGCACAGTGGTGGACCGTGCAAGAACTGGGCCCCCTGAGGGGTCAGCCAGAGAGACTGCAACAGGTGCAGGGAGTGGTGTGAGTGCGGTAATGTCACGCAAGAAGCAGCGGGAAGCACATGAGTCAAGCGTGAAGGTGTGCAAGGCCTCAGCAGGCGCAGTACCTGAGAGAGCAGACTCACCAGCACCGAAGGGTCGGACGCCGCCGTAGCTGCATCTGGCCACCACCAGAGACTCCACACCACACAGCTCCACAGTGACTGCTACAACGGCCGCCACGACTCCCACTGCTGCCACCCCCGCCGTCACCACTCCCACCGCGACTACAAAGTGAAGTCATGGCGGACAAGCTAGGAGGAGCGCGACCTCTAGGGCAGTACGGAGTGAAGGCAGTAGTACGAGTAGCAGCAGCAGTAAGACGAATAGCAGAGCGGCTCGTGAGGCTAGGCTGCAGCACCTCCAGCACTCCTAGCAGCACCTCCACCAGCAGCAGCAGTAGCACGAGCAGAAGGACGGATCGTGTCGGGTGGCGCGGCTCGGCCTGGGCGGCGCGGGCAGCAGGGCGCGCGCTGTGGAGGGCAGCAGGGCGCGGCGCGCTGGCTGCAGCAGGGCGCGACACGCAGGGCAGCAGGGCGCGACGCGCGGGCTGCAGTAGAGCGCGACGCGCGGGGCAGCAGCGTGCGACGGGCGGGCTGCCGTAGGGCGCGACGCGCGGGGCAGCAGAGCACGACGCGCGGGGCAGCAGCGCGCGACGTGCGGGCTGCCGTAGAGCACGACGCGCGGGGCAGCAGAGCGCGACGCGCAGGCTGTCGTAGGGCGCGACGCGCAGGGCAGCAGGGCGCGACGTGCAGCTGCCGCAGGGCGCGGGCTGCAGCAGGACGCAGGGCAGGGCGCTGGCGCAGGGCAGGGCGCTGGCGCAGGGCAGGGCGCTGGCGCAGGGCAGGGCAGGGCACTGGCACAGGGCAGGGCGCTGGCGCAGGGCAGGGCGCTGGCGCAGGGCAGGGCGCTGGCGCAGGGCAAGGCGCTGGCGCAGGGCAGGGCGCCAGTGCGCGCAGGGCAGGGCAGGGCGCGCGCTGACAGCGCAGCGCAGGGCAGGGCGTGGGGTAACGCGGTAACCGTAGTCGATCACTAGGTAATGGTGGGCCCGAAAAAAAAAACGGTCCTACGGACCTACTGCTCTGAAACCATGTTAAGAATTAACAAGCAGGAATGGTGTAAACTATCGAGAGAGTTGGTACAAGTACAAAACCTAAAAGGGTTGTACCCCATGTTGGCTACCCCACTATAGCCTACCCATTATACCATAGCATATATATAGTTTGACACCTGCAAAAAATACTTTTGTTAGACAAGGCAAACCTTCAGATTCTGTGCAAAACGATTTGCCGTTTGAAGTATCCTGTGATCAAACAAAACTGGGCCTGATACAGTGCCCAGGTATGAGTGCACCCGATTCCAAAACGATTGCAGTTTATCCAACAGCTGGAAATACCCCATTTTAGGAATCATTCTGAATCCACAATATTCTCTTGTGGTCTTGAATACCAGCTTTCTGGTACATTGCCCAGGTAATTAAAAACAGAGCACCAATACTGATGCCAAACCTAGTGCAGTTAATCCAACAGCTGGAAACACCCAGCGTGAAAATCGTTCTGGATTCAGAATAGCATCTTCGTCAATAGCTGAGCAGTTACAGCTTGTTTCAAAGAAGTCCTTCATTATGATTGGTAAAGCTTCTTGCTGAAGCGATACTGATGATGAATGCTCTGCCGAGATTTCCGCCTGAATGAGTGGAGCGCTTTTCATGTTCTGCTTGATTGTCATGTTTCCGATGTGTGAGACTTCTTCATCAGATGATTGAAATACAAGCATCGGGGGATCTGCCATGGAAATAAGAGGTGAAGAGACGCATTGGTGACTTGAAGCTTCTTACACAACAGCGGGCCGACCTGATAAGCAGCCGACGTCGCCGCACGTGATGCTTGCTTCATAAATCATTTCCCGCTGCAAGTCGATCAATGGTACTTCTGCATAATAATCCGACGAAAGTGCCAGTTCCTGGAGAACCTTTCTATTGCTGAGCTCGATTACATGGAGATTACACGCGAAAGCGCATTCATTATTGATCATGGTGACTCCCAGAAAATGCACAGCCTGAAATGGGACGAAGCCTGCCAAAAAGGAAGCTGATGAGTCTCACTGATGTTTCAATGAACGTTATGGTGTGAGTTCATTTTCTTATTTGAAAGCCAGACCTGAGACACCCTCGTTCTTGTTGACAATGACTGCATAGGCTGTTGGAAGAATAACCAGGAAACACAAGATAGCCTTCACGAACGTGGGTTGAGGCGTCCGATCATTCCTGGAAGCCATATCTGAAAACAGAAAGTGGTGCTTTCTTGATTTGACTGATTCTAGTGAAAAATGGAGGACATGCCGATGGCGGAGAGCTGGTGTGGTGTCTTGATTCTTGATTGTTGTGGGTCAAGTAATTTCGGGATTCCTGGTTACCATTTGACATGTCGCTAGGTACACGTAAAACATCAGAGCGCGAGATTGGTTTCGTCAAACTGGTTGACCTGTCCTGGTTACATCTCTCCGCCCAAAATACGGAAGCACGATTGGATAATACGAGCTTCACGACAAATTAACGATGATTCTTCTTTCTGGGCCCTACCATTCGCCCGCTGTGCCATTCTGCCTAGGCAACGTCGCATCACTGGACGAGCCATCTGCATCATTATTGAACTCCCATCCCAACTCATCGCCTCGCCGTCACAACTGGCAGGGACTAGTCACTAGAACGAAATAGGCTTGGTGACTGATTTGTGGTGCAACCCTAAAGCGAAGGTCAAAACTTATCAGGTTGTGCCAACAATGGCTATGTAGGATGTTCGTCGAATCGCTCCAGACGGATGACGTTGGCTGCTGCCTGTAAAAGACGCGCCCATGAATCGTCCCAGTGCCCACCGTCCTCTTCCTCACCTCATAAGTAACACTTTATAGCTCTGTCGGAGGTACTAGGCTGGAAGCGTATTGTTCGTCGGATTGAAGGTGCCTGCGGTTCGTGCGAAACGTTAGCTTTGTGTGAAACGTTGGAAGTATGATATGGTCCGTGGCGATGCAAGCATTGGCTCACAGTCCGCCACGTCGGCCTGCCAGATGGCTGCTTCTTGCCATGGCGCTAGCACTGGTACTGCAGCCAGTCTGCTTCAGCCACGTGGCCAAGGCTCAACCGCTCGTTCCGCCTAGCCCGTCTATGCAGCTCGCTCCGTCTCCCGCGTCTCCGCCATCCTCACCACCGCGAGCAGGAAACGGGTCATCGAATGCTTCTTGCCCTGTGAATGAAAATTGGACGGGATCTTGCAAGCAGTGGGGGGACGAATGTGAGCCATCTTTCCTTTTTTTCAGACTCTTCAAACCACTAAATCTGCTGAGATTCTTTCCACCTGGTCCTCTTCCCTTCCCGCTTCACTCCACAGTCCTTTCTGCTCCCCTCCCTCCGCTTTTTTCTCCTTCTCCTCCGCCTTCCGCCCCATTCTTATCCCTGTTTCACCTCTCAGGCACTACGATTCGTAACCTATACTCGCTGTGGTTTCCCCCGGCCGACCAAGTAAAGGAGGGACCGTGTACTTCGGTGTGCAACACCAACGTGGTCTCCTGCGACCCCCTTCCTCCACCCGACGCCCCGTGCGCCTGTGCGCTCTACAGCCCCACCAATTACACCGGACTGTGAGTCAGTGTCAGTCTATCACCATACAATTTGCATTAATCACCAATTGCACGGACTCATTGCATCAAGTAGCCTGACCCCACCATGCCATGGTATGCCATGCCATGCCATGCCATGCCATGCGATGCCATGTCGTTGTCATTGGTCTACAGCTTGCCTGGCGTGGTCTCAGAGACACCGCTGCAGCGCTGCTGCTGCTGTTGCTGACAGAGTCTCTTCTGTTGTTGCTGCGTGTGTTTCTTCTGCTGCTGGTGCAGGTCCGTGGCTCTCTCAAATCTCTCAGGCCCCATCCCAACGTCCATTGGTGGCCTCCTCCATCTCACCTACCTGTCAGTCGCAACGCCATGCCATTTTTTCTTCCTGCTCCCCTCACGGCTGCATCTCTGTCGCCTCTCCTTCGCCCCCTCTTGTATTCCTTCCCTTCGCGCTCTCTCTACTCCTCCAACTTTTCTCCCTTTTTCCCGGGAACCCTATGCTTGACCCTCCCCATGTCCCTCGTCCCACCTCTTCTGGAGTGCCACAGGAACCTTCAAGGAAACAACTTCAGCGGCCCCATTCCCATTCAAGTCTGCCAGCTCACCGCCCTGCAGTACATGTGAGAGGCATGGCGGAATGCAGTGCATGTGGGAGGCAAAGCACCCTGCAGTACATGTGAGAGGCATGGCGGAATGCAGTGCATGTGGGAGGCAAAGCACCCTGCAGTACATGTGAGAGGCATGGCGGAATGCAGTGCATGTGGGAGGCAAAGCACCCTGCAGTACATGTGAGAGGCATGGCGGAATGCAGTGCATGTGGGAGGCAAAGCACCCTGCAGTACATGTGAGAGGCATGGCGGAATGCAGTGCATGTGGGAGGCAAAGCACCCTGCAGTACATGTGAGAGGCATGGCGGAATGCAGTGCATGTGGGAGGCAAAGCACCCTGCAGTACATGTGAGAGGCATGGCGGAATGCAGTGCATGTGGGAGGCAAAGCACCCTGCAGTACATGTGAGAGGCATGGCGGCCTGCAGTGCATGTGGGAGGCAAAGCACCCTGCAGTACATGTGAGAGGCATGGCGGAATGCAGTGCATGTGGGAGGCAAAGCACCCTGCAGTACATGTGAGAGGCATGGCGGAATGCAGTGCATGTGGGAGGCAAAGCACCCTGCAGTACATGTGAGAGGCATGGCGGCCTGCAGTGCATGTGGGAGGCAAAGCACCCTGCAGTACATGTGAGAGGCATGGCGGAATGCAGTGCATGTGGGAGGCAAAGCACCCTGCAGTACATGTGAGAGGCATGGCGGAATGCAGTGCATGTGGGAGGCAAAGCACCCTGCAGTACATGTGAGAGGCATGGCGGAATGCAGTGCATGTGGGAGGCAAAGCACCCTGCAGTACATGTGAGAGGCATGGCGGCCTGCAGTGCATGTGGGAGGCAAAGCACCCTGCAGTACATGTGAGAGGCATGGCGGAATGCAGTGCATGTGGGAGGCAAAGCACCCTGCAGTACATGTGAGAGGCATGGCGGAATGCAGTGCATGTGGGAGGCAAAGCACCCTGCAGTACATGTGAGAGGCATGGCGGCCTGCAGTGCATGTGGGAGGCAAAGCACCCTGCAGTACATGTGAGAGGCATGGCGGAATGCAGTGCATGTGGGAGGCAAAGCACCCTGCAGTACATGTGAGAGGCATGGCGGAATGCAGTGCATGTGGGAGGCAAAGCACCCTGCAGTACATGTGAGAGGCATGGCGGCCTGCAGTGCATGTGAGAGAGCTAGGCATGCACCCCATTCTTGCCATGTTGCTGCTGCATGTGTCGCAAGTAGTGTTTTGAGATCCCTCACACCTTTTCCGGTATGTGTCTTCTTGCCGTCCTCACACTGCAGGGATCTGAGCAACAACAGCCTAGACGGCACCATCCCCTCCTGCTTCGCTGCCCTCACCAATCTCCTAGTGCTGTGCGTACCCGCCCTGCCCATCACACTCCACCAATCTTCCTCCCTCACTTGATCTACCTCTCGGCAGCTCACCTGTCACCCTGTCTCCAAGCTCGTCGCTCTAGTCTGAATCACATTGAATAATTGCAACGCCGGCCGGCCTTTTCCCTTCTCTGTTCCTTGGCCTGGCCTGTGCATCCCATTGTCCTGCCTTACCTCACCATTCAGCGCGCCTGCATTGCATGGGGTGTCCTCATTTACTGCCTCCCACCCAGTGCTTCCAGGCCCCAGCCAGCCACATTAGGCCTTCCCCATGACGCGTTGTTTGTTGTAGCGCGCCTTCCCTGTGACGCCCGATTGCGATATTCCTTCCCCATGGCGCCTTATGGGTGATGTGCCTTCGCCGTGACGCCTTATTGTGATTCGCATTCCCCAGATGCCTTATTGTGATATGCCTGCCAACTGTACCTCTGCAGGGACCTGCACCACAACCAGCTGTCAGGACCCATTCCACCAGAGCTCGGCAGCATGCTCTCCCTGCAGACTCTGTACTGCGCCCTTACTCGCTCCAACACCCATCTGAACTGCTTTCTCTGTCCTCTGTTTTCCGCTGTGCCATGTGCCATCGTGCTGCTTGCAGACTTTCTAGTGTGCCCATGCTCGCTCTAACACTCACCTGAACTCTTGTTCCCATTGGCCATGCTCTCTCTACCTGTGTCTTGCACTGCAGTCGCATACCATGTCTTGCCTTTCAGTCCATTGCCCTCCCACGGGGTCATGCTCTCATGCAGTCACTCTCCCTTGCGCTCATGTATGAAGAAGTGTTTTGAGACGTCTCAAAAGTATCGTGTATGAAGAAGTGTTTTGAGACGTCTCAAAAGTATCGTGTATGAAGAAGTGTTTTGAGACGTCTCAAAAGTATCGTGTATGAAGAAGTGTTTTGAGACGTCTCAAAGCACTTCTTCCTACATTTTGAGACGTCTCACAACACGTCTTCATAAACGGGGTCATGCTCTCATGCAGTCACTCTCCCTTGTGCTCATGCTTTCATGCTCCCATGCTGTCTCAATTCCACTCTCTCACACTCCCCTGCGCTCACACTCCCATGCTCGCATGCTCCCAATCGCCTCACAGGTTCCTCAGGCGCAACAAGCTCACTGGTGCCATCCCATCCAACATTTCTCTTGCCCAAAACCTCACCAACCTGTACGTCATTGATTCAGAGTCACATCTGGCCCCCCCATCTGGCCTTGCAGCATCATTTTGCAGCACGCTCAGCCTCCTCCCCTCCACCTCTCCCTTCCCCTCCCCCAACTCTCTCCCCTGCTCCCCCAAGTTCTTCTCTCTCACTCTCTTTGCCATCGTTCTATGCCTCTCTCACTTACACTCACTCCCACTTCTGTACACTCGCTTTTCCCAACCACGCATGTTTCTGCCCTTACCTCACACTCGTGTTCTGCTCGCCCATACACCTCAACTCCGCACTCCCCTCTGCATGGCAGCTGGGTGGACAACAACACCCTCAATGACCACCTTCCTGGCCCTCTAAAATGCCTTTTTGAGTCGACTCAAAAGCCCCACCCCGACCTCTCACTCCCCTCTGCATGGCAGCTGGGTGGACAACAACACCCTCAACGGCCACCTTCCTGGCCCTCTGGGGAACCTCGTGAATCTCGTCTCGCTGTAAGACCTGCCTCTGATCTTTTGCTCACACGCCAGTACTCCAATCAACTCCCGTTTCCCACTTGCCGCTAATTCCTCTGTTTCCATTCTACAGCGTCTGCACCTGCATTTGTTATGCTACGCATGTTGATAGAAAGCATATTCATCGCTAAGCCTTCTATTTCGTCATCAACTAACGCCATGCTTCTTCAATGCCACCCTTCACCTTGCTGGCAGCCCCTATGCCCTTCCATTGCAGCGTATGAGCGTGCGGTGCAGCGTATGAGCGTGTGGTGCAGCGTATGAGCGGGCGGTGCAGCGTATGAGCGTGTGGTGCAGCGTATGAGCGTGCGGTGCAGCGTATGAGCGTGTGGTGCAGCGTATGAGCGGGCGGTGCAGCGTATGAGCGGGTGGTGCAGCGTATGAGCGGGTGGTGCAGCGTATGAGCGGGTGGTGCAGCGTATGAGCGGGTGGTGCAGCGTATGAGCGGGTGGTGCAGCGTATGAGCGGGCGGTGCACATCATAATCCTTCACATCTCTTCTCTATTCCTCAAAGCAGACAATCTGCTTCTCTATCCCCCCCCCCCCCCCCACCAGCTCCATATCTTCAAATCCGGGCGTGAATGGGTCCATCCCCGACACCTTCACTCGCCTCATCTCCCTTGAGTTCTTGTCAGTTACCCCTTGCACCCCTCAGCAACCCATTGGATCCCTGAACAACCCTCAGTCACCCTTTTTTACATTTTTACTGAACCTAATTGGTCTGTTTCTGTTACCACATCTCCCTGCTTAAGAATCTTTTCTTGGCTCTTCTCTACAAACCCGCCCACCTCATTGTTCTCGTTTGTGAAACACCTCGAAACATCAATTCTTCCCTTCTGCTTCGCTTCCATCACAACCCAGCTTATGCCCTCCTCGTCTCTCCTTCGTTCCTGCAACCCCATCCCCACCAGCAATGCCACGAACACCAGTCTATCAGGCTCCATGCCTTCATGCTTCGCCATGCTTCTTGAAATTTCTCAACCCCCCCTCCGTCCCTGCCTGCACCCCCATCCCCACCAGCAATGCGACGAACACCAGTCTATCGGGCTCCATGCCGTCATGCTTCGCCAGCATGCCCAACCTCACACACATGTGAGATCACACCAGTCCAACTCCTAAGTGTCATGAAATGCCCAACCTCACGCGCATGTGAGATCAAACAAGACCAACTTCTATGTGTCATAAAATGCCTATTGAGGCTTTCTGTGACATAAAATGCCTTTATCGAGCCTTTTTGTTACCTTGCTCGTGTGTGCACAGCTACTGGTTACACCCATTGACCTCCTTCCCCCCCTGTCCGTTGCTCCATACCATAGGCACCTGCCATTGACTTTCGCCCACACCTCTTCCTTCCTCCCTCCCATCCATGCAACCCCCCTATCCAACCTGCCTTTGCCACTCTCCCCTCCTGTGTGTGCCCGCCCACCAGCATGCTCCCCGCAGGCAACAACTTCTGTCCTGCAGAGGGGCAGTGCTGCAGCAACAACCTCCCCAGCAACGCTCCAGAGTCCTTCTATGCGCCGCCCAACATGAGCTGCCCCATCTGCTCCGCCTGCTCCTCCTTCTGCAGCTCCTGCCAGCCTCCGCGTATGCATGCACTCGTGTATGCACTGATGCGCGCGCACACTCATGCTCACGCCCATGCACTCACCAATAGTTGTGAGAGCCCATGTGAGCTTCCATGTGAGCGACCATGTGAGTGCGCTCACGTCTTTACCTCATCCATGCAACTCCGTGCTCGCCTCGTGTTCTCTCGCCCCTCCCTCCTTGCTCCTTCATGATGTTCTCTTCCATTCCGCCCTCCACCCTCCACCCCATCCCATCCCACCAGCGCTGTCAACGGGGGCCATAATAGGGATAGTGGTGGCGGGTGTGGTGTTTGTGGCCGCTGTGCTAGCAGCTCTCATCTGGTGGCAGTGGAGGAAACGATTCGTTGCCTCCAAGCTAGGTGCGTACTGCTGCCACTGCCACCGCCGCTGTTGCTGCATATCTCTTGCATGTGACTTGTGCCCTCCCCCGCTTCCTCCCTAGCATCCCCAATACACACACCTCAATTATGCTCTTCCTGTGGCGTGAAAGTCATCAACCCCTGAGACCCTCCTTTCCCACCTCTTGTGAGCAGCGGAGTGGGAGGAGGCGCTGAAGCGGCACTCATTCCACCGCTTCACCCTAAGGGACATCCGCCTGGCCTCTCCCCTCACCCTCTCTCTCCGTGCCCTCCTCTCCCCTCACCCTCTTTCTCTTATCTCCTCCCCGCTGAGCAGCGGAGTGGGAGGAGGCGTTGAAGCGGCACTCGTTCCACCGCTTCACCCTGCGGGACATCCGGCTGGCCACTAACAACTTCAACCGCGCCAACCTCATTGGCCAGGGCGCCTTCGGAGTCGTGTACTGCGCCCAGGGACCCGGCGACCAGGTGAGGCGTGGGGTGGGGGGGGCAGGGGAGCAGGTGAGTGTGCATGAGGGACCAGGTGGCCATCCGGCTGGCGACCAACAACTTCAACCGCGCCAACCTCATCGGCCAGGGCGCCTTCGGAGTCGTGTACTGCGCACAGGGGCCCGGGGACCAGGTGAGATGAGAGGCACCAGGGGCCAGGGGTTCAGGTGAGAGGCATTGGGGAACCCTGCATCCCTGTGCCCCCGCGCCCCTGCGCCCCTGCAGCCAGGGCGCCTTCGGTGTCGTGTACTGCGCACAGGGGCCTGCCGACCAGGTGATTTGATGCACCAGGTTTGGGGGGGCCCTTCTGGCTCACCCATAGCAGTTTCCCTGGGTGATAGGGGCACAGGGTGGTTCATCTGGGCCAGTTTCATGTCAGCGTTTGGTCCCTTGCAATGCGGCTCCTCCGTGTGTTGCATCAACCCCCCGTTTCTTGTGCTCATGTGTCATGTGCCATGCGCTGTGCGATTGTTTGTGTGCAGCTGTGGGCCATCAAGCGCTCGCGCATGATCGCCAAGGATGCCTCTGAGAGCACCGTCTTTGAAACCGAGGTGGGCTGGCGTGCCTCTTAAGTGCACGCTCACTCAATCACTCACTCACTCGCCCGCTCTTGTGGAATAGTTCCTTTTTACAACACTACGTTTATTCCACATGTTGCCAGCAGTACAACTTACCCCGATTGCACAGTGCATCCTTTTTGTCCTTTCCCTGTCCTCCCATTTCCCCCTTTTCTCCCTTTTCTCCTGTTAACTTGCCATCCCCTCCCCTGCCACTTTCAAGTCTGCGCCGTTCCATGAACAATGACCAACGTCTGCATTGACAAGCCTCAGGACTCACTTCCGCACACCGACACTGTCCATGCCTCCTCCCCCGAACCTCCCCTCCAGGTCCGGACGGTATCCCGCCTGAGCCACCGCAACCTGGTGCGGCTGCTGGGCTACTGCAGCGAGCGGGGGGAGCAGATCCTCGTCTACGAGTTCATCCCCAACGGCCCTCTCAGCAACTTCCTCTACGCCTCCAACCAGGGCGCGTGCCTGGACTTCCAGCAGCGACTAGAGGTCGCCATAGGGGTGGCCGAAGGGCTGGCTTACCTGCACAGCTCCACCCAGCCGGCCATGGTGCATCGGGATATCAAGCCGGCGAATATATTGTTAGATGCGGGCTGGCAGGCCAAGATTGCGGATTTCGGGCTGGTGAAGGATTTGGGGGATGATGGCGCGTCGGTGGCGACCAGGGTGGTGGGCACAAGGGGGTATTTAGACCCCGAGTATTTCAGCCGGGATAAGGTCACCACCAAGGCTGACGTGTACAGGTGAGGCGGATGTCTATTAGCTGTCTGTTAATCATACTCACCTTCAACTGCATCTCCTCATTCTCTCAACTGCATCTCCTCATTCTCTCAACTGCATCTCCTCATTCTCTCAACTGCATCTCCTCATTCTCTCAACTGCATCTCCTCATTCTCTCAACTGCATCTCCTCATTCTCTCAACTGCATCTCCTCATTCTCTCAACTGCATCTCCTCATTCTCTCAACTGCATCTCCTCATTCTCTCAACTGCATCTCCTCATTCTCTCAACTGCATCTCCTCATTCTCTCAACTGCATCTCCTCATTCTCTCAACTGCATCTCCTCATTCTCTCAACTGCATCTCCTCATTCTCTCAACTGCATCTCCTCATTCTCTCAACTGCATCTCCTCATTCTCTCAACTGCATCTCCTCATTCTCTCAACTGCATCTCCTCATTCTCTCAACTGCATCTCCTCATTCTCTCAACTGCATCTCCTCATTCTCTCAACTGCATCTCCTCATTCTCTCAACTGCATCTCCTCATTCTCTCAACTGCATCTCCTCATTCTCTCAACTGCATCTCCTCATTCTCTCAACTGCATCTCCTCATTCTCTCAACTGCATCTCCTCATTCTCTCAACTGCATCTCCTCATTCTCTCAACTGCATCTCCTCATTCTCTCAACTGCATCTCCTCATTCTCTCAACTGCATCTCCTCATTCTCTCAACTGCATCTCCTCATTCTCTCAACTGCATCTCCTCATTCTCTCAACTGCATCTCCTCATTCTCTCAACTGCATCTCCTCATTCTCTCAACTGCATCTCCTCATTCTCTCAACTGCATCTCCTCATTCTCTCAACTGCATCTCCTCATTCTCTCAACTGCATCTCCTCATTCTCTCAACTGCATCTCCTCATTCTCTCAACTGCATCTCCTCATTCTCTCAACTGCATCTCCTCATTCTCTCAACTGCATCTCCTCATTCTCTCAACTGCATCTCCTCATTCTCTCAACTGCATCTCCTCATTCTCTCAACTGCATCTCCTCATTCTCTCAACTGCATCTCCTCATTCTCTCAACTGCATCTCCTCATTCTCTCAACTGCATCTCCTCATTCTCTCAACTGCATCTCCTCATTCTCTCAACTGCATCTCCTCATTCTCTCAACTGCATCTCCTCATTCTCTCAACTGCATCTCCTCATTCTCTCAACTGCATCTCCTCATTCTCTCAACTGCATCTCCTCATTCTCTCAACTGCATCTCCTCATTCTCTCAACTGCATCTCCTCATTCTCTCAACTGCATCTCCTCATTCTCTCAACTGCATCTCCTCATTCTCTCAACTGCATCTCCTCATTCTCTCAACTGCATCTCCTCATTCTCTCAACTGCATCTCCTCATTCTCTCAACTGCATCTCCTCATTCTCTCAACTGCATCTCCTCATTCTCTCAACTGCATCTCCTCATTCTCTCAACTGCATCTCCTCATTCTCTCAACTGCATCTCCTCATTCTCTCAACTGCATCTCCTCATTCTCTCAACTGCATCTCCTCATTCTCTCAACTGCATCTCCTCATTCTCTCAACTGCATCTCCTCATTCTCTCAACTGCATCTCCTCATTCTCTCAACTGCATCTCCTCATTCTCTCAACTGCATCTCCTCATTCTCTCAACTGCATCTCCTCATTCTCTCAACTGCATCTCCTCATTCTCTCAACTGCATCTCCTCATTCTCTCAACTGCATCTCCTCATTCTCTCAACTGCATCTCCTCATTCTCTCAACTGCATCTCCTCATTCTCTCAACTGCATCTCCTCATTCTCTCAACTGCATCTCCTCATTCTCTCAACTGCATCTCCTCATTCTCTCAACTGCATCTCCTCATTCTCTCAACTGCATCTCCTCATTCTCTCAACTGCATCTCCTCATTCTCTCAACTGCATCTCCTCATTCTCTCAACTGCATCTCCTCATTCTCTCAACTGCATCTCCTCATTCTCTCAACTGCATCTCCTCATTCTCTCAACTGCATCTCCTCATTCTCTCAACTGCATCTCCTCATTCTCTCAACTGCATCTCCTCATTCTCTCAACTGCATCTCCTCATTCTCTCAACTGCATCTCCTCATTCTCTCAACTGCATCTCCTCATTCTCTCAACTGCATCTCCTCATTCTCTCAACTGCATCTCCTCATTCTCTCAACTGCATCTCCTCATTCTCTCAACTGCATCTCCTCATTCTCTCAACTGCATCTCCTCATTCTCTCAACTGCATCTCCTCATTCTCTCAACTGCATCTCCTCATTCTCTCAACTGCATCTCCTCATTCTCTCAACTGCATCTCCTCATTCTCTCAACTGCATCTCCTCATTCTCTCAACTGCATCTCCTCATTCTCTCAACTGCATCTCCTCATTCTCTCAACTGCATCTCCTCATTCTCTCAACTGCATCTCCTCATTCTCTCAACTGCATCTCCTCATTCTCTCAACTGCATCTCCTCATTCTCTCAACTGCATCTCCTCATTCTCTCAACTGCATCTCCTCATTCTCTCAACTGCATCTCCTCATTCTCTCAACTGCATCTCCTCATTCTCTCAACTGCATCTCCTCATTCTCTCAACTGCATCTCCTCATTCTCTCAACTGCATCTCCTCATTCTCTCAACTGCATCTCCTCATTCTCTCAACTGCATCTCCTCATTCTCTCAACTGCATCTCCTCATTCTCTCAACTGCATCTCCTCATTCTCTCAACTGCATCTCCTCATTCTCTCAACTGCATCTCCTCATTCTCTCAACTGCATCTCCTCATTCTCTCAACTGCATCTCCTCATTCTCTCAACTGCATCTCCTCATTCTCTCAACTGCATCTCCTCATTCTCTCAACTGCATCTCCTCATTCTCTCAACTGCATCTCCTCATTCTCTCAACTGCATCTCCTCATTCTCTCAACTGCATCTCCTCATTCTCTCAACTGCATCTCCTCATTCTCTCAACTGCATCTCCTCATTCTCTCAACTGCATCTCCTCATTCTCTCAACTGCATCTCCTCATTCTCTCAACTGCATCTCCTCATTCTCTCAACTGCATCTCCTCATTCTCTCAACTGCATCTCCTCATTCTCTCAACTGCATCTCCTCATTCTCTCAACTGCATCTCCTCATTCTCTCAACTGCATCTCCTCATTCTCTCAACTGCATCTCCTCATTCTCTCAACTGCATCTCCTCATTCTCTCAACTGCATCTCCTCATTCTCTCAACTGCATCTCCTCATTCTCTCAACTGCATCTCCTCATTCTCTCAACTGCATCTCCTCATTCTCTCAACTGCATCTCCTCATTCTCTCAACTGCATCTCCTCATTCTCTCAACTGCATCTCCTCATTCTCTCAACTGCATCTCCTCATTCTCTCAACTGCATCTCCTCATTCTCTCAACTGCATCTCCTCATTCTCTCAACTGCATCTCCTCATTCTCTCAACTGCATCTCCTCATTCTCTCAACTGCATCTCCTCATTCTCTCAACTGCATCTCCTCATTCTCTCAACTGCATCTCCTCATTCTCTCAACTGCATCTCCTCATTCTCTCAACTGCATCTCCTCATTCTCTCAACTGCATCTCCTCATTCTCTCAACTGCATCTCCTCATTCTCTCAACTGCATCTCCTCATTCTCTCAACTGCATCTCCTCATTCTCTCAACTGCATCTCCTCATTCTCTCAACTGCATCTCCTCATTCTCTCAACTGCATCTCCTCATTCTCTCAACTGCATCTCCTCATTCTCTCAACTGCATCTCCTCATTCTCTCAACTGCATCTCCTCATTCTCTCAACTGCATCTCCTCATTCTCTCAACTGCATCTCCTCATTCTCTCAACTGCATCTCCTCATTCTCTCAACTGCATCTCCTCATTCTCTCAACTGCATCTCCTCATTCTCTCAACTGCATCTCCTCATTCTCTCAACTGCATCTCCTCATTCTCTCAACTGCATCTCCTCATTCTCTCAACTGCATCTCCTCATTCTCTCAACTGCATCTCCTCATTCTCTCAACTGCATCTCCTCATTCTCTCAACTGCATCTCCTCATTCTCTCAACTGCATCTCCTCATTCTCTCAACTGCATCTCCTCATTCTCTCAACTGCATCTCCTCATTCTCTCAACTGCATCTCCTCATTCTCTCAACTGCATCTCCTCATTCTCTCAACTGCATCTCCTCATTCTCTCAACTGCATCTCCTCATTCTCTCAACTGCATCTCCTCATTCTCTCAACTGCATCTCCTCATTCTCTCAACTGCATCTCCTCATTCTCTCAACTGCATCTCCTCATTCTCTCAACTGCATCTCCTCATTCTCTCAACTGCATCTCCTCATTCTCTCAACTGCATCTCCTCATTCTCTCAACTGCATCTCCTCATTCTCTCAACTGCATCTCCTCATTCTCTCAACTGCATCTCCTCATTCTCTCAACTGCATCTCCTCATTCTCTCAACTGCATCTCCTCATTCTCTCAACTGCATCTCCTCATTCTCTCAACTGCATCTCCTCATTCTCTCAACTGCATCTCCTCATTCTCTCAACTGCATCTCCTCATTCTCTCAACTGCATCTCCTCATTCTCTCAACTGCATCTCCTCATTCTCTCAACTGCATCTCCTCATTCTCTCAACTGCATCTCCTCATTCTCTCAACTGCATCTCCTCATTCTCTCAACTGCATCTCCTCATTCTCTCAACTGCATCTCCTCATTCTCTCAACTGCATCTCCTCATTCTCTCAACTGCATCTCCTCATTCTCTCAACTGCATCTCCTCATTCTCTCAACTGCATCTCCTCATTCTCTCAACTGCATCTCCTCATTCTCTCAACTGCATCTCCTCATTCTCTCAACTGCATCTCCTCATTCTCTCAACTGCATCTCCTCATTCTCTCAACTGCATCTCCTCATTCTCTCAACTGCATCTCCTCATTCTCTCAACTGCATCTCCTCATTCTCTCAACTGCATCTCCTCATTCTCTCAACTGCATCTCCTCATTCTCTCAACTGCATCTCCTCATTCTCTCAACTGCATCTCCTCATTCTCTCAACTGCATCTCCTCATTCTCTCAACTGCATCTCCTCATTCTCTCAACTGCATCTCCTCATTCTCTCAACTGCATCTCCTCATTCTCTCAACTGCATCTCCTCATTCTCTCAACTGCATCTCCTCATTCTCTCAACTGCATCTCCTCATTCTCTCAACTGCATCTCCTCATTCTCTCAACTGCATCTCCTCATTCTCTCAACTGCATCTCCTCATTCTCTCAACTGCATCTCCTCATTCTCTCAACTGCATCTCCTCATTCTCTCAACTGCATCTCCTCATTCTCTCAACTGCATCTCCTCATTCTCTCAACTGCATCTCCTCATTCTCTCAACTGCATCTCCTCATTCTCTCAACTGCATCTCCTCATTCTCTCAACTGCATCTCCTCATTCTCTCAACTGCATCTCCTCATTCTCTCAACTGCATCTCCTCATTCTCTCAACTGCATCTCCTCATTCTCTCAACTGCATCTCCTCATTCTCTCAACTGCATCTCCTCATTCTCTCAACTGCATCTCCTCATTCTCTCAACTGCATCTCCTCATTCTCTCAACTGCATCTCCTCATTCTCTCAACTGCATCTCCTCATTCTCTCAACTGCATCTCCTCATTCTCTCAACTGCATCTCCTCACTGCATCTCCTCATTCTCTCAACTGCATCTCCTCATTCTCTCAACTGCATCTCCTCATTCTCTCAACTGCATCTCCTCATTCTCTCAACTGCATCTCCTCATTCTCTCAACTGCATCTCCTCATTCTCTCAACTGCATCTCCTCATTCTCTCAACTGCATCTCCTCATTCTCTCAACTGCATCTCCTCATTCTCTCAACTGCATCTCCTCATTCTCTCAACTGCATCTCCTCATTCTCTCAACTGCATCTCCTCATTCTCTCAACTGCATCTCCTCATTCTCTCAACTGCATCTCCTCATTCTCTCAACTGCATCTCCTCATTCTCTCAACTGCATCTCCTCATTCTCTCAACTGCATCTCCTCATTCTCTCAACTGCATCTCCTCATTCTCTCAACTGCATCTCCTCATTCTCTCAACTGCATCTCCTCATTCTCTCAACTGCATCTCCTCATTCTCTCAACTGCATCTCCTCATTCTCTCAACTGCATCTCCTCATTCTCTCAACTGCATCTCCTCATTCTCTCAACTGCATCTCCTCATTCTCTCAACTGCATCTCCTCATTCTCTCAACTGCATCTCCTCATTCTCTCAACTGCATCTCCTCATTCTCTCAACTGCATCTCCTCATTCTCTCAACTGCATCTCCTCATTCTCTCAACTGCATCTCCTCATTCTCTCAACTGCATCTCCTCATTCTCTCAACTGCATCTCCTCATTCTCTCAACTGCATCTCCTCATTCTCTCAACTGCATCTCCTCATTCTCTCAACTGCATCTCCTCATTCTCTCAACTGCATCTCCTCATTCTCTCAACTGCATCTCCTCATTCTCTCAACTGCATCTCCTCATTCTCTCAACTGCATCTCCTCATTCTCTCAACTGCATCTCCTCATTCTCTCAACTGCATCTCCTCATTCTCTCAACTGCATCTCCTCATTCTCTCAACTGCATCTCCTCATTCTCTCAACTGCATCTCCTCATTCTCTCAACTGCATCTCCTCATTCTCTCAACTGCATCTCCTCATTCTCTCAACTGCATCTCCTCATTCTCTCAACTGCATCTCCTCATTCTCTCAACTGCATCTCCTCATTCTCTCAACTGCATCTCCTCATTCTCTCAACTGCATCTCCTCATTCTCTCAACTGCATCTCCTCATTCTCTCAACTGCATCTCCTCATTCTCTCAACTGCATCTCCTCATTCTCTCAACTGCATCTCCTCATTCTCTCAACTGCATCTCCTCATTCTCTCAACTGCATCTCCTCATTCTCTCAACTGCATCTCCTCATTCTCTCAACTGCATCTCCTCATTCTCTCAACTGCATCTCCTCATTCTCTCAACTGCATCTCCTCATTCTCTCGCCCCTCTCCCCTCGCCCTCCCAGCTTCGGGGTGGTACTGATGGAGCTGGTGACAGGCCGCCCTGCGACCTCTGTGGACCCCACCAGCGACAACCATGCCACCATCCACATCTCCTCATGGGTATGCGCTCTTGCATTAACCGTTGTTGCTATGTGACTTTTGAGTCGACTCAAAAGTCACCTCTGTGGACCCCACCAGCGACAACCATGCCACCATCCACATCTCCTCATGGGTATGCTGTCTCACCTCCACATGCCACCATCCCACATGCTAACATAGCTGTGCAGACTGGGAAGCATGAGAGGAAGGCCATGCCAATGCGTACCATCTTGCTTTTTGTCGTGGTGGCCATTTGTTGACACAATGGTTCATGTTTCTGCTGCCATTCTGTACTATTCTCTTGACCGTGCTTTATCGTCGTGTGTGCACTTCGTTGTGCTCTTCTCTGTCGTGGCACTTCACCTGGATCGCGCTTCCGTCCTGCAGACCATCCCATACGTGGAGGATGGGGACATAGCGCCCATCTCAGACCCGCGCATCTTCACGCCAGAGATCTCAGAGCATCTCCTCGCCATGTCCAAGATTGCCAAGGACTGCATGCAGGTGCACCCATGCCCCATGCCATGCCATGCCATGCCATGCCATGCCATGCCTTCAACTCTGTTCTGGATATTCTTGTCATGAACAGAGTTTCAACATTGAATCGCATTAATGCACCCCCCACCACTCCCCTTCCTCGCCATGTCCAAGATCGCCAAGGACTGCATGCAGGTGCGTGCCATGCCATGCCTTCAATGCTTTTCAATTCGAACTTGACATGAACAAAGTGTCTGGTGTAAAGCTCCATCTAGTACTGCTCGCTTCCCCCGTCACCGTGTGTTCTAATTCCTTCCCCCCTTCTCTTCCTCCCCATCACACCTCCATCGCGCTCCCCCAGCTGCCTGGCAAGGAGCGGCCAGAGATGGTGGACGTGGCGCGCATCCTGTGGGATGTACCTTTGGCGTTGGGGCGGAGGAGATTCAGCTCCATGAGGTGCCCCTTGAGTCGACACACAAGACTCTCCACACGCCCCCTTCCTTCGCCCCCTGTTGCCTGGAAAGGGCGAGCCAGGGATGATGAACTTTGAGACGTGTCAAAACGCTGTCGTCCCTCCTTTCCCACACACTCCTGTCCATCACCTCCAGTTGCCGGGCAAGGAGCGGCCGGAGATGGTGGATGTGGCGCGCATGCTGCGCGATGTGAGGCGCCGTTCCAAACCCGTTCTGCTCCCTTCCCTCCATCACTGTCTATTCCAATCCCTCCCCCCCCCACACCCCCTCCGGCGCCCCCAGCTGCCGGGCAAGGAGCGGCCGGAGATGGTGGACGTGGCGCGCATGCTGCGCGATGTGAGGCGCCGTGCCTTTGGCGTGGGGGCGGAGGAGATTCAGCTCGATGAGGTGCCCGCCTCGCCCCTCGCCTCGCTCTACTCCTACCACCACTCGCAGCCAGCCTCGGGCTACGGCACAGACTCGTACATAGAGTTCTCTGGACCCGTCCCCAAGTAGTGGGGGAGGGAGGGAGGGGGGGGGGGGGGGGGGTGGGGGGTTACTTCACTTAAGTTAGTTTTCCAGCTGTTCTTGGCAAGCAGTTGCAGTTCTGGTGCATGCAAAAGTGGCGCTAAACTTCAAAGGCACTTCTCTCCACTGTCAGGGAATCAAGGTGCATGTTCTTGAATAAGGGTGAGAGTCAGATTTCTTGTCCGCGACAGCACACATGTTCTCGGAGCTTACCGTATTCCATACACTTTTACTGAGCTCCCTCCCCTGCAAAAATACCGTACTCTTTTGGCGTATTCCTACGCCTCATATCAGGCAACCTCATATCAGACTTGCCTGATAAAACTAGCGAAGGATTTCGGGTTTAGGGGGATTTTCAGTGTGAGCCTGATATGAGGTTCGCTTGATACGAGGCGTAGGAACACGCCCTTACGGTAGGAGGCGAGGAAATGGCCCTTACTGGAGGAGCTTCTGATCCAATATTGTTTGTGACTCTAATGCATGGTTCACATGAACCTCTGGGACAAGACCACAAGGGATGCCTGTGCTGCACACAGATGGACGCTGTGTCAGCTACCATACAACTTGCTGTTACAGTACCGTTACCGTAGTACCAGGGTCCAGGATTGTAATGTGAGGAAGGAACAACCAACAGAGAGTGCTGCTGCACATCAAGGCAACTTCATCCGTTCAAATTGAGAGAGAAGCATGGAAAGAAATGCTCCCTCCCTCCCTAATCAATACTTGCTACTGTTTGTGCATCAATACTTGTGATGCTATTTACAATACAGTTTTATCATTCCCAGTTCAGGCTTCACAAAAAGCATCTACGGTATAAAACAAGGACTAATCTCAAAACATTATTATCCATACTTAGGCAGCAACAGGGGACTTAGCAACAATGCGCTCATACGCCTCACGCAGCTTGAGCCCCACAATGGTCTGCAGGAAGCCTGTGCCGTTGTTGCTGCCAGGGAAGTCCGCATTCTTGAGCATCTGCTGGGTGATCTCTCCGTAGAACTTGGTGGACGTGTTGCTCAGATGGCTCTCCACGTAGATCAGCTCGTCCAGCTTGTCGAATTGGCCGTCCATCTCCAGAACAGACACCTGATTGTTGGACAGAAGGAATGGTTTGTGAATTCTCGTGGAAGAGAGTTGCATGGATCACGTGAGGTCTGTGGTTGACGTTCGTCCAATACATGTAATAATTAGGGCAGAATTAAGTTGAGACTTACCAGAAGCGCTGAGAAACTAACACTGCCATTCACTCACCGGATTCCCGAAGTAGGTGTCAGGGCCGTAGAAGAACTTGATGCCCGGGTAGGAGCAGGTGAGCTTGCGGCCGCAGGGGATCCAGGAGATGCTGGAGCCCTCGTCGAAGAGGTACACGGGGTCGAACGTCCCGAGGCCCTCCTTCTGCACCATGCGCACGCGCAGCACCTTCCCCTCGTTGTCGTCGGGAATCAGCTGTGTCGGCAGCACCTGAATCACCACATCCGCGTGCTCCTTCTGCGGGTCTGGTGGGTTTGAAGTGGGGGTGAAATGTTTGGGAGAGGAGGACTATGGATGAAGCTCCGACGATTACTGTTCTTTATTCGTTCATGCCTACGTGTGAGAAAAAAACAAGAGATATATCGATTGGTTCTGGTACAGTGTGGTGGGACGCGGTGAAGCGGCAACATACCAATGTAGGCATCGAAGTCTGGCTTCCTCGCTTGAATCGACGCCTTGATGCTCTCCAGGCTGTGACCGCGTTCAGCCATGTCACGCTGCACGAAGCAAGAATATGTTGGATTATTGGCCCAAATACATACAATGTGCAGGAGATTTCTGTCAGAAGTCATCGGAAGTACTTATGAACTGCGGAAACAGTGCTGAGGAAGTGCGTACCTGGATCTTCCAGGCGAACTTGACCTCATCGCTGATGTCAAGATAAATGCTGAAATCTATGAGATCTCGCACGCGCTCATCATACCTGACACCAACAACAGACAGGATTTAGACGAGAGATTCTAGACGTAAAAGCCAGGATTAACAACAGAAAAAAAAGGCGGAAAAAAAATGCAAGACGTACATGGGGTGAAGGCCCTCGATGACGAGAATGTCGGGGGATTCGATGAGTTCCGGCGGGTCGAGCAGGCCGGAGACGTGGTTGTAGATGGGCTTCATGACGGACTTGCCTTCCTTGAGCGCCTTCACCTGCTCGTACATCAGGTCGAAGTCGTTCGCCTTGGGATCCAACGCCGTCACATTCGCCACCTTGCGACCGTTGCGGTCGAGCGAATGGTAGTCGTCGAGGCAAATAACGGTGGTCATGTCGCTGAGAAGGGTGTTAGAGTCCGGGTTGCCTCCCTTGGGGGGAGAGGCCGAGCCTCCAAACACGCCAGTCATGCGCCTCATGAATGTGCTCTTCCCGCATCCTGAATCGGCGGCAAGGCCGACCACGACGGTCTTATTGCCAGTCTTGCAGACTACGAGCACGGGCCTCCTGACATTGCTAGAACGAGACTTCAGCGTGGCCTTCGCAGCGATCTCCTTAGCACCAGTGGAGAAAGAGCTACCGACAGTCACATTGTGAATCTCGCTCTTGAGAGCACCGAAGCCCTTAGCGGGAGCGGCCTTCACGGAGAGCACCTTGGACTGGACGCCGGAGGAAAGAGCAGCGGCCATGGCTGAAATACAGATCCCTGATTTGTCAGGGAAATGTTGCAGGCCTTGGCAATGTATTCGCATGAGAGATCTTGGGTTCCACATTCATTTCTGTGGGGCACATTCTGAGCGACATTGTCGCACAGCCTCACCCGCTCACCAGATTCCACCAATCAGTGAAGGCGCTTAAAGGAAACATCACGGTTCGTGTCCAATCGAATCGCGTCGTTGTGTGGGAAGCTGACCAGGCTCGCACGAAACAGGTTGGCGAATCGCCATTTGCAGGACAAATCGCAACACACCACAAAGACCAAGAGGGTGTTATTCTCAATATTGTGTGCTGTAAGGGTATTTTATGCCAATTAGAAATATGTTCATCGATGGAGTGTTTGGTGCTGTGACAAGCTCTCTTGATTGATAAAATCTGAGCTTACTTTGAATGTAGTTACCATTCTCGTGATGGGCTGCTAGTGTATAGTTACCATATGCGTTAAGCGAGTTACCAAAGGTGTTAAACGAGTTACCAAACGCGTTAAGCGAGTTACCAAACGCGTTGAAATCGTTACCGTACGCGTTATAGTGCTCCATGTAAGTTACCATTGACATATTTCCCCTACTTTGAAGCGTATGTCGAAAACCTGAATGTGTTTGGCCAAACCAGACCTGGCATTTGCCACGCCAGAAACCCTGTCAGCATTTGGGTCAGAATAGCCACGTCACAAGATTGTCTCTGAAATTATTGGTTACTTCTCTGTAGTGTGAATCCATACCACACGTTGAAACGGAGCCAGGTAACCGGGCTCGTTCGCCAACCATGCTCAGAGTTACATTCTCAATCTGGAAATTTGCTCAAACCATTTCGTTACAGATACCCCATTGTCGCCACCATCCTGTCTCTGACTGCACCTCTGATATTTCCGTAGAGATCTGCGACAGCAGGGAAGCCCACCCACCCAGAGCCAGCTGATCTCATGCTCGTCAGCTTTCTCCCCAACGGCTACTTCGGGTTCCCTCCTAGTGGGCTATCCAGCCGACATCAGCCTCACGATTTGCAGCGCCGGGTTACGAAATGTCGGTTTGCCGCCAAGAGAGATCGTTTGAACGTTCACCCAATCAATCTGAGCCGACGGTCACATCTCCCTCCTCATTTCATTCCACACCAACGGCCATCCCTCCCAGAGGTGTCGGCGTTATTGCCTCGGTTAGATTTAGGGTAGTGTGTTGGGAGTGGTAAAAGCGGTGGGGGTGGGAGAAGGAAGCAAACTTCTCTCGTAAACCTTTTCTGTGGGGAGTTTTAGCCATCGAACGATTCTCTTTTAGCTAAAAGACCCCTTTCCAACATTTGCCATCAAACACAAGGCGGTCTTCGCAGTTCGATTTTGACCCCACTCCTCCCGTTCAGCCTCCAGCCAATCTCTCAATCCGCATGCCATTCCTCTACCCATTTCCCATGCCGTTCCAATCCCCAACCGATTTCGCCTTTTCTCAATTCAATCGTCTCCTGCTAGCCCCACTCTGCTCTCACATTCAAACGTTCGGATCAACTGCCTAATCCGTCTGCGAGATACGAATTCCATTTTCACCGTAAGTTGATGATCCCAAGGCCTATCGTTCAGCTTTATTTTTTTTGTTAGACGACTGATTTCACTCTCTGCTTATCCGCAGGAACTTGCGAAATCGCTCCTCAAGGCGAAAAACAGCTGCTCCTACTCAAGGCCTTTTAGCACACACGAACGCTCTTCAGTTTGGCGTTTCAGCACGCTTGAACGAGAACGAGCTCTCAACGTAAGTTCTGAAACGATGGCGTTGGTCTACCACATCACTTCTAGAGAGTTGCGTTTTTCCGTTTTGGTTCGTGTCGATTTCCAATATATGCACCTCTGATGTTTTTTTCTCGTTTGTGCCTTGTCTCGCAGGTTCACTGCTCGACTCGCGCATGAGAGCTATTGGGTCCGGCGCAACGCGATTCTCTGCATCCATGCGTTTCCGCTCAACGCGTTCCGCTCAGGGCGTTTCCGCTCTACTGGCGTGCAGTCAAGTCGCGTGGCAATCCAGTGAGCCCTCGTGCTACGTGGCATGAGCTGCCAGCATCAACGCTCTGGGATGTGCTGTAACGGAGATAAGTACCCTCTCGCCCTTGACTGCCTTGTCTTTCCGCATGCATGCGCCCCTCCCCACGCTGCCACGAGCGTCTCTCGCTGCACGCCTGCTCACCACCACACGCAAGGGCTCCCCCCAATGCTCAACAGGTAACCAGGTTTGCCTAACAGGTAGTAAACCCCTCACTGCAGGTGCAAAATTTATTGTCCATGGTACAGGTTCGGTTTTGGTACGGTTCAGACTGAGGTACTCCCCTGTGTGTGGTGCGGCAGGCGTTGCTGTCGTTGGCGCTCTCTTCTCCCATGCATTTGTGCGCCTCTGCTGCCCTCCTCCTGCTTGCTGCTGCCACTCCGCCCCTTCCCCTCACCCATGCCGTCCCCACCCCTCTCCCCCCCTCCCTGGCCAGCTGCTGCTGCTCTAGTCAACGTATGCACTTCTGCTGTGGGCGCGACTGCTTCTTCTCGTCAACGCCTGCGCGGCTGCTGTGGGTGCTGCTGGGTGCTGCTGGGTGCGGACTGTCCTGCAGTCAGCGCCAACCGACTGTCCTGCTTCGCAGATAAGTACCCCTCTGCGCTGTGTCGTGTCCCTCGCATGCACTCCGCAATCTCGCCCTGCTCGCTGCAGCAGCAACAGCACCAACAGCGTCGCCCTGCTCGCTGCCACACCCAAGCCCTTTTTCCCCGGCTACCAGGTTCGGACTAGGTACCCCCCTCGCTCCCCTGGTAAGAAACCCCCCCGGTTTGCAGGTGCAAAACTTTGAGCCAAGATAATGGTGAGAGCGTGGTAAGGTCGAGACTAAGGTTCCCCCCTTGGGTGTGGCGTGGTGCAGCAGGCTTTGCTCTCGTTTCCGACGCTTATCCATGCTCCATCCATGATCCATGGCCCTGCCTGGTATGGCTGTGCGTGCTTCCCACTCACTCCTGCCGTGTGTGTGCGTTGCTCGTGGTGGGGAGGGGTATGGGGTCAGCACCGCCATTCCCTCACGCTCCTCCCCTGTGGCCGTGCAGGTGCGCACACGGCAAGGCAGGGAGGAGGGGTGGTGCGGAGGAGGTGGCAGGGGTGGGCAGGGAGCAGCAGGGGAAGGCAGGGGAGAGCAGCGAGGGATGTCAGCCACTCTCACGTGCACCTCACTGAAAGCTAAGTACCCTGTCCTCCCTGCTCTCGCCTTTGCTTGCGGCTCACTGCTCTCTTATCGCTGCTTTGTTTTGCTCTCTCTTCTTGAAGCTTTGGTGCCACTGGTTGGGGCGCGGTTCACAAGCCACAGACGTCTCACTCACTGCAGGTAATCCTCTCAGGTTAAGACCCCCGTCAGCCTCACAGCCCCCTCAGGTCCCCTTCAGGTTTTTCTTATGTCTGTGCCTTGTGACTGTATCCTCGCCAGTGGCCCCTCCCCTCTTCCTCGCCTCTCTGCCTCGCCTGCACGTCTCACTTTCCATCTGCTTCCCACTCTCTCCTCCACGTAACTTTTTTCCCCGAGTCTTCCCTCCCCTCCTTTCCCCCTCCACCCCCCTCCCCTCTCCCCCTTCACTCCCAGCAGCGCCTTTGGGTGGTGTGAGACTCTTCAGTGGCGGCACCACAGCAGCCTCACGCGCCTCAAGGCGCCTGCGCCACTCACAGTCGCACCAGTTAAGTACACTCTTTGCACTTGCCTTCTTCAGTGATTTCGCTCTCACACATGCACGCTCACATGCATCTGCACATCGACTTCCATCCATGCTGCATGCCTCTTCTCTTCAAACCAAGCCACTTGCAGCAGCCTAGCCCACATGGTGCAGACCCCCTATTCCATGTATCCCTCCCCCCCACCCCACCTTCAGCCCCCAGGTTAAGCCTACCCCAACCCTAGACCTTAATTATAGCCCACACTACCTTTGGGTCTGCACCATGTGCCTAGCGCTGCTCCAGTGGTCTCTTTGCTGCTGTCACCTGCCATCCCGCCCCACCCATACCCACCCCTCAATTCTATTCCTAGCCACTTACTCACTGAGCTTCAGTTTCCTCCTTGCCGGTTGAGGGGAGGGGCGTGAGGTTCAACGCCGCCATTCCCTCGAGCTCCTCCCCTGGTGGCCTTGCAGGTGGCGGTGGGGCTGGGAGGGAGGCAGCGAGAAGAGCTGGAGCTCGGGGCTACCATAAGGGAGAGTATCGGGAGGGGTTCGGCCTTCACAGGTAATTCCCTCCTCTGTTCTTCCACACTCCCGTCAACTCACACTCCCTTCAGTTTACTTTTCACTGCAGTTTCTGTTTACAACCGTTGCTCACCCCTCTCCACTCACTTGTGTCTCTTCTCCTCCATGCCTCCCCCGTCTCTCCCTGCAGCATCAGCAGCCAGTCCGCTCCTGCAGCAGAGGCGCATGCGGGCAGGCCAAGGGGTGGCACTCCAGCCAGCCAGAGGGAGAGCATGCGGGCTGCCTACTGCTGCACAAGGTGAGCTGCTTCCCCTCTCCCTTTCTCTCCAAGTTACCACTCCAGTTTTCGCTCCAGTTTCACTTAGCTGTTTGCTGCATTTCCGGTTTCGTCTCCCCTCAAACTTGAGCCTCTGGTCGTGCCACAGCTTCAAGCCACAGACCCCCTTTTTTTAGGTAAACCACCCCAGGTACCGCAGGTATCCTCTAAGGTTAAGCCTACCTAGGTATATACCCCCCTTTGGGTCTGTGGCTTGTAGCTGAGGCTGCACCAGTGGTCTCCTTTTTCTGCTGTCACCTGGCATCCCACCCCATCCACTCACTCTATCTCCCTCATTTCTACCCCTAGCCGCGTACTCACTATTCTTCAGTTCTCTCCTTTCCGGTTAAGGGGAGGGGCGTGGGGGTCAACACCGCCGCTCCCTCGCGCCCCTCCCCTTGTGGCCGTGCAGGTGCCACTGGCGGGTGGGAGGGAAGGCGGGAGGAATGTTGCCATGAGGGAGAGTATCTGGGGTGGGCTTGGCCTCTCAAGGTGAGCCTCTTTTCACCACCCCCTCTCACTGCTGCAGATGTCCCTTTTCTGTCTATCCCAGCGAGCATGCTTTGCCCTCCCCACTCCTCTGCTCCTCTGTCACACCAACGTCCTCTTCTCCCTCTCCTTCGTTTCCCTCTCCCCCCAGCAGGTTGCACACATGGGAGTGGCTGTGGTGGGGGACATGGAGTGCACTGCACAGGCAGCAGCTGCTCTCCACCCAACCCACCCACAGCTAAGTACCCGTCCTGCCTCTCTCCTCCTCCCATCCCTCGCACTTGTGCTGCTTTTCATGCCTTGCTTGCGCCACACATCAAGCTCCCGTCCTTACTGCCCTCTGTCACACTCAAGAGACCTCCCTCCCCCTTCTCTCCCTGCAGCATCAGCAGCCAGTCCGCTCCTGCAGCAGAGGCTCATGCGGGCGGGTTAAGGGGTGGCACTCCTTCCAGCAGAGGCTCATGCGGGCTGCTCCCTGCTGCACAGGGTGCGTTGCTTCCTCACTCATTCTCTCTCCACCCACCGCTCCAGTTTCAGTTGCCATTTCTCATTCTTGCACTCTTTTTCCACTTGGATGCTTGCTGCATTTCCTATTAAGTCCCTTCAAACGTGAGCCTCTGGCCGTGCCACAGCTTCTAGCCACAGACCCCCTTTTTTTAGGTAAACCACCCCAGGTACAGAAGGTATTTTATCAGGTTAAGCCTCCCTAGGTATATACCCCCCTTGGGTCTGTGGCTTGTAGCTGAGGCTGCACCAGTGGCCCCCTTTTCTGCTCTCACCTGCCATCCCGCCCCACCCATGTACTTCTCTCACATTCGTGCCCCTAACCGCTTACTCACTTCTCTTCAGTTTCCTCCTTTCTGGTTGAGGGGAGGGGCATGGGGGTCAACACCGCCGCTTCCCCAGCCCCTCCCCTGGTGGCCTTGCAGGTACCCACGGGGACGGGAAGGAGGCAGCACTGCAGTGGACTGAAGTGGGTGCTGCCAGGGAGAGTATCGGGGTGGGCTTGGCACCCTCAAGGTATGTAATCTCATGCCTTGGCGTCACCTCTCCCCCCCTCAAGTTCACTCGCTGCAGCAGCTCTCTCTTCATTCTGCACTCTCGTTTTTGTCAACTCAAGTGTCTTTCTGTTTGCTCGACTGTTTCTGTTCATGCCAACTCACTTGTTCCTCCTGCCCCTCTTGTCCTGTCCCTCCCCCCCGACCCTTTGCTGCCTCCTCCCAGGTCACTTGGTGTCAAGAGAAGAGTGCAGCGGAGGAAGCAGAGTAGCAGATCGGCAGCAGCAGTTGCAGCAGCAGAAGCGGCGGCGGCAGCAGCAGTAGCAGCAGTGGGGGCTGGGGGGCTAGCGGTAGATGTAGCTGCAGGTGAGGTATGGTACAGGTATGGTATGGTACCAGGTGTGGTATGTTTACAGGTAAGGTATGGTAAGCTGATCTCCTCCTCTCTCTCTTCCCCCCTTCTCCCCACAGGCTGAGGGTGGGAGCACTGGAGCAAGGGCGGGAGAGTGGAGTTCACCCTCTCACTCACCTCCTCCTCTCTCCCTTTTCCCTTCCCTCCCAGCAGCACCCTGCCTGGACCACAGAGGAGTCTCTCCCTCCCCTAATCCCCCCTTCTCTCTCCACTTCCCAGCAACCTCAGCATCATGGCGCTCTGCACGGCTGTGGTAGGTACAGGTAAGGAGGCATGGGGTGAAGTGTGGGGTGGGTGGGTGGGAAGCGGTGGGAGCAAGCAAGGAGTTCACTGCCTTAGGGGCGGCACCCTCTGCGGTTGTGGCTTGTGGTGGTGGGGTGGGGTGGGTGGAATCTGCGCGGCACGGCACTCGGTGCTCAAGTAACCGATCTGACGTGCAAGGCTTAATGGACACCGTCAGAGCCGACCGGCCGGCGGCTCTGGTTCGCGTCAGCTCTGGCTACGTCAGGGGTGGGATTTGAGTCTTGGGCTGGAAGCAATTTTCCACTACCTCACTTCTCCTCACAAGACACACCCCCTAGGGGTGCTGTTTCCGAAAGGGAGTGGGCTGTCTGCTGCTCCTACTGCTTGGGGATGGGTTGGTAAGTTTTGTTGGGTGGTGGTGATGGTGAGATGTTACTGTGTGCATATTACTGTGTGCATGTTACATGGTGAATGTTACTGTCTGTGTGGTATGTGATTGTGTGAATGTTATTGTGTGGTATGTTACAGTGTGCATGTTAAAATGTGCATGTTACACTGTGCACGTTACTGTCTGGTTTGGTAAGGTGTGCATGTTATTGTGTGCATGTTACAGTGTGGCTTGTTATTGCGTGCATGTTACTGTGTGGTTTGTTTCAGTGTGCATGTTACGGTGTGGTTTGTTAAGGTGTGCATGTTATTGTGTGCATGTTACAGTGTGGTATGTTACAGTGTGCATGTCACTGTGTGGCATGATACAGTGTGCATGTCACAGTGTGCATGGTACTGTGCGGTATGTTATAGTGTGCATGTTAGAGTGTGCATGTGACAGTGTGCATGGTTCTGTTTGCATGTTACTGTGTGGTATGTTAAGGTGTGCATGTTACTGTGTGGCATGATATAGTGTGCATGTTACTTTGTGCATGTTGCCATGTGCATGTTACAGTGTGCTTGTTTCAGCATGTTACAGTGTGGTATGTTACTGTGTGTATTTTACAGTGTGCATGCTATATTGGGGTATGTACTGTGTGTCTTGTTACAGCTGTATCTTTGGCATGCTACAGTGTGGTATGTTACAGTGCGTTATGTTACAGTGTGCATGTTTATGTGTGGTGTGTTACTGTGCGCATAATACAATGTGGTATGTGATAGTGTGCATGGTACTGTGTGCATGTTACCATGTTACAGTGTGCATGTTATTGTGTGGCATGTGACTGTGTGGTGTGTTGAAGTGTGGATCGTTATTGTGTGCATGTTACAATGTGCATGTCTCAGTGTGGCATGTTACCGTGTGGTGTGTTTCAGTGTGGTATGTTACTGTGTGTATTGCAGTGTGGCATGTTACAGCATGGTATCTTTGGCATGCTACAGTGTGGTGTGTTACGTATGGTATGTTACAGTGTTGCATGCGATAGTGTGCAATGTTGCAGAATGATGGGGACTTGTTTGGTACGTCATTCTATGGTAAGCTGTTGTATGGCATGTGGGTATGTTATCTACTGGTGGTATGCGTCCTTATTGTGCGATCATACCTTGTTGTGGTATCGTATAATCTCGCATGCCTCTGTAGGGCATGTTGTAGGCTGGTATGGCATAGTGTGGGTGGACCATGGTGTGGCATGTCTTGCTGTGGTGTTTATGTGTGTGATGCTGGCATGTCATTCTGTGGTATGTATGTGTGCCATCTGTCATGGTATGGCATGTCACTCTGTGGTTAGTGTGTGTGTCGTTGTCATGGTGTGGCATGTCATTGTGTGTTCTCTCAACAGTGTGGTGTGTGATCATGTGGTGGGTCATTGTGTGGTATGTCATGCTGTGGCATTCCATAGTGTGGCATGACATGCTGTGGCATGACATGGTGTGGCATGCCATGCGATGGTGTGGGATGTGATGGTGTATGAGATGGTGTGGGATGTGATGGTGTATGAGATGGTGTGGGATGTGATGGTGTATGAGATACTGTGGGATGCCATCGTGTGGCATGGCATTCCATTGTTTGGGATGTGCCATGGTGTGGCATGGCATGTTGTGGCATGGCATCACGTCATCTGCAGGCTGGCAGCAGCTGGAGGCAAGTGGGGAGGGAACACCAGGATAGAGGGTCGAGAGAGAGGTGCATTGCGTGTGGAATACTTGGGGATGTATACTTTGATCCCATAGGGTCTGATTCTGGTCAAGGCTAGATCTTAGTAGAGATGTGTGCAATGTCTAGTTTGCATAACGATACCCTTCACAATCTTACCCTACTAGAGTCGTTGCCCATTCTTACACACTCTTTTACATGGGTTTGGTTTGGTGAGTGAGCGATTGATTGACATGATATTTTGAACGATCAATGGCATTACCCTCATTAACAGATCTCAAGCTGGTGGACATAATTGTTTCTGTTGCGTATGTTTTAATTCGCATCGGCAGAGTTAGCCTTTCAATCCGAAGTGTGAAGGGCTCTATATATACCGTCAGAATGTGTTATTTGTCTAGCCTGCAGTGGGGTACTCAATAGTGAGTACAGCCCTTTAGGGTTTCCTGTTTGTACCAACCTGCCTGCTAGTGCAATCACCCCATTCCGTTTCTATCATTCTCGATCCTGCTTGGCACAACCTTCTAGACTGTGGCCTAGGCTACGAAGCCTAGGCCCTACTCCTAGTGTTTCTGATATGGTATCTAGAGCGAGTATGTTCCTACCGCCTTCCTCAACGTGCCCACCAACTGCTTCCGCTGTCGTTCTGACTGTCGCGCGCCCCGTGGTGCGCGACGTGTCATTTTCTTTCCGCCACGCGCTCCGAGCGCGTGGCGGCTTTTTCTGCCCGCCGCGCGCTCGGGGCGCGCGGCGATTTTCACCCTACGTCGAGGCGCCCCAGGGGCCCGCGCGCTGCCCCCTCCGTCGCCCGTCGCGGCGCCCTCAGGGGGCCCGCAAGCTGCCCCCCCCATCGCCCGTCGCGGCGCCTTCAGGGGGCCCGCGCGCTGCCCCCCGTCGCCCGTCGCGGCGCCCTCAGGGGGCCCGCGCGCTGCCCCCTGTCGCTCGTCGAGGCGCCCCTGGGGCCTGCGCGCGGCCCCCCGCTGCCCGTCGTGGTGCCCCAGGGGCAGCGTGCAGCCTTTCCGTCGCCCGTCGCGGCGCCCTCGGGGGGCCTGCGCACTGCCCCCCGTCGCCCGTCGCGGCGCCTGTGGGACCCGCGCGCTGCCCTGCACCAGCGACGCCGCCCCTGGAGCAGCCGCCCCTGGACCCTTGAGCAGCCGCCCCTGGATCCCGCGACGCGCCTGCACTCGGTGCAGCCGCCCCTACCTCACCTCGCGCCTGCCTTCGAGCAGCCGCCCCCGCGCCTGCACTCCGTGCAGTCGCCCCTGCCTCACCCGCGCCTGCCCTCGAGCAGCCGCCCCCGTGTACCTGCCCTGCTCCGCGCTGTTGCCCTGCACGCGCAGCTGCCTGCCCTGCTCCGCGCTGTTGCCCTGCACGCGGGGCTGCCTGCCCTGCTCCGCGCTGTTGCCCTGCACGCGCGGCTGCCTGCCCTGCTCCGCGCTGTTGCCCTGCACGCGCGGCTGCCTGCCCTGCTCCGCGCTGTTGCCCTGCACGCGCGGCTACCCTGCCCCCCCCCCCCCCCCCTCCCCGTCCCCTGGACAGGAGGGTGTGGGGGTGGCGGGTGTGGGGGTTATACGTGTGCGTCGTCCCTTCCTTCTCCTCCTCCGTCTCCCACTGCTGCAGCTGCAGCTGAGGGGGGTGGGTGTGTGGGAGCCGAGGGAGTGGCGCTAGGGGGGTGTCGTGGGAGTGGAGCTAGGGGTTAAGCAGGGGGTGTGTGAAAGGGGGGTGGGACAGTTGGGGAAGGTTGAGCGGAGGCTGCCGTCTTGTCGTCCGCAGCACCTGTAGTCCGGGGCTCTGCCGCTGGTAGCCCAGAGAGCCTGTTGCGCCTGTCGCCCGTGGGTCCGTTGCTCATGCCGCTCAGAGTTAGCCGCAGAGCCAGTTACTCCAGTAGTCCGGGGCGCTGTCCCGGTAGCCACTGTGCCAGCCGCTCCTGTCGCCCGTGTGTCTGCAGCTTCAGCCGTCGCCTCCCATCTCCTCTCCTCTCACAGTCCCTCCTCCTCCTCACTTGCCCTCTGTGACTGCCTCTAGCTCTGGTTGTGCTTGTGACTTATTCTATGACTTCTTGCTGTGCTGATTATACCCCACTTTGACTATGGGGGTGTGTCAGAATATGTTATTTGTCTAGCCTGCAGTGGGGTACTCAATAGTGAGTAACCCTTTAGGGTTTCCTATTTGTACCAACCTGCCTGCTAGTGCAATCACCCCATTCTGTTTCTATCATTCTCGATCCTGCTTGGCACAACCTTCTAGTCTCACTGTGGCCTAGGCTACGAAGCCTAGGCCCTACTCCTAGTGTTTCTGATATATACGGTACCCCATTCTTTGAATTACGCATAGAGCAAAGCGGATGTGGATGTCAAAACATATTTCTGTTCATTTCACTCTAGGTTCTCTAGGGGTCATTCCTTAGAGGGTACAACCCATTTCTCTCGATAGTCTTGTACCTCTCCCCCTTACCTAATCGACACTCCTTCCTAGTATTCTAACATGGTATTAGAGCTGCAGGAGAGACACACCTGCACTGACCTGGGTGAGCTGCGGAGCTATCTTGGCTTGCAGATCACCCGAGACAGAGCACGGCGCACCATCACCCTGACTCAGTCACACATGGTGCAGCAGGTCCTTCAGCGCTTCCGCTTCACGTGGTCCTCGCCACAGCCCACTCCTCCGTCTACCGGCCACTCGCTCTCAGCTCCACCTTCGGACGAGTCCGTAGAGCCGAGTGGTCCGTACCCAGAGCCTGACGTTTCTTGGGCCGACGACCAGACGACTCAGCGTTCGTCACAGGGTTACACCTTCAGTCTTGGCTCTGGTTCTGTCTCGTGGAGGTCCACTCGTTCTTCTTCTGTGCTTGGTTCCAGCTGTGAGGCCGAGATCTGCGCTGGGGCCATGGCTGCACAGGAGCTACGCTGGCTGACCTACCTGCTGCCGACTTGGGGGAGCGGCCTCGTTCTCCTCCAGTTCTGTACGTCGACAACAAGGCAATGCTTGCCTTGTGTCGCGAGCAGAGACTGGAGCACCGAACGAAGCACATTGCTCTTCGCTACTTTCTTGCGCGTGAGCTGCAGCAGCGTGGTCAGCTGCGCCTTGCTTACGTGGCCTCTCGGGCCAACACTGCTGATGTCTTCACCAAGGCCCTTGGGTCTGGTGATCATCACCGCTTCTGCACTGCTCTTGGGCTTGTGCCCACTCTGCCTCACCTGCTGGTTGCTTGACTTGCTCTTGTTGTACACTGCTATATATCTTTATACCTGCATGTTTACGCTTGCTAGGTTGTGATCAGTGTACTGCCTTGCTATTATAAATTTGCATGTGAACTGGCCTTGTGGCCGCCTAATCAACACTCCTTCCTAGTATTCTAAGAGTGGAAACAATCTGCATTAAGATACAGCCTCTTATGCATGGTGTAAAATGCCTCACAATGATTGCCATATCTAATAATGGGCCGCACTTCTCAAGGCTCACGGCCCTGGTTATCTGAAAAACACATGTTTGGGCCAATTTTGCACATGTTTTCTACAGATATGGCTGTTGTACTACTCTCAGAACCTATGATGGACCAAGCATCTTCTCCGGGACGACTACTTCATCGAACTTCTCAGAGGTAATGACTCCCAATGCAATTGCAGCTTCCTGCAAACCAATTAAAATAATGTCAGCATTGTCCACGAGTTTGCAGCGTGTATTAGCTAAAAAGACTGCATATTACCTTCAGAGTAGTTCCTTCCTTGTGAGCCTTCTTGGCAACAGCAGCTGCCTTGTCATATCCAATGTGCTGCAGAAACGCAACTCACATTGTTAGTGAGACATGGGAACCTTACAGGAACTAAAATCCGATGGGACAGCTGATGCAGGAACTTACCGGGTTCAGTGCCGTAACAAGCATGAGCGACTGAACATCGAAGGCAGAGCAGCACAACACAAACATGGACAGGTTAGCACTCAAGAAAAATGCAAGAGAGAAAAGGTGCAAAACTGACAGTTACACACCTGCTTCATGATGTCAGAGATACGAGCTCGGTTTGCCACAATGCCAACAACACAGTTCTTCTTGAAGGAAAGAGCAGCGTCACCCAGGAGGCGCATAGACTGGATACAAACAAACACGATCCCATTGGCACAAAACATTGGGTTTGTACTGTACAATAGTACAAGATTGTTTCAATAATTGACCTGTCAACACCAGTGAACTATACTGACCTGAAGCAGATTTGCAGCCATCAGTGGCTTGAAGACGTTGAGCTCAAAGTGGCCATTCGAGCCTCCAATCGAAACAGCAACATTATTACCCATCACCTGCCACAAATCATGCATTATCCCCAGTGAGCACACCATAAACTCTGAAGAAACCATGACAACTTGAGTAGACAGTCACCCACCTGAGCGCAAACCATTGTGAGCGCCTCACACTGTGTTGGATTGACCTTGCCAGGCATGATGCTGCTGCCTGGTTCATTCTCAGGCAGGTAAAGCTCGCCCAAACCACAACGAGGACCACTACACACGTGGAGAGAAAAAAAATAGAGACGTACACAGATCCAGTACATAAGTCATGCCAGCAGTGAAGACGAAAATCAAGCTGCTGCGTGATTTCATCGTTTCACTTCTGCATGAAATCAGCTTCTTACTGTCTACGTCAGCGTTTTACTGCATTCTGTGAAGTTATTCTTATCGTGTGGAAACCTAGCCTGAACTACAAATCTCCGCAACTGACCTGCCAAGGAAGCGAATGTCATTAGCTATCTTCATGAGTGACACGGCCACTGTGTTAAGTGCCCCGCTTGCCTCCACGAGCGCATCATGAGCGGCCTGCAATAAGAAGATCGTTCACAAGAATTACTACAAGCGTACTGCCGCACGCACATGTCTCATTACAAAGCTTGTTCTTATAGGGTAAAAGAGCAAAAATGTTACATACCAGTGCTTCAAACTTGTTCTCAGCAGTGACGAAGGGCAGCTTCGTGTCCTCAGCGACAGCCGCAGCAACCTTCACGTCAAACCTGCAAGGATGGCAACAATGACGCGTTGAGGACTTCGCAAGAGTAACGACATCCACAGTAGAAAAAAACACGGGCAGATGGGCACGTGGCAATTTCTAAGATGGCTCACCCCAACTTAGTGTTGAGACCAGTGCCGACAGCCGTTCCTCCTTGTGCGAGCTGCAAGTGGGAACGCCACGTGGTTAATTGCACACACTTCTCGGTAAGAGAACTCAATCAGATGAATGCCACAAGCAGAAATCTACCTGGTACAGGCGCGGGAGAGTGTCCTCGATACGCCGAATGCCATACTTGATCTGCATAAAGCCCATACAAACGATGAGGTTACCTCATGCTGTCACATGTTGTATACTGCATCTAGGAAGAAAACAAACATCCCGTACCTGCGTGGCGTAGCCACTGAACTCTTGACCAAGGGTCAGAGGCGTTGCGTCCTGAGTGTGAGTGCGGCCAATCTTGACGATGTCCTTGAATTCCTCAGCCTGCACCACAGCAACGCAATCCACCCTCAGTAGTGCAGGGTAATTCCATCAAAAGAACATTGCCAACGGTGGAGGAATCACCAGTCTTACCTTCTCAGCAACGGACTCGTAGAGGGACTGAAGGTGCGGAATCAGATTCGAGTGCGCCTCCACAACAGCAGCGATGTGCATCACCTGCATCCGGATCGACGCGCGAGTGAGAATGTGTACTGTAATGTTTCGACGCACGTCAAGTGACAAAATGTATTGTGATCTTACGGTGGGGAAGGTGTCATTGGAGGACTGGCTCATGTTCACGTGGTCATTGGGATGAACAATGCCCTTGTCACCAAGCTTGGATCCCAAAATCTCCGCAGCACGGTTGGCAATGACCTGAACACAAGCATGTTACGAGAGCTTATTTCCAGAGCGCCGGGACTATACCAAACATCAAGGGGACTAGATAAGAGAGCAACCGTACCTCATTGGCGTTCATGTTGGATTGAGTTCCGCTACCAGTCTGCCAGATGACAAGGGGAAACTGGTCCATAAGCTTCCCGTCTGCGACCTCCTGCGAGGCCTGAATGACCGCATTCCCAATCTTCGGATCCAAACCGTAGCCGAGATTGACCTGCATGAACGGACGCAAACTCCATGAGGTTCGTCATTTACTCAACCTTCACTACCACAAGGTCAAGATCCAATCTAGACGAGAGAAGGACGACGTTCGTACCTGTGCGCAAGCTTTCTTGAGAATCCCGAATGCTTTCACAATCTGATCTGGCATCCGCTCCCTCTCTCCTCCGATCTCAAAGTTCTGAAGGGATCGCTGAGTCTGCGCTCCCCAGTATCTGCAATGCACGCCATTCACGATGTCAGTGGTGCTACTACTGCGAACACGAATTCGCTCTAATGACGAAGATCCAGATTTGCTCACTTGTCAGCAGGGACCTGGATCGGTCCAAACGTATCCTTCTCTTCACGGAACGCCATGCCGGAATATGCGCGTGAAAACAAGATCCGAGCTTGTTGATGTTGAGGTCCTGGGGAGGTAACAACCCTTCTGATAACCGTCCTCACCAAGTAGCTCATCTGGGACTACAGAAGAGCTGCTGAAGGTATTTATGACTCCCGTCCGAACCAACTCTAGAATCCTGTTTCCAAAATTGTGACTCGAGCCTGGCTGGTCCGTTTTGCACCAGAAAGGTAGATTTACCAACCAACCCGACAAGGCACGAATCTCACAGCAGCTGGATGCTTTCTAGAAACGGGTCTTCCTTCCCCTATGCGGGGAACTCAGGATCTTCCTGTAATTGAGGAATCAGTGGTGTGTTGCCCCAGGCGTAAGCCAATAGCTGAGCTGGAAGCATGTGCCACAGAGTCATCGGGTGCTGACTCACTTCCTTGTTGGAGAGAAGGGAGGTTCGAGGGGAGTGTGACGGAGAAGGCGGTCCCATTTGCCTGTATGATGCGATTGAGCATATATACACAGAATATTGTGTTAGCTTACGTCCCTAACCTGTCATAGATGCAAATACAAAATACCATACATTTTATACCTTTTCTGGGTGCCGTTAACAATAGGTAAAAAATATATTTATTTTAATTATTAAACAATTCCACTCCAGTGTTCAGCACGGAAACCATGCATGCATACTGATATCATATCACAAGTATGATCTTTAATATAATTAAACCCTTTTTGGTCTTCTGCCATATATAAATGTTATCGTAAATTTCAATGCACGCCAAAATTATTCAGCTTCTCAAGCTCCACCTGTAGAGCAAACTTGTTTTGTTTATAGGTTGACACCATGTTATGCACCTCAATAGCAGGTGCGCTGTACCATACATGCAGAAACTGGATCACATTCGAGGGCCTTCAGACAAAGCGAACCCCACACACCAGTCCGCCACTTTCAAGGTTTTAGTTCTGCTGGTCTATCTCCTTGTTCCTAGCAAGTCCATCAGGCGCCGGCACCACTTGGTTCTTCCTCCTCCACGATTCGTAATACTTGCCGATTATTGTGAAGGCATCGGATTTATTCAGGATTTTTTTCGGGCAAGGTTAGCGACATGGCGTCGGAAGATCAGCCAGTGAAGATGGACGTGCATGGCGAAGGAGCTGTTGAAGCTGCAGCCGCGGACACCGGAGCAGCTGCGAATGACGATCCTATGGCCCAAGACGGGGCTGAAGAGAACGGATCTGCTGAAGCGGCTGCAGCTGCAGCCGCTGCAGCTGCTGCTGCAGCGGCCGTGGCGGAAGCAGCAGCGGAGGAGGAAGCGGCAGCGGAAGAGGCGGCTGCTGCCGCGGCTGCCCAGGCTGGCGCTGGTGACGACGCCACTGCAGCCGCGCCTGCTGCTGAGGGCGAAGCTGCTCCTGCCGTTGATGCTGCATCTGACGCTCCTGCTGCCGACGCTGGAGTTACCCCTGCTGCCGATGCTGCAGCTCCTGCCGCCGACGCTGCTGCGCCGGCTGCTGATGGTGCCGCGACCGCAGCCGCTGAGGCTGCTGCTGCTCCTGCAGCCGCTGAAGGTACTTCGACTTTTGTTATGTCGGCCGTAGCTTCCTCACATGCATACGCTTCTTATCACCTATTTGCTACAAAGCCATATTTTCTTCGCAAATCTCTGAAATGCATGTCTGGTTATTCCAAACATGATTGCGTGCTTTGTCTGGACTAATCCGGTATTTGCTCCTGTCCATCGTGTGTTTCTGTCCGTTCCGCATCGCAGTTCCTGCAGCGCCGCCGGCGCCGACGGAGGAGGACCGGCTATGGGGTCTGGTTCGCGCCAACTCGGGGGACTTCGAGTCCTGGGTCGCGCTCATTCAGGAAAGCGAGAAGTCGGTACGTCCTCCATTCCACAACCCGGTGACGGTCCCTGTTGTTCTTGCTCCCCCCATCCCGCCTTCCTTTAAAATGTGTTTTTTCCTGGCATCTATCCGTTCAGACTGACGCCTATTTGTGTCGGATCTTGCGAAACATAAATTATGGCTGCCGTCATATCTTGCCTGAACAAATGCTCCATCAATCTCACGCTCTAACATCCCTTTTCTTCGTCCATTCCAGGACAAGCTCGAGGGCCTGCGCGCAGTGTACGACACGTTCCTGGCGGAGTTCCCGCTGTGCTTCGGGTACTGGAAGAAGTACGCGGACCACGAGCAGCGCCACGGCAACAAGGAGCGCGTGCTGGAGGTGTTCGAGCGCGCCGTGGCCGCCGTGCCGTACAGCGTCGACATCTGGCTGCACTACGTCAACCACCTCACCGCCACCGTTGAGGACCCCGAGGAGATCCGCAGGTGCACTTCCGAATCCCTCTCGACTGGTTTCTTTTCTCGCCGTGGCAGCTTTCATGAACGTCATGTTTGGAGTTTCGTCCGTCGAAGGCGAGTGTCGCGCCTCTTCCGTTATTTCCGTGCTTGCACGCCTTGAGCACAGCGGAACGCATTCGGGCTTTTTATAAGCATTATTGGAGTCTCTGATCCCTCCAACCCTAAATTCCTATCCATCCTCACCCCCTTGGTTCCTGTGACCCCATCACCAAGGCTCGCAGCCGAGACCCTCAGGGTGTAAGTATCGCGATTTTCACATGTTTTAAACCTAATTCCTTTTGTACCGATAGCTTTTCCCCGTCTTTAGTGTTTCGTTCGTTGGTCGCCGCAGCTGCTTCTGCTGCCGCTAACCTCCTCCCTGTGTTTAATGCAGATCCGCGCGAGCGTGGGAGAAACTCCTTTCCCTTCCCCCGGTTCCCCATTGTCTCCCCTCCCCTCCCCTCTCCGTCCTCCCTGGCGCGATTTCCGCTGCCTTTACAAGTCGCGTCGCCGTTCTGTCCTGTTTAATTATGCTTTTATAGCTTCCGTTTATTCATCGCGTAGAGTTTTTTTTCCTCTCGGCTCGCTTGATCCGTTCACTATAATCGATGCCACGCTGTCTAAAATCTGCTCACGTCTGCTTCCTGAGCCTTGTAACGAATTCGCGTCAAAGATCGGCCACCGCCTAACCACCTAGCGGTCTTTACGGGCAGCCGGGCAGGCAAACGATAAAGGAATCCGATTGGCCGCGCTGGCGCAGGAAAGAGGTAAAAGAAACCATCGCCTGACCATCGGTCTGCAAGCAGCAGCGATGACGTGGGTCCAATTCAGTATAATCCGCTTTCCGTCCTCTTTACAAGAAGCCTCGTTGCTCGGTTCGGGCTGTGAGTGCCAAGTTTCGCCTGGGGGTCCGGTTTTCTACACAGCTCTCAACTTTCCTCTCTCCCCTTATGTCCCTCAACACACAAACGAAACTCTTTTCTGCCCCCCGTTTCCCTATCACCGTTGGATAGTTCGTCCCTTTCCCTCGCCTGACAATCTCTCTGTTTTCATGCGCATGTGTGCTGTGCGGTGCTGGTGTGTGGGGGGAGGGCGGGGGGCGGGCTGCGGGGTGGGCTGCGGGGTGGGCTGTGGGGTGGGATTGGGAAAGGGGTGTGGGGGAGGAGGGGGGTGTGCGTGTGTGTGCGCGCTTTATCTGTGTGTGTGCGCGCGCAGGCTGTTTGAGCGCGCGCTGGTGTACGTGGGGACGGACTACGTGTCGCACACGGTGTGGCAGAAGTACCTGGACTTCGAGGGCGCGCGCAGCGAGTGGAGCAAGGTCGCCGCCATCTACACGCGCATGCTGCAGGTGCCGCTGCAGCAGCTCGACCACTACTACCACGCGTGAGTGGGAAGGCGAGGAGAGAGAGGGGTTCTGAGGAGCATGGGAATGAGAGAGAGTGTAGAGGTCAGGTCAAGTTTGCCATGCCATCTGCACGCGCATGCTGCAGGTGCCGCTGCAGCAGCTCGACCACTACTACCACGCGTGAGTGCCTGGATAAGGAGCGTCAGGGGTGCACGGAGGAGTGGTAGACTAGTTTTGAGGCGCCTCAAAACTAAACAGGGGTGCTTAAGGAGAACGGAGGAGTGGTAGACTAGTTTTGAGGCGCCCGAAGAATCCGCACGCACCCATCCGGTTCTGTCCCCCCCCCTCCCCGCCCCTCTAACCCGTCTCCCGCGTCCCCCGCACCCCTCGCCCTTCTGGCCCCTCAGTTTCCGCCACTTCGCAACGACGCACACACCCATCCGATTCCCTCTCCCCCCTTCCTCGCCCCTCGCACCCATGCCCCCCCTGACCCCTCAGCTTCCGCCACTTTGCAACGACACACACGCTCGACGAGATCCGCACGCCCGAGGAATCCGCAGCAGCCGCAGCAGAAGTTGCCGCCGCTGCTGCGGCCGCCCTCAAGGTGCAGACAGTTGTCCCCGCCCAGCCAGCAGGGGAGGACAGCACTGCTGCTCCAGGCGCAGAGGAGGCCAAGGAGGGAGAGGGTGAGGCTAAGGCAGCAGAAGGCGACGCTGCTGCTGCCGGCGCTGATGCTGCTGCTGGTATGGGTGCTGATGCTGCTCCAGGAGCCGAGGCCACCATGGCCGATGCTGCTGCTCCTGGTGACGCTGCCACTCCCGCTGCCACTCCCGCTGCCGCTCCCGCTGCCGCTCCTGCCGCAGTCCCCACCCCCGCCCCGCCGCCTGCCTCCGCGCCTGCGCCAGTGCCAGTGGCGAAGACAGAGGAGCAGCAGCTGGCTGAGTACCTGGCGCTGAGGGACGTGATGTACCAGAGCAGCAAGCGGCGCGATGGGGAGATAAGGGAGTACGAGGTGGTGATCAAGCGCCCGTACTTCCATGTGAAGCCGCTGGACGAGGCGCAGCTGAACAACTGGCACCGCTACTTGGACGTCACAGAGAAGGAGGGCAACATCGCACGGGTGAGTGGAGGGTGTTCCGGGCAGTGGCAGGGTGCATGGGGGATTCGGGGATCGTGAATGGTCGGGACGAAGCCGGATGGCTGTACCTGCACCCGTCGTTGTCGGCCCATCCCATCTCTCCTCGCTCTTGCCTGTCTGTCACTCCCAGCCCTACCGTGTCTACTTGCCCTCCTCTTCCATGAGCCCTTGTCACTCACTCACTCACACTGGTTTTCTCTTGCCCATCCATGCCTCGCACTTCCTGGTTCCTCAACACCATCAAAGTGTACATGTGCTGTGTGTGTGTCCAATCCAACTTACCAGATGCGACTGCTGAACCAACCCACACGTCTGCTGCTGATCTCTCTTTTCTATGCTTTCTCTCCCATTCCTCATTCCCCATTCCCGCCCTATCTCCTGTTACCCATTCCCGATCATTCCATCCTCCCATCCCCCCATCCCCCGTTCCCCATCTCCATCAGACCATAAACATCTACGAGCGCTGTGTGGTGCCGTGTGCCAACTACCCCGAGTACTGGGTGCGCTATGTGGAGTGCATGGATGCCAATAACGAGGATGAGAGGGCCAGGGACGCGCTCCTCAGAGCCACTGCCGTGTTCGTCAAGGTGGGTCATTTTGAGGGGGAGAAAGAGGGCGAACAAACAACTGAGGCCTTCTGCCTTGTTTCCTGATTTGGAATGTCACAGTATGCTATGTTATTTTCTTTAAGTCGTCTCAAATGAGAATATCCCCAGGTGTGTCTGCCTCCCTCGGTGCTCTCTCACCTGTATTGTCTTCTTGCCACCGCTCCACACCTCCTTCTGCCCCTCTTTTCCCTTGACAGCGCCGCCCGGAGATCCACCTGTTTGCCGCCCGGTACAAGGAGCAGCATGGGGACGTGAAGGGTGCCACGTCAGCGCTGGACACGGCTGCATCGCTGGCAGCGGGCCTGCTGGAGCTGACGGTGCAGAAGGCCAACCTGGAGAGACGACAGGTGAGGTGCTGGTGAGGTGGCGAGGTGGTGGTGGAGGGCAGGAAATGCGAGGGTTACAGTTGGGTTGGGAGAATGCGGAGATCGTGTGGTTGTTTCAGATGAATTCACAATGTTTTGACATTAGTCCATCAGTTCATGTTTCCACCGACATTCAGTGATTGTGTTTCCTTCATCCTTTGCCCTGGCAGGCTGGTGTTGCGGCGGGGGCAGCAGTGCTGGAGGCAGCAGTGCAGGTGGAGAAGGAGAAGGAGGGGTCCAAGATCCTGCCCTATCTGCACCTGCAGCACGCTCGCTACCTGCTCACTGTAAGCCCTCTGCTGCCGGTTGTTATTAGCACATTCGTTGTGAGCCCCTGTTGTGCATCCATAGAAGCACAGTCACTGCACCCTTCCGTCCTGAGACAGGGCCAGGGCGTTTATAGGGCACCATTCATGGGCTGGTGTTGCATTGTGTGTTGTGTGTGCTGAGCGGGGCCGGGCGGGGTGCAGGTGGGAGGAGAGGAGGACAAGGCTCGCGAGGCATTCAAGGCAGCGATTGACGCCGCACCTGACAACAAGACCATCTGGCAGGTGTGTAGTCAAGAGCTGTGTTTGTTGGCGGGTGCTTGACCTGCACGCATTGTGACTGGCTGGTATCTGGCCAGGCCGGTCCACATGCACAGTTTCAGCGTAGGCGCAGTTTGTGCGTTTTGCAGTCCTTTACCAGTAGCTTCACCATCTAATTTTGTCTTGTCTCCACACCTGCCCCTCCCTTTCCCTCTCCCCGCCGCACATCCTGCCATGACCAGGCGGCCATATCCTTTGAGGCGTCGCTGCCGGGCGCATCACCGTCGGTGCGCATGGGGCGAGTGGAAGCGCTGGTGGCAGATGCACTGGGCAGAGTCAAGGCGGATAACACTCCGCTGCTCTTCGCTGCTGACCGCGAAGACATTTCCACCATCGCCGTGGAGGTGAGGGGAGCTTGTTTTATTTCTTTTGATGGCTGGGTGCGGGAGAGGCAGAGGGGCGAGTGGAAGCGCTGGTGGCAGATGCACTGGGCAGAGTCAAGGCGGATAACACTCCGCTGCTTTCTGCTGCTGACCGCGAGGACATCTCCACCATCGCCGTGGAGGTGAGGGGAATTCTCCCTTGACGGCTGACTCAGTTTGAGGGCTAACTGGGTTTGAAGGCTGACTGATGCAGGCTTCAATGCGCTTGGGTCTTTCCACCTTTCCTAGTTCTTCCTGCATGTGTCGTCACTTTCCTTTCTCACATTCTCCACATTCCTCCTCTCGCTTCCATCCTACCATCCTACTCCCTCTCTCCCCCCTATTCTCCCTCCCTTGCACCTCCATCCAGCTAGCGGATCTCTTTGGGGACACAGCAGCAGTGAAGCAAGCAGCAGCGCGCCACCGCTCCCTCTTCCCCTTCAAGCGCCCCACCGCCGCCGCCACCACCGCCGCTGCCGATTCACGCAAGCGCACCCACCCAGACGGCACCTCCTACCCCGACCGAGCCGGGGGCTACAAGCACCACCGCGCCTCTGCCCCTTCCTCCAACTACTATGGCGCTGCGGGCGCCGGTGGTTACGGTGGAGCAGCGGGAGGGGGATATGGGGGGTACGCGGGGCAGAGGCAGCAGGGCGCGTGGCAGCAACCGGCAGCTGCTGCTGCAACGCCGGCGTCACCTGCTGCTGCTGCTGCGGCGCCGGCTGCGGCTTCTTCGCCTGCCCAGCAGGGGCAATGGGGGGCGTATGGGCAACAGGTGAGAGCTCTGGCACAGGGGAAGTGGTTGGGTTACTGGAGGGGAGCGGAAGGATGGGATGGCAGGGAGGGGGTGTTATGATATTGTCTGGCCGGTTTTTAGGCTGTAAGCATGTAATCCTATCTTCTGTGTGTCTAACTCGTTACTCCCCTCTCCTTCCTGTGTTTACCCCATGCTGCTTGGCCTGTGTGACTGCCCCTCATCTCTGGGCCTGACCCCTCTTTCATCCCTGCAGGCGTATTCTGGCTATGCTGGCTACGGCGGTTACTCTGCCGCCCCTGCTGCAGCTGCTGCTGCTCCTGCTGCGCCCCAGGCTGCTGCTTCTGGATATGGGGCGTATGGGCAGACATATGCACAGGTATGAGGCATAAGGGTAGGCATGTGCACAGGTATGGAGCGTATGGGTATGTGGCACAGGTATGGAGCATAAGGGTGTGAGGCACAGGTATGGAGCATAAGGGTGTGAGGCACAGGTATGGAGCATAAGGGTGTGAGGCACAGGTATTGTGTGAAGAGGGAAAGGGGATATGGGTGCAAGTCAAGGAAATCGTCACTGATATATTTTTATGCTCACAAATGCATTCTGTGCTCCCTTCATCCCCATCCCATCCTGCTCCTCTCACAGCAGTACCCTCAGTCTGGCTATGCTGCTGCACCAGCTGCTGCTGCCGCCCCTGCCGCTGGTGCCACAACAGGGTACTATCAGCAGGGTTACTACGCCCAGTGATTTTCGGTTCCTTTCAGAAACGAGCTGCATTGATGGATGATTTGAGTGGTGGAACCTTGGCGTTGTATTGTATCTGAAAGTTGCCTTGGTTGAGTTGGAATAATTCGTGTGTGAAGGAACGCATTTAGGGAGCTCTTAAATTGCTATATAACGTGTTTCACGAACCAAGTGTAGTTAGCAACCAGCTGATTACCACTGAAGATTGACGGGAAGCATTGTTGTGAGTTTCGATGTTCCCGTCCGTCAGTTCTCGTCGTCAGTCTTCGGCCGTCTTCTTTGTCAGGCATCATCCATCCCTCCCTCCGCCTTCCTCTCCACTCTCGGCTGTCATCTCCCTTCACATTCCTCTCTCGCATTTCTGTTCAGCTAACTCTTTCATCCTGCCACCGACCCGCAAGACCCGCTTGCCTCAAGTGACTTGCTACTCCTGCGTAGCATATTCGCCGGTGCTGGATAGCAGCGAACGACGGTAGCATGACGGGCGACGAGCGAGCCGCGCTGTCGACGTAGAGCTAGCAGAACGGTGCTGAGGGAATTCTCGGCGCGCGGTGCTTCGAGCCCGTGACGTTAGCAGTGCTCGAGTCTGTCATATGTTCGCGATTAGGTGCAGTTAATCCCATAGTAGTGTACGTCCCTACACCAACCGACACGTGGCGCGTCGAGAGTCCCGTAGTTCTAGCGGCAACACACCGTAATCCGAGTGTCTCGTATTTTCACATCTTTATTTTCCGAGTCAACTCAAAAAGTTATACTACTAGCTGCGATACGGTTTTCCCATAGTTCTTCGCTGTGTTTGTGCGTGTTCGCCCAGCATGGTTACCGCCTCAACTACCGTTACCCGAGCAGCCCTTCAGAACGCTGAGCGCGTTCTCCGCCAATGGCATTCCGACACGTCATCATACGGCGGCGGAAGCAGCGCGAGCAGCCGACCCTCCTCCCGCAGCAGCACGCGCTCCGCGTCCTCCCAGACTCCCAGTGACACGTCAGCAGCAAGCCTCCGCCTATGGGAAGGCTCGAGCGTCCACGTGGATGCGTACCTGCAAGCCCTAGATTCCGTCCAATCCGTGATCGACACGTGCGAGTCGGGCAGATACGGCGGAAACAGCAGCGAAGCTGCCGAGATGCTTCACCGAGCTAAGTGGTTCGCGGCCGCGGCGCGGCCGTGGTTAGAGCAGGGATTTTGGTACGTCCTTAAAGCGCATTCTAAGCCGCTAGAACCGGAGGCGGTTTACCAAGCCGCGTCTAAGAGCCGAACAGGCGGCAGCAGCGGCGGCAGCGCGAGGGGGTCCAAGGGAGGCTCGGACGGCGGACCGTACCTGATGCAGCCCCATGCTGCGGTGCAGGTTCGGGAGGTGGCTCGGCGGATGGTGCAAGCTGGTTTGGGACAGACGTGTCTGGAGACTTACCGCGCAGTTCGGAAGCAGGTACGGGGCAGGTATGGGGCGAGAAGGTGAGAGGGTGGACGCGAACGGCGGTTTGTAGAGGGCGAGAGGTGAGGGAGTGAGGGAGACGAGAGGGTAGCGACAAAAGCGGGAACGGTGTGTGGCTACGTAGGTTCCAGCGTCATCGTGCCGTCGTTCTGAGTCTACTTTCAAATCACTCCAGTCTGGTGCCTTCCACGCTCGCATCGAGCGCACCCTCGTCCCCATCGCCCCGCCTCCACGTGTTTGACAGGACGCTTGAGCAGCTTGCAGCGGGGCAGTTCCGGCCCAAAAAGAGCAGTGAGAGCAACACACCCCCCCTCTCTTCCCCCCGTTGTCACACTCCCCGCGCCCTTCCCCCCACACACAGGCCTTAGACAGGACGTTAGAGCAGCTGGCAGCGGGGCAGTTCCGGCCGGAGGACATGGGCGGCGTGCGGTGGGAGGCGCTGGAGGAGCGCGTGAAGGCGTGGATGCAGTTTGCCCGCCTGGCCGTGCGCGTGGTGCTGCTGGCTGAGAGGCGACTCTGTGACTCCGTGTTCCAAGGGCAGGGCAATGTGAGTGCGGGAATGGGGAAGGGGGGAAAGGGGGAAGGGGGGAAAGGTGAAGGCGTGGATGCAGTTCGCCCGCCTGGCTGTTCGTGTGGTGCTGCTGGCGGAGAGACAGCTGTGTGACTCGGTGTTCCAGGGGCAGGGGAATTTGAGTGCTGCGTGGGGGAAGGGAGAAAGGGAGGGGAGCGGATTGAAGGGGAAGGGAGGGAAAGGGTGAAGGCGTGGATGCAGTTCGCGCGGCTGGCCGTGCGCGTGGTGCTGCTGGCTGAGAGGCGGCTGTGCGATTCCGTGTTTCAGGGACAAGGCAATGTAAGTGCGGCGTGGGGCCAGGGAGGGGAAGGGGAAGGGGAAGAAAGGGTGAAGGCGTGGATGCAGTTCGCCCGCCTGGCTGTGCGCGTGGTGCTGCTGGCTGAAAGAAGGCTCTGTGACTCGGTGTTCCAAGGGCAGGGCAATGTGAGTGCGGGAATGGGAGGGTGGGATGGGTGGAGTTTTGCGAGTGAGAAGGGAGGAGCGTCCCTCTGTCTCCTTGACACGACCGTCTCAAATCAAATCCTGTTTTTCAATCTATTCTGCCTCCCTGTCCCAAACAGCATCCCCTGAACCCCTGACCCCTGCACCTTGCCTCTTGCCCGCCTGCCTCCCTCCACATCAGTTGGAGGAGATGTGATTCCACGAGGTGGCGCCATCCGCAGTGCGATTCCTAGTTCCCCCCTTACAGAGGCTTTGCTTTGACTCCCCCTCCCCTTCCCCCCCTTCTTCCCCTTCAGCTGGCGGAGATGTGTTTTCACGAGGTGGCATCATCAGCGGTGCGATTCATATTCGCCTTTGCCAACGCCTTCGCTCTCGACAAGTGCCTGCGGAGCGACTCTTCCCCCCTGTGCCCCTGTGCCCCTGTGCCCCTGTGCCCCTGTCCCACTTCCACTAACCTCTTTTTCCACCCATCAGCTAGCGGAGATGTGTTTCCACGAGGTGGCGTCATCCGCAGTGCGATTCATATTCGCCTTTGCAGAGGCCTTTGCTCTCGACAAGCGCCTGGCGGAGCGCCTCTTCTCCATGCTCGACCTCTACGAGATCATGGCGGGCCTCAGGCCTGACTTTGATGCCGCGTGTAAAGGTGCGGTGGGGTTGTGTGCGGTGGGGTGCGGTGGAGTGGTGGTGTGGGTTGGCGTGGGATGGTGGTGATTCAATAGCCCTAGCCACGCCTGGCGGAGCGGCTCTTCTCCATGCTGGACCTCTATGAGATCATGGCCGGCCTCAGGCCTGACTTTGATGCCGCATGCAAAGGTGCGGTGGGGTTGTGTGCGGTGGGGTGCGGTGGGATGGGCTGGGGTGTGTGGTGTGGTGGGCTGGCGGAGCGCCTCTTCTCCATGCTCGACCTTTACGAGATCATGGCGGGCCTCCGCCCTGACTTTGATGCCGCATGCAAAGGTGCGGTGGGGTTGTGTGTGGTGGGGTTGTGTGCGGTGGTTGTAACCTGCACGGGTCTGAGGGACGAGTTCGCCCTGGTTGTAACTCGCCTTGAGAACGCCATCAAAGCCATCAACGCCATCAAAGCCATCAACGCCATCAATGCCATCAACGCCATCCTCACCCACTTTGAATCCGGCATTGAGAGCGACGCTTCAGACATCCACCCCCCTCCCTCTGCTCCCCTCCCCTCACCTCTGGGCAGGGGACGGCCCCTGCACGGGCTTCAGGGACGAGTTCACCCTGGTGGTGACTCGCCTGGAACACGCCAACAGCGCCATTCTCACCCACTCTCTGCTCCCCTCCCCTCGCCCCTCCTCACCCCTCTTCACCCCTCTCCGTGTGTGGCTGCGGGGGCAGGGGATGGTCCGTGCACGGGTCTGAGGGACGACTTCACGCTGGTGGTGACTCGCCTGGCAGAAGCCATCAGCGCCATCCTCACCCACTTTGAAACGGGCATCGAGAGCGACGCCTCGGACATCCAACCCCCTCCCCTCCCTCTCTCCCCCATGGTGTGGCAGGGGACGGCCCCTGCACAGGTCTGAGGGACGACTTCACGCTGGTGGTGACTCGCCTGGCAGAAGCCATCAACGCCATTCTCACGCACTTTGAAACGGGCATCGAGAGCGACGCTTCAGACATCCCCGCCACCGCCACCATCCACGGGCTCACACGCTACGTTGTCAACTATGTGATTCTGCTCTTTGAGTACAGAGATTCGCTCACGAGGCTGTTTAAACGAGGCGATGCTGCTGCTGCCGGGAAGATTCACAAGCTGGTTGCTTCGAAGAAGAAGGGAGGGGGAGGGGGAGGGGGAGGGGGAGGAGGGAGGGATGGGAGCGGGAGGGACGGGGGGAGGGGAGAAGGTGGGTTGGAAACGCCGAGCGCATCGAGTGGGAGTGAGATGAGTGGGAGCGGCGGGGAGGGGAGTGGGACCGAGGGGAGTGAGAGTGAGAGCGAGGAGGAGGACGAGGAGGAAGCAAGGAGGCGGGAGCAGGCAAGGAAAGAGGCGCGGAAGGGGTTCAGAGGGGCGGGGGTGCCGGAGTATGCAGGGCTGGGGCGCAAGGTGGTGTGGCAGCTGGCGGTGCTGGAGGGGAATCTGCAAGGCAAGGCGAGGCAGTACCGGGACCCTGCTCAAGGGGAGGTCTTTCTGCTCAACAACATTCACTACATGGCACGCAAGGTGCGTTTTTTTTTTTTTTTTTTTTTTTTTTTTACAACATCCACGGTTTTATGTTTGCCTGCTTCTTGTTCTGAATATGAGGTGTTTCTGCTCAACAACATCCACTCCATGGCACACAAGGTGCGCTCCCTTTGTCAGGGGCATTTCTGGATGCACTCTTTGCTTTTTGCCGGATACGCTCGCTCAACTCCCAACCCTCTTCTTCTCGCCCCGGTAGGTCAAGGAATCTGACATGCGCGTGGTGGTGGGGGACGACTGGGTGCGGCGACAGGCAGCGTTGGTGAGGCAGCATGCCAGCGAGTATCTGCGCTTCTGCTTCTCCCGCCTCTCCTACACTCTGCGCATCGACCCCTCCACTCAGCTGCACAAGAGCACACTCAAGGTAGGCTTAATTCCTCCCGTTGGTGAGGCAGCACGCCAGCGAGTATCTGCGCTTCTGCTTCTCCCGCCTCTCCTACACTCTGCGCATCGACCCCTCCACTCAGCTGCTCAAGAGCACACTCAAGGTAGGCTTAATTCCTCCCGTTGGTGAGGCAGCACGCCAGCGAGTATCTGCGCTTCTGCTTCTCCCGCCTCTCCTACACTCTGCGCATCGACCCCTCCACTCAGCTGCACAAGAGCACCCTCGAGGTGAGCCTAGCTCTTTTTTCCGGTCGTAGGCTTCACGCGTACGTATCTGTGTTTCTATCTCTGCTCTGCCTCCTACACGCTGTGAGTCGACCCCTCCATGCAGCTGCACAAGAGCACTCTCAAGGTGAGGTTATCTCTTTCCTCCGGTCGTAGGCTTCACTCGTTTGTGTCTGTGTCTGTGTCTGTGTCTGTGTCTGTGTCTGTGTCTCTGTCTCTGTCTCTGTCTCTGTCTCTGTCTCTGTGTCTCTGTCTGTGTCTGTGTCTGTGTCTGTGTCTGTGTCTGCGCCTGCGCCTGCGCCTGCGTCTGCGTCTGCGTCTGCGTCTGTGTCTGTGTCTGTGTCTATCTCTGTCTCTGTCTCTCTGCTCTCCCACATTAACGCTCCGAGTCGACCCCTCCTAGTCCCACAGCTGCACAAGAGCACACTCAAGGTGAGACAGGAAGGAGGAAGTCTATTGTTCCTCCCTTGCTCACTCCATCCTTTGTCCACTCTGCTGCTCTATCTTCACATTACTCTCACCAAGGCCTGCATCCGCATTCTCCCCTGCATCCGCATTCTCCCCTGCATCCGCATTCTCCCCTGCATCCGCATTCTCCCCTGCATCCGCATTCTCCCCTGCATCCGCATTCTCCCCTGCACCCACGACTCTCCCCTGCAACTCTCAGGAGAAATTTAAGGCCTTCAACATACCGTACTGATGGAGGAGATTCATCGAGACCAAACACGGTGGCTTGTCAACCCGGGCCCGCTGCGGGACGAATTACGACTGGCGGTGAAGCAGCGTGTGCTCGCGCCCTACACCGACTTTTATCTCGCTTACAAGCATGTCATGGAGGCGTCGAGGCACCCGGGGAAATACCTGCGGCATGATCCTGTGGAGGTTAACGAGATGCACCCAATCCTGCCCCCTTCGTCCTGCTCCCTCCATCATGCACCCACAAATCCACCCTCTCAGGAGAAATTCAAGGCGTTCAACATCCTGTTGGAGGAGATTCATCGCGACCAAACCCGGTGGCTTGTCAACCCGGGCCCGCTGCGGGACGAGTTACGACTGGCGGTGAAGCAGCGTGTGCTCGCGCCCTACACCGACTTTTATCTCGCTTACAAGCATGTCATGGAGGCATCGAGGCACCCGGGGAAATACCTGCGGCATGATCCTGTGGAGGTTAACGAGATGGTTCTGGACCTTTTTGTAGGGTATCAAGGGCATTAGACTTTTGTGTATTTCAATTGCTTATTGAAAGAAATGTAGCATGTGAGCTTCCTTTCCTACTCAACATACAGATAAATGTACTCGATGATGAACAACTTCATAACGAAGCAGAAGATTCGCTTTTCGTTCGCTCAAGCAGATCTTTCCACTTACTGGAAGTACCGACAGTCAGTCCTCGTTTTTTTCCGCATTCGCCACCATAGCCCTCGAATAGTACGCGCGGGGAAGCACATGGGGCGGGGGGAGGCGGCGGACGGGGGCCTGCGCCGGCAGCAGCAGGAGCGCGCGATTGCTGACGTCATGGGGACGGGGGAGCTGCGCGCCGCTGTGGTCGACGTGGCACGCGCGCTCATCGCCGCCGACGCGAACGACCCCGGTACGGGCGGTAACCGTCGTTGCGCGCACTGCTCTCGGCGCATGGCTCATGGCGCATGCCTCATCAGGCCTCCCCTCCTCAGGCCTCCTTTTCCCCGCGCCGTTCTTCTCCGCATCCGTCTTGCGCGGTTTCCGCCTTCCCTGCTTTACTTCCCCCCCCCCGCGCGCCTTTTTCCCCCTCTACAGCGGCGGCGGAGCGCGCGCAGCAGCGCAGGTTAGCGGCGGGGAGCGGCGGCGGCGGGCGTTCCGCAGCCTGTGGTTCGACTTCCCGTCCGCGCAGCCGCGCGATCTGGCTGCGCTCGCTGCCGCTATCAGGTGGGGGGAAAAGAAGGGGAAGGGGGAAGGGGAGAAGGGGAGGGGGGCATGCTAGGAACGAGGAGCATGGGCCATGGGGCATGGAGCATGGGGCATGGGGCATGGGGCATGGGGCATGGGGCATGGGGCATGGGGCATGGGGCATGGGGCATAGCATGTGTACGGACTATCATGAAGAGAGAATGGTGGACGAGGGGATGGGGTGGGAGGGAAAACTGGGATGTGCATAGGGGAATCAGGTGGTAGTGGCTTCAATTTGTTCTTTGCGTGTCTGTTTGTCCGCACATGCACACATGCACACATGCACACATGCATGCATATCTCTGTCCGTGCAGAAAGCAAGTGGACCTGATTCCATCCACAGGCAGCAGCAGCAGTGGCAGCAGCAGCAGCAGCAGCAGCAACACCACTACCAGCAGTGGCACCCCGTCCTTCCCCATCACAAGCCGGTTCCTGTCCGGCCTCTCATACGTTGCTGCATCCGCGCTCAAGGCACAGCCGGGCGGAAGCAGCACACCCGCCAGCAACTCAGCTCCTGCAGCAGCAGCAGGGGAAGGAGGGAGGGAAGGACCAGTTGTGGCAGCAGGGGTGGGGGGAGGGGACACTGGGGCGGGGGAAGAGGAGCAGGGGGCAGCAGGCAAGCAGCTTGCAGACGCTGCTGCTCAAATTTCTGGTGGGTTTCGCTGTCTGGTTTCGGTGACCCCTTAGATGCACCAATCAACAACTTGCTTTCACCACCGCCGACTTTTCCCACAGACAGCTCGCCCATTGTTTCCTCCTTGATGCTGCGCCTCTCACCACCACCCCCTTCCCCCCCTTGTGACTTGGATGTCATTGAACGTCCTGGTAGCTTGCGCTGCTTCTTCTCTCTCATGCCTTCGTTGGACTCTCCATCGTTTCATTCTCTCTCTTGGCTGCTTCTTGCAGCTTCTCTCCTGGTGACGCTGCCCATAAACTGTTTCAAGCTGCCCGGCGACGCTGGAGTGAAGGCGTTCGCAGCTGCCCTCTCCTCCTTGCACCTCGACCCTCCGGAGCTTCCCGCCCCTCCTGCCGAGCCTGCTGCCGAACCTCAGTCAAATGAAGCCAGAGCTTCGGGAAACGGGGCTAGTGTGACTAATGAACCAGGCCCGGCAGTGCATGAAGCAAATGGAAGCAGCACTATGGGTGCTCCTGATGAGGTTCATGGTGTGGTTGTTGACGCACAGGGGGAGGCAAATGACCATGCAGACTCAGACGGTATGCTCCTTTACTGGGTGGCTGGGTGGGTTTTCAGGCGCCTCAAAACTCGTTTCGTCGCATGCGGATCTAGTCGGTATGTTTCTGATTGGGCGGGGTTAAATGCTGAAGTAGCTTTGCTCCTTCCCTCTCTCACGCTCGCCCCCTGGACCTCCTCACCAACCCAGCCTCCCCCCATTCCACTTCCTCGATTCTGATTCCGCCTACTCTCCCCCTGCCCATCCCACTACCCCGTCGTCCCGTTCTGTTCCCATTGCACCTTCTCAGAAGCATCTGATGCCTCGGATTGGCTCCCCCTAGAAGACGAATCTCTCTCGTCGCCTCCCACCCTAGACCATCACCACCAACACCAGCAGCAGCCGCAGCACCAGCAACAGAGGCACGTAGAGGATGCCTCTGATTGGTCAGCTCTGCTTGCAAAATGGGCGGCGTTGGTCGGCAGCTTGCAGGGCACGCTTCCCGGCAGTGCTGACTCAGCGTGGGGGCAGGTGGGGATGATTGATGACGTGGCGAGGCTGGCTGTGCTGATAGACGCACAGCTAATCACAGACGGACATCCAGAAGGGAAGGTTGGCAGCCATACAAAAGGCACTGGGGATGGGGAGGGGAATGGTGTTGTGGAGAAGGGTGTGGGTGGAGATAAGCGTGTGGCAGAGGGAGGAGTGGGATGCGGTGCAGTGGGTGGTGAGAGTGCATACCCCGTGCTGCTATCCTTCATCTGGACCTTCTCTCCCTTAGACTGTTGCACCTCTGCTCTTCCTCCTCCTCCTCCAACCCTGCCACCGGTGCCAATGTGATATCACAGACAGTAGATGCCATTCACACTGCTGCCTCCTCCCCTCGCCTCTCCCTCCCTTCTTCCCTCTCCTCCCCCTCTCCACTCTCGAGCACTCCTCCCTTCAAGCCAACCCCCCCTGCACTCACAGCTACAGCTACCTCTCTCGCTCTCCTCTCGACCCTCATCTCTCAGCTCTCTGCCTCATCATCCCACAACGCGTCTGCAGCTAAGGGGAAGGACGAGCGTGGGGGGAAAGGGGGAGCCAGAGCACCAGGCTTGGCAGGAGGTTCGGAGGAGAAGATGGTTCGGCGGAAGGTTTGGGCGGCTGTGAACGCGTTTTGCCCTGGTTTGGGGGATCTGGTACAATGGGCATCGACCAATCATGCAGCAGCAGCAAGTGCCAAAGCAGCAGCAAACGCTACCATTGCAACAGGCACTGCTCAAGTCTTGATCCACTTGCAGCGGGTGTTGCTGTTCTGGATCCAATCCGCTGCCTCCTGCGCCCCTTCCCCTACTGTTGCTCGCACCGTTGGTGACTCGGCCATCAAGGTACGTGCTCATCACATTTGAGACGTCTCAAAAGCTGCTCATCACATTTGAGACGTCTCAAAAGCTGCTGATCACAGGCTCCATAATTTGAGGCGCCTCAAAACTAGACTTCTCACACGCGGTTCAAGGTACGTGCTGATCACTTTGAGACGTCTCAAAAGCTGCTGATCACAGGATCCATAATTTGAGGCGCCTCAAAACTAGACTTCTCACACGCGGTTCAAGGTACGTGCTGATCACTTTGAGACGTCTCAAAAGCTGCTGATCACAGGATCCATAATTTGAGGCGCCTCAAAACTAGACTTCTCACACGCGGTTCAAGGTACGTGCTGATCACTTTGAGACGTCTCAAAAGCTGCTGATCACAGGATCCATAATTTGAGGCGCCTCAAAACTAGACTTCTCACACGTGGTTCAAGGTACATGCTGATCACAGGATCGATAATTTCACTGCATTTGCACTGTTGGGTTTCGAGGTGACTTTTGAGTCGACTCAAAAGTCACCCGGCCATCAAGGTACGTGCTGATCACAGGATCCATAATTTCACTGCATTTGCACTGTTGGGTTTCGAGTCGAGGCTCTTACTAGAACGGTTGTGCCCCTTTCTCACTTGTTCTGTTCCCTTTGTATGTTCCCTTTCTCACTTGTTTTGTTCCCTTTGTATGTTCCCTTTCTCACTTGTTTTGTTCCCTTTGTATGTTCCCTTTCTCACTTGTTTTGTTCCCTTTGTATGTTCCCTTTCTCACTTGTTTTGTTCCCTTTGTATGTTCCCTTTCTCACTTGTTTTGTTCCCTTTGTATGTTCCCTTTCTCACTTGTTTTGTTCCCTTTGTATGTTCCCTTTCTCACTTGTTTTGTTCCCTTTGTATGTTCCCTTTCTCACTTGTTTTGTTCCCTTTGTATGTTCCCTTTCTCACTTGTTTTGTTCCCTTTGTATGTTCCCTTTCTCACTTGTTTTGTTCCCTTTGTATGTTCCCTTTCTCACTTGTTTTGTTCCCTTTGTATGTTCCCTTTCTCACTTGTTTTGTTCCCTTTGTATGTTCCCTTTCTCACTTGTTTTGTTCCCTTTGTATGTTCCCTTTCTCACTTGTTTTGTTCCCTTTGTATGTTCCTATGTTCCCTTGTATGTTCCCTTTCTCACTTGTTTTGTTCCCTTTGTATGTTCCCTTTCTCACTTGTTTTGTTCCCTTTGTATGTTCCCTTTCTCACTTGTTTTGTTCCCTTTGTATGTTCCCTTTCTCACTTGTTTTGTTCCCTTTGTATGTTCCCTTTCTCACTTGTTTTGTTCCCTTTGTATGTTCCCTTTCTCACTTGTTTTGTTCCCTTTGTATGTTCCCTTTCTCACTTGTTTTGTTCCCTTTGTATGTTCCCTTTCTCACTTGTTTTGTTCCCTTTGTATGTTCCCTTTCTCACTTGTTTTGTTCCCTTTGTATGTTCCCTTTCTCACTTGTTTTGTTCCCTTTGTATGTTCCCTTTCTCACTTGTTTTGTTCCCTTTGTATGTTCCCTTTCTCACTTGTTTTGTTCCCTTTGTATGTTCCCTTTCTCACTTGTTTTGTTCCCTTTGTATGTTCCCTTTCTCACTTGTTTTGTTCCCTTTGTATGTTCCCTTTCTCACTTGTTTTGTTCCCTTTGTATGTTCCCTTTCTCACTTGTTTTGTTCCCTTTGTATGTTCCCTTTCTCACTTGTTTTGTTCCCTTTGTATGTTCCCTTTCTCACTTGTTTTGTTCCCTTTGTATGTTCCCTTTCTCACTTGTTTTGTTCCCTTTGTATGTTCCCTTTCTCACTTGTTTTGTTCCCTTTGTATGTTCCCTTTCTCACTTGTTTTGTTCCCTTTGTATGTTCCCTTTCTCACTTGTTTTGTTCCCTTTGTATGTTCCCTTTCTCACTTGTTTTGTTCCCTTTGTATGTTCCCTTTCTCACTTGTTTTGTTCCCTTTGTATGTTCCCTTTCTCACTTGTTTTGTTCCCTTTGTATGTTCCCTTTCTCACTTGTTTTGTTCCCTTTGTATGTTCCCTTTCTCACTTGTTTTGTTCCCTTTGTATGTTCCCTTTCTCACTTGTTTTGTTCCCTTTGTATGTTCCCTTTCTCACTTGTTTTGTTCCCTTTGTATGTTCCCTTTCTCACTTGTTTTGTTCCCTTTGTATGTTCCCTTTCTCACTTGTTTTGTTCCCTTTGTATGTTCCCTTTCTCACTTGTTTTGTTCCCTTTGTATGTTCCCTTTCTCACTTGTTTTGTTCCCTTTGTATGTTCCCTTTCTCACTTGTTTTGTTCCCTTTGTATGTTCCCTTTCTCACTTGTTTTGTTCCCTTTGTATGTTCCCTTTCTCACTTGTTTTGTTCCCTTTGTATGTTCCCTTTCTCACTTGTTTTGTTCCCTTTGTATGTTCCCTTTCTCACTTGTTTTGTTCCCTTTGTATGTTCCCTTTCTCACTTGTTTTGTTCCCTTTGTATGTTCCCTTTCTCACTTGTTTTGTTCCCTTTGTATGTTCCCTTTCTCACTTGTTTTGTTCCCTTTGTATGTTCCCTTTCTCACTTGTTTTGTTCCCTTTGTATGTTCCCTTTCTCACTTGTTTTGTTCCCTTTGTATGTTCCCTTTCTCACTTGTTTTGTTCCCTTTGTATGTTCCCTTTCTCACTTGTTTTGTTCCCTTTGTATGTTCCCTTTCTCACTTGTTTTGTTCCCTTTGTATGTTCCCTTTCTCACTTGTTTTGTTCCCTTTGTATGTTCCCTTTCTCACTTGTTTTGTTCCCTTTGTATGTTCCCTTTCTCACTTGTTTTGTTCCCTTTGTATGTTCCCTTTCTCACTTGTTTTGTTCCCTTTGTATGTTCCCTTTCTCACTTGTTTTGTTCCCTTTGTATGTTCCCTTTCTCACTTGTTTTGTTCCCTTTGTATGTTCCCTTTCTCACTTGTTTTGTTCCCTTTGTATGTTCCCTTTCTCACTTGTTTTGTTCCCTTTGTATGTTCCCTTTCTCACTTGTTTTGTTCCCTTTGTATGTTCCCTTTCTCACTTGTTTTGTTCCCTTTGTATGTTCCCTTTCTCACTTGTTTTGTTCCCTTTGTATGTTCCCTTTCTCACTTGTTTTGTTCCCTTTGTATGTTCCCTTTCTCACTTGTTTTGTTCCCTTTGTATGTTCCCTTTCTCACTTGTTTTGTTCCCTTTGTATGTTCCCTTTCTCACTTGTTTTGTTCCCTTTGTATGTTCCCTTTCTCACTTGTTTTGTTCCCTTTGTATGTTCCCTTTCTCACTTGTTTTGTTCCCTTTGTATGTTCCCTTTCTCACTTGTTTTGTTCCCTTTGTATGTTCCCTTTCTCACTTGTTTTGTTCCCTTTGTATGTTCCCTTTCTCACTTGTTTTGTTCCCTTTGTATGTTCCCTTTCTCACTTGTTTTGTTCCCTTTGTATGTTCCCTTTCTCACTTGTTTTGTTCCCTTTGTATGTTCCCTTTCTCACTTGTTTTGTTCCCTTTGTATGTTCCCTTTCTCACTTGTTTTGTTCCCTTTGTATGTTCCCTTTCTCACTTGTTTTGTTCCCTTTGTATGTTCCCTTTCTCACTTGTTTTGTTCCCTTTGTATGTTCCCTTTCTCACTTGTTTTGTTCCCTTTGTATGTTCCCTTCTCACTTGTTTTGTTCCCTTTGTATGTTCCCTTTCTCACTTGTTTTGTTCCCTTTGTATGTTCCCTTTCTCACTTGTTTTGTTCCCTTTGTATGTTCCCTTTCTCACTTGTTTTGTTCCCTTTGTATGTTCCCTTTCTCACTTGTTTTGTTCCCTTTGTATGTTCCCTTTCTCACTTGTTTTGTTCCCTTTGTATGTTCCCTTTCTCACTTGTTTTGTTCCCTTTGTATGTTCCCTTTCTCACTTGTTTTGTTCCCTTTGTATGTTCCCTTTCTCACTTGTTTTGTTCCCTTTGTATGTTCCCTTTCTCACTTGTTTTGTTCCCTTTGTATGTTCCCTTTCTCACTTGTTTTGTTCCCTTTGTATGTTCCCTTTCTCACTTGTTTTGTTCCCTTTGTATGTTCCCTTTCTCACTTGTTTTGTTCCCTTTGTATGTTCCCTTTCTCACTTGTTTTGTTCCCTTTGTATGTTCCCTTTCTCACTTGTTTTGTTCCCTTTGTATGTTCCCTTTCTCACTTGTTTTGTTCCCTTTGTATGTTCCCTTTCTCACTTGTTTTGTTCCCTTTGTATGTTCCCTTTCTCACTTGTTTTGTTCCCTTTGTATGTTCCCTTTCTCACTTGTTTTGTTCCCTTTGTATGTTCCCTTTCTCACTTGTTTTGTTCCCTTTGTATGTTCCCTTTCTCACTTGTTTTGTTCCCTTTGTATGTTCCCTTTCTCACTTGTTTTGTTCCCTTTGTATGTTCCCTTTCTCACTTGTTTTGTTCCCTTTGTATGTTCCCTTTCTCACTTGTTTTGTTCCCTTTGTATGTTCCCTTTCTCACTTGTTTTGTTCCCTTTGTATGTTCCCTTTCTCACTTGTTTTGTTCCCTTTGTATGTTCCCTTTCTCACTTGTTTTGTTCCTTGTATGTTCCCTTTCTCACTTGTTTTGTTCCCTTTGTATGTTCCCTTTCTCACTTGTTTTGTTCCCTTTGTATGTTCCCTTTCTCACTTGTTTTGTTCCCTTTGTATGTTCCCTTTCTCACTTGTTTTGTTCCCTTTGTATGTTCCCTTTCTCACTTGTTTTGTTCCCTTTGTATGTTCCCTTTCTCACTTGTTTTGTTCCCTTTGTATGTTCCCTTTCTCACTTGTTTTGTTCCCTTTGTATGTTCCCTTTCTCACTTGTTTTGTTCCCTTTGTATGTTCCCTTTCTCACTTGTTTTGTTCCCTTTGTATGTTCCCTTTCTCACTTGTTTTGTTCCCTTTGTATGTTCCCTTTCTCACTTGTTTTGTTCCCTTTGTATGTTCCCTTTCTCACTTGTTTTGTTCCCTTTGTATGTTCCCTTTCTCACTTGTTTTGTTCCCTTTGTATGTTCCCTTTCTCACTTGTTTGTTCCCTTTGTATGTTCCCTTTCTCACTTGTTTTGTTCCCTTTGTATGTTCCCTTTCTCACTTGTTTTGTTCCCTTTGTATGTTCCCTTTCTCACTTGTTTTGTTCCCTTTGTATGTTCCCTTTCTCACTTGTTTTGTTCCCTTTGTATGTTCCCTTTCTCACTTGTTTTGTTCCCTTTGTATGTTCCCTTTCTCACTTGTTTTGTTCCCTTTGTATGTTCCCTTTCTCACTTGTTTGTTCCCTTTGTATGTTCCCTTTCTCACTTGTTTTGTTCCCTTTGTATGTTCCCTTTCTCACTTGTTTTGTTCCCTTTGTATGTTCCCTTTCTCACTTGTTTTGTTCCCTTTGTATGTTCCCTTTCTCACTTGTTTTGTTCCCTTTGTATGTTCCCTTTCTCACTTGTTTTGTTCCCTTTGTATGTTCCCTTTCTCACTTGTTTTGTTCCCTTTGTATGTTCCCTTTCTCACTTGTTTTGTTCCCTTTGTATGTTCCCTTTCTCACTTGTTTTGTTCCCTTTGTATGTTCCCTTTCTCACTTGTTTTGTTCCCTTTGTATGTTCCCTTTCTCACTTGTTTTGTTCCCTTTGTATGTTCCCTTTCTCACTTGTTTTGTTCCCTTTGTATGTTCCCTTTCTCACTTGTTTTGTTCCCTTTGTATGTTCCCTTTCTCACTTGTTTTGTTCCCTTTGTATGTTCCCTTTCTCACTTGTTTTGTTCCCTTTGTATGTTCCCTTTCTCACTTGTTTTGTTCCCTTTGTATGTTCCCTTTCTCACTTGTTTTGTTCCCTTTGTATGTTCCCTTTCTCACTTGTTTTGTTCCCTTTGTATGTTCCCTTTCTCACTTGTTTTGTTCCCTTTGTATGTTCCCTTTCTCACTTGTTTTGTTCCCTTTGTATGTTCCCTTTCTCACTTGTTTTGTTCCCTTTGTATGTTCCCTTTCTCACTTGTTTTGTTCCCTTTGTATGTTCCCTTTCTCACTTGTTTTGTTCCCTTTGTATGTTCCCTTTCTCACTTGTTTTGTTCCCTTTGTATGTTCCCTTTCTCACTTGTTTTGTTCCCTTTGTATGTTCCCTTTCTCACTTGTTTTGTTCCCTTTGTATGTTCCCTTTCTCACTTGTTTTGTTCCCTTTGTATGTTCCCTTTCTCACTTGTTTGTTCCCTTTGTATGTTCCCTTTCTCACTTGTTTTGTTCCCTTTGTATGTTCCCTTTCTCACTTGTTTTGTTCCCTTTGTATGTTCCCTTTCTCACTTGTTTTGTTCCCTTTGTATGTTCCCTTTCTCACTTGTTTTGTTCCCTTTGTATGTTCCCTTTCTCACTTGTTTTGTTCCCTTTGTATGTTCCCTTTCTCACTTGTTTTGTTCCCTTTGTATGTTCCCTTTCTCACTTGTTTTGTTCCCTTTGTATGTTCCCTTTCTCACTTGTTTTGTTCCCTTTGTATGTTCCCTTTCTCACTTGTTTTGTTCCCTTTGTATGTTCCCTTTCTCACTTGTTTTGTTCCCTTTGTATGTTCCCTTTCTCACTTGTTTTGTTCCCTTTGTATGTTCCCTTTCTCACTTGTTTTGTTCCCTTTGTATGTTCCCTTTCTCACTTGTTTTGTTCCCTTTGTATGTTCCCTTTCTCACTTGTTTTGTTCCCTTTGTATGTTCCCTTTCTCACTTGTTTTGTTCCTTTGTATGTTCCCTTTCTCACTTGTTTTGTTCCCTTTGTATGTTCCCTTTCTCACTTGTTTTGTTCCCTTTGTATGTTCCCTTTCTCACTTGTTTTGTTCCCTTTGTATGTTCCCTTTCTCACTTGTTTTGTTCCCTTTGTATGTTCCCTTTCTCACTTGTTTTGTTCCCTTTGTATGTTCCCTTTCTCACTTGTTTTGTTCCCTTGTATGTTCCCTTTCTCACTTGTTTTGTTCCCTTTGTATGTTCCCTTTCTCACTTGTTTTGTTCCCTTTGTATGTTCCCTTTCTCACTTGTTTTGTTCCCTTTGTATGTTCCCTTTCTCACTTGTTTTGTTCCCTTTGTATGTTCCCTTTCTCACTTGTTTTGTTCCCTTTGTATGTTCCCTTTCTCACTTGTTTTGTTCCCTTTGTATGTTCCCTTTCTCACTTGTTTTGTTCCCTTTGTATGTTCCCTTTCTCACTTGTTTTGTTCCCTTTGTATGTTCCCTTTCTCACTTGTTTTGTTCCCTTTGTATGTTCCCTTTCTCACTTGTTTTGTTCCCTTTGTATGTTCCCTTTCTCACTTGTTTTGTTCCCTTTGTATGTTCCCTTTCTCACTTGTTTTGTTCCCTTTGTATGTTCCCTTTCTCACTTGTTTTGTTCCCTTTGTATGTTCCCTTTCTCACTTGTTTTGTTCCCTTTGTATGTTCCCTTTCTCACTTGTTTTGTTCCCTTTGTATGTTCCCTTTCTCACTTGTTTTGTTCCCTTTGTATGTTCCCTTTCTCACTTGTTTTGTTCCCTTTGTATGTTCCCTTTCTCACTTGTTTTGTTCCCTTTGTATGTTCCCTTTCTCACTTGTTTTGTTCCCTTTGTATGTTCCCTTTCTCACTTGTTTTGTTCCCTTTGTATGTTCCCTTCTCACTTGTTTTGTTCCCTTTGTATGTTCCCTTTCTCACTTGTTTTGTTCCCTTTGTATGTTCCCTTTCTCACTTGTTTTGTTCCCTTTGTATGTTCCCTTTCTCACTTGTTTTGTTCCCTTTGTATGTTCCCTTTCTCACTTGTTTTGTTCCTTTGTATGTTCCCTTTCTCACTTGTTTTGTTCCCTTTGTATGTTCCCTTTCTCACTTGTTTTGTTCCCTTTGTATGTTCCCTTTCTCACTTGTTTTGTTCCCTTTGTATGTTCCCTTTCTCACTTGTTTTGTTCCCTTTGTATGTTCCCTTTCTCACTTGTTTTGTTCCCTTTGTATGTCCCTTTCTCACTTGTTTTGTTCCCTTTGTATGTTCCCTTTCTCACTTGTTTTGTTCCCTTTTGTATGTTCCCTTTCTCACTTGTTTTGTTCCCTTTGTATGTTCCCTTTCTCACTTGTTTTGTTCCCTTTGTATGTTCCCTTTCTCACTTGTTTTGTTCCCTTTGTATGTTCCCTTTCTCACTTGTTTTGTTCCCTTTGTATGTTCCCTTTCTCACTTGTTTTGTTCCCTTTGTATGTTCCCTTTCTCACTTGTTTTGTTCCCTTTGTATGTTCCCTTTCTCACTTGTTTTGTTCCCTTTGTATGTTCCCTTTCTCACTTGTTTTGTTCCCTTTGTATGTTCCCTTTCTCACTTGTTTTGTTCCCTTTGTATGTTCCCTTTCTCACTTGTTTTGTTCCCTTTGTATGTTCCCTTTCTCACTTGTTTTGTTCCCTTTGTATGTTCCCTTTCTCACTTGTTTTGTTCCCTTTGTATGTTCCCTTTCTCACTTGTTTTGTTCCCTTTGTATGTTCCCTTTCTCACTTGTTTTGTTCCCTTTGTATGTTCCCCTTTCTCACTTGTTTTGTTCCCTTTGTATGTTCCCTTTCTCACTTGTTTTGTTCCCTTTGTATGTTCCCTTTCTCACTTGTTTTGTTCCCTTTGTATGTTCCCTTTCTCACTTGTTTTGTTCCCTTTGTATGTTCCCTTTCTCACTTGTTTTGTTCCCTTTGTATGTTCCCTTTCTCACTTGTTTTGTTCCCTTTGTATGTTCCCTTTCTCACTTGTTTTGTTCCCTTTGTATGTTCCCTTTCTCACTTGTTTTGTTCCCTTTGTATGTTCCCTTTCTCACTTGTTTTGTTCCCTTTGTATGTTCCCTTTCTCACTTGTTTGTTCCCTTTGTATGTTCCCTTTCTCACTTGTTTTGTTCCCTTTGTATGTTCCCTTTCTCACTTGTTTTGTTCCCTTTGTATGTTCCCTTTCTCACTTGTTTTGTTCCCTTTGTATGTTCCCTTTCTCACTTGTTTTGTTCCCTTTGTATGTTCCCTTTCTCACTTGTTTTGTTCCCTTTGTATGTTCCCTTTCTCACTTGTTTTGTTCCCTTTGTATGTTCCCTTTCTCACTTGTTTTGTTCCCTTTGTATGTTCCCTTTCTCACTTGTTTTGTTCCCTTTGTATGTTCCCTTTCTCACTTGTTTTGTTCCCTTTGTATGTTCCCTTCTCACTTGTTTTGTTCCCTTTGTATGTTCCCTTTCTCACTTGTTTTGTTCCCTTTGTATGTTCCCTTTCTCACTTGTTTTGTTCCCTTTGTATGTTCCCTTTCTCACTTGTTTTGTTCCCTTTGTATGTTCCCTTTCTCACTTGTTTTGTTCCCTTTGTATGTTCCCTTTCTCACTTGTTTTGTTCCCTTTGTATGTTCCCTTTCTCACTTGTTTTGTTCCCTTTGTATGTTCCCTTTCTCACTTGTTTTGTTCCCTTTGTATGTTCCCTTTCTCACTTGTTTTGTTCCCTTTGTATGTTCCCTTTCTCACTTGTTTTGTTCCCTTTGTATGTTCCCTTTCTCACTTGTTTTGTTCCCTTTGTATGTTCCCTTTCTCACTTGTTTTGTTCCCTTTGTATGTTCCCTTTCTCACTTGTTTTGTTCCCTTTGTATGTTCCCTTTCTCACTTGTTTTGTTCCCTTTGTATGTTCCCTTTCTCACTTGTTTTGTTCCCTTTGTATGTTCCCTTTCTCACTTGTTTTGTTCCCTTTGTATGTTCCCTTTCTCACTTGTTTTGTTCCCTTTGTATGTTCCCTTTCTCACTTGTTTTGTTCCCTTTGTATGTTCCCTTTCTCACTTGTTTTGTTCCCTTTGTATGTTCCCTTTCTCACTTGTTTTGTTCCCTTTGTATGTTCCCTTTCTCACTTGTTTTGTTCCCTTTGTATGTTCCCTTTCTCACTTGTTTTGTTCCCTTTGTATGTTCCCTTTCTCACTTGTTTTGTTCCCTTTGTATGTTCCCTTTCTCACTTGTTTTGTTCCCTTTGTATGTTCCCTTTCTCACTTGTTTTGTTCCCTTTGTATGTTCCCTTTCTCACTTGTTTTGTTCCCTTTGTATGTTCCCTTTCTCACTTGTTTTGTTCCCTTTGTATGTTCCCTTTCTCACTTGTTTTGTTCCCTTTGTATGTTCCCTTTCTCACTTGTTTTGTTCCCTTTGTATGTTCCCTTTCTCACTTGTTTTGTTCCCTTTGTATGTTCCCTTTCTCACTTGTTTTGTTCCCTTTGTATGTTCCCTTTCTCACTTGTTTTGTTCCCTTTGTATGTTCCCTTTCTCACTTGTTTTGTTCCCTTTGTATGTTCCCTTTCTCACTTGTTTTGTTCCCTTTGTATGTTCCCTTTCTCACTTGTTTTGTTCCCTTTGTATGTTCCCTTTCTCACTTGTTTTGTTCCCTTTGTATGTTCCCTTTCTCACTTGTTTTGTTCCCTTTGTATGTTCCCTTTCTCACTTGTTTTGTTCCCTTTGTATGTTCCCTTTCTCACTTGTTTTGTTCCCTTTGTATGTTCCCTTTCTCACTTGTTTTGTTCCCTTTGTTCCTTTGTATGTTCCCTTTCTCACTTGTTTTGTTCCCTTTGTATGTTCCCTTTCTCACTTGTTTTGTTCCCTTTGTATGTTCCCTTTCTCACTTGTTTTGTTCCCTTTGTATGTTCCCTTTCTCACTTGTTTTGTTCCCTTTGTATGTTCCCTTTCTCACTTGTTTTGTTCCCTTTGTATGTTCCCTTTCTCACTTGTTTTGTTCCCTTTGTATGTTCCCTTTCTCACTTGTTTTGTTCCCTTTGTATGTTCCCTTTCTCACTTGTTTTGTTCCCTTTGTATGTTCCCTTTCTCACTTGTTTTGTTCCCTTTGTATGTTCCCTTTCTCACTTGTTTTGTTCCCTTTGTATGTTCCCTTTCTCACTTGTTTTGTTCCCTTTGTATGTTCCCTTTCTCACTTGTTTTGTTCCCTTTGTATGTTCCCTTTCTCACTTGTTTTGTTCCCTTTGTATGTTCCCTTTCTCACTTGTTTTGTTCCCTTTGTATGTTCCCTTTCTCACTTGTTTTGTTCCCTTTGTATGTTCCCTTTCTCACTTGTTTTGTTCCCTTTGTATGTTCCCTTTCTCACTTGTTTTGTTCCCTTTGTATGTTCCCTTTCTCACTTGTTTTGTTCCCTTTGTATGTTCCCTTTCTCACTTGTTTTGTTCCCTTTGTATGTTCCCTTTCTCACTTGTTTTGTTCCCTTTGTATGTTCCCTTTCTCACTTGTTTTGTTCCCTTTGTATGTTCCCTTTCTCACTTGTTTTGTTCCCTTTGTATGTTCCCTTTCTCACTTGTTTTGTTCCCTTTGTATGTTCCCTTTCTCACTTGTTTTGTTCCCTTTGTATGTTCCCTTTCTCACTTGTTTTGTTCCCTTTGTATGTTCCCTTTCTCACTTGTTTTGTTCCCTTTGTATGTTCCCTTTCTCACTTGTTTTGTTCCCTTTGTATGTTCCCTTTCTCACTTGTTTTGTTCCCTTTGTATGTTCCCTTTCTCACTTGTTTTGTTCCCTTTGTATGTTCCCTTTCTCACTTGTTTTGTTCCCTTTGTATGTTCCCTTTCTCACTTGTTTTGTTCCCTTTGTATGTTCCCTTTCTCACTTGTTTTGTTCCCTTTGTATGTTCCCTTTCTCACTTGTTTTGTTCCCTTTGTATGTTCCCTTTCTCACTTGTTTTGTTCCCTTTGTATGTTCCCTTTCTCACTTGTTTTGTTCCCTTTGTATGTTCCCTTTCTCACTTGTTTTGTTCCCTTTGTATGTTCCCTTTCTCACTTGTTTTGTTCCCTTTGTATGTTCCCTTTCTCACTTGTTTTGTTCCCTTTGTATGTTCCCTTTCTCACTTGTTTTGTTCCCTTTGTATGTTCCCTTTCTCACTTGTTTTGTTCCCTTTGTATGTTCCCTTTCTCACTTGTTTTGTTCCCTTTGTATGTTCCCTTTCTCACTTGTTTTGTTCCCTTTGTATGTTCCCTTTCTCACTTGTTTTGTTCCCTTTGTATGTTCCCTTTCTCACTTGTTTGTTCCCTTTGTATGTTCCCTTTGTATGTTCCCTTTCTCACTTGTTTTGTTCCCTTTGTATGTTCCCTTTCTCACTTGTTTTGTTCCCTTTGTATGTTCCCTTTCTCACTTGTTTTGTTCCCTTTGTATGTTCCCTTTCTCACTTGTTTTGTTCCCTTTGTATGTTCCCTTTCTCACTTGTTTTGTTCCCTTTGTATGTTCCCTTTCTCACTTGTTTTGTTCCCTTTGTATGTTCCCTTTCTCACTTGTTTTGTTCCCTTTGTATGTTCCCTTTCTCACTTGTTTTGTTCCCTTTGTATGTTCCCTTTCTCACTTGTTTTGTTCCCTTTGTATGTTCCCTTTCTCACTTGTTTTGTTCCCTTTGTATGTTCCCTTTCTCACTTGTTTTGTTCCCTTTGTATGTTCCCTTTCTCACTTGTTTTGTTCCCTTTGTATGTTCCCTTTCTCACTTGTTTTGTTCCCTTTGTATGTTCCCTTTCTCACTTGTTTTGTTCCCTTTGTATGTTCCCTTTCTCACTTGTTTTGTTCCCTTTGTATGTTCCCTTTCTCACTTGTTTTGTTCCCTTTGTATGTTCCCTTTCTCACTTGTTTTGTTCCCTTTGTATGTTCCCTTTCTCACTTGTTTTGTTCCCTTTGTATGTTCCCTTTCTCACTTGTTTTGTTCCCTTTGTATGTTCCCTTTCTCACTTGTTTTGTTCCCTTTGTATGTTCCCTTTCTCACTTGTTTTGTTCCCTTTGTATGTTCCCTTTCTCACTTGTTTTGTTCCCTTTGTATGTTCCCTTTCTCACTTGTTTTGTTCCCTTTGTATGTTCCCTTTCTCACTTGTTTTGTTCCCTTTGTATGTTCCCTTTCTCACTTGTTTTGTTCCCTTTGTATGTTCCCTTTCTCACTTGTTTTGTTCCCTTTGTATGTTCCCTTTCTCACTTGTTTTGTTCCCTTTGTATGTTCCCTTTCTCACTTGTTTTGTTCCCTTTGTATGTTCCCTTTCTCACTTGTTTTGTTCCCTTTGTATGTTCCCTTTCTCACTTGTTTTGTTCCCTTTGTATGTTCCCTTTCTCACTTGTTTTGTTCCCTTTGTATGTTCCCTTTCTCACTTGTTTTGTTCCCTTTGTATGTTCCCTTTCTCACTTGTTTTGTTCCCTTTGTATGTTCCCTTTCTCACTTGTTTTGTTCCCTTTGTATGTTCCCTTTCTCACTTGTTTTGTTCCCTTTGTATGTTCCCTTTCTCACTTGTTTTGTTCCCTTTGTATGTTCCCTTTCTCACTTGTTTTGTTCCCTTTGTATGTTCCCTTTCTCACTTGTTTTGTTCCCTTTGTATGTTCCCTTTCTCACTTGTTTTGTTCCCTTTGTATGTTCCCTTTCTCACTTGTTTTGTTCCCTTTGTATGTTCCCTTTCTCACTTGTTTTGTTCCCTTTGTATGTTCCCTTTCTCACTTGTTTTGTTCCCTTTGTATGTTCCCTTTCTCACTTGTTTTGTTCCCTTTGTATGTTCCCTTTCTCACTTGTTTTGTTCCCTTTGTATGTTCCCTTTCTCACTTGTTTTGTTCCCTTTGTATGTTCCCTTTCTCACTTGTTTTGTTCCCTTTGTATGTTCCCTTTCTCACTTGTTTTGTTCCCTTTGTATGTTCCCTTTCTCACTTGTTTTGTTCCCTTTGTATGTTCCCTTTCTCACTTGTTTTGTTCCCTTTGTATGTTCCCTTTCTCACTTGTTTTGTTCCCTTTGTATGTTCCCTTTCTCACTTGTTTTGTTCCCTTTGTATGTTCCCTTTCTCACTTGTTTTGTTCCCTTTGTATGTTCCCTTTCTCACTTGTTTTGTTCCCTTTGTATGTTCCCTTTCTCACTTGTTTTGTTCCCTTTGTATGTTCCCTTTCTCACTTGTTTTGTTCCCTTTGTATGTTCCCTTTCTCACTTGTTTTGTTCCCTTTGTATGTTCCCTTTCTCACTTGTTTTGTTCCCTTTGTATGTTCCCTTTCTCACTTGTTTTGTTCCCTTTGTATGTTCCCTTTCTCACTTGTTTTGTTCCCTTTGTATGTTCCCTTTCTCACTTGTTTTGTTCCCTTTGTATGTTCCCTTTCTCACTTGTTTTGTTCCCTTTGTATGTTCCCTTTCTCACTTGTTTTGTTCCCTTTGTATGTTCCCTTTCTCACTTGTTTTGTTCCCTTTGTATGTTCCCTTTCTCACTTGTTTTGTTCCCTTTGTATGTTCCCTTTCTCACTTGTTTTGTTCCCTTTGTATGTTCCCTTTCTCACTTGTTTTGTTCCCTTTGTATGTTCCCTTTCTCACTTGTTTTGTTCCCTTTGTATGTTCCCTTTCTCACTTGTTTTGTTCCCTTTGTATGTTCCCTTTCTCACTTGTTTTGTTCCCTTTGTATGTTCCCTTTCTCACTTGTTTTGTTCCCTTTGTATGTTCCCTTTCTCACTTGTTTTGTTCCCTTTGTATGTTCCCTTTCTCACTTGTTTTGTTCCCTTTGTATGTTCCCTTTCTCACTTGTTTTGTTCCCTTTGTATGTTCCCTTTCTCACTTGTTTTGTTCCCTTTGTATGTTCCCTTTCTCACTTGTTTTGTTCCCTTTGTATGTTCCCTTTCTCACTTGTTTTGTTCCCTTTGTATGTTCCCTTTCTCACTTGTTTTGTTCCCTTTGTATGTTCCCTTTCTCACTTGTTTTGTTCCCTTTGTATGTTCCCTTTCTCACTTGTTTTGTTCCCTTTGTATGTTCCCTTTCTCACTTGTTTTGTTCCCTTTGTATGTTCCCTTTCTCACTTGTTTTGTTCCCTTTGTATGTTCCCTTTCTCACTTGTTTTGTTCCCTTTGTATGTTCCCTTTCTCACTTGTTTTGTTCCCTTTGTATGTTCCCTTTCTCACTTGTTTTGTTCCCTTTGTATGTTCCCTTTCTCACTTGTTTTGTTCCCTTTGTATGTTCCCTTTCTCACTTGTTTTGTTCCCTTTGTATGTTCCCTTTCTCACTTGTTTTGTTCCCTTTGTATGTTCCCTTTCTCACTTGTTTTGTTCCCTTTGTATGTTCCCTTTCTCACTTGTTTTGTTCCCTTTGTATGTTCCCTTTCTCACTTGTTTTGTTCCCTTTGTATGTTCCCTTTCTCACTTGTTTTGTTCCCTTTGTATGTTCCCTTTCTCACTTGTTTTGTTCCCTTTGTATGTTCCCTTTCTCACTTGTTTTGTTCCCTTTGTATGTTCCCTTTCTCACTTGTTTTGTTCCCTTTGTATGTTCCCTTTCTCACTTGTTTTGTTCCCTTTGTATGTTCCCTTTCTCACTTGTTTTGTTCCCTTTGTATGTTCCCTTTCTCACTTGTTTTGTTCCCTTTGTATGTTCCCTTTCTCACTTGTTTTGTTCCCTTTGTATGTTCCCTTTCTCACTTGTTTTGTTCCCTTTGTATGTTCCCTTTCTCACTTGTTTTGTTCCCTTTGTATGTTCCCTTTCTCACTTGTTTTGTTCCCTTTGTATGTTCCCTTTCTCACTTGTTTTGTTCCCTTTGTATGTTCCCTTTCTCACTTGTTTTGTTCCCTTTGTATGTTCCCTTTCTCACTTGTTTTGTTCCCTTTGTATGTTCCCTTTCTCACTTGTTTTGTTCCCTTTGTATGTTCCCTTTCTCACTTGTTTTGTTCCCTTTGTATGTTCCCTTTCTCACTTGTTTTGTTCCCTTTGTATGTTCCCTTTCTCACTTGTTTTGTTCCCTTTGTATGTTCCCTTTCTCACTTGTTTTGTTCCCTTTGTATGTTCCCTTTCTCACTTGTTTTGTTCCCTTTGTATGTTCCCTTTCTCACTTGTTTTGTTCCCTTTGTATGTTCCCTTTCTCACTTGTTTTGTTCCCTTTGTATGTTCCCTTTCTCACTTGTTTTGTTCCCTTTGTATGTTCCCTTTCTCACTTGTTTTGTTCCCTTTGTATGTTCCCTTTCTCACTTGTTTTGTTCCCTTTGTATGTTCCCTTTCTCACTTGTTTTGTTCCCTTTGTATGTTCCCTTTCTCACTTGTTTTGTTCCCTTTGTATGTTCCCTTTCTCACTTGTTTTGTTCCCTTTGTATGTTCCCTTTCTCACTTGTTTTGTTCCCTTTGTATGTTCCCTTTCTCACTTGTTTTGTTCCCTTTGTATGTTCCCTTTCTCACTTGTTTTGTTCCCTTTGTATGTTCCCTTTCTCACTTGTTTTGTTCCCTTTGTATGTTCCCTTTCTCACTTGTTTTGTTCCCTTTGTATGTTCCCTTTCTCACTTGTTTTGTTCCCTTTGTATGTTCCCTTTCTCACTTGTTTTGTTCCCTTTGTATGTTCCCTTTCTCACTTGTTTTGTTCCCTTTGTATGTTCCCTTTCTCACTTGTTTTGTTCCCTTTGTATGTTCCCTTTCTCACTTGTTTTGTTCCCTTTGTATGTTCCCTTTCTCACTTGTTTTGTTCCCTTTGTATGTTCCCTTTCTCACTTGTTTTGTTCCCTTTGTATGTTCCCTTTCTCACTTGTTTTGTTCCCTTTGTATGTTCCCTTTCTCACTTGTTTTGTTCCCTTTGTATGTTCCCTTTCTCACTTGTTTTGTTCCCTTTGTATGTTCCCTTTCTCACTTGTTTTGTTCCCTTTGTATGTTCCCTTTCTCACTTGTTTTGTTCCCTTTGTATGTTCCCTTTCTCACTTGTTTTGTTCCCTTTGTATGTTCCCTTTCTCACTTGTTTTGTTCCCTTTGTATGTTCCCTTTCTCACTTGTTTTGTTCCCTTTGTATGTTCCCTTTCTCACTTGTTTTGTTCCCTTTGTATGTTCCCTTTCTCACTTGTTTTGTTCCCTTTGTATGTTCCCTTTCTCACTTGTTTTGTTCCCTTTGTATGTTCCCTTTCTCACTTGTTTTGTTCCCTTTGTATGTTCCCTTTCTCACTTGTTTTGTTCCCTTTGTATGTTCCCTTTCTCACTTGTTTTGTTCCCTTTGTATGTTCCCTTTCTCACTTGTTTTGTTCCCTTTGTATGTTCCCTTTCTCACTTGTTTTGTTCCCTTTGTATGTTCCCTTTCTCACTTGTTTTGTTCCCTTTGTATGTTCCCTTTCTCACTTGTTTTGTTCCCTTTGTATGTTCCCTTTCTCACTTGTTTTGTTCCCTTTGTATGTTCCCTTTCTCACTTGTTTTGTTCCCTTTGTATGTTCCCTTTCTCACTTGTTTTGTTCCCTTTGTATGTTCCCTTTCTCACTTGTTTTGTTCCCTTTGTATGTTCCCTTTCTCACTTGTTTTGTTCCCTTTGTATGTTCCCTTTCTCACTTGTTTTGTTCCCTTTGTATGTTCCCTTTCTCACTTGTTTTGTTCCCTTTGTATGTTCCCTTTCTCACTTGTTTTGTTCCCTTTGTATGTTCCCTTTCTCACTTGTTTTGTTCCCTTTGTATGTTCCCTTTCTCACTTGTTTTGTTCCCTTTGTATGTTCCCTTTCTCACTTGTTTTGTTCCCTTTGTATGTTCCCTTTCTCACTTGTTTTGTTCCCTTTGTATGTTCCCTTTCTCACTTGTTTTGTTCCCTTTGTATGTTCCCTTTCTCACTTGTTTTGTTCCCTTTGTATGTTCCCTTTCTCACTTGTTTTGTTCCCTTTGTATGTTCCCTTTCTCACTTGTTTTGTTCCCTTTGTATGTTCCCTTTCTCACTTGTTTTGTTCCCTTTGTATGTTCCCTTTCTCACTTGTTTTGTTCCCTTTGTATGTTCCCTTTCTCACTTGTTTTGTTCCCTTTGTATGTTCCCTTTCTCACTTGTTTTGTTCCCTTTGTATGTTCCCTTTCTCACTTGTTTTGTTCCCTTTGTATGTTCCCTTTCTCACTTGTTTTGTTCCCTTTGTATGTTCCCTTTCTCACTTGTTTTGTTCCCTTTGTATGTTCCCTTTCTCACTTGTTTTGTTCCCTTTGTATGTTCCCTTTCTCACTTGTTTTGTTCCCTTTGTATGTTCCCTTTCTCACTTGTTTTGTTCCCTTTGTATGTTCCCTTTCTCACTTGTTTTGTTCCCTTTGTATGTTCCCTTTCTCACTTGTTTTGTTCCCTTTGTATGTTCCCTTTCTCACTTGTTTTGTTCCCTTTGTATGTTCCCTTTCTCACTTGTTTTGTTCCCTTTGTATGTTCCCTTTCTCACTTGTTTTGTTCCCTTTGTATGTTCCCTTTCTCACTTGTTTTGTTCCCTTTGTATGTTCCCTTTCTCACTTGTTTTGTTCCCTTTGTATGTTCCCTTTCTCACTTGTTTTGTTCCCTTTGTATGTTCCCTTTCTCACTTGTTTTGTTCCCTTTGTATGTTCCCTTTCTCACTTGTTTTGTTCCCTTTGTATGTTCCCTTTCTCACTTGTTTTGTTCCCTTTGTACGTTCCCTTTCTCACTTGTTTTGTTCCCTTTGTATGTTCCCTTTCTCACTTGTTTTGTTCCCTTTGTATGTTCCCTTTCTCACTTGTTTTGTTCCCTTTGTATGTTCCCTTTCTCACTTGTTTTGTTCCCTTTGTATGTTCCCTTTCTCACTTGTTTTGTTCCCTTTGTATGTTCCCTTTCTCACTTGTTTTGTTCCCTTTGTATGTTCCCTTTCTCACTTGTTTTGTTCCCTTTGTATGTTCCCTTTCTCACTTGTTTTGTTCCCTTTGTATGTTCCCTTTCTCACTTGTTTTGTTCCCTTTGTATGTTCCCTTTCTCACTTGTTTTGTTCCCTTTGTATGTTCCCTTTCTCACTTGTTTTGTTCCCTTTGTATGTTCCCTTTCTCACTTGTTTTGTTCCCTTTGTATGTTCCCTTTCTCACTTGTTTTGTTCCCTTTGTATGTTCCCTTTCTCACTTGTTTTGTTCCCTTTGTATGTTCCCTTTCTCACTTGTTTTGTTCCCTTTGTATGTTCCCTTTCTCACTTGTTTTGTTCCCTTTGTATGTTCCCTTTCTCACTTGTTTTGTTCCCTTTGTATGTTCCCTTTCTCACTTGTTTTGTTCCCTTTGTATGTTCCCTTTCTCACTTGTTTTGTTCCCTTTGTATGTTCCCTTTCTCACTTGTTTTGTTCCCTTTGTATGTTCCCTTTCTCACTTGTTTTGTTCCCTTTGTATGTTCCCTTTCTCACTTGTTTTGTTCCCTTTGTATGTTCCCTTTCTCACTTGTTTTGTTCCCTTTGTATGTTCCCTTTCTCACTTGTTTTGTTCCCTTTGTATGTTCCCTTTCTCACTTGTTTTGTTCCCTTTGTATGTTCCCTTTCTCACTTGTTTTGTTCCCTTTGTATGTTCCCTTTCTCACTTGTTTTGTTCCCTTTGTATGTTCCCTTTCTCACTTGTTTTGTTCCCTTTGTATGTTCCCTTTCTCACTTGTTTTGTTCCCTTTGTATGTTCCCTTTCTCACTTGTTTTGTTCCCTTTGTATGTTCCCTTTCTCACTTGTTTTGTTCCCTTTGTATGTTCCCTTTCTCACTTGTTTTGTTCCCTTTGTATGTTCCCTTTCTCACTTGTTTTGTTCCCTTTGTATGTTCCCTTTCTCACTTGTTTTGTTCCCTTTGTATGTTCCCTTTCTCACTTGTTTTGTTCCCTTTGTATGTTCCCTTTCTCACTTGTTTTGTTCCCTTTGTATGTTCCCTTTCTCACTTGTTTTGTTCCCTTTGTATGTTCCCTTTCTCACTTGTTTTGTTCCCTTTGTATGTTCCCTTTCTCACTTGTTTTGTTCCCTTTGTATGTTCCCTTTCTCACTTGTTTTGTTCCCTTTGTATGTTCCCTTTCTCACTTGTTTTGTTCCCTTTGTATGTTCCCTTTCTCACTTGTTTTGTTCCCTTTGTATGTTCCCTTTCTCACTTGTTTTGTTCCCTTTGTATGTTCCCTTTCTCACTTGTTTTGTTCCCTTTGTATGTTCCCTTTCTCACTTGTTTTGTTCCCTTTGTATGTTCCCTTTCTCACTTGTTTTGTTCCCTTTGTATGTTCCCTTTCTCACTTGTTTTGTTCCCTTTGTATGTTCCCTTTCTCACTTGTTTTGTTCCCTTTGTATGTTCCCTTTCTCACTTGTTTTGTTCCCTTTGTATGTTCCCTTTCTCACTTGTTTTGTTCCCTTTGTATGTTCCCTTTCTCACTTGTTTTGTTCCCTTTGTATGTTCCCTTTCTCACTTGTTTTGTTCCCTTTGTATGTTCCCTTTCTCACTTGTTTTGTTCCCTTTGTATGTTCCCTTTCTCACTTGTTTTGTTCCCTTTGTATGTTCCCTTTCTCACTTGTTTTGTTCCCTTTGTATGTTCCCTTTCTCACTTGTTTTGTTCCCTTTGTATGTTCCCTTTCTCACTTGTTTTGTTCCCTTTGTATGTTCCCTTTCTCACTTGTTTTGTTCCCTTTGTATGTTCCCTTTCTCACTTGTTTTGTTCCCTTTGTATGTTCCCTTTCTCACTTGTTTTGTTCCCTTTGTATGTTCCCTTTCTCACTTGTTTTGTTCCCTTTGTATGTTCCCTTTCTCACTTGTTTTGTTCCCTTTGTATGTTCCCTTTCTCACTTGTTTTGTTCCCTTTGTATGTTCCCTTTCTCACTTGTTTTGTTCCCTTTGTATGTTCCCTTTCTCACTTGTTTTGTTCCCTTTGTATGTTCCCTTTCTCACTTGTTTTGTTCCCTTTGTATGTTCCCTTTCTCACTTGTTTTGTTCCCTTTGTATGTTCCCTTTCTCACTTGTTTTGTTCCCTTTGTATGTTCCCTTTCTCACTTGTTTTGTTCCCTTTGTATGTTCCCTTTCTCACTTGTTTTGTTCCCTTTGTATGTTCCCTTTCTCACTTGTTTTGTTCCCTTTGTATGTTCCCTTTCTCACTTGTTTTGTTCCCTTTGTATGTTCCCTTTCTCACTTGTTTTGTTCCCTTTGTATGTTCCCTTTCTCACTTGTTTTGTTCCCTTTGTATGTTCCCTTTCTCACTTGTTTTGTTCCCTTTGTATGTTCCCTTTCTCACTTGTTTTGTTCCCTTTGTATGTTCCCTTTCTCACTTGTTTTGTTCCCTTTGTATGTTCCCTTTCTCACTTGTTTTGTTCCCTTTGTATGTTCCCTTTCTCACTTGTTTTGTTCCCTTTGTATGTTCCCTTTCTCACTTGTTTTGTTCCCTTTGTATGTTCCCTTTCTCACTTGTTTTGTTCCCTTTGTATGTTCCCTTTCTCACTTGTTTTGTTCCCTTTGTATGTTCCCTTTCTCACTTGTTTTGTTCCCTTTGTATGTTCCCTTTCTCACTTGTTTTGTTCCCTTTGTATGTTCCCTTTCTCACTTGTTTTGTTCCCTTTGTATGTTCCCTTTCTCACTTGTTTTGTTCCCTTTGTATGTTCCCTTTCTCACTTGTTTTGTTCCCTTTGTATGTTCCCTTTCTCACTTGTTTTGTTCCCTTTGTATGTTCCCTTTCTCACTTGTTTTGTTCCCTTTGTATGTTCCCTTTCTCACTTGTTTTGTTCCCTTTGTATGTTCCCTTTCTCACTTGTTTTGTTCCCTTTGTATGTTCCCTTTCTCACTTGTTTTGTTCCCTTTGTATGTTCCCTTTCTCACTTGTTTTGTTCCCTTTGTATGTTCCCTTTCTCACTTGTTTTGTTCCCTTTGTATGTTCCCTTTCTCACTTGTTTTGTTCCCTTTGTATGTTCCCTTTCTCACTTGTTTTGTTCCCTTTGTATGTTCCCTTTCTCACTTGTTTTGTTCCCTTTGTATGTTCCCTTTCTCACTTGTTTTGTTCCCTTTGTATGTTCCCTTTCTCACTTGTTTTGTTCCCTTTGTATGTTCCCTTTCTCACTTGTTTTGTTCCCTTTGTATGTTCCCTTTCTCACTTGTTTTGTTCCCTTTGTATGTTCCCTTTCTCACTTGTTTTGTTCCCTTTGTATGTTCCCTTTCTCACTTGTTTTGTTCCCTTTGTATGTTCCCTTTCTCACTTGTTTTGTTCCCTTTGTATGTTCCCTTTCTCACTTGTTTTGTTCCCTTTGTATGTTCCCTTTCTCACTTGTTTTGTTCCCTTTGTATGTTCCCTTTCTCACTTGTTTTGTTCCCTTTGTATGTTCCCTTTCTCACTTGTTTTGTTCCCTTTGTATGTTCCCTTTCTCACTTGTTTTGTTCCCTTTGTATGTTCCCTTTCTCACTTGTTTTGTTCCCTTTGTATGTTCCCTTTCTCACTTGTTTTGTTCCCTTTGTATGTTCCCTTTCTCACTTGTTTTGTTCCCTTTGTATGTTCCCTTTCTCACTTGTTTTGTTCCCTTTGTATGTTCCCTTTCTCACTTGTTTTGTTCCCTTTGTATGTTCCCTTTCTCACTTGTTTTGTTCCCTTTGTATGTTCCCTTTCTCACTTGTTTTGTTCCCTTTGTATGTTCCCTTTCTCACTTGTTTTGTTCCCTTTGTATGTTCCCTTTCTCACTTGTTTTGTTCCCTTTGTATGTTCCCTTTCTCACTTGTTTTGTTCCCTTTGTATGTTCCCTTTCTCACTTGTTTTGTTCCCTTTGTATGTTCCCTTTCTCACTTGTTTTGTTCCCTTTGTATGTTCCCTTTCTCACTTGTTTTGTTCCCTTTGTATGTTCCCTTTCTCACTTGTTTTGTTCCCTTTGTATGTTCCCTTTCTCACTTGTTTTGTTCCCTTTGTATGTTCCCTTTCTCACTTGTTTTGTTCCCTTTGTATGTTCCCTTTCTCACTTGTTTTGTTCCCTTTGTATGTTCCCTTTCTCACTTGTTTTGTTCCCTTTGTATGTTCCCTTTCTCACTTGTTTTGTTCCCTTTGTATGTTCCCTTTCTCACTTGTTTTGTTCCCTTTGTATGTTCCCTTTCTCACTTGTTTTGTTCCCTTTGTATGTTCCCTTTCTCACTTGTTTTGTTCCCTTTGTATGTTCCCTTTCTCACTTGTTTTGTTCCCTTTGTATGTTCCCTTTCTCACTTGTTTTGTTCCCTTTGTATGTTCCCTTTCTCACTTGTTTTGTTCCCTTTGTATGTTCCCTTTCTCACTTGTTTTGTTCCCTTTGTATGTTCCCTTTCTCACTTGTTTTGTTCCCTTTGTATGTTCCCTTTCTCACTTGTTTTGTTCCCTTTGTATGTTCCCTTTCTCACTTGTTTTGTTCCCTTTGTATGTTCCCTTTCTCACTTGTTTTGTTCCCTTTGTATGTTCCCTTTCTCACTTGTTTTGTTCCCTTTGTATGTTCCCTTTCTCACTTGTTTTGTTCCCTTTGTATGTTCCCTTTCTCACTTGTTTTGTTCCCTTTGTATGTTCCCTTTCTCACTTGTTTTGTTCCCTTTGTATGTTCCCTTTCTCACTTGTTTTGTTCCCTTTGTATGTTCCCTTTCTCACTTGTTTTGTTCCCTTTGTATGTTCCCTTTCTCACTTGTTTTGTTCCCTTTGTATGTTCCCTTTCTCACTTGTTTTGTTCCCTTTGTATGTTCCCTTTCTCACTTGTTTTGTTCCCTTTGTATGTTCCCTTTCTCACTTGTTTTGTTCCCTTTGTATGTTCCCTTTCTCACTTGTTTTGTTCCCTTTGTATGTTCCCTTTCTCACTTGTTTTGTTCCCTTTGTATGTTCCCTTTCTCACTTGTTTTGTTCCCTTTGTATGTTCCCTTTCTCACTTGTTTTGTTCCCTTTGTATGTTCCCTTTCTCACTTGTTTTGTTCCCTTTGTATGTTCCCTTTCTCACTTGTTTTGTTCCCTTTGTACGTTCCCTTTCTCACTTGTTTTGTTCCCTTTGTATGTTCCCTTTCTCACTTGTTTTGTTCCCTTTGTATGTTCCCTTTCTCACTTGTTTTGTTCCCTTTGTATGTTCCCTTTCTCACTTGTTTTGTTCCCTTTGTATGTTCCCTTTCTCACTTGTTTTGTTCCCTTTGTATGTTCCCTTTCTCACTTGTTTTGTTCCCTTTGTATGTTCCCTTTCTCACTTGTTTTGTTCCCTTTGTATGTTCCCTTTCTCACTTGTTTTGTTCCCTTTGTATGTTCCCTTTCTCACTTGTTTTGTTCCCTTTGTATGTTCCCTTTCTCACTTGTTTTGTTCCCTTTGTATGTTCCCTTTCTCACTTGTTTTGTTCCCTTTGTATGTTCCCTTTCTCACTTGTTTTGTTCCCTTTGTATGTTCCCTTTCTCACTTGTTTTGTTCCCTTTGTATGTTCCCTTTCTCACTTGTTTTGTTCCCTTTGTATGTTCCCTTTCTCACTTGTTTTGTTCCCTTTGTATGTTCCCTTTCTCACTTGTTTTGTTCCCTTTGTATGTTCCCTTTCTCACTTGTTTTGTTCCCTTTGTATGTTCCCTTTCTCACTTGTTTTGTTCCCTTTGTATGTTCCCTTTCTCACTTGTTTTGTTCCCTTTGTATGTTCCCTTTCTCACTTGTTTTGTTCCCTTTGTATGTTCCCTTTCTCACTTGTTTTGTTCCCTTTGTATGTTCCCTTTCTCACTTGTTTTGTTCCCTTTGTATGTTCCCTTTCTCACTTGTTTTGTTCCCTTTGTATGTTCCCTTTCTCACTTGTTTTGTTCCCTTTGTATGTTCCCTTTCTCACTTGTTTTGTTCCCTTTGTATGTTCCCTTTCTCACTTGTTTTGTTCCCTTTGTATGTTCCCTTTCTCACTTGTTTTGTTCCCTTTGTATGTTCCCTTTCTCACTTGTTTTGTTCCCTTTGTATGTTCCCTTTCTCACTTGTTTTGTTCCCTTTGTATGTTCCCTTTCTCACTTGTTTTGTTCCCTTTGTATGTTCCCTTTCTCACTTGTTTTGTTCCCTTTGTATGTTCCCTTTCTCACTTGTTTTGTTCCCTTTGTATGTTCCCTTTCTCACTTGTTTTGTTCCCTTTGTATGTTCCCTTTCTCACTTGTTTTGTTCCCTTTGTATGTTCCCTTTCTCACTTGTTTTGTTCCCTTTGTATGTTCCCTTTCTCACTTGTTTTGTTCCCTTTGTATGTTCCCTTTCTCACTTGTTTTGTTCCCTTTGTATGTTCCCTTTCTCACTTGTTTTGTTCCCTTTGTATGTTCCCTTTCTCACTTGTTTTGTTCCCTTTGTATGTTCCCTTTCTCACTTGTTTTGTTCCCTTTGTATGTTCCCTTTCTCACTTGTTTTGTTCCCTTTGTATGTTCCCTTTCTCACTTGTTTTGTTCCCTTTGTATGTTCCCTTTCTCACTTGTTTTGTTCCCTTTGTATGTTCCCTTTCTCACTTGTTTTGTTCCCTTTGTATGTTCCCTTTCTCACTTGTTTTGTTCCCTTTGTATGTTCCCTTTCTCACTTGTTTTGTTCCCTTTGTATGTTCCCTTTCTCACTTGTTTTGTTCCCTTTGTATGTTCCCTTTCTCACTTGTTTTGTTCCCTTTGTATGTTCCCTTTCTCACTTGTTTTGTTCCCTTTGTATGTTCCCTTTCTCACTTGTTTTGTTCCCTTTGTATGTTCCCTTTCTCACTTGTTTTGTTCCCTTTGTATGTTCCCTTTCTCACTTGTTTTGTTCCCTTTGTATGTTCCCTTTCTCACTTGTTTTGTTCCCTTTGTATGTTCCCTTTCTCACTTGTTTTGTTCCCTTTGTATGTTCCCTTTCTCACTTGTTTTGTTCCCTTTGTATGTTCCCTTTCTCACTTGTTTTGTTCCCTTTGTATGTTCCCTTTCTCACTTGTTTTGTTCCCTTTGTATGTTCCCTTTCTCACTTGTTTTGTTCCCTTTGTATGTTCCCTTTCTCACTTGTTTTGTTCCCTTTGTATGTTCCCTTTCTCACTTGTTTTGTTCCCTTTGTATGTTCCCTTTCTCACTTGTTTTGTTCCCTTTGTATGTTCCCTTTCTCACTTGTTTTGTTCCCTTTGTATGTTCCCTTTCTCACTTGTTTTGTTCCCTTTGTATGTTCCCTTTCTCACTTGTTTTGTTCCCTTTGTATGTTCCCTTTCTCACTTGTTTTGTTCCCTTTGTATGTTCCCTTTCTCACTTGTTTTGTTCCCTTTGTATGTTCCCTTTCTCACTTGTTTTGTTCCCTTTGTATGTTCCCTTTCTCACTTGTTTTGTTCCCTTTGTACGTTCCCTTTCTCACTTGTTTTGTTCCCTTTGTATGTTCCCTTTCTCACTTGTTTTGTTCCCTTTGTATGTTCCCTTTCTCACTTGTTTTGTTCCCTTTGTATGTTCCCTTTCTCACTTGTTTTGTTCCCTTTGTATGTTCCCTTTCTCACTTGTTTTGTTCCCTTTGTATGTTCCCTTTCTCACTTGTTTTGTTCCCTTTGTATGTTCCCTTTCTCACTTGTTTTGTTCCCTTTGTATGTTCCCTTTCTCACTTGTTTTGTTCCCTTTGTATGTTCCCTTTCTCACTTGTTTTGTTCCCTTTGTATGTTCCCTTTCTCACTTGTTTTGTTCCCTTTGTACGTTCCCTTTCTCACTTGTTTTGTTCCCTTTGTATGTTCCCTTTCTCACTTGTTTTGTTCCCTTTGTATGTTCCCTTTCTCACTTGTTTTGTTCCCTTTGTATGTTCCCTTTCTCACTTGTTTTGTTCCCTTTGTATGTTCCCTTTCTCACTTGTTTTGTTCCCTTTGTATGTTCCCTTTCTCACTTGTTTTGTTCCCTTTGTATGTTCCCTTTCTCACTTGTTTTGTTCCCTTTGTATGTTCCCTTTCTCACTTGTTTTGTTCCCTTTGTATGTTCCCTTTCTCACTTGTTTTGTTCCCTTTGTATGTTCCCTTTCTCACTTGTTTTGTTCCCTTTGTATGTTCCCTTTCTCACTTGTTTTGTTCCCTTTGTATGTTCCCTTTCTCACTTGTTTTGTTCCCTTTGTACTGTTCCCTTTCTCACTTGTTTTGTTCCCTTTGTATGTTCCCCTTTCTCACTTGTTTTGTTCCCTTTGTATGTTCCCTTTCTCACTTGTTTTGTTCCCTTTGTATGTTCCCTTTCTCACTTGTTTTGTTCCCTTTGTATGTTCCCTTTCTCACTTGTTTTGTTCCCTTTGTATGTTCCCTTTCTCACTTGTTTTGTTCCCTTTGTATGTTCCCTTTCTCACTTGTTTTGTTCCCTTTGTATGTTCCCTTTCTCACTTGTTTTGTTCCCTTTGTATGTTCCCTTTCTCACTTGTTTTGTTCCCTTTGTATGTTCCCTTTCTCACTTGTTTTGTTCCCTTTGTATGTTCCCTTTCTCACTTGTTTTGTTCCCTTTGTATGTTCCCTTTCTCACTTGTTTTGTTCCCTTTGTATGTTCCCTTTCTCACTTGTTTTGTTCCCTTTGTATGTTCCCTTTCTCACTTGTTTTGTTCCCTTTGTATGTTCCCTTTCTCACTTGTTTTGTTCCCTTTGTACGTTCCCTTTCTCACTTGTTTTGTTCCCTTTGTATGTTCCCTTTCTCACTTGTTTTGTTCCCTTTGTATGTTCCCTTTCTCACTTGTTTTGTTCCCTTTGTATGTTCCCTTTCTCACTTGTTTTGTTCCCTTTGTATGTTCCCTTTCTCACTTGTTTTGTTCCCTTTGTATGTTCCCTTTCTCACTTGTTTTGTTCCCTTTGTATGTTCCCTTTCTCACTTGTTTTGTTCCCTTTGTATGTTCCCTTTCTCACTTGTTTTGTTCCCTTTGTATGTTCCCTTTCTCACTTGTTTTGTTCCCTTTGTACGTTCCCTTTCTCACTTGTTTTGTTCCCTTTGTATGTTCCCTTTCTCACTTGTTTTGTTCCCTTTGTATGTTCCCTTTCTCACTTGTTTTGTTCCCTTTGTATGTTCCCTTTCTCACTTGTTTTGTTCCCTTTGTATGTTCCCTTTCTCACTTGTTTTGTTCCCTTTGTATGTTCCCTTTCTCACTTGTTTTGTTCCCTTTGTATGTTCCCTTTCTCACTTGTTTTGTTCCCTTTGTATGTTCCCTTTCTCACTTGTTTTGTTCCCTTTGTATGTTCCCTTTCTCACTTGTTTTGTTCCCTTTGTATGTTCCCTTTCTCACTTGTTTTGTTCCCTTTGTACGTTCCCTTTCTCACTTGTTTTGTTCCCTTTGTATGTTCCCTTTCTCACTTGTTTTGTTCCCTTTGTATGTTCCCTTTCTCACTTGTTTTGTTCCCTTTGTATGTTCCCTTTCTCACTTGTTTTGTTCCCTTTGTATGTTCCCTTTCTCACTTGTTTTGTTCCCTTTGTATGTTCCCTTTCTCACTTGTTTTGTTCCCTTTGTATGTTCCCTTTCTCACTTGTTTTGTTCCCTTTGTATGTTCCCTTTCTCACTTGTTTTGTTCCCTTTGTATGTTCCCTTTCTCACTTGTTTTGTTCCCTTTGTATGTTCCCTTTCTCACTTGTTTTGTTCCCTTTGTATGTTCCCTTTCTCACTTGTTTTGTTCCCTTTGTATGTTCCCTTTCTCACTTGTTTTGTTCCCTTTGTATGTTCCCTTTCTCACTTGTTTTGTTCCCTTTGTATGTTCCCTTTCTCACTTGTTTTGTTCCCTTTCCATGCCCTCCCATGACCCCCCATGCCCTCCCATGACCCCCCATGCCCTCTCATCACCCCCCATGCCCTCTCATCACCCCCCATGCCCTCTCATCACCCCCCATGCCCTCTCATCACCCCCCATGCCCTCTCATCACCCCCCATGCCCTCTCATCACCCCCCATGCCCTCTCATCACCCCCCATCCCCTCCCATTCCCTGTCATCCACTCCCATGCCCTCCCATGCCCTCCCATACCCTCCCATGCCCCCCCACCAGTCTGGTCTGTGTCGAGCCCTCGTGGCAGCACACGCCTCCCTCGCACCATCCAAGCCGCGCCCTGCCTTTTAATACGTCTCAGAATTCGCCCTCCCATTCCCTCCCATTCCCTCCCCCTCCCACCCCCTCCCATATCCTCCCATGCCCTCCCACCAGTCTGGTCTGTGTCGAGCCCTCGTGTCAGCGCACGCCTCCCTCGCTGCTCCCAAGCCACGCGCTCCCGCCACACAGCCACCCACAGACACACACACCGCACCGCCAGCCACATCCCGGTTTCCCGCCACGTGGCAGTGGCTTGACTCTGCGCTGCTCTTCCTAGCTGTAAGCGCCCTTGCCCCTCAATGGCCTCTCTATCCCACCAAGCCCTCCCGCCACACAGCAGCCCACAGGCACACACGCAGCACCACCAGCCACACTCCAGTTTCCCGCCACGTGGCAGTGGCTTGACTCTGTGCTGCTCATCCTCGCTGTAAGCGCCCTTGCTCTTGAGTTCACAATGCCCCCTCCATACAAGCCTAATAAGCCCCACAGGCACACTCACCGCACCACCAGCCACATCCCAGTCTCCCGCCACGTGGCAGTGGTTTGGCACAGTGCTGCTCGTCCTCGCTGTAAGCGCCCTTGCCCCTCAATGGCCTCTCTATGCCACCAACCCAGCCTCGCTCTGACTCTCCTCTCCTCATTGAGATCAGATCAGATCAGATCACACAAATCCATGAGGATTCAGAGGTTCACCAACCATGCTTGCTGGACATGCCTATGCTCGCCTCTGGTCGGATTTGCCAATGTCCTGACTCATTCAAACCATACTCACCGACCCTCATTGTTGCCTGCTTGTTCCCTGCTTCTGTCCCCCCTCCAGGCTTCATCTCCAGAGGTTCGGACTTTTGTTTCCAAAGCACTGCCCTCCCGAGCCTCCTTTCCGTTCCCGCTCCCTCCATCGAACCAACCGCCTTCTGCCGAGCCTGGAGGTCTGGCTCCGGCGCTGCCTGGTTCGGTTGCCGAAGCTGACTGGGTGTGGCCATTGCTGCTGGATTCGAACCGGACCCGAGCCGAACTGCCTGTGGCATGGCTGCTAGATTCCCTGGCTGTGACTATGGAGAATGTGCTTACAGCGAAGGGAGATGGTGGCTCGGAAACGATGGGAAACAAGAACAGCTTTGGTTATACCCTGGTAAGTGGCGGGCAGTTTGCATTCTGTGCGTGCCTCTGTGCTTCTGTGTTTTGTTAGCTAAGGGGACAGACTGAATGGGATATGCAAGCTGTTCTACCATTGTGCAACAGCATAACCAGGGAAATCTCAATTGCGTCTCTGCTCCGCCCATACCATGCCCTGCCACACCCAACAGGATGTTGCCACCTCAGCTTCCCGCACACTCACCCTCCTCCTCAGCATCCTCCACGTCAGCAGCCACCTGGCACCTCCCAGAAGCGCCACGTCAGCACCCGCTATACTCCCCAAAGGCGGCCAGCTGGCATCCGCTGTGACCCGGTGTGTGACTGTAATGAGGGAAGCAGCGAGGCGATTGGCAGGGGAGGCGGAGCAGAGGCGGGTTGAAGAGGAAAGAGCACGGGCGGTAGCCGCAGCTGCAGCAGCAAATGACGAGCCGCAGGTAAGCGACATACTGCTATCTGATGCAATGGCTGCTGCTGCGGGCGCTGGTGCCGCTGGTACTGGTGCTAATGCTACTTCTGCTGCTGTTTCTGCTGTTGCTTCTGTTTCTGCTGCTGCGGGTGCTGCTGCTGATTCTGCTGCTGGCGGGAGTGATGAAGGGGAGAGGAGGGGAGGGGGGCAGCGTGGGGGTGGTGGGTGGGGGGAGGCAGCAGGGGGGAAGCTAGGGGAGGTGGTGCCTCGGCTGTTGGACCTGGTGAAGGCGGTGCAGGCAGAGGTGGGCGGTGGGGGTGGTGCGAGTGCTGGCCGGGGCAAGTGCGACTGAGAGCGCCTGGTAGATAGAAGGGAAGGGAGGGTGCAAGAGGGCAGCTAGGGGGAGTGAGTTGGTGCCACGGCTGCTTTGGGTGCTGGACCAGGTGAAGGCAGTGCAGGGAGGGCAGCTGGGGAGAAGCGGCAGGGGGGAAGGAAGCTAGGGGAGGTGGTGCCTCGGCTGTTGGACCTGGTGAAGGCGGTGCAGGCAGAGGTGGGCGGTGGGGGTGGTGCTAGTGCTGGCAGGGGCAAGAGCGACTAAGTGGGGTCTGGTAAGGCTGCAAGAGGGCAGCTAAGGGGGATTGAGTTGGTGCCACGGCTGCTGTGGCTGCTGTACCTGGTGCAGGCAGTGCAGGGATGGAGGGTGCAAAGAGGAAAGCCTAGAGGAGGTGGTGCCTCGGCTGTTGGACCTGGTGAAGGCAGTGCAGGCAGAGGTGGGCGGTGGGGGTGCTGCCAGTGCTGGCAGGGGTAAATGCGACTGAGAGCGCCTGGTAGATAGTAGGGAGGGGAGGTGCAAGAGGGCAGCTAGGGGGAGTGAGTTGGTGCCACGGCTGCTTTGGCTGCGGGACCTGGTGAAGGCAGTGCAGGGAGGGCAGCTGGGGGTAAGCGGCAGGGGGGAAGGAAGCTAGGGGAGGTGGTGCCTCGGCTGTTGGACATGGTGAAGGCAGTGCAGGCAGAGGTGGGCGGTGGGGGTGGTACCAGTGCTGGCAGGGGCAAGTGCGATTGAGTGGCGTCCGGTTGAATAAAGAGGACAGCTAAGGGGGGTGAGTTTGTGCTTTGGCTGCAGTTGCTGCTGTTACCTGTACCTGATGCAGACGGTGCAAGGAGGGGAGGGTGCAAGCAGCATGGCAGCTAGGGGAGGTGGTACCTTGGCTGTTGGACCTGGTGAAGGCAGTGCAGGCAGGCGGTGGGGGTGGTGCTAGTGCTGGCAGGGGCAAGTGCGACTGAGAGGCGTCTGGTTGATCCAAGGGAAGGGAGAGTGCAAAGGGCAGCTAGACCAGTTCGGGCTGGAGCAAGTGTGAGTGGGCTGCACTGCCGCGGTTGCTTGAGCCGATGACGGCAGTGCAGGGCACGCAGGGCGGTGGTGATGCATGCTCCCTTGTTTGTATGCTCAATGGTTACCGATATGCTCAATGACACGTGTTCCTCAATAAGAGATTGCTGTGATGGTGGTACTTCAAGTTGAGGGAGTACAGTACCTTGCTACACCTATTGCAGATCGCAGGACAACCTTGCTCCAGGCAGGAGGGTGGGCATGGTGGGAGGGAGGAAAACTGCCTTTCATGCATGAAGCACAGACTCGGGAAGAAGTCAAATAAGAATGCAGCAACACACACAAGAGCTTGCACAAAACAGCAGAGCACAGCACTTGCACAAACAACCTAACCATGCATACACCCTAGCCTCTCAACCAGTAGATATTTCATCCTAGCCTTATCCATGTGCTACCCTGGGCGTGCTGCCACGTCACTGAACACGTACTGACACGTCAGCAGAGCTACTGGCCGACTAAGACTGTGTCAACGCTGCTGCCAGGTGGCAGCTCCCACTTTTCCCGGAGCCGTTGGTTCTCCCGCTTCTTGTCCCGCCGCGCGTTGCCGTACGACCCCTTGAAGATCTTCCCCCGCCTCGTGCGCTTGTCCCCGCGCCCGCACTCCATCCCCACCCCCGCGTGCTCCCCCCACGGCTGCGCCTGGGCGGGAACTTGCGCGTAAGCGTCAGGCGGAGGCATTCCGGGTGATGCGGGCGCAGAGGGGAATAGAGGACTGTGCGGAAAACCGAAAATGCCGTTCAGATGCGACGCGATTCTTAGCTCAGCGGTGAAATCTAATGGACAGGGAGGGTCGGCGTGGTGGACGGGGTGCGAAGGCGGAAGGAAGCTTCGTGTGGCGATTAACGAACGGAGCTGCAGCGGGGCGCGCGACGAAGCGAGGCGGCGGAGAGACGCCATGCTCCCGCGCGAATGTCGTCGCGGCGCGATCGACGGCACGCGACGGGATGTGATGAGAGAGTAGGCAAACGTGGTATGGTGAAACGGGGAGACTATTGCAGAGGTGCGATGGAAGTGGCTGCTCCTGCTCGCGAGCAAGAGCAGACAGGGTTCCCTTCCTCGTACTCGTTATAGGAAACAACAAGAGTTATCTTAAAGAGCATCTTGGAATTTCAAGGCTCGATCCATGGTGCTCCAATTTCTAACCCACAATATGCACCTACAGTAAGGGAACTCCTAACAGGTACAATACAGATTAGGCACACTCCATTTTTCCAAAGCCCGTCTAACTAGAGTTCACTTTTCTTTAGCAGAGGTGCCTACAACTGGGTTTAGGGTCACATGAGAGTGCCAATTACCTTTTCTTTCCACACGGTTTCATTGCACCCCTAGTCAGTGCTTCGGCCACGTGGCTTGCCACCACGAGGCGCGTCGAGATGCAGCGACACGAAGATGACACTCATCACTATAACGAGGCATCCCAGTAGCGAGGACAGCAGCATGGCTCCTGGTTGCCGCACCTGAAAGACCATGTGATGGGGATCCAAAGGAAATCCAAATGAGGGAACATGGGAAATGCGGATACAGTCAAGCCGTGAAACAACAAAGAGATGGGCAAAGAAGGGCAAAGAGCATGGTAACATAAGCTACGACAGGACCACGCAGCACACACGGTGGAAAATAGGCGAACAAAAAGCTAAGTGACAGACAGACAGAAACAGGAAAGAGCCAAGAACAAACAAGCGGCGCACCTGAACGAACCCATACGGGCCAATGGCAGTGACGATAATCAAATCATTCAGCCTATCGCCATTAAAATCCGCCACAATAATCGGCTCTGTAGGTGTCGTCGGCAGCGCCAGCGTCCCCAGAATCTTCCCTCCAGGAGACACAAACACCGCCTCGTTATCCCCCACTGCCAGAATCACCTCCGGCCGCCCCCCGGCTTTAAGAGCCATGGCGCGCAGAGAGGGCACGTGGGCAGGAGGCGCGGAGGAGTCGAAGGAGGCGGCGGGGTCGGCGGGGGTCCACTTGGCGTCTGTGCTGATCTGCCACCGCATGTGCCCGTGGGGGCCCTTGCTGCTCAGCGCCTCAGTTGCGTATGAGGTGATCTGGGAGGTGCGCAAGGGGGCGGTGGGGAGGGTGCAAAAGCGGACACGAAACAGCATTAGAAGGGCCTCAAAAGGAGGCGGCGGGGTCGGCGGGGGTCCACTTGGCGTCTGTGCTGATCTGCCACCGCATGTGCCCGTGTGGGCATTTGGAGCTGAGGGCTTCAGTTGCATATGAGGTGATCTGCGAGGAATGGGGAGAGAGAGTCTGGCGGTTCACATGCAGACCCAGAACACGTGCGGCAGGCGGGTTTAGGCGGGTTTAGAACTAGTGCTGATCTGGCACTTATTTTTGAGTCGATTTTTGAGTCGATTTTTGAGTCGATTTTTGAGTCGATTTTTGAGTCGATTTTTGAGTCGATTTTTGAGTCGATTTTTGAGTCGATTTTTGAGTCGATTTTTGAGTCGTTTTTTGAGTCGATTTTTGAGTCGATTTTTGAGTCGATTTTTGAGTCGATTTTTGAGTCGATTTTTGAGTCGATTTTTTAGTCGACTTTTGAGTCGGCTTTTGAGTCGACTTTTGAGTCGATTTTTTAGTCGACTTTTGAGTCGACTTTTGAGTCGATTTTTGAGTCGACTTTTGAGTCGACTTTTGAGTCGATCTTTGAGTCGACTCAAAAATAGGCAGGCGGGTTTAGAAAAAAAATAGTGGAGCGTCCACATGGTGCTGATCTGGCACTTGAGGGGCTCACCTCGCCTCTGCTGTTGAAGTAGATGACATCGCCCTGGCGCCGCTGGTGGCGGTGGTGGCGGTCCCTGCGTGGCAGTAGAATGGGCGCCACCACGCCCACCCGCTGCTGCCCTGTTGCATGCTCGTTCCCTGTTGCATCAACTTCTTACCTCGCCTCTGCTGTTGAAGTAGATGACGTCGCCGTGGCGCCGCTGGTGGCGGTGGTGGCGGTCCCTGTGTGGCAGTAGAATGGGCGCCACCACGCCCACCCGCTGCTGCCCTGTTGCATGCTCGTTCCACTGGTCCTGGAACTCAGAGCTGTGACAGGGGAGGAAGGGAGGAGGGGACGAGGGGAGGACGGGAGGAGGGGATGAGGGGAGGACGGGAGGAGGGGAGGGGACGAGGAGTGGAGGGGGGGAGGAGGGAAGGAGAAGAGGAGAGGAAGAGGGGAGGAGAGGAGGAGGGGCGACAAAAAGAGGGGAAAAATGTTTCAGTCAGCAGCGCAAAAGCCACCATCCCCAAAATCAACAAGAGACTCACACAGAGGGGAAGGAGATGCACGTTGAGACAGCTAAAAAGGAAGGGACTGGCACTCACGCGAGGTTGAAGAGGGAGGCGTGGGGACGGCAGATGGAGCCGTTGAAGAGCGGCTGTGTGAGGGGAAGGAATGCCTGAAAGGGCCATGGTCCAGCACGACTTGACCACCTCTAATGCACCTTGACACGACTCAACATGCGTCAAGGCTCACGGGGTGCACCGTGCAGGAACTCACGCGAGGTTGAAGAGAGAGGCGTGGGGGCGACAGATGGAGCCGTTGAAGAGCGGCTGTGTGGGGGGAATGCCGGATAGCGCCATGGTCCAGCAGGACTTGACCACCTGTGATGCCTCCTCCTCGCTGCCAAACGTGAACAGCTCGTCTCCCAACGCACCCGACGCCTGTGGTGCAGTTGGTGCATGGAGCAAGGAAATGGCAAAAGGGATGCATTGGTTGCGTGGGGAGCAAGGCAGTGGTGCTGTCTCACTGGTGCCTGATATCGGTGGCAACAGATGCAACCCGCACATGAAGTGGCACATACGTCCACCACTCACACCATGTGCACGATTCATGTGCCATGCCAATGCCAACACTATTCTTGCCTGCACAGAACCCCCCCAACTGCACCCCTCACCCAACCCCATTGCACCGCACCCCACTGCATCTCACCTGCACGTGATCCAGGACGCCGTCCCCATTGACGTCAGCGTGCAGCCCATGGTCGGGCAGCAGCAGCTTGCAGATGGTGCGGCCGGTGAAGGACACCTATGCCCTCCTATTCTCACCTGCACCGCACCCCACCGCACTGCACCGCATCTCACCTGCACGTGGTCCAGCACCCAATCTCCATTGACATCAGCGTGCAGGCCATGGTCGGGCAGCAGCAGCTTGCAGATGGTGCGACCGGAGTAGAGGTGGATCACCTCGATGCCCTCCTCCAGGTGAGCGATCACCGCGTTGTGCGCCCACCAGTGGTGCGCCGATGCATTGCCGTGTGCGTGGTGCTGCCCGTGCTGTGCATCATGGGGAGAGGGCCCAGGAGGGAGATAATTTAAGACATGTCAAGGCCTGCGACCTGGACGGAGGGCCAGAACGGTGGAAATGTGCTGAGGCGGACAGGATGAACTGGAAACACCTCCCAATCTGCCCGTGCCTTCCCTCCCCCCACTCACCTTGGCCTTCTTGGTGGACCCAGCAGCATCCACAGCCTTCCCCACGGCCCGCGCAAACACGTTCCTCTCGTGGTCGCGCCCGGCCAGCAGCCGGGGGGGCGTGCCGTGGGGGTGTGCCGCATGGTGTGGCGCCCCGTGCCTGCCACTCCCCGGCAGGCGCTTGTGCATGCGGCGGCGGTGGCGGTGGATGCTGGCGAGCTCGAAGCGTGTGTCATGGCGATGATCCTGGAGGAGGAGAGAGAAAGAGCGGAAGCAGGGGGAAAACATGAGGAAGGGGTTAGGTTAGGATTGAAAGGTGGAGCATCGTGACCTACGCTCCCTGGCGTGCACAAGCTGCGTGAGTGGAAGACGGGGAGTAGGAGAGAAGGGGCTGAACACGGGAAAGCAAACGGCACATCGCGGCACATACGAGCAAGCAAGTCTATGGTTGGAAAACCATTGATGCTACAGGTGCTTCAGGAGGGACGCCCTGAACTCACGACAGACATGCCATGGCATGGCATGGTGGCGTATGGCCGCGCATGGCAGCACACAGGAGTACGTGTATGGTGGGGTGGGGAGCAGCAGCACTCACCCATCGGTGTGGCAGGTGCTTCAGAATGGACTCTCTGAACTCGCGACACTCCATCTGGTGATGCACATGCCATGTCATGGCAAGGCATGCCCTAACCTATTTCTGAGGCGCCTCAACAAAAGCAGCACTCACCCATCGGTGTGGCAGGTGCTTCAAGATGGACTCTCTGAACTCGCGACACTCCATCTGCTCACACACATGCCACGGTATGGCACGGTGGCATGTGGTAACGGGTGGTATGGAGTGGTATGGCATGGCATCGGGCAGGGTAGAGGAGGGTGGGGGTTGAAGAAGGGCGGGGGTTAGAGGAGAGAGCAAGAACAGCATGCAAACCAAATTTCCCAAAGCATTCCATGTTTTTCAAACCGAACACAGAGAAAAAAACTCAAAGGAACGCCAGAAAGTAACAGAAAATTGCAGAGCAGGGCAAGGCGGAGAAGGCAAGGCGGGGCAGTGCAGGGAAGGACAAGGCGGGACGGGGCGGGGAGGGGCGGGGGAAGGCAGGGCAGGGCATGATATAGCAGGGCTTACCTCGCCGAAGTGGCGGGAGGAGAGGGAGGAGGCGTCGAGCTTGTAGTTGTGCTGCGGCAACAGCTGCTGGCTCAATGCTGACATGTCGCGATGAAAGTCCTGCTCACATGTAAGGGGTATACAGGATGTGGATGTAGGGGGGGTGTTGGGAGCCGGTGGGGAGGGGAGGTGGGAAGGGAGGGTGTAGGGGAGGCGGGGTGGAGTGAAGGACAAGGGGAGATAGTGATTTTTTTTTTTTTTTTTTTTTTTTTTTTTTAATGAATGATTTTGCATTATAACAAAACGCAAGTACATTCGCAGTCGTAACTGTATTCTGGAAAGGACCGACCCCACTAGCCGTAGGCAAATGGTGCCCCCTTCCTGACAGCCTTTACGGCGGGCGGTAGAACGTTCTCGGGTTCTGCCTCTTGAGAGCTGTGACGGACTGAAGGACACAGGTGCTTGCTGAGAGTGGAGGCAGCACAGGCACGAGACCGCGGCGGAGGGACCCTGAGACGGTGGATAGAGGAGAGTAATCCAGCACAGTGCCGACCGTGAGAAGCCGTGGTATGGCTGACCTGACCGTGAGAAGCCATACCAATCCTTTCATGGTATTCCAACCTGCAAGTCCACCCTTCACCATGCCCAGTGCTGCTGCACTGCACCCCAGCGATCATGCCACGCCACGCCGTACGTACCTTGCTATCATGCTTCCAGCGCATGGCGCCAGTGGCGCCATCAAAGGCGTAGTAGGAGAAGTGGCGCTCGTTCACCCCTGCTGCCCCCTCTGACACATCCTCCAGCTCCTGCCCGCACAGCAGAGAGAAAGGATACGCACAGCAGGGAGAAAGGATACGCACAGTAGGGGGAGAAGCACAGCAGGGGGGAAGCAAAACAGGGGCCCAGAAGTGCCCGTCCAAGAGTGAATGCACAGCAAGGGCAGGAGAAGACGAGGAGCGTGCGTTGCGTTGCAAAAGGACAATCAGAACCGGAACAGTGGGGGAGCGCACGTAGGGAAGGGAAGGAGAGTGCATTGGGAGGGAGAAGCACTGAGTTGGGTGGGAAGGGATGGCATGGGTGGATGGGATGGGCTGCTCACATCCTTGTCCCCGGCCTCCTTGCGGTGCTTCTCCTCGCCCTCCTCCTCCGCTTCCTCCTCCTCCACTGGGTCCTCGAATTGCTGCCACGACAACAGGTCGGAGACAGCACACACACAGACAGACATCAATGGGTACCTTGCATTCATAGCTCGCCTTTCCAGCAGGCCGCAATAGAGGGTGCAAGCAAATGCAATGCATGCGCATAGCACCGAAGCACACATGCAGAAGCGAAGAGAACCAGAACAGCCTAAGACTGACCGGAAATGAAATGCAAAGAACAAGCACGGCACACTCATGGCCCCAAAAACACTTTCACTCTATAACTACTCCACACACACTTGTCCCAGACCTACGACCTCACCAGCAGGTCTGACTCCATGGATCCGCCGATGATCACCACGCCTCTATCCCCCCGGTGCATGGTGTGGTTCGCCAAACCTACCCCAAACCTACTCCAAAGCTTCTCCACACTAGTGCCCTCACCAGTGGGTCTGACTCCATGGATCCACCAACAATGACGACGCCTCGATCCCCCCGGTGCATGGTGTGGTTGGCGATGAGCACGGCCACCTCCTTGTGGCGAGCGCCGTGGGGGAAGTGGTGCTGCACGCTCGCCTCCCACAGCAGCTTCAGGTTGTGGTCGAAACACAGCACCGCCCACCCCCACATGCCCACACACCCAGCAGCGCAAACCCTAAAGCCCAATCAAAGCCCACTCCATACCTTATCCGAACCCGCCCCGAACCTAATCCAGACTAGAGTCCTCACCAGCGGGTCTGACTCCATGGATCCGCCGATGATCACCACGCCTCTATCCCCCCGGTGCATGGTGTGGTTGGCGATGAGCACGGCCACCTCCTTGTGCCGCGCGCCGTGGGGGAAGTGGTGCTGCACGCTCGTCTCCCACAGCAGCTTCAGGTTGTGGTCGAAACACAGCACCGCCCACCCCGCCGTCACCACCGCCACCACCGCCTTGCGCCGCGGCACGCTCACCGCCTTGCCACTGCCCGCCTTCTTGGGGGGTTTCAGGGATGGCGGGTCCAGATACCCCACTGCGAACGCCACTGCCTGGTGCCCCGCTGGGTTCAACTCAACCTGATTTGAGGGGTACGAAAAAAGGGGGGTTCGAGGGGGAGTTGGGGAGAAAGAGGAGAAGGGGGTTGAGGGGAGGTGGAGGGGGAAGTGGTGTTGCGCGGACGAGGTGCGGCAGACCCGGCTGATGCGAGCTGCAAAGTTGAAATACGCCACTCATAAAGGATCCGGTTAGAGTAGAGAAGCAGGTAGGAAGGCATTGCCCTGATGGGGTAGGTAAAAAATGTGAGCACTCCCATTCATCCTAGTTCGCAGAGCCTTCTAAACAAGGATGAATGGCTTCTACAGGCATGAAGAGCTGGCCGGGCCAGGCTAGACTGGACTAAACTGGAGCGGGCAGCGAGGAGCGAGGAGGGGCGCACCTGGCCTGGTTGCAGCGAGACCTCCTTGAGCACGCGCACTGGATGGTACGACTCGCCTGACGGCGGCGTGAACGGCTCGATCACCTGCGCGGACAAGGAGGGACACACGGGGTAACACCACAGGTCGCCACGAGATTTACATTTTGAATCCATTTCCACCGAATTACCGTCACAACTTCGTCGTTAGTACAAACTGGAAAAGAGGAAAAGGATTTGCGGATTGTCTGTTCAATTCAAACCACACCCTATCGGCAAATCACGCAGTACCTGCAGGCGCGCGTCCCGGGTGGCGAGGATGACCTCCTTGCGACCGTCGCCGTTGAGATCGAACACCACGGGGGAACGACCTGCAATCCACACTCCCTACAATCCACACTCCCTACAATCCACACTCCCTACAATCCACACTCCCTACAATCCACACTCCCTACAGGCAATCCACGCGTCCCGACCTGCAGGCGCGCGTCCCTGGTGGCGAGGATGACCTCCTTGCGGCCGTCGCCGTTGAGATCGAACACCACGGGCGGCGGCACCACGTGCGACTCCAGCTCCTGGTTGTAGTCGTCGCGATGCACGTGGAACCACGCCTCCCTGAACGTGAAGTTGCTCTCATGCTGCTCGGCTCAATCAGGGAAGCGCGGAAAAAGGAAAAAAAGGAAATGCACACGAGTCTATGTGATAGTAGCAAAGGGAACACACGCGCCTCGAGCTCCTGGCTGTAGCCGACCCGGTGCACGTGAACCACACTCTCCTGAACGTGAAGCTGCTCTCATGCAGGGTCGTTCGAATAGGGAAGACGAAGACGCAACGTAAGATCGGTGACAGCATTTTGATGTTCGGAAGATCCGAAGGCAGTAACTTTACTCCTAAAACTGATCCGACACGGTATCTGAAATGCGGGAACGGATCGTTTAAAGAAGAAACGGTGACGGTTCACCGTCTTCGCTCCAGGCGAGATGGTGACGGACAGTAGTACGGTACCTGAAGACAGATGAAAACCGCGAACGCCGATATCAGGAGGATTCCTAAATCGCGCTTCCTCATCTTCGCGGACTAAAGAATTCCGATACGCAGCTGACGCTCGTCCTTAAGAACGAATACTAAGGAAGGATCTGGAAACGTCAGTTCTTCCTCACTCTCAGAATCCTACGCCACGCCGATACAGCGGAGCAATCCCTGAGCCTCAAAAATTGCGACAGCCAGAGAATCCAAATCGCCAAGCAAGCCCTGCTGGATTCAATAATGAAGAGCCAAAGCAGGAGATTCCCAAGGGAACACCCAGACCAGGATCTCGAGGTACGGTTCGGTACTCTGGTGTACATCGTGGTCTGGCTCGGATTTTCGTGACGAGGCACGTGGATACATAGCTGGATCTTGGCAAAACGAATGTCGCTATGAGTGGCACCCGCTACAGCGTTTGGTATGGGTGTGTACCGCAATTGCTTGATTGGGATACGACACATGGCTGTACAATATCACAATTTACGAATGAAACATTAAAGAAAGCCCACATTCATTGAAAAATGGAAAATGATTGGAAACATCAACATCCTTCTGTTGGGAACATGATGAGTGCAGGTTCGCACGAATGCACGGTGCTCGTCCACACACGCCCTCTCACTTGGACGAGAAACTATTCCACCAGTTGCTCATCGTACCCACACAGGCCCTCCTCCCTCCTCTTCTCCCAGCACTCATGCAACAAAATCGGCACCACCCGTGCCCGGTACCCTGCATACCCCAGCTCCTCTACTGCCCTCTCCGCATCCTCCACAAAGAATACCTCGTCTGACCGTATAAGATGCTTCGGTTTCCTGCTCTCCCTCTCCCATCTCAACTCCTCTCCCTCCCGCTTCCCACCACCCCAGGCAGACCCTCCCCACCCCTCACCCGCCCAGTCCCCATATGGCGTCGATCCTTTTTTGGCAACAATCTCTCTAGGCATGGCATCAGTGTGAGGCCACACACGAAACACCACCGGCACGGACCCCGGCGCACTCGCCCTCTGCATCCGCACCCAGTGCTGCACCTGAGGCTCCACGTCCCTCTGCACGTCCTGCTGCATCACCCGTGCCTCGTGCCTGTTGTCCGCATCGCGCCTCACCTGCTGAATCGTGGATATGAGTGCGTTCGTGTGCTTGGGATCCCCTGCTTCTTCCTGAGTCACGTCTATACGCAAGAACTGAGCTGTGCTGGTGGGCACTGCGGCTTGCACAATTAGCTGGAGTCGGTTAAGGGAGGGGGGTGTTAGGGGGAGGGTGTGTCCGGGGGAGGTGTCATCCTGTGCTTCTGTGTCTGACTCTGCTCCTGCTGCTGCTGAAGATGACAGTGAAACCTGTCTGGCAGCCACATCTGCTGACCCATCTTCTTTGCTGCTGCTGCTGCTGCTGCTGCTGCTACCGCTGCTGCTGCTGCTATCACCGCTCCCAGCAGCAGCAGGCGAATCGTCCAACTCCACATCAACAGTACACCACGCCAGCACCGTCGCACCCTTGCTCAGGCTCGACCCGTACCTGGCAAACACGTCCGGGAACACCACCGCTTCCAGCTGCCCCGTGCCATCATCCAACTGCAGATTCGCCATCTGCTTGTTACCATTCTTAGTTATGCGCACATTCACCGCCTCTACCATTGCCACCACCGCCACCGACGGCCCGTCCTTCCCACTCTTCGCACTCCCACCGCCCCTCCCCCTCCTCCCACCACCTCTTGCCGCTGCCGCAGCAGCAGCAGCACTGTCTTCTAAAGCCTTAGTCAGGCCCACGTGGGCACAGGAGGCGAGGGGGGTGAGAGAGAGCCATGTGGGGAGGGAGGGGAGGAGTGCCTCCACGGGGTGTTGTGTGACGTAGAAGCCTAGCAGCGCTTTCTCCTGTGCTAGCCTCTCTACCATCTCCTCTTCTTGCAGGGGGCGACGGAGGATAAGTGCTGCTGTGACGGACGGGGGGAGTGGAGGAGGCGGGGGGATGATGAATGCGGGGACGGCGGTGGTAGAGGGGGGAGGGGTAGGGAATGGGGCTGTGGCGGGAGGTGGAGGGGTGGTGGAATCGTCTGGTGAGACAGCATTGTCAGCACTGGTGCTGGTGGCAAGTGGAACGTCCAAGGAGGAGGGAGTGACGCTGCTGAGAGTTGGGGTGCTGCTATCGCTTCTGCCGCTGCTGCTGCTGCTGCTGCTGATGGTGTCACTGTCAAGGCTATCAATGCGACTGCTGCTATCAGTCCTGCTGCTGCTCTCAGCAGCTTCAGCCCCAAGGGGCACATCACCCAACACCACAGCAGCCTCCACCTTGCTTCCTCTCCCCTTCCCCTGCAGCAGCTTCTTCTGCTCCCTCTCGATCCTCTGCTGCTCCCTCTTCCGCTCCCTCTCCACTCTCTCCCGCTCCTTCTTCTCCTCCCTGGCCTGCCTCTCCTGCTGTCTCTGCAACTCCTTAGCTGCTTTCTCCCGCTGCTTCTCCTCTCGCCGTTGCTGCATCACCAGCTCTCGCTCCCGCCTTGCAACAGCCTTAATCTCCGCTTTTATCCTCTCCTTTCGCCCCTTCACCAGCCCTTCTAGCAGCTCCGATAACCCCTTCCTATCCACATACACCTCCTCTCCCCCGTCTCGCCCTCCCCCCCCTCCTTCCACCCCTTCCACTTCTCTCCCTCCCCCTCTCACCCTGTCACTCTCTCCCACTTCCCCCAACACTCCCTCGCTCCCAACCCTTCCTCCCTCTCTTCCCCTGTCTCTCCCTCCTCCTCCCTCTCCTCCCCTGTCTCCCCCTCCTTCTCCCCCTTCCCCCAGAATTAAGCAATCCAGAGCCCCTGAGTGGGCAAGGGCATGAATGGTTGGTCTTTTCCACATGCCCAAGTCAATGCGGTCAACCAGGTCCTGAATACTGACAAACCTGCCGCCCGCCTCCCGCTTCCCAATAATCTCCTCCGCCGCCGCCCTGCTCACGTCCCGAATCCCCGCCAGCCCGAACCGAATCCCGCCGTCCGCAGCTGACGTGGCGGGGCCAGACGGCGACACCTGTCCAAAACCCTCCTCCCGCTCCTCCTCCCCTTCCATCCCCGTTTTAAGCAGCTCCACAGAGAAGTCATAAGCAGATGCGTTCACAGACGGGGGGAGAATGTTGATGTGAGCAGCACGGCAGGAGTTGACGTATCGGCGGAGGGTGGGGGGTTCGAGCATGGAGGTAGAGAGGAGCGCGGCCATGTAGGGCAGAGGGTAGTTGGCCTTGAGAAAGGCCGTCACGTATGTGAGATACCCGTACGCTGCACTGTGGGACTTGTTGAAACAATACTGCGAGAATTTCACCTGGTGGTGGGTGCATGAAGTGAGGAGGGAGGAAAAGTGGGGAGCGATTAAAGGTGAGAAGGGATGTTCTATCCAAAATCCCCTCAATGAACCCTCCTCGTGTACTACAACCTCCTCTTGTTTCCTCATTCATCCCTCATGCCCCTCACATCGAATGGCCCTTTATTAGAATTCCCTCACCACTCACCATTTGTTCAAACAGATCCTCTGCCACGGCCCTCTCCACCCCTCGCTCCACAGCCCCCTCCACAAACCGCTCGTGGTGCGCCTCCATCTCCTCCTGCTTCTTCTGTCACTCAGAACATACCCTGCATTTCCACACCACTCACCATCTGCTCGAACAGGTCCTCCGCCACAGCTCTTTCCACTCCTCTCTCCACAGCACCCTCCACAAACCGCTCGTGGTGCGCCTCCATCTCCTCCTGCTTCTTACCTCAACGCACACCCACATGCACCCAACACAGAATACGCACATAACCTACACTCTCACACCCCCCACTCACCATCTGTTCAAATAGGTCCTCCGCCACAGCCCGCTCAACCCTTCTCTCCACAGCGCCCTCCACAAACCGCTCGTGGTGCGCCTCCATCTCCTCCTGCTTCTTCTTCCGTCATCCCCCTCGCCTCACCCATTTATCCCTAATCGCCCACCTCCCTCTGCACTCACCATCTGTTCGAACAAATCCTCCGCCACCGCTCTTTCCACCCCTCTCTCCACAGCGCCCTCCACGAACCGCTCGTGGTGCGCCTCCATCTCCTCCTGCTTCTTCTTCCCCATGGCCCGCCTCAGCATGTCCGCCTGCCCCAGGGAGTACCCCGCCAGGTCGCGTGCCATGCGCATGATCTGCTCCTGGTACAGCAGCACTCCGTACGTTTCCTTCAGGATGGGCTCAAGTTTGGGGGTCTGGAAGGACACCGGCTCGCGCCCGTGCTTGCGGTTGATGTAGCGATCGACCAGACCTGCGTCCAGAGGGCTGGTGGGGAGCAGGGGGTGGTGAGGTTGGGGAGGAAGCAAAAGGGGGTAAGGGGAGTGGGGGTGCAGGCAGCATGTCCGCCTGCCCCAGGGAGTACCCCGCGAGGTCCCGAGCCATGTGCATGATCTGCTCCTGGTATAGCAGCACTCCGTACGTCTCTTTCAGGATGGGCTCCAGCTTGGGTTCCAGTTCAGGATGGGTTCCAGCTTGGGTTCCAGTTCAGGATGGGTTCCAGCACTCAGTCCCGCTCCCTCAGTCTCACTCCCTCAGTCCCACTCCCTCAGTTCCCTCCCTCAGTTCCCTCCCTCAGTTCCCGCCCTCAGTTCCCTCCCTCAGTTCCCGCCCTCAGTTCCCTCCCTCAGTTCCCTCCCTCAGTTCCCTCCCTCAGTTCCCTCCCTCAGTTCCCTCCCTCAGTTCCCTCCCTCAGTTCCCTCCCTCAGTTCCCTCCCTCAGTTCCCTCCCTCAGTTCCTTCCCTCAGTTCCCTCCCTCAGTTCCCTCCCTCAGTTCCCTCCCTCAGTTCCCTCCCTCAGTTCCCTTCCTCAGTTCCCTCCCTCAGTTCCCTCCCTCAGTTCCCTCGCTCAGTTCCCTCCTGCAGTTCCCTCCCTCAGTTCCCTCCTTCAGTTCCCTCCCTCAGTTCCCTCCTGCAGTTCCCTCCCTCAGTTCCCTCCCTCAGTTCCCTCCCTCAGTTCCCTCCCTCAGTTCCCTCCCTCAGTTCCTTCCCTCAGTTCCCTCCCTCAGTTCCCTCCCTCAGTTCCCTCCCTCAGTTCCCTCCCTCAGTTCCCTCCCTCAGTTCCCTCCCTCAGTTCCCTCCCTCAGTTCCCTCGCTCAGTTCCCTCCTGCAGTTCCCTCCCTCAGTTCCCTCCTTCAGTTCCCTCCCTCAGTTCCCTCCTGCAGTTCCCTCCCTCAGTTCCCTCCTTCAGTTCCCTCCCTCAGTTCCCTCCCTCAGTTCCCTCCCTCAGTTCCCTCCCTCAGTTCCCTCCCTCAGTTCCCGCCCTCAGTTCCCTCCCTCAGTTCCCTCCCTCAGTTCCCTCCCTCAGTTCCCTCCCTCAGTTCCCTCCCTCAGTTCCCTCCCTCAGTTCCCTCCCTCAGTTCCCTCCCTCAGTTCCCTCCCTCAGTTCCCTCCCTCAGTTCCCGCCCTCAGTTCCCTCCCTCAGTTCCCTCCCTCAGTTCCCGCCCTCAGTTCCCTCCCTCAGTTCCCGCCCTCAGTTCCCTCCCTCAGTTCCCTCCCTCAGTTCCCTCCCTCAGTTCCCTCCCGTCAGTTCCCTCCGTCAGTTCCCTCCCTCAGTTCCCTCCCTCAGTTCCCTCCGTCAGTTCCCTCCCTCAGTTCCCTCCCTCAGTTCCCTCCCTCAGTTCCCGCCCTCAGTTCCCTCCCTCAGTTCCCTCCCTCAGTTCCCGCCCTCAGTTCCCTCCCTCAGTTCCCGCCCTCAGTTCCCTCCCTCAGTTCCCTCCCTCAGTTCCCTCCCTCAGTTCCCTCCCTCAGTTCCCTCCCTCAGTTCCCTCCCTCAGTTCCCTCCCTCAGTTCCCTCCCTCAGTTCCCTCCGTCAGTTCCCTCCCTCAGTCCCACTCCCTCAGTTCCCTCCCTCAGTTCCCTCCCTCAGTTCCCGCCCTCAGTTCCCTCCCTCAGTTCCCTCCCTCAGTTCCCTCCCTCAGTTCCCTCCCTCAGTTCCCGCCCTCAGTTCCCTCCCTCAGTTCCCTCCCTCAGTTCCCTCCTCAGTTCCCTCCGTCAGTTCCCTCCCGTCAGTTCCCTCCCTCAGTTCCCTCCCTCAGTTCCCTCCCTCAGTTCCCTCCCTCAGTTCCCTCCCTCAGTTCCCTCCCTCAGTTCCCTCCCTCAGTTCCCTCCCTCAGTTCCCTCCGTCAGTTCCCTCCCTCAGTTCCCTCCCTCAGTTCCCTCCCTCAGTTCCCTCCCTCAGTTCCCTCCCTCAGTTCCCTCCCTCAGTTCCCTCCCTCAGTTCCCTCCCTCAGTTCCCGCCCTCAGTTCCCTCCCTCAGTTCCCTCCCTCAGTTCCCTCCCTCAGTTCCCTCCCTCAGTTCCCTCCCTCAGTTCCCTCCCTCAGTTCCCTCCCTCAGTTCCCTCCCTCAGTTCCCTCCCTCAGTTCCTTCCCTCAGTTCCCTCCCTCAGTTCCCTCCCTCAGTTCCCTCCCTCAGTTCCCTCCCTCAGTTCCCTCCCTCAGTTCCCTCCCTCAGTTCCCTCCGTCAGTTCCCTCCCTCAGTTCCCGCCCTCAGTTCCCTCCCTCAGTTCCCTCCCTCAGTTCCCTCCCTCAGTTCCCTCCGTCAGTTCCCTCCCTCAGTTCCCTCCCTCAGTTCCCTCCCTCAGTTCCCTCCCTCAGTTCCCTCCGTCAGTTCCCTCCCTCAGTTCCCGCCCTCAGTTCCCTCCCTCAGTTCCCTCCCTCAGTTCCCTCCGTCAGTTCCCTCCCTCAGTTCCCTCCCTCAGTTCCCTCCCTCAGTTCCCGCCCTCAGTTCCCTCCCTCAGTTCCCTCCCTCAGTTCCCTCCCTCAGTTCCCTCCCTCAGTTCCCTCCCTCAGTTCCCTCCCTCAGTTCCCTCCCTCAGTTCCCTCCCTCAGTTCCCTCCCTCAGTTCCTTCCCTCAGTTCCCTCCCTCAGTTCCCTCCCTCAGTTCCCTCCCTCAGTTCCCTCCCTCAGTTCCCTCCCTCAGTTCCCTCCCTCAGTTCCCTCCGTCAGTTCCCTCCCTCAGTTCCCGCCCTCAGTTCCCTCCCTCAGTTCCCTCCCTCAGTTCCCTCCCTCAGTTCCCTCCGTCAGTTCCCTCCCTCAGTTCCCTCCCTCAGTTCCCTCCCTCAGTTCCCTCCCTCAGTTCCCTCCCTCAGTTCCCTCCCTCAGTTCCCGCCCTCAGTTCCCTCCCTCAGTTCCCTCCCTCAGTTCCCTCCCTCAGTTCCCTCCCTCAGTTCCCTCCCTCAGTTCCCTCCCTCAGTTCCCTCCCTCAGTTCCCTCCCTCAGTTCCCTCCCTCAGTTCCCTCCCTCAGTTCCCTCCCTCAGTTCCCGCCCTCAGTTCCCTCCCTCAATTCCCTCCCTCAGTTCCCTCCCTCAGTTCCCTCCGTCAGTTCCCTCCCTCAGTTCCCTCCCTCAGTTCCCTCCCTCAGTTCCCTCCCTCAGTTCCCTCCCTCAGTTCCCTCCCTCAGTTCCCTCCCTCAGTTCCCTCCCTCAGTTCCCTCCCTCAGTTCCCTCCCTCAGTTCCCTCCCTCAGTTCCCTCCCTCAGTTCCCTCCCTCAGTTCCCTCCCTCAGTTCCGTCCCTCAGTTCCCTCCCTCAGTTCCCTCCCTCAGTTCCCTCCCTCAGTTCCCTCCCTCAGTTCCCTCCCTCAGTTCCCTCCCTCAGTTCCCTCCCTCAGTTCCCTCCCTCAGTTCCCTCCCTCAGTTCCCTCCTCAGTTCCCTCCCTCAGTTCCCGCCCTCAGTTCCCTCCCTCAGTTCCCTCCCTCAGTTCCCTCCGTCAGTTCCCTCCCTCAGTTCCCTCCCTCAGTTCCCTCCCTCAGTTCCCGCCCTCAGTTCCCTCCCTCAGTTCCCTCCCTCAGTTCCCTCCCTCAGTTCCCTCCCTCAGTTCCCTCCCTCAGTTCCCTCCCTCAGTTCCCTCCCTCAGTTCCCTCCCTCAGTTCCCTCCCTCAGTTCCTTCCCTCAGTTCCCTCCCTCAGTTCCCTCCCTCAGTTCCCTCCCTCAGTTCCCTCCCTCAGTTCCCTCCCTCAGTTCCCTCCCTCAGTTCCCTCCCTCAGTTCCCTCCCGTCAGTTCCCTCCGTCAGTTCCCTCCCCTCAGTTCCCCTCGTCCCTCCTCAGTTCCTCCCTCAGTTCCCTCCCTCAGTTCCCCTCCCTCAGTTCCCTCCCTCAGTTCCCTCCCTCAGTTCCCTCCCTCAGTTCCCTCCCTCAGTTCCCCCCTCATTTCCCTCCCTCAGTTCCCTCCCTCAGTTCCCTCCCTCAGTGTCCCTCCCTCAGTTCCCTCCCTCAGTTCCCTCCCTCAGTTCCCTCCCTCAGTTTCCCTCCCTCAGTTCCCTCCCTCAGTTCCCTTCCCTCAGTTCCCTCCCTCAGTCCCTCCCTCAGTTCCCTCCCTCAGTTCCCTCCCTCAGTTCCCTCCTCAGTTCCCTCCCTCAGTTCCCTCCCTCAAGTTCCCTCCCTCAGTTCCCTCCCTCAGTTCCCTCCGTCAGTTCCCTCCCTCAGTTCCCTCCCTCAGTTCCCTCCCTCAGTTCCCTCCCTCAGTTCACCTCCCTCAGTTCCCTCCCTCAGTTCCCTCCCTCAGTTCCCTCCCTCAGTTCCCTCCCTCAGTTCCCTCCCTCAGTCCCCAGTTTCCCTCCCTCAGTTCCCTCCCTCAGTTCCCTCCCTCAGTTCCCTCCCTCAGTTCCCTCCCTCAGTTCCCTCCCTCAGTTCCCTCCCTCAGTTCTCCCTCCCGTCAGTTCCCTCCCGTCAGTTCCCTCCCTCAGTTCCCGCCCTCAGTTCCCTCCCTCAGTTCCCTCCCTCAGTTCCCTCCCTCAGTTCCCCTCCGTCAGTTCCCTCCCTCAGTTCCCTCCCTCAGTTCCCTCCCTCAGTTCCCTCCCTCAGTTCCCTCCCTCAGTTCCCCTCCCTCAGTTCCCGCCCTCAGTTCCCTCCCTCAGTTCCCTCCCTCAGTTCCCTCCCTCAGTTCAGTTCCCTCCGTCAGTTCCCTCCCTCAGTTCCCTCCCTCAGTTCCCTCCCTCAGTTCCCTCCCTCAGTTCCCTCCCTCAGTTCCCTCCCTCAGTTCCCTCCCTCAGTTCCCTCCCTCAGTTCCCTCCCTCAGTTCCCTCCCTCAGTTCCCTCCCTCAGTTCCCTCCCTCAGTTCCCGCCCTCAGTTCCCTCCCTCAGTTCCCGCCCTCAGTTCCCTCCCTCAGTTCCCTCCCTCAGTTCCCTCCCTCAGTTCCCTCCGTCAGTTCCCTCCCTCAGTTCCCTCCCTCAGTTCCCTCCCTCAGTTCCCTCCCTCAGTTCCCTCCCTCAGTTCCCTCCCTCAGTTCCCTCCCTCAGTTCCCTCCCTCAGTTCCCTCCCTCAGTTCCCTCCGTCAGTTCCCTCCCTCAGTTCCCTCCGTCAGTTCCCTCCCTCAGTTCCCGCCCTCATTTCCCTCCCTCAGTTCCCTCCCTCAGTTCCCTCCCTCAGTTCCCTCCCTCAGTTCCCTCCCTCAGTTCCCTCCCTCAGTTCCCGCCCTCAGTTCCCTCCCTCAGTTCCCTCCCTCAGTTCCCTCCCTCAGTTCCCTCCCTCAGTTCCCTCCCTCAGTTCCCTCCCTCAGTTCCCTCCCTCAGTTCCCTCCCTCAGTTCCCTCCCTCAGTTCCTTCCCTCAGTTCCCTCCCTCAGTTCCCTCCCTCAGTTCCCTCCCTCAGTTCCCTCCCTCAGTTCCCTCCCTCAGTTCCCTCCCTCAGTTCCCTCCCTCAGTTCCCTCCCTCAGTTCCCTCCCTCAGTTCCCTCGCTCAGTTCCCTCCTGCAGTTCCCTCCCTCAGTTCCCTCCTTCAGTTCCCTCCCTCAGTTCCCTCCTTCAGTTCCCTCCCTCAGTTCCCTCCTTCAGTTCCCTCCCTCAGTTCCCTCCTTCAGTTCCCTCCCTCAGTTCCTGCCCTCAGTTCCCGCCCTCAGTTCCCGCCCTCAGTTCCCTCCCTCAGTCCCGCCTCCAGGTGAAACACCCCGTCCACATCGCCCCCTGGCAGCAGCCCTCCCTCTGGTTACTCACTCACCCGGGGCGATAGAGAGCCACAATGGCGAAGATATCCGCGAGGCACGATGGCTTGAGCGCCCGCACAACCTTCTTCATGCCAGGAGACGCCCAGGTTGTAGATGCATCCTCATCCCTCCTCTGGTTACTCACCCGGGACGGTAGAGAGCCACAATGGCGAAGATATCAGCGAGACTGGACGGCTTGAGCGCCCGCACCACCTTCTTCATGCCGGGAGACGCCTCCAGCTGAAACACCCCGTCCACGTCCCTCCCCCCCCCCCAGCAGCCCTCCCTCTAGTTACTCACTCACCCAGGCCGGTAGAGGGCAACAATGGCGAAGATATCAGCGAGACTGGACGGCTTGAGTGCCCGCACCACCTTCTTCATTCCAGGAGACGCCTCCAGCTGAAACACCCCGTCCACGTCACCCCCTGACAGCAGCTCAAACGTAGCGCGGTTCTCCACTGGAAGCTTCTCTATCACTGGGAGGGACACGCCGTACGTGCGCTGGGCGAGGAGGCGCGCGAGGTGGGCGGTGGTGAGGTTGCGGAGGCCTAGGATGTCAAACTTGAGCAGACCCAGTCGTTCCACATCGTCCATGGCGTATTGGCTGACCAGGGTGGAGGGATTTCCCGGGGCATGTTGTACTGGCACCACCTGGAGAGGATATGAGTAAAAGGGAGTTATACAGAGAAACACGCAGCCCGAGAATGTCAAACTCGAGCAGACCCAGCCGTTCCACATCATCCATGGCGTATTGGCTGACCAGGGCGGAGGGGTTGCCTGGTGCGTGCTGCACTGGCACCACCTGGGAGAGGGATGAGTGGGAGGGTGGTACAAGGAAAGGTGCAGCCTCAGGATGTCGAACTTGAGCAGACCCAGGCGCTCCACATCGTCCATTCCATGGCGTACGGGCTGACGAGAGCGGAGGGGTTGCCTGGTGCGTGCTGCACTGGCACCACCTGTTGGCTAGGGTTTCGGTCCCTCAGGACTTGCACTAAGACGTGAGAGCAGTGGTTGTCAACGAGAGGTTGAAACTTAGTGAGCGTAGGAATTGGAAGCCATCGCATAACGAGGGAAGGGAGACGATTCGAGAGATGATACAGCGAAAGGGAGAGGAGGGAGGAAAGAATGAGGGTGTGCATTGTATCATGGAAACGAGTGAGCGTGTGGGAAGAGGATAGTGCAGACATGGGAGAGGTAGGGGAGTACTGGCCCACCCACCCACCTGGGAGAGAGGGAAACAGGCGGGCGAGATGATGATGCCCGCCGCATGCACACCGAAGGAGCGGTTGGTTCCCTCCAACAGCTGCCCCAACTCCACGCACTGCAGCAGCTGCAGAGGCATGGAGGACGGACGGGCAAGAGAGAACAAGACGACGAGGTTTGCATGCAGTGCAACATAGGTACGGGCGTGTGAACGTGACGTGAAGGCGAGAAGAAAGTGTGCGAATGGTGAAAGAAGTGAGCGAGGAGTATGACGGGAAGGTGAGAGAAAACATGGTGAGCGTCAAGGAAATAGCAGCAGGTAAACGAGCTTACCGAGGCGTCCCTCTCCACGCGTCTCCTGAAGGGAGTGTCCTCCCCATGAGGGTTTTCAGCGACACTGCCTTGCCTCGCTCCACTGAGCTTACCTTGTCGGCCATGCCCACACACCTGTTCCCACGCACATACTGCACTGCACTGGACTACACCGCACTGAACACTCACCATTGCATCCCTCTCCACGTGTCGCCTGAAGGGGGTGTCCTCCGCCATGAGGGTTTTCAGCGACACTGCCTTGCCTCTCTCCACCGGCACCTGCACTCATTGGACGGGTGAAGCAACAGGTAGCAGGTGGGACGGGCATTCGGAGTTGAGTCCGTCCTGAGGGCGCTCAATGAGACTGCCTTGCCCCTCTCCACTGGCACCTGCAATCAATGCACACGTGGTGGAGCAACACGTGGCATGGGTCAGGTCATGCAAGTCATGCAGCGCATGGCAGGTGGAAAGGGCGCAGGGAGTTGAGGCCACCATGCGTATGCTCAGGGACACTGCCATGCCCCTCTCCACCGGCACCTGCTATCGATGCACACGTGCGGATTGGATTCAGAGGGCATTGGAGGGCATTGGAGGGCATTGCAGAGCCCGTTACCATAAAGCGCCCGTTACCATAACGCACCCCCGTTACCATTACGCACCCCCGTTACCATTACGCACCCCCGTTACCGTAACACACCCCCGTTACCGTAACGCACCCCCGTTACCGTACAGACCCCCGTTACCGTAACGCACCCCAACCATAAGGCACCGTAACCATAATGTACCCGTTACCATAACGCACACGTTACCATAACGCACCCGTTACCATAACGCACCCGTTACCATAACGCACCCATTACCATAACGCAAACGTTACCATTACGCAACCGTTACCATTCCGCAACAGTTACCATTACACAACTGTTACCATTACGCAACCGTTACCATTACGCAACCGTTACCATTACACAACCCTTACCATTACGCAACCGATACCATAACGCAACAGTTACCATTACACAACCGTTACCACAACGCAACCGTTACTATTACGCAACCGTTACCGTTAGGCAACCGTTACCGTTACGCAACCGTTACCATTACACAACCGTTACCATTACGCAACCGTTACCATTACGCAACCGTTACCATTACGCACCCCCGTTACCATTACGCAACCGTTACGATTACGCAACCGTTACGATTACGCACCTCAGTTACCATTACGCACCCCCGTTACCATTACGCACCCCCGTTACCATTATGCACCTCCGTTACCATTACGCACCTCCGTTACCGTTACGCACCTACGTTACGTTTACGCACCCCGTTACCATTACGCACCTCCGTTACCATTACGCCCCCCCGTTACCATTACGCACCTCCATTACCATTACGCACCTCCGTTACCGTTAGGCACCTCCGTTACCATTACGCACCTCCGTTACCAGTACGCACCCCCGTTACCATTACGCACCCCCGTTACCATTACGCACCCCCGTTACCACTACGCACCCCGGTTACCATAACACACCCCCGTTACCATTGCTCATCTCTAGATGGGGGGAACCTGATGGGGGGAACCTGATGGGGGGAACCTGATGGGGGGAACCTGATGGGGAACCTGATGAGGTGGGGAAACTGATGGGGAACCTGATGGGGAACCTGATGGGGAACCTGATGGGGAACCTGATGGGGAACCTGATGGGGAACCTGATGGGGAACCTGATGGGGAACCTGATGGGGAACCTGATGGGGAAACTGATGGGGAAACTGATGGGGAACCTGATGGGGAACCTGATGGGGAACCTGATGGGAAACCTGATGGGGAACCTGATGGGGAACCTGATGGGGAACCTGATGGGAAACCTGATGGGGAATTTGATGGGGAACCTGATGGGGAACCTGATGGGGAACCTGATGGGGAACCTGATGGGGAACCTGATGGGGAACCTGATGGGGAACCTGATGGGGTGGGGAACCTGATGGGGTGGGAACCTGATGGGGAACCTGTTGGGGAACCTGATGGGGAACCTGATGGGGAACCTGATGGTGAACCTGATGGGGAACCTGATGGGGAACCTGATGGGGAACCTGATGGGGAAACTGATGGGGAACCTGATGGGGAACCTGATGGGGAACCTGATGGGGTGGGGAACCTGATGGGGTGGGGAACCTGATGGGGAACCTGTTGGGGAACCTGATGGGGAACCTGATGGGGAACCTGATGGGGAACCTGATGGGGAACCTGATGGGGAACCTGATGGGGAACCTGATGGGGAACCTGATGGGGAGACTGATGGGGAAACTGATGGGGAACCTGATGGGGAACCTGATGGGGAACCTGATGGGAAACCTGATGGGGAACCTGATGGGGAACCTGATGGGGAACCTGATGGGAAACCTGATGGGGAATTTGATGGGGAACCTGATGGGGAACCTGATGGGGAACCTGATGGGGAACCTGATGGGGAACCTGATGGGGAACCTGATGGGGAACCTGATGGGGAACCTGATGGGGAACCTGATGGGGTGGGGAACCTGATGGGGTGGGGAACCTGATGGGGAACCTGTTGGGGAACCTGATGGGGAACCTGATGGGGAACCTGATGGTGAACCTGATGGGGAACCTGATGGGGAACCTGATGGGGAACCTGATGGGGAAACTGATGGGGAACCTGATGGGGAACCTGATGGGGAACCTGATGGGGAACCTGATGGGGAACCTGATGGGGAACCTGATGGGGAACCTGATGGGGAACCTGATGGGGTGGGGAACCTAATGTGGAACCTGATGGGGAACCTGATGGGGAACTTGATGGGGAACCTGATGGGGAACCTGATGGGGAACCTGATGGGGAACCTGATGGGGAACCTGATGGGGAAACTGATGGGGAACCTGATGGGGAACCTGATGGGGAACCTGATGGGGAACCTGATGGGGAACCTGATGGGGAACCTGATGGGGAACCTGATGGGGAACCTGATAGGGTGGGGAACCTAATGTGGAACCTGATGGGGAACCTGCTGGGGAACCTGATGGGGAACTTGATGGGGAACCTGATGGGGAACCTGATGGGGAACCTGATGGGGAACCTGATGGGGAACCTGATGGGAACCTGTTGGGGAACCTGATGGGGAACCTGATGGGGAACCTGATGGGGAACCTGATGGGGAACCTGATGGGGAACCTGATGGGGAACCTGATGGGGAACCTGATGGGGAACCTGATGGGTTGGGGAACCTGATGGGGTACCTGATGGGGAACCTGATGGGGAACCTGATGGGGAACCTGATGGGGAACCTGACGGGGAACCTGATGGGGAACCTGATGGGGAACCTGTTGGGGAACCTGATGGGGAACCAGATGGGGAACCTGATGGGGAACCTGATGGGGAACCTGATGGGGAACCTGATGGGGAACCTGATGGGGAACCTGATGGGGAACCTGATGGGGAACCTGATGGGGAACCTGATGGGGAACCTGATAGGGAAACTGATGGGGAAACTGATGGGGAACCTGATGGGGAACCTGATGGGGAACCTGATGGGGAACCTGATGGGGAACCTGATGGGGAACCTGATGGGGTGGGGAACCTAATGTGGAACCTGATGGGGAACCTGATGGGGAACCTGATGGGGAACCTGATGGGGAACCTGATGGGGAACCTGATGGGGAACCTGATGGGGAACCTGATGGGGAACCTGATGGGGAACCTGATGGGGAACCAGATGGGGAACCTGATGGGGAAACTGATGGGGAACCTGATGGGGAACCTGATGGGGAACCTGATGGGGAACCTGATGGGGAACCTGATGGGGTGGGGAACCTGATGGGGAACCTGATGGGGTGGGGAAACTGATGGGAAACCTGATGGGGTGGGGAACCTGATGGGGAACCTGATGGGGTGGGGAACCTGATGGGGAACCTGATGGGGAACCTGATGGGGTGGGGAACCTGATGGGGAACCTGATGGGGTGGGGAAACTGATGGGAAACCTGATGGGGTGGGGAACCTGATGGGGAACCTGATGGGGTGGGGAACCTGATGGGGAACCTGATGGGGAACCTGATGGGGAACCTGATGGGGAACCTGATGGGGAAACTGATGGGGAAACTGATGGGGAACCTGATGGGGAACCTGATGGGGAACCTGCTGGGGAACCTGATGGGGTGGGGAAACTGATGGGAAACCTGATGGGGTGGGGAACCTGATGGGGAACCTGATGGGGTGGGGAACCTGATGGGGAACCTGATGGGGAACCTGATGGGGAACCTGATGGGGAACCTGATGGGGAAACTGATGGGGAAACTGATGGGGAACCTGATGGGGAACCTGATGGGGAACCTGCTGGGGAACCTGATGGGGAACCTGATGGGGAACCTGATGGGGAACCTGATGGGGAACCTGATGGGGAACCTGATGGGGAAACTGATGGGGAACCTGATGGGGAACCTGATGGGAACCTGATGGGGAACCTGATGGGGAACCTGATGGGAACCTGATGGGGAACCTGATGGGAACCTGATGGGAAACCTGATGGGGAACCTGATGGGGAACCTGATGGGGTGGGGAAACTGATGGGGAACCTGATGGGGTGGGGAACCTGATGGGGTGGGGAACCTGATGGGGAACCTGATGGGGAACCTGACGGGGAACCTGATGGGGAACCTGATGGGGAACCTGTTGGCGAACCTGATGGGGAACCAGAAGGGGAACCTGATGGGGAACCTGATGGGGACCTGATGGGGAACCTGATGGGGAACCTGATGGGGAACCTGATGGTGAACCTGATGGGGAACCTGATGGGGAACCTGATGGGGAAACTGATGGGGAACCTGATGGGGAACCTGATGGGGAACCTGATGGGGAACCTGATGGGGAACCTGATGGGGAACCTGATGGGGAACCTGATGGGGAACCTGATGGGGTGGGGAACCTGATGGGGAACCTGATGGGGTGGGGAAACTGATGGGAAACCTGATGGGGTGGGGAACCTGATGGGGAACCTGATGGGGAACCTGATGGGGTGGGGATCCTGATGGGGAACCTGATGGGGTGGGGAAACTGATGGGAAACCTGATGGGGTGGGGAACCTGATGGGGAACCTGATGGGGTGGGGAACCTGATGGGGAACCTGATGGGGAACCTGATGGGGAACCTGATGGGAAACCTGATGGGGAACCTGATGGGGAACCTGATGGGGTGGGGAACCTGATGGGGTGGGGAACCTGATGGGGTGGGGAACCTGATGGGGAACCTGATGGGGAACCTGACGGGGAACCTGATGGGGAACCTGATGGGGAACCTGTTGGGGAACCTGATGGGGAACCAGATGGGGAACCTGATGGGGAACCTGATGGGGAACCTGATGGGGAACCTGATGGGGAACCTGATGGGGAACCTGATGGGGAACCTGATGGGGAACCTGATGGGGAACCTGATGGAAACTGATGGGGAACCTGATGGGGAACCTGATGGGGAACCTGATGGGGAACCTGATGGGGAACCTGATGGGGAACCTGTTGGGGAACCTGATGGGGAACCTGATGGGGAACCTGATGGGGAACCTGATGGGGAACCTGATGGGGAACCTGATGGGGAACCTGATGGGGAAACTGATGGGGAACCTGATGGGGAACCTGATGGGGGAACCTGATGGGGAACCTGATGGGGAACCTGATGGGGTGGGGAACCTGATGGGGAACCTGATGGGGTGGGGAAACTGATGGGAAACCTGATGGGGTGGGGAACCTGATGGGGAACCTGATGGGGTGGGGAACCTGATGGGGAACCTGATGGGGAACCTGATGGGGTGGGGAACCTGATGGGGAACCTGATGGGGTGGGGAACCTGATGGGGTGGGGAACCTAATGTGGAACCTGATGGGGAACCTGATGGGGAACCTGATGGGGAACCTGATGGGGAACCTGATGGGGAACCTGATGGGGAACCTGATGGGGAACCTGATGGGGAACCTGATGGGGAACCTGATGGGGAACCTGATGGGGGAACCTGATGGGGAACCTGATGGGGAACCTGTTGGGGAACCTGATGGGGAACCTGATGGGGAACCTGATGGGGAACCTGATGGGGAACCTGATGGGGAACCTGATGGGGAACCTGATGGGGAAACTGATGGGGAACCTGATGGGGAACCTGATGGGGAACCTGATGGGGAACCTGATGGGGAACCTGATGGGGTGGGGAACCTGATGGGGAACCTGATGGGGTGGGGAAACTGATGGGAAACCTGATGGGGTGGGGAACCTGATGGGGAACCTGATGGGGTGGGGAACCTGATGGGGAACCTGATGGGGAACCTGATGGGGTGGGGAACCTGATGGGAACCTGATGGGGTGGGGAAACTGATGGGAAACCTGATGGGGTGGGGAACCTGATGGGGAACCTGATGGGGTGGGGAACCTGATGGGGAACCTGATGGGGAACCTGATGGGGAACCTGATGGGGAACCTGATGGGGAAACTGATGGGGAAACTGATGGGGAACCTGATGGGGAACCTGATGGGGAACCTGCTGGGGAACCTGATGGGGAACCTGATGGGGAACCTGATGGGGAACCTGATGGGGAACCTGATGGGGAACCTGATGGGGAAACTGATGGGGAACCTGATGGGAACCTGATGGGGAACCTGATGGGGAACCTGATGGGAACCTGATGGGGAACCTGATGGGAACCTGATGGGAAACCTGATGGGGAACCTGATGGGGAACCTGATGGGGTGGGGAAACTGATGGGGAACCTGATGGGGTGGGGAACCTGATGGGGTGGGGAACCTGATGGGGAACCTGATGGGGAACCTGACGGGGAACCTGATGGGGAACCTGATGGGGAACCTGTTGGCGAACCTGATGGGAACAGATGGGGAACCAGATGGGGAACCTGATGGGGAACCTGATGGGGAACCTGATGGGGAACCTGATGGGGAACCTGATGGGAACCTGATGGGGAACCTGATGGGGAACCTGATGGGGAACCTGATGGGGAACCTGATGGGGAACCTGATGGGGAACCTGGATGGGGAACCTGATGGGGAACCTGATGGGGTGGGGAACCTGATGGGGAACCTGATGGGGTGGGGAAAACTGATGGGAAACCTGATGGGGGTGGGGAACCTGATGGGGAACCTGATGGGGACCTGATGGGTGGGGAACCTGATGGGGAACCTGATGGGGTGGGGAAAACTGATGGGAAACCTGATGGGGTGGGGAACCTGATGGGAACCTGATGGGGGTGGGGAACCTGATGGGGAACCTGATGGGGAACCTGATGGGGAACCTGATGGGAAACCTGATGGGGAACCTGATGGGGTGGGGAAACTGATGGGGAACCTGATGGGGTGGGGAACCTGATGGGGTGGGAACCTGATGGGGAACATGATGGGGAACTGACGGGGAACCTGATGGGGAACCTGATGGGGAACCTGTTGGGGAACCTGATGGGGAACCAGATGGGGAACCTGATGGGGAACCTGATGGGGAACCTGATGGGGAACCTGATGGGGAACCTGATGGGGAACCTGATGGTGAACCTGATGGGGAACCTGATGGGGAACCTGATGGGGAACCTGATGGGGAACCTGATGGGGAACCTGATGGGGAACCTGATGGGGAACCTGATGGGGAACCTGATGGGGAACCTGATGGGGAACCTGATGGGGACCTGATGGGGAACCTGATGGGGTGGGGAACCTATTGTGGAACCTGATGGGGAACCTGATGGGGAACCTGATGGGGAACCTGATGGGGAACCTGATGGGGAACCTGATGGGGAACCTGATGGGGAACCTGATGGGGAACCTGATGGGGAACCTGATGGGGAACCTGTTGGGGAACCTGATGGGGAACCTGATGGGGAACCTGATGGGGAACCTGATGGGGAACCTGATGGGGAACCTGATGGGGAACCTGATGGGTTGGGGAACCTGATGGGGAACCTGATGGGGTGGGGAAACTGATGGGGAACCTGATGGGGTAAGGAACCTGATGGGGAACCTGATGGGGAACCTGATGGGGTGGGGAACCTGATGGGGAACCTGATGGGGTGGGGAACCTGATGGGGAACCTGATGGGGGAACCTGATGGGGAACCTGATGGGGAACCTGATGGGGAACCTGATGGGGTGGGGAACCTGATGGGGTGGGGAACCTGATGGGGAACCTGATGGGGAACCTGACGGGGAACCTGATGGGGAACCTGATGGGGAACCTGATGGGGAACCTGATGGGGAACCTGATGGGGAACCTGATGGGGTGGGGAACCTGATGGGGAACCTGATGGGGTGGGGAAACTGATGGGAAACCTGATGGGGTGGGGAACCTGATGGGGAACCTGATGGGGTGGGGAACCTGATGGGGAACCTGATGGGGTGGGGAAACTGATGGGAAACCTGATGGGGTGGGGAACCTGATGGGAGAACCTGATGGGGTGGGGAACCTGATGGGGAACCTGATGGGGAACCTGATGGGGAACCTGATGGGAAACCTGATGGGGAACCTGATGGGGAACCTGATGGGGGTGGGGAAACTGATGGGGAACCTGATGGGGTGGGGAACCTGATGGGGTGGGGAACCTGATGGGGAACCTGATGGGGAACCTGACCGGGAACCTGATGGGAACCTGATGGGGAACCTGTTGGGGAACCTGATGGGGAACCAGATGGGGAACCTGATGGGGAACCTGATGGGGAACCTGATGGGGAACCTGATGGGGAACCTGATGGGGAACCTGATGGGGAACCTGATGGGGAACCTGATGGGGAACCTGATGGGGAACCTGATGGGGAACCTGATGGGGAACCTGATGGGGAACCTGATGGGGAACCTGATGGGGAACCTGATGGGGAACCTGATGGGGAACTGATGGGAACCTGATGGGGAACCTGATGGGGTGGGGAACCTAATGTGGAACCTGATGGGGAACCTGATGGGGAACCTGATGGGGAACCTGATGGGGAACCTGATGGGGAACCTGATGGGGAACCTGATGGGGAACCTGATGGGAACCTGATGGGGAACCTGTTGGGGAACCTGATGGGGAACCTGATGGGGAACCTGATGGGGAACCTGATGGGGAACCTGATGGGGAACCTGATGGGGAACCTGATGGGGAACCTGATGGGTTGGGGAACCTGATGGGGAACCTGATGGGGTGGGGAAACTGATGGGGAACCTGATGGGGTAAGGAACCTGATGGGGAACCTGATGGGGAACCTGATGGGGTGGGGAACCTGATGGGGTGGGGAACCTGATGGGGAACCTGATGGGGTGGGGAACCTGATGGGGAACCTGATGGGGAACCTGATGGGGAACCTGATGGGGTGGGGAACCTGATGGGGTGGGGAACCTGATGGGGAACCTGATGGGGAACCTGACGGGGAACCTGATGGGGAACCTGATGGGGAACCTGATGGGGGAACCTGAATGGGGAACCTGATGGGGAACCTGATGGGGAAACTGATGGGAACCTGTTGGGGAACCTGATGGGGAACCTGATGGGGAACCTGATGGGGAACCTGATGGGGAACCTGATGGGGAACCTGATGGGGAACATGATGGGTTGGGGAACCTGATGGGAACCTGATGGGGTGGGGAAACTGATGGGGAACCTGATGGGGTAAGACCTGATGGGGAACCTGATGGGAACCCGATGGGGTGGGGAACCTGATGGGGAACCTGATGGGGTGGGGAACCTGATGGGGAACCTGATGGGGAACCTGATGGGGAACCTGATGGGGAACCTGATGGGGAACCGGTTGGGGAAACTGAATGGGATGAGGACCTGATGGGGAACCTGTTGGGGAACCTGATGGGGTGGGGAACCTGATGGGGGACCTGATGGGGAACCTGATGGGGAACCTGATGGGGACCTGATGGGGAACGTGATGGGGACCTGATGGGGAAACCTGATGGGGAACCTTGGGAAACATGATGGTGACCTGATGGGGAACCTGATGGGGAACCTGATGGGGAACCTGATGGGGAAACTGATGGGGAACCTGATGGGGAACCTGATGGGGAACCTGATGGGGAACCTGATGGGGTGGGGAACCTAATGTGGAACCTGATGGGGAACCTGATGGGGAACCTGATGGGGAACCTGATGGGGAACCTGATGGGGAACCTGTTGGGGAACCTGATGGGGAACCTGATGGGGAACCTGATGGGGAACCTGATGGGGAACCTGATGGGGAACCTGATGGGGAAACTGATGGGGAACCTGATGGGGAACCTGATGGGGAACCTGATGGGGTGGGGAACCTGATGGGGTGGGGAAACTGATGGGAAACCTGATGGGGTGGGGAACCTGATGGGGAACCTGATGGGGTGGGGAACCTGATGGGGAACCTGATGGGGAACCTGATGGGGTGGGGAACCTGATGGGGAACCTGATGGGGTGGGGAAACTGATGGGAAACCTGATGGGGTGGGGAAACTGATGGGGAACCTGATGGGGTGGGGAACCTGATGGGGAACCTGATGGGGAACCTGATGGGGAACCTGATGGGGAAACTGATGGGGAAACTGATGGGGAACCTGATGGGGAACCTGATGGGGAACCTGCTGGGGAACCTGATGGGGAACCTGATGGGGAACCTGTTGGGGAACCTGATGGGGAACCTGATGGGGAACCTGATGGGGAACCTGATGGGGAACCTGATGGGGAACCTGATGGGGAAACTGATGGGGAAACTGATGGGGAACCTGATGGGGAACCTGATGGGGAACCTGATGGGGAACCTGATGGGGAACCTGATGGGGTGGGGAACCTGATGGGGAACCTGATGGGGTGGGGAAACTGATGGGAAACCTGATGGGGTGGGGAACCTGATGGGGAACCTGATGGGGTGGGGAACCTGATGGGGAACCTGATGGGGAACCTGATGGGGGGGGAACTGATGGGGAAGCTGGGGAACTGATGGGAAACCTGATGGGGGTGGGGAACCTAATGGGGAACCTGATGGGGTGGGGAACCTGATGGGGAACCTGATGGGGAACCTGATGGGGAACCTGATGGGGAAACTGATGGGGAAACTGATGGGGAACCTGATGGGGAACCTGATGGGGAACCTGCTGGGGAACCTGATGGGGAACCTGATGGGGGAAACTGATGGGGAACCTGATGGGGAACCTGATGGGGAACCTGATGGGGAACCTGATGGGGAACCTGATGGGGAACCTGATGGGGAAACCTGATGGGGTGGGGAACCTGATGGGGAACCTGATGGGAAACCTGATGGGGAACCTGATGGGGAACCTGATGGGGAACCTCATGGGGAACCTGTTGGGGAACCTGATGGGGAACCTGATGGGGAAAGTGTTGGGGAACCTGTTGGGGTGGGGAACCTGATGTTGTGGGGAAACTAATGGGGAACCTGATGGGGTGGGGAAACTAATGGGGAACCTGATGGGGAACCTGATGGGGAACCTGATGGGGAACTTGATGAGGAACCTGATGGGGAACCTGATGGGGAACCTGATGGGGAACCTGATGGGGAACCTGATGGGAAACTGATGGGGAACCTGATGGGAACCTGATGGGAAACCTGATGGGGAACCTGGTGGGGAACCTGATGGGGTGGGGAAACTGATGGGGAACCTGATGGGGTGGGGAACCTGATGGGGAATCTGATGGGGAACCTGATGGGGAACCTGATGGGGAAACTGTTGGGAACCTGATGGGAAACCTGATGGGGAACCTGTTGGGGAACCTGATGGGGAACCTGATGGGGAACATGATGGGGAACCTGATGGGGAACCTGATGGGGAACCTGATGGGGAACCTGATGGGGAACCTGATGGGGAACCTGATGGGGAACCTGATGGGGAACCTGATGGGGAACCTGATGGGGAAGCTGACGGGGTGGGGAACCTAATGTGGAACCTGATGGGGAACCTGATGGGGAACCTGATGGGGAACTTGATGGGGAACCTGATGGGGAACCTGATGGGGAACCTGATGGGGAACCTGATGGGGAACCTGATGGGGAACCTGATGGGGAAGCTGACGGGGGTGGGGAACCTAATGTGGAACCTGATGGGGAACCTGATGGGGAACCTGATGGGGAACTTGATGGGGAACCTGATGGGGAACCTGATGGGGAACCTGATGGGGAACCTGATGGGGAACCTGATGGGGAACCTGTTGGGGAACCTGATGGGGAACTTGATGGGGAACCTGATGGGGAACCTGATGGGGAACCTGATGGGGAACCTGATGGGGAACCTGTTGGGAAACCTGATGGGGAACCTGATGGGGAGCCTGATGGGGAACCTGAAGGGGAACCTGATGGGGAACCTGATGGGGAACCTGATGGGGAAACTGATGGGGAACCTGATGGGGAACCTGGTGGGGAACCTGATGGGGAACCTGATGGGGAACCTGATGGGGGAACCTGATGGGGAACCTGATGGGGTGGGGAAACTGATGGGAAACCTGATGGGGTGGGGAACCTGATGGGGAACCTGATGGGGTGGGGAACCTGATGGGGAACCTGATGGGGAACCTGATGGGGTGGGGAACCTGATGGGGAACCTGATGGGGTGGGGAAACTGATGGGAAACCTGATGGGGTGGGGAACCTGATGGGGAACCTGATGGGGTGGGGAACCTGATGGGGAACCTGATGGGGAACCTGATGGGGAACCTGATGGGGAAACTGATGGGGAAACTGATGGGGAACCTGATGGGGAACCTGATGGGGAACCTGCTGGGGAACCTGATGGGGAACCTGATGGGGAAACTGATGGGGAACCTGATGGGGAACCTGATGGGGAACCTGATGGGGAACCTGATGGGGAACCTGATGGGGAACCTGATGGGGAACCTGATGGGGTGGGGAACCTGATGGGGAACCTGATGGGAAACCTGATGGGGAACCTGATGGGGAACCTGATGGGGAACCTGATGGGGAACCTGTTGGGGAACCTGATGGGGAACCTGATGGGGAAAGTGTTGGGGAACCTGTTGGGGTGGGGAACCTGATGTTGTGGGGAAACTAATGGGGAACCTGATGGGGTGGGGAAACTAATGGGGAACCTGATGGGGAACCTGATGGGGAACCTGATGGGGAACTTGATGAGGAACCTGATGGGGAACCTGATGGGGAACCTGATGGGGAACCTGATGGGGAACCTGATGGGAAACTGATGGGGAACCTGATGGGAACCTGATGGGAAACCTGATGGGGAACCTGGTGGGGAACCTGATGGGGTGGGGAAACTGATGGGGAACCTGATGGGGTGGGGAACCTGATGGGGAATCTGATGGGGAAACTGATGGGAACCTGATGGGAAACCTGATGGGGAACCTGTTGGGGAACCTGATGGGGAACCTGATGGGGAACCTGATGGGGAACCTGATGGGGAACCTGATGGGGAACCTGATGGGGAACCTGATGGGGAACCTGATGGGGAAACTGATGGGGAAACTGATGGGGAACCTGATGGGGAACCTGATGGGGAACCTGATGGGGAACCTGATGGGGAACCTGATGGGGAACCTGATGGGGAACCTGATGGGGAACCTGATGGGGAACCTGACGGGGAACCTGACGGGGAACCTGACGGGGAAACTGACGGGGAAACTGACGGGGAACCTGACGGGGAACCTGACGGGGAACCTGACGGGGAACCTGACGGGGAACCTGACGGGGAACCTGACGGGGAACCTGACGGGGAACCTGACGGGGAACCTGACGGGGAACCTGACGGGGAACCTGACGGGGAACCTGACGGGGAACCTGACGGGGAACCTGACGGGGAACCTGACGGGGAACCTGATGGGGAACCTGATGGGGAACCTGATGGGGAACCTGATGGGGAACCTGATGGGGAACCTGATGGGGAACCTGATGGGGAACCTGATGCGGAACCTGATGGGGTGGGGAACCTGATGGGGAACCTGATGGGGAACCTGATGGAGTGGGGAAACTGATGGGGAACCTGATGGGGTGGGGAACCTGATGGGGAACCTGATGGGGAACCTGATGGGGAACCTGATGAAGAACCTGATGGGGAAACTGATGGGGAACCTGATGGGGAAACTGATGGGGAACCTGATGGGGAACCTGATAGGGAACCTGATGGGGAAACTGATGGGGAACCTGATGGGGAACCTGATGGGAAACCTGATGGGGAACCTGATGGGGAACCTGATGGGGAACCTGATGGGGAACCTGATGGGGAACCTGATGGGGAAACTGATGGGGAAACTGATGGGGAACCTGATGGGGAACCTGATGGGAACCTGATGGGAAACCTGATGGGGAACCTGTTGGGGAACCTGATGGGGAACCTGATGGGGAACCTGATGGGGAACCTGATGGGGAACCTGATGGGGAACCTGATGGGGAACCTGATGGGGAACCTGATGGGGAACCTGATGGGGAACCTGATGGGGAACCTGATGGGGAACCTGATGGGAACCTGATGGGGAACCTGATGGGGAACCTGATGGGGAACCTGATGGGAAACCTGATGGGGAACCTGATGGGTAACCTGATGGGGAACCTGATGGGGAACCTGATGGGGAACCTGATGGGGAAAGTGTTGGGGAACCTGTTGGGGTGGGGAACCTGATGTTGTGGGGAAACTAATGGGGAACCTGATGGGGTGGGGAAACTAATGGGGAACCTGATGGGGAACCTGATGGGGTGGGGAACCTGATGGGGAACCTGATGGGGAACCTGATGGGGAACCTGATGAAGAACCTGATGGGGAAACTGATGGGGAAACTGATCGGGAACCTGATGGGGAACCTGATGGGGAACCTGATGGGGAACCTGATAGGGAACCTGATAGGGAACCTGATGGGGAAACTGATGGGGAACCTGATGGGGAACCTGATGGGAAACCTGATGGGGAACCTGATGGGGAACCTGATGGGGAACCTGATGGGGAACCTGATGGGGAACCTGATGGGGAACCTGATGGGGAACCTGATGGGGAACCTGATGGGGAACCTGATGGGGAACCTGATGGGGAACCTGATGGGGAACCTGATGGGAAACTGATGGGGAACCTGATGGGAACCTGATGGGAAACCTGATGGGGAACCTGGTGGGGAACCTGATGGGGTGGGGAAACTGATGGGGAACCTGATGGGGTGGGGAACCTGATGGGGAATCTGATGGGGAACCTGATGGGGAACCTGATGGGGAAACTGATGGGAACCTGATGGGAAACCTGATGGGGAACCTGTTGGGGAACCTGATGGGGAACCTGATGGGGAACCTGATGGGGAACCTGATGGGGAACCTGATGGGGAACCTGATGGGGAACCTGATGGGGAACCTGATGGGGAACCTGATGGGGAACCTGATGGGGAACCTGATGGGGAACCTGATGGGGAACCTGATGGGGAACCTGATGGGGAACCTGATGGTTTGGGGAACCTGATGGGGTACCTGATGGGGAACCTGATGGGGTGGGGAACCTGATGGGGAACCTGATGGGGTGGGGAACCTGATGGGGAACCTGATGGGGTGGGGAACCTGATGGGGAACCTGATGGGGTGGGGAACCTGATGGGGAACCTGATGGGGTGGGGAACCTGATGGGGAACCTGATGGGGAACCTGATGAAGAACCTGATGGGGAAACTGATGGGGAAACTGATGGGGAACCTGATGGGGAACCTGATGGGGAACCTGATGGGGAACCTGATGGGGAACCTGATGGGGAAACTGATGGGGAACCTGATGGGGAACCTGATGGGAAACCTGATGGGTAACCTGATGGGGAACCTGATGGGGAACCTGATGGGGAACCTGATGGGGTGGGGAACCTGATGGGGAACCTGATGGGGTGGGGACACTGATGGGAAACCTGATGGGGTGGGGAACCTGATGGGGAACCTGATGGGGTGGGGAACCTGATGGGGAACCTGATGGGGAACCTGATGGGGAACCTGATGGGGAAACTGATGGGGAAACTGATGGGGAACCTGATGGGGAACCTGATGGGGAACCTGCTGGGGAACCTGATGGGGAACCTGATGGGGAAACTGATGGGGAACCTGATGGGGAACCTGATGGGGAACCTGATGGGAACCTGATGGGAAACCTGATGGGGAACCTGGTGGGGAACCTGATGGGGTGGGGAAACTGATGGGGAACCTGATGGGGTGGGGAACCTGATGGGGAATCTGATGGGGAAACTGATGGGAACCTGATGGGAAACCTGATGGGGAACCTGTTGGGGAACCTGACGGGGAACCTGACGGGGAACCTGACGGGGAACCTGACGGGGAACCTGACGGGGAACCTGACGGGGAACCTGACGGGGAACCTGACGGGGAACCTGACGGGAACCTGACGGGGAACCTGACGGGGAACCTGACGGGGAACCTGACGGGGAACCTGACGGGGAACCTGACGGGGAACCTGACGGGAACCTGACGGGGAACCTGACGGGGAACCTGACGGGGAAACCTGACGGGGAACCTGACGGGGAACCTGACGGGGAACCTGACGGGGAACCTGACGGGGAACCTGACGGGGAACCTGACGGGGAACCTGACGGGGAACCTGACGGGGAACCTGACGGGGAACCTGACGGGGAACCTGACGGGGAACCTGACGGGGAAACCTGACGGGGAACCTGACGGGGAACCTGACGGGAACCTGACGGGGAACCTGACGGGGAACCTGACGGGGGAACCTGACGGGGAACCTGACGGGGAACCTGACGGGAACCTGACGGGGAACCTGACGGGGAACCTGACGGGGAACCTGACGGGGAACCTGACGGGGAACCTGACGGGGAACCTGACGGGGAACCTGACGGGGAACCTGACGGGGAACTGACGGGGAACCTGACGGGGAACCTGACGGGGAACCTGACGGGGAACCTGACGGGGAACCTGACGGGGAACCTGACGGGGAACCTGACGGGGAACCTGATGGGGAACCTGATGGGGAACCTGACGGGGAACCTGATGGGGAACCTGACGGGGAACCTGACGGGGAACCTGATGGGGAAACTGATGGGGAAACTGATGGGGAAACTGATGGGGAACCTGATGGGGAACCTGATGGGGAACCTGATGGGGAACCTGATGGGGAACCTGATGGGGAACCTGATGGGGAACCTGATGGGGAACCTGATGGGGAACCTGATGGGGAACCTGATGGGGAACCTGATGGGGTGGGGAACCTGATGGGGAACCTGATGGGGAACCTGATGGAGTGGGGAAACTGATGGGGAACCTGATGGGGTGGGGAACCTGATGGGGAACCTGATGGGGAACCTGATGGGGAACCTGATGGGGAACCTGATGGGGAAACTGATGGGGAAACTGATCGGGAACCTGATGGGGAACCTGATGGGGAACCTGATAGGGAACCTGATGGGGAAACTGATGGGGAACCTGATGGGAAACCTGATGGGGAACCTGATGGGGAACCTGATGGGGAACCTGATGGGGAACCTGATGGGGAACCTGATGGGGAAACTGATGGGGAAACTGATGGGGAACCTGATGGGGAACCTGATGGGAACCTGATGGGAAACCTGATGGGGAACCTGTTGGGGAACCTGATGGGGAACCTGATGGGGAACCTGATGGGGAACCTGATGGGGAACCTGATGGGGAACCTGATGGGGAACCTGATGGGGAACCTGATGGGGAACCTGATGGGGCACCTGATGGGGAACCTGATGGGGAACCTGATGGGGAACCTGATGGGGAACCTGATGGGGAACCTGATGGGGAAACTGATGGGGAACCTGATGGGGAACCTGATGGGAAACCTGATGGGGAACCTGATGGGTAACCTGATGGGGAACCTGATGGGGAACCTGATGGGGAACCTGATGGGGAAAGTGTTGGGGAACCTGTTGGGGTGGGGAACCTGATGTTGTGGGGAAACTAATGGGGAACCTGATGGGGTGGGGAAACTAATGGGGAACCTGATGGGGAACCTGATGGGGTGGGGAACCTGATGGGGAACCTGATGGGGAACCTGATGGGGAACCTGATGAAGAACCTGATGGGGAAACTGATGGGGAAACTGATCGGGAACCTGATGGGGAACCTGATGGGGAACCTGATGGGGAACCTGATAGGGAACCTGATGGGGAACCTGATGGGGAAACTGATGGGGAACCTGATGGGAAACCTGATGGGAAACCTGATGGGGAACCTGATGGGGAACCTGATGGGGAACCTGATGGGGAACCTGATGGGGAACCTGATGGGGAACCTGATGGGGAACCTGATGGGGAACCTGATGGGGAACCTGATGGGGAACCTGATGGGGAACCTGATGGGGAACCTGATGGGAAACTGATGGGGAACCTGATGGGAACCTGATGGGAAACCTGATGGGGAACCTGGTGGGGAACCTGATGGGGTGGGGAAACTGATGGGGAACCTGATGGGGTGGGGAACCTGATGGGGAATCTGATGGGGAACCTGATGGGGAACCTGATGGGGAAACTGATGGGAACCTGATGGGAAACCTGATGGGGAACCTGTTGGGGAACCTGATGGGGAACCTGATGGGGAACCTGATGGGGAACCTGATGGGGAACCTGATGGGGAACCTGATGGGGAACCTGATGGGGAACCTGATGGGGAACCTGATGGGGAACCTGATGGGGAACCTGATGGGGAACCTGATGGGGAACCTGATGGGTTGGGGAACCTGATGGGGTACCTGATGGGGAACCTGATGGGGTGGGGAACCTGATGGGGAACCTGATGGGGTGGGGAACCTGATGGGGAACCTGATGGGGTGGGGAACCTGATGGGGAACCTGATGGGGTGGGGAACCTGATGGGGAACCTGATGGGGAACCTGATGAAGAACCTGATGGGGAAACTGATGGGGAAACTGATGGGGAACCTGATGGCCTGATGGGGAACCTGATGGGGAACCTGATGGGGAAACTGATGGGGAACCTGATGGGGAACCTGATGGGAAACCTGATGGGTAACCTGATGGGGAACCTGATGGGGAACCTGATGGGGAACCTGATGTTGTGGGGAAACTAATGGGGAACCTGATGGGGTGGGGAAACTAATGGGGAACCTGATGGGGAACCTGATGGGGTGGGGAACCTGATGGGGAACCTGATGGGGAACCTGATGGGGAACCTGATGAAGAACCTGATGGGGAAACTGATGGGGAAACTGATCGGGAACCTGATGGGGAACCTGATGGGGAACCTGATGGGGAACCTGATGGGGAACCTGATGGGGAACCTGATGGGGAAACTGATGGGGAAACTGATGGGGAACCTGATGGGGAACCTGATGGGGAACCTGATGGGGAACCTGATGGGGAACCTGATGGGGAACCTGATGGGGAACCTGATGGGGAACCTGATGGGGAACCTGATGGGGAACCTGATGGGGAACCTGATGGGGAACCTGATGGGGAACCTGATGGGGTGGGGAAACTGATGGGGTGGGGAAACTGATGGGGAACCTGATGGGATGGGGAACCTGATGGGGAACCTGATGGGTTGGGGAACCTGATGGGGAACCTGATGGGGTGGGGAACCTGATGGGGAACCTGATGGGGAACCTGATGGGGAACCTGATGGGGAAACTGATGGGGAAACTGATGGGGAAACTGATGGGGAACCTGATGGGGAACCTGATGGGGAACCTGATGGGGAACCTGATGGGGAACCTGATGGGGAACCTGATGGGGAACCTGATGGGGAACCTGATGGGGAACCTGATGGGGAACCTGATGGGGAACCTGATGGGGAACCTGATGGGGAACCTGATGGGGTGATGGGGAACCTGATGGGGAACCTGATGGGGAACCTAATGCGGAACCTGATGGGGTGGGGAACCTGATGGGGAACCTGATGGGGTGGGGAAACTGATGGGGAACCTGATGGGGTGGGGAACCTGATGGGGAACCTGATGGGGAACCTGATGGGGAACCTGATGAAGAACCTGATGGGGAAACTGATGGGGAAACTGATCGGGAACCTGATGGGGAACCTGATGGGGAACCTGATGGGGAACCTGATGGGGAACCTGATGGGGAAACTGATGGGGAACCTGATGGGGAACCTGATGGGAAACCTGATGGGGAACCTGATGGGGAACCTGATGGGGAACCTGATGGGGAACCTGATGGGGAACCTGATGGGGAACCTGATGGGGAAACTGATGGGGAAACTGATGGGGAACCTGATGGGGAACCTGATGGGAACCTGATGGGAAACCTGATGGGGAACCTGATGGGGAACCTGATGGGGAACCTGATGGGGAACCTGATGGGGAACCTGATGGGGAACCTGATGGGGAACCTGATGGGGAACCTGATGGGGAACCTGATGGGGCACCTGATGGGGAACCTGATGGGGAACCTGATGGGGAACCTGATGGGGAACCTGATGGGGAACCTGATGGGGAACCTGATGGGTTGGGGAACCTGATGGGGTACCTGATGGGGAACCTGATGAGGTGGGGAACCTGATGGGGAACCTGATGGGGTGGGGAACCTGATGGGGAACCTGATGGGGTGGGGAACCTGATGGGGAACCTGATGGGGAACCTGATGAAGAACCTGATGGGGAAACTGATGGGGAAACTGATGGGGAACCTGATGGGGAACCTGATGGGGAACCTGATGGGGAACCTGATGGGGAAACTGATGGGGAACCTGATGGGGAACCTGATGGGAAACCTGATGGGGAACCTGATGGGAAACCTGATGGGGAACCTGATGGGGAACCTGATGGGGAACCTGATGGGGAAAGTGTTGGGGTACCTGTTGGGGTGGGGAACCTGATGTTGTGGGGAAACTAATGGGGAACCTGATGGGGTGGGGAAACTAATGGGGAACCTGATGGGGAACCTGATGGGGAACCTGATGGGGAACCTGATGGGGAACCTGATGGGGAACCTGATGGGGAACCTGATGGGGAACCTGATGGGGAACCTGATGGGGAACCTGATGGGGAAACTGATGGGGAAACTGATGGGGAAACTGATGGGGAACCTGATGGGGAACCTGATGGGGAACCTGATGGGGAACCTGATGGGGAACCTGATGGGGAACCTGATGGGGAACCTGATGGGGAACCTGATGTGGAACCTGATGGGGAACCTGATGGGGAACCTGATGGGGAACCTGATGGGGAACCTGATGGGGAAACTGATGGGGAAACTGATGGGGAACCTGATGGGGAACCTGATGGGGAACCTGATGGGGAACCTGATGGGGAACCTGATGGAGAACCTGATGGGGAACCTGATGGGGAACCTGATGGGGAACCTGATGGGGAACCTGATGGGGAACCTGATGGGTTGGGGAACCTGATGGGGAACCTGATGGGGAACCTGATGGGGTGGGGAAACTGATGGGGAACCTGATGGGATGGGGAACCTGATGGGGAACCTGATGGGGTGGGGAACCTGATGGGGAACCTGATGGGGTGGGGAACCTGATGGGGAACCTGATGGGGAACCTGATGGGGAACCTGATGAAGAACCTGATGGGGAAACTGATGGGGAAACTGATCGGGAACCTGATGGGGAACCTGATGGGGAACCTGATGGGGAACCTGATAGGGAACCTGATGGGGAACCTGATGGGGAACCTGATGGGGAACCTGATGGGAAACCTGATGGGGAACCTGATGGGGAACCTGATGGGGAACCTGATGGGGAACCTGATGGGGAAACTGATGGGGAAACTGATGGGGAACCTGATGGGGAACCTGATGGGAACCTGATGGGAAACCTGATGGGGAACCTGTTGGGGAACCTGATGGGGAACCTGATGGGGAACCTGATGGGGAACCTGATGGGGAACCTGATGGGGAACCTGATGGGGAACCTGATGGGGAACCTGATGGGGAGCCTGATGGGGCACCTGATGGGGAACCTGATGGGGAACCTGATGGGGAACCTGATGGGGAACCTGATGGGGAACCTGATGGGGAACCTGATGGGGAACCTGATGGGTTGGGGAACCTGATGGGGTACCTGATGGGGAACCTGATGGGGTGGGGAACCTGATGGGGTGGGGAACCTGATGGGGAACCTGATGGGGTGGGGAACCTGATGGGGAACCTGATGGGGAACCTGATGAAGAACCTGATGGGGAAACTGATGGGGAAACTGATGGGGAACCTGATGGGGAACCTGATGGGGAACCTGATGGGGAACCTGATGGGGAAACTGATGGGGAACCTGATGGGGAACCTGATGGGGAACCTGATGGGGAACCTGATGGGGAACCTGATGGGGAACCTGATGGGGAACCTGATGGGGAACCTGATGGGGAACCTGATGGGGAACCTGACGGGGAACCTTATGGGGAACCTGGTGGGGAACCTGATGGGGTGTGGAACCTGATGGGGTGGGGAACCTGATGGGGTGGGGAACCTGATGGGGAACCTGATGGGGAACTTGATGGGGAACCTGATGGGGAACCTGATGGGGAACCTGATGGGGAACCTGATGGGGAACCTGATGGGGAACCTGATGGGGAACCTGATGGGGAACCTGATGGGGAACCTGATGGGGTGGGGAACCTGATTGGGAACCTGATGGGGTGGGGAAACTGATGGGGAACCTGATGGGGTGGGGAACATGATGGGGAACCTGATGGGGTGGGGAACCTGATGGGGAACCTGATGGGGAACCTGATGAAGAACCTGATGGGGAAACTGATGGGGAAACTGATGGGGAACCTGATGGGGAACCTGATGGGGAACCTAATGGGGAAACTGATGGGGAACCTGATGGAGTGGGGAACCTGATGGGGAACCTGATGGGGAACCTGATGGGGAACCTGATGGGAAACCTGATGGGGTGGGGAACCTGATGGGGAACCTGATGGGGAACCTGATGGGGAACCTGATGGGGAACCTGATGGGGAACCTGATGGGGAACCTGATGGGGGGAACCTGATGGGGAACCTGATGGGGAACCTGATGGGGAACTTGATGGGGAACCTGATGGGGAACCTGATGGGGAACCTGATGGGGAACCTGATGGGAACCTGATGGGGAACCTGATGGGGAACCTGATGGGGAACCTGATGGGGAACCTGTTGGGGAACCTGATGGGGAACCTGATGGGGCACCTGATGGGGAACCTGATGGGGAACCTGATGGGGAAACTGATGGGGAACCTGATGGGGAACCTGATGGGGAACCTGATGGGGAGCCTGATGGGGAACCTGATGGGGTGGGGAACCTGATGGGGAACCTGATGGGGAACCTGATGAAGAACCTGATGGGGAAACTGATGGGGAACCTGATGGGGAACCTGATGGGGAACCTGATGGGAAACCTGATGGGGAACCTGATGGGGTGGGGAACCTGATGGGGAACCTGATGGGAAACCTGATGGGGAACCTGATGGGGAACCTGATGGGGAACCTGATGGGGAACCTGATGGGGAACCTGATGGGGAAAGTGTTGGGGAACCTGATGGGGTGGGGAACCTGATGGGGTGGGGAAACTAATGGGGAACCTGATGGGGTGGGGAAACTAATGGGGAACCTGATGGGGAACCTGATGGGGAACTTGATGAGGAACCTGATGGGGAACCTGATGGGGAACCTGATGGGGAACCTGATGGGGAAACTGATGGGGAACCTGATGGGAACCTGATGGGGAACCTGATGGGGAACCTGATGGGAACCTGATGGGGAACCTGATGGGAACCTGATGGGAAACCTGATGGGGAACCTGATGGGGAACCTGATGGGATAGGGAAACTGATGGGGAACCTGATGGGGTGGGGAACCTGATGGGGTGGGGAACCTGATGGGGAACCTGATGGGGAAAGTGCTGGGGAACCTGATGGGGTGGGGAAACTAATGGGGAACCTGATGGGGTGGGGAAACTAATGGGGAACCTGATGGGGAACCTGATGGGGAACCTGATGGGGAACTTGATGAGGAACCTGATGGGGAACCTGATGGGGAACCTGATGGGGAACCTGATGGGGAAACTGATGGGGAACCTGATGGTAACCTGATGGGGAACCTGATGGGGAACCTGATGGGAACCTGATGGGGAACCTGATGGGAACCTGATGGGAAACCTGATGGGGAACCTGATGGGGAACCTGATGGGGAACCTGATGGGGTGGGGAAACTGATGGGGAACCTGATGGAGTGGGGAACCTGATGGGGTGGGGAACCTGATGGGGAACCTGATGGGGAACCTGATGGGGAACCTGATGGGGTGGGGAAACTGATGGGGAACCTGATGGGGTGGGGAACCTGATGGGGTGGGGAACCTGATGGGGAACCTGATGGGGAACCTGATGGGGAACCTGATGGGGAACCTGATGGGGAACCTGATGGGGAACCTGATGGGGAACCTGTTGGGGAACCTGATGGGGAACCTGATGGGGAACCTGATGGGGAACCTGATGGGGAACCTGATGGGGAACCTGATGGGGTGGGGAACCTGATGGGGTGGGGACCCTGATGGGGAACCTGATGGGGAACCTGATGGGGAACCTGATGGGAAACCTGATGGGGAACCTGATGGGGTGGGGAACCTGATGGGGAACCTGATGGGAAACCTGATGGGGAACCTGATGGGGAACCTGATGGGGAACCTGATGGGGAACCTGATGGGGAACCTGATGGGGAAAGTGTTGGGGAACCTGATGGGGTGGGGAACCTGATGGGGTGGGGAAACTAATGGGGAACCTGATGGGGTGGGGAAACTAATGGGGAACCTGATGGGGAACCTGATGGGGAACTTGATGAGGAACCTGATGGGGAACCTGATGGGGAACCTGATGGGGAACCTGATGGGGAAACTGATGGGGAACCTGATGGGAACCTGATGGGGAACCTGATGGGGAACCTGATGGGAACCTGATGGGGAACCTGATGGGAACCTGATGGGAAACCTGATGGGGAACCTGATGGGGAACCTGATGGGGTGGGGAAACTGATGGGGAACCTGATGGGGTGGGGAACCTGATGGGGAACCTGATGGGGAAAGTGTTGGGGAACCTGATGGGGTGGGGAACCTGAAGGGGTGGGGAAACTAATGGGGAACCTGATGGGGTGGGGAAACTAATGGGGAACCTGATGGGGAACCTGATGGGGAACCTGATGGGGAACTTGATGAGGAACCTGATGGGGAACCTGATGGGGAACCTGATGGGGAACCTGATGGGGAAACTGATGGGGAACCTGATGGTAACCTGATGGGGAACCTGATGGGGAACCTGATGGGAACCTGATGGGTAACCTGATGGGAACCTGATGGGAAACCTGATGGGGAACCTGATGGGGAACCTGATGGGGTGGGGAAACTGATGGGGAACCTGATGGGGTGGGGAACCTGATGGGGTGGGGAACCTGATAGGGTGGGGAACCTGATGGGGAACCTGATGGGGAACGAACCTGATGGGAACCTGATGGGGAACCTGATGGGGAACCTGTTGGGGAACCTGATGGGGTGGGGAACCTGATGGGGAACCTGATGGGGAACCTCATGGGGAACCTGATGGGGAACCTGTTGGGGAACCTGATGGGGTGGGGAACCTGATGGGGAACCTGATGGGGTGGGGAACCTGATGGGGAACCTGATGGGGAACCTGATGGGGAACCTGATGGGGAAACTGATGGGGAAACTGATGGGGAACCTGATGGGGAACCTGATGGGGAACCTGATGGGGGGAACCTGATGGGGGGAACCTGATGGGGGGAACCTGATGGGGGGAACCTGATGGGGGGAACCTGATGGGGGGAACCTGATGGGGGGAACCTGATGGGGGGAACCTGATGGCCGTTACCATTACACACCCCCGCTACCATTACGCACCCCCGTTACCATTACACACGCACCCACGTTACCATTACGCACCCCCGTTACCATTACGCACCCCCATTACCATTACGCACCTCCGTTACCATTACGCACCCCTGCTACCATTACGCACCACTGTTACCATTACGCACCCCCGCTACCATTACGCACCCCCGCTACCATTACGCACCCCCGCTACCATTACGCACCCACGTTACCATTACGCACCCCCGTTACCATTACACACCCCCGTTACCATTACGCACCTCCGTTACCATTACGCACCTCCGTTACCATTACGCACCCCCGTTACCATTACGCACCTCCGTTACCATTACGCACCCCCGTTACCATTACGCACCTCCGTTACCATTACGCACCTCCGTTACCATTACGCACCCCCGATGTCAGGATGTTCATTGGAATTGACATGTCTCGCCTCATGTCCTGACCAGCAGTATGTCCCACACCCTGCTTTACCTTCTCCCATGCTCTCACTCACCAGCTTCGTAAGTTCGTACAGCAGGTTGAAAGGAATCTCCATGTCGCACCCCACGTCCTTCACAGTACATCAACGCATCCAACCATTCACACTTGCACCCCCTCTCATTATCCTCCTCTCACCAGCTTCGTAAGCTCGTTCATGATGTTTAAAGGAATCTGCATGTCGCGCCCCACGTCCTTGAGCACAGCACGCGACCCCATGCGGTTGAAGGTTGCAATCTGTGCCACCCTGTGAGCGCCGTACTTCTCTGCAATGTATGCCAGGATCTGACGGGGAGAAGCACGAGTGGGGACGGGTGGGGCAGAGAGGGTGCGTTGCGGGGCGGTAGAGAGGGGTGAGGCGGTAAGAGACGGAAAGGGTGCATATTCTGTGATGTGATTGCATGCAGGGAAGGAGAGCGCTTCGTTAAGAGCGAGCTTAGAGACAGAGGGTGCAGTGAGAGACGGAGGGGGTGCATATTCTGTGATGTGATTGCATGCAGGGAAGGGGCAATGAACGAATTGATTGTTGGTCCTGCAGGTACCAGCAGGTACCAGCAGTAACCATATTCTTCTGCCCAATCCTGTAACTTCTCGTGATCTTTTCCACTCACCGCATTGCGGCAGGCACCGCATACCACCGCAACGCACCCACCTTATCCCGCCCGAGAGGGCAAAAGTCGGAGTCAATATCGGGAGGAGCCAGCCTTTCTTCGTTCAGAAAGCGCTCGAAGTACAGCCCTGTGGGAAAAACAAAGTGTGTTTGCGGAATGGGAGTGGAGTGGGGGGGAAGGACGTTGGGCGACACGGAAACTGAGGGGTTGTGTCGAGGAGCCAGCCTAGGTTCAGAAAGCGCTCACAGTACAGCCCTGTGGGGAAGAGCAGTGCATTCGCGGAATGAGTGATGGAGGGGAAGGAAGGGAGGGGTGCCGCGGAAAGCAGAGAAAGGGGGGATTTTATAAAATTCCAGCCTTTCCACCCGGACCAAAAAAAAAAGAAAGAACATAAAAAAAAACCCTGAGGAACAAAATGGTAGCTGGAATGAGGGTAATATGATACAAGAGTTAGGGTTATAACAACCATATTTTGACTAATATCCTTTAGGGGCACGCGTGGACCAAGGGGCGCGCGTGGACCAAGGCGCGCGCGCGGAACAAGGCGCGCGCGCCCGGACCAAGGCGCGCGCGCCCGGACCAAGGCGCGCGCCCGGACCAAGGCGCGCACGCGGACAAAGGCGCGCGCGCGGACCAAGGCACGCGCGCGGACCAAGGCGAGCGCGCGGCGCAGACCAAGGCGCGCGCGCGGACCAAGGCGCGAGCGCAGACCAAGGCGCGAGCGCGGACCAAGGCGCGCGCGCGGACCAAGGTGCGCGCCTGGACCAAGGCGCGCCCGGACCAAGGCGCGCGCCCGGACCAAGGCGCGCGCCCGGACCAAGGCGCGGGCCCGGACCAAGGCGCGCGCGCCCGGACCGAGGCGCGCGCCCGGACCAAGGCGCGCGCCCGGACCAACGCGCGCGCCCGGACCAACGCGCGCGCCCGGACCAAGACGCGACGCCCGGACCAAGGCGAGCGCCCGGCGCGCGGACCAAGGCGCGCACCCGGACCAAGGCGCGCGCCCGGACCAAGGCGCGCGCGCGGACCAAGGCGCGCGCGCGGACCAACGCGCGCGCGCACACCAAGGCGCGCGCGCGGACCAAGGCGCGCGCCCGGACCAAGGCGCGCGCGCCCGGACCAAGGCGCGCGCGCCCGGACCAAGGCGCGCGCGCCCGGACCAAGGCGCGCGCCCGGACCAAGGCGCGCGCACCCGGACCAAGGCGCACGCCCGGACCAAGGCGCGCACCCGGACCAAGGCGCGCGCGCTGACCAAGGCGCGCGCCCGGACCAAGGCGCGCGCCCGGACCAAGGCGCGCGCGCCCAGACCAAGGCGCGCGAGCGCGGACCAAGGCGCGCGCGCCCGGACCAAGGCGCGCGCGCCCGGACCAAGGGGCGCGCGCCCGGACCAAGGCGCGCGCGCGGACCAAGGCGCGCGCGCGGACCAAGGCGCGCGCGCGGACCAATACGCGCGCGCGGACCAAGGCGCGCGCCCGGACCAAGGCGCGCGCCCGGACCAAGGCGCGCGCCCGGACCAAGGCGCGCGCCCCGACCAAGGCGCGCGCCCGGACCAAGGCGCGCGCCCGGACCAAGGCGCGCGCGCGGACCAAGGCGCGCGCGCGGACCAAGGCGCGCGCGCGGACCAAGGCGCGCGCCCGGACCAAGGCGCGCGCGCCCGGACCAAGGGGCGCGCCCGGACCAAGGCGCGCGCAGCCCGGACCAAGGGGCGCGCGCGGACCAAGGCGCGCGCCCGGACCAAGGCGCGCGCGCGGACCAAGGCGCGCTGCAGCGGACCAAGGCGCGCGCGCGGACCAATACGCGCGCGCGGACCAAGGCGCGCGCCCGGACCAAGGCGCGCGCCCGGACCAAGGCGCGCGCCCGGACCAAGGCGCGCGCCCCGACCAAGGCGCGCGCCCGGACCAAGGCGCGCGCCCGGACCAAGGCGCGCGCGCGCGGACCAAGGCGCGCGCGCGGACCAAGGCACGCGCGCGGACCAAGGCGCGCGCGCGGACCAAGGCGCGCGCGCGGACCAATACGCGCGCGCGGACCAAGGCGCGCGCCCGGACCAAGGCGCGCGCCCGGACCAAGGCGCGCGCCCCGACCAAGGCGCGCGCCCGGACCAAGGCGCGCGCCCGGACCAAGGCGCGCGCGCCCGGACCAATGCGCGCGCCCCGACCAAGGCGCGCGCCCGGACCAAGGCGCGCGCGCCCGGACCAAGGGGCGCGCGCCCGGACCAAGGCGCGCGCGCGGACCAAGGCGCGCGCGCGGACCAATACGCGCGCGCGGACCAAGGCGCGCGCCCGGACCAAGGCGCGCGCCCGGACCAAGGCGCGCGCCCGGACCAAGGCGCGCGCCCCGACCAAGGCGCGCGCCCGGACCAAGGCGCGCGCCCGGACCAAGGCGCGCGCGCGGACCAAGGCGCGCGCCCGGACCAAGGCGCAGGCGCGCGCGCCCGGACCAAGGCGCGTGCGCCCGGACCAAGGCGCGCGCCCGGACCAAGGCGCGCGCGCGGACCAAGGCGCGCGCCCGGACCAAGGCCGCGCGCGGACCAAGGCGCGCGCGCGGACCAAGGCGCGCGCCCGGACCAAGGCGCGCGCGCTAACCAAGGCGCGCGCGCGGACCAAGGCGCGCGCCCGGACCAAGGCGCGCCGACCAAGGCGCGCGCGCGCGGACCAAGGCGCGCTCCCCCGGACCAAGGCGCGCGCCTGGACCAAGGCGCGCGCCCGGACCAAGGCGCGGCGCCCGGACCAAGGCGCGCGCCCGGACCAAGGCGCGCGCCCGGACCAAGGCGCGCGCGCGGACCAAGGCGCGCGCGCGGACCAAGGCGCGCGCCCGGACCAAGGCGCGCGCCCGGACCAAGGCGCGCGCGCGGACCAAGGCGCGCGCCCGGACCAAGGCGCGCGCCCGGACCAAGGCGCGCGCCCGGACCAAGGCGCGCGCCCGGACCAAGGCGCGCGCGTCCGGACTAAGGTGCGCGCGCGCGGACCAAGGCGCGCGCGCCCGGATCAAGGGGCGCGCGCCCGGACCAAGGCGCGCGCGCCCGGACCAAGGCGCGCGCGCCCGGACCAAGGCGCGCGCGCCCGGACCAAGGCGCGCGCCCGGACCAAGGCGCGCGCGCGGACCAAGGCGCGCGCGCGGACCAAGGCGCGCGCGCGGACCAATACGCGCGCGCGGGACCAAGGCGCCGCGCGCGGACCAAGGCGCGCGCCCGGACCAAGGCGCGCGCCCGGACCAAGGCGCGCGCCCCGATCAAGGCGCGCGCCCGGACCAAGGCGCGCGCCCGGACCAAGGCGCGCGCGCGGACCAAGGCGCGCGCGCGGACCAAGGCGCGCGCGCGGACCAAGGCGCGCGCCCGGACCAAGGCGCGCGCGCCCGGACCAAGGCGCGCGCCCCGACCAAGGCGCGCGCCCGGACCAAGGCGCGCGCGCCCGGACCAAGGGGCGCGCGCCCGGACCAAGGCGCGCGCGCGGACCAATACGCGCGCGCGGACCAAGGCGCGCGCCCGGACCAAGGCGCGCGCCCGGACCAAGGCGCGCGCCCGGACCAAGGCGCGCGCCCCGACCAAGGCGCGCGCCCGGACCAAGGCGCGCGCCCGGACCAAGGCGCGCGCGCGGACCAAGGCGCGCGCGCGGACCAAGGCGCGCGCCCGGACCAAGGCGCGCGCGCTAACCAAGGCGCGCGCGCGGACCAAGGCGCGCGCCCGGACCAAGGCGCGCCGACCAAGGCGCGCGCGCGCGGACCAAGGCGCGCGCGCGGACCAAGGCGCGCGCCCCCGGACCAAGGCGCGCGCCTGGACCAAGGCGCGCGCCCGGACCAAGGCGCGCGCCCGGACCAAGGCGCGCGCCCGGACCAAGGCGCGCGCCCGGACCAAGGCGTGCGCGCGGACCAAGGCGCGCGCGCGGACCAAGGCGCGCGCCCGGACCAAGGCGCGCGCCCGGACCAAGGCGCCTGCGCGCGGCGACCAAGGCGCGCGCCCGGACCAAGGCGCGCGCCCGGACCAAGGCGCGCCGCCTGACCAAGGCGCGCGCCCGGACCAAGGGCGCGCGTCCGGACTAAGGTGCGCGCGCGCGGACCAAGGCGCGCGCGCCCGGATCAAGGGGCGCGCGCCCGGACCAAGGCGCGCGCGCCCGGACCAAGGCGCGCGCGCCCGGACCAAGGCGCGCGCGCCCGGACCAAGGCGCGCGCCCGGACCAAGGCGCGCGCCGCGGACCAAGGCGCGCGCGCGGACCAAGGCGCGCGCGCGGACCAATACGCGCGCGCGGACCAAGGCGCTGCGCGCGGACCAAGGCGCGCGCCCGGACCAAGGCGCGCGCCCGGACCAAGGCGCGCGCCCCGACCAAGGCGCGCGCCCGGACCAAGGCGCGCGCCCGGACCAAGGCGCGCTGCGCGGACCAAGGCGCGCGCGCGGACCAAGGCGCGCGCGCGGACCAAGGCGCGCGCCCGGACCAAGGCTGCGCGCGCCCGGACCAAGGCGCGCGCCCCGACCAAGGCGCGCGCCCGGACCAAGGCGCGCGCGCCCGGACCAAGGGGCGCGCGCCCGGACCAAGGCGCGCGCGCGGACCAATACGCGCGCGCGGACCAAGGCGCGCGCCCGGACCAAGGCGCGCGCCCGGACCAAGGCGCGCGCCCGGACCAAGGCGCGCGCCCCGACCAAGGCGCGCGCCCGGACCAAGGCGCGCGCCCGGACCAAGGCGCGCGCGCGGACCAAGGCGCGCGCGCGGACCAAGGCGCGCGCCCGGACCAAGGCGCGCGCGCTAACCAAGGCGCGCGCGCGGACCAAGGCGCGCGCGCGGACCAAGGCGCGCGCCCGGACCAAGGCGCGCCGACCAAGGCGCGCGCGCGCGGACCAAGGCGCGCGCGCGGACCAAGGCGCGCGCCCCCGGACCAAGGCGCGCGCCTGGACCAAGGCGCGCGCCCGGACCAAGGCGCGCGCCCGGACCAAGGCGCGCGCCCGGACCAAGGCGCGCGCCCGGACCAAGGCGTGCGCGCGGACCAAGGCGCGCGCGCGCGGACCAAGGCGCGCGCGCGGACCAAGGCGCGCGCCCGGACCAAGGCGCGCGCGCGGACCAAGGCGCGCGCCCGGACCAAGGCGCGCGCCCGGACCAAGGCGCGCGCCCGGACCAAGGCGCGCGCCCGGACCAAGGCGCGCGCGTCCGGACTAAGGTGCGCGCGCGCGGACCAAGGCGCGCGCGCCCGGATCAAGGGGCGTGCGCCCGGACCAAGGCGCGCGCGCCCGGACCAAGGCGCGCGCGCCCGGACCAAGGCGCGCGCGCCCGGACCAAGGCGCGCGCCCGGACCAAGGCGCGCGCGCTGACCAAGAAGCGCGCCCGGACCAAGGCGCGCGCCCGGACCAAGGCGCGCGCCCGGACCAAGGCGCGCGCGCGGACCAAGGCGCGCGCCCGGACCAAGGCGCGCGCGCGGACCAAGGCGCGCGCCCGGACCAAGGCGCGCGCCCGGACCAAGGCGCGCGCCCGGACCAAGGCGCGCGCCCGGACCAAGGCGCGCGCGTCCGGACCAAGGTGCGCGCGCGCGGACCAAGGCGCGCGCGCCCGGATCAAGGGGCGCGCGCCCGGACCAAGGCGCGCGCGCTCGGACCAAGGCGCGTGCGCGGACCAAGGCGAGCGCGCGGACCAATGCGCGCGCCCGGACCAAGGTGCGCGCGCCCGGACCAAGGCGCGCGCCCGGACCAAGGCGCGCGCGCGCGGACCAAGGCGCGCGCGGCCGGACCAAGGCGCGCGCGCCCGGACCAAGGCGCGCGCGCCCGGACCAAGGCGCGCGCGCCCGGACCAAGACGCGCGCCCGGACCAAGGCGCGCGCGCCCGGACCAAGACGCGCGCCCGGACCAAGGCGCGCGCGCGGACCAAGGCGCGCGCGCAAACCAAGGCGCGCACGCGGACCAAGGCGCGCGCCCGGACCAAGGCGCGCGCGCCCAGACCAAGGCGCGCGCGCCCGGACCAAGGCGCGCCCCCGGACCAAGGCGCGCGCGCGGACCAAGGCGCGCGCGCGGACCAAGGCGCGCGCCCGGACCAAGGCGCAGGCGCGCGCGCCCGGACCAAGGCGCGTGCGCCCGGACCAAGGCGCGCGCCCGGACCAAGGCGCGCGCGCGGACCAAGGCGCGCGCCCGGACCAAGGCGCGCGCCCGGACCAAGGCGCGCGCGCGGACCAAGGCGCGCGCGCGGACCAAGGCTGCGCGCCCGGACCAAGGCGCGCAGCGCTAACCAAGGCGCGCGCGCGGACCAAGGCGCGCGCCCGGACCAAGGCGCGCCGACCAAGGCGCGCGCGCGCGGACCAAGGCGCGCGCCCCCGGACCAAGGCGCGCGCCTGGACCAAGGCGCGCGCCCGGACCAAGGCGCGCGCCCGGACCAAGGCGCGCGCCCGGACCAAGGCGCGCGCCCGGACCAAGGCGTGCGCGCGGACCAAGGCGCGCGCGCGGACCAAGGCGCGCGCCCGGACCAAGGCGCGCGCCCGGACCAAGGCGCGCGCGCGGACCAAGGCGCGCGCCCGGACCAAGGCGCGCGCCCGGACCAAGGCGCGCGCCCGGACCAAGGCGCGCGCCCGGACCAAGGCGCGCGCGTCCGGACTAAGGTGCGCGCGCGCGGACCAAGGCGCGCGCGCCCGGATCAAGGGGCGCGCGCGCGGACCAAGGCGCGCGCGCCCGGACCAAGGCGCGCGCGCCCGGACCAAGGCGCGCGCGCCCGGACCAAGGCGCGCGCCCGGACCAAGGCTGCGCGCAGCGGACCAAGGCGCGCGCGCGCGGACCAAGGCGCGCGCGCGGACCAATACGCGCGCGCGGACCAAGGCGCGCGCCCGGACCAAGGCGCGCGCCCGGACCAAGGCGCGCGCCCGGACCAAGGCGCGCGCCCCGACCAAGGCGCGCGCCCGGACCAAGGCGCGCGCCCGGACCAAGGCGCGCGCGCGGACCAAGGCGCGCGCGCGGACCAAGGCGCGCGCGGCGGACCAAGGCGCGCGCCCGGACCAAGGCGCGCGCGCCCGGACCAAGGCGCGCGCCCCGACCAAGGCGCGCGCCCGGACCAAGGCGCGCGCGCCCGGACCAAGGGGCGCGCGCCCGGACCAAGGCGCGCGCGCGCGGACCAATACGCGCGCGCGGACCAAGGCGCTCGCCCGGACCAAGGCGCGCGCCCGGACCAAGGCGCGCGCCCGGACCAAGGCGCGCGCCCCGACCAAGGCGCGCGCCCGGACCAAGGCGCGCGCCCGGACCAGGGCGCGCGCGCGGACCAAGGCGCGCGCGCGGACCAAGGCGCGCGCGCGGACCAAGGCGCGCGCCCGGACCAAGGCGCGCGCGCCCGGACCAAGGCGCGCGCCCCGACCAAGGCGCGCGCCCGGACCAAGGCGCGCGCGCCCGGACCAAGGGGCGCGCGCCCGGACCAAGGCGCGCGCGCGGACCAATACGCGCGCGCGGACCAAGGCGCGCGCCCGGACCAAGGCGCGCGCCCGGACCAAGGCGCGCGCCCGGACCAAGGCGCGCGCCCCGACCAAGGCGCGCGCCCGGACCAAGGCGCGCGCCCGGACCAAGGCGCGCGCGCGGACCAAGGCGCGCGCGCGGACCAGGGCGCGCGCGCGGACCAAGGCGCGCGCCCGGACCAAGGCGCAGGCGCGCGCGCCCGGACCAAGGCGCGTGCGCCCGGACCAAGGCGCGCGCCCGGACCAAGGCGCGCGCGCGGACCAAGGCGCGCGCCCGGACCAAGGCGCGCGCCCGGACCAAGGCGCGCGGCGGCGGACCAAGGCGCGCGCAGCGGACCAAGGCCGCGCGCGCGGACCAAGGCGCGCGCCCGGACCAAGGCGCTGCGCGCGGACCAAGGCGCGCGCGCGGACCAAGGCGCGCGCGCGGACCAAGGCGCGCGCCCGGACCAAGGCGCGCCGACCAAGGCGCGCTGCGGCGCGGACCAAGGCCGCGCGCGCGGACCAAGGCGCGCGCCCCCGGACCAAGGCGCGCGCCTGGACCAAGGCGCGCGCCCGGACCAAGGCGCGCGCGACCGGACCAAGGCGCGCGCCCGGACCGGTACCAAGGCGTGCGCGCGGACCAAGGCGCGCGCGCGGACCAAGGCGCGCGCCCGGACCAAGGCGCGCGCCCGGACCAAGGCGCGCGCAGCGGACCAAGGCGCGCGCCCGGACCAAGGCGCGCGCCCGGACCAAGGCGCGCGCCCGGACCAAGGCGCGCGCCCGGACCAAGGCGCGCGCCCGGACCAAGGCGCGCGCGTCCGGACTAAGGTGCGCGCGCGCGGACCAAGGCGCGCGCGCCCGGATCAAGGGGCGCGCGCCCGGACCAAGGCGCGCGCGCCCGGACCAAGGCGCGCGCGCCCGGACCAAGGCGCGCGCGCCCGGACCAAGGCGCGCGCCCGGACCAAGGCGCGCGCGCTGACCAAGAAGCGCGCCCGGACCAAGGCGCGCGCCCCGGGACCAAGGCGCGGGCGCCCGGACCAAGGCGCGCGCGCGGACCAAGGCGCGCGCCCGGACCAAGGCGCCGCGCGCGGACCAAGGCGCGCGCCCGGACCAAGGCGCGCGCCCGGACCAAGGCGCGGCGCCCGGACCAAGGCGCGCGCCCGGACCAAGGCGCGCTCGTCCGGACCAAGGTGCGCGCGCGCGGGACCAAGGCGCGCGCGCCCGGATCAAGGGGCGCGCGCCCGGACCAAGGCGCGCGCGGCTCGGACCAAGGCGCGTGCGCGGACCAAGGCGAGCGCGCGGACCAATGCGCGCGCCCGGACCAAGGTGCGCGCGCCCGGACCAAGGCGCGCGCCCGGACCAAGGCGCGCGCGCGCGGACCAAGGCGCGCGCGGGCCGGACCAAGGCGCGCGCGCCCGGACCAAGGCGCGCGCGCCCGGACCAAGGCGCGCGCGCCCGGACCAAGACGCGCGCCCGGACCAAGGCGCGCGCGCCCGGACCAAGACGCGCGCCCGGACCAAGGCTGCGCGCGCGGACCAAGGCGCGCGCGCAAACCAAGGCGCGCGCGCGGACCAAGGCGCGCGCCCGGACAGGGCGCGCGCGCCCGGACCAAGGCGCGCGCGCCCAGACCAAGGCGCGCGCGCCCGGACCAAGGCGCGCCCCCGGACCAAGGCTCGCGCGCGGACCAAGGCGCGCGCGCGGACCAAGGCGCGCGCCCGGACCAAGGCGCGCGCCCGGACCAAGGCGCGCGCCCGGACCAAGGCGCGCGCCCGGACCAAGGCGCGCGCGTCCGGACCAAGGTGCGCGCGCGCGGACCAAGGCGCGCGCGCCCGGATCAAGGGGCGCGCGCCCGGACCAAGGCGCGCGCGCTCGGACCAAGGCGCGTGCGCGGACCAAGGCGAGCGCGCGGACCAATGCGCGCGCCCGGACCAAGGTGCGCGCGCCCGGACCAAGGCGCGCGCCCGGACCAAGGCGCGCGCGCGCGGACCAAGGCGCGCGCGGCCGGACCAAGGCGCGCGCGCCCGGACCAAGGCGCGCGCGCCCGGACCAAGGCGCGCGCGCCCGGACCAAGACGCGCGCCCGGACCAAGGCGCGCGCGCCCGGACCAAGACGCGCGCCCGGACCAAGGCGCGCGCGCGGACCAAGGCGCGCGCGCAAACCAAGGGCGCGCGCGCGGACCAAGGCGCGCGCCCGGACAGGGCGCGCGCAGCCCGGACCAAGGCGCGCGCGCCCAGACCAAGGCGCCGCGCGCCCGGACCAAGGCGCGCCCCCGGACCAAGGCGCGCGCGCGGACCAAGGCGCGCGCCCGGACCAAGGCGCGCGCCCGGACCAAGGCGCGCGCCCGGACCAAGGCTCCCGCGTCCGGACCAAGGTGCGCGCGCGCGGACCAAGGCGCGCGCGCCCGGATCAAGGGGCGCGCGCCCGGACCAAGGCGCGCGCCCGGACCAAGGCGCGCGCCCGGACCAAGGCCCGCGCCCGGACCAAGGCGCGCGCCCGGACCAAGGCGCGCGCGCCCGGACCAAGGCGCGCGCGCGCCCGGACTAAGGCGCGCGCGCGGACCAAGGCGCACGCCTGGACCAAGGCGCGTCCGGACCAAGGCGCGCGCCCGGACCAAGGCGCGCGCCCCCGGACCAAGGCGCGCGCCCGGACCAAGGCGCGCGCCCGGACCAAGGCGCGCGCGCGGACCAAGGCGCGCGCCCGGACCAAGGCGTGCGCGCGGACCAAGGCGCGCGCCCGGACCAAGGCGCGCGCCCGGACCAAGGCGCGCGCCCGGACCAAGGCGCGCGCGCGGACCAAGGCGCGCGCCCGGACCAAGGCGCGCGCCCGGACCAAGGCGCGCGCGCCCGGACCAAGGCGCGCGCGCGCGGACCAAGGCGCGCGTGCCCGGATCAAGGGGCGCGCGCCCGGACCAAGGCGCGCGCGCCCGGACTAAGGCGCGCGCGCGGACCAAGGCGCGCGCCCGGACCAAGGCGCGCGCCCGGACCAAGGCGCGCGCCGGGACCAAGGCGCGCGCGCGCCCGGACCAAGGCGCGCGCGCCCGGACCAAGGCGCGCGCGCGGACCAAGGCGCGCGCTTGGACCAAGGCGCGCCCGAACCAAGGCGCGCGCCCGGACCAAGGCGCGCGCCCGGACCAAGGCGCGCGCCCGGACCAAGGCGCGCGCCCGGACCAACGCGTGCGCCCGGACCAACGCGCGCGCCCAGACCAAGACGCGACGCCCGGACCAAGGCGAGCGCCCCGGCGCGCGGACCAAGGCGCGCGCCCGGACCAAGGCGCGCGCGCGGACCAAGGCGCGCGCGCAGACCAAGGCGCGCGCGCGGACCAAGGCGCGGACGCGGACCAAGGCGCGCGCCCGGACCAAGGCGCGCGCGCCCGGACCAAGGCGCGCGCGCCCGGACCAAGGCGCGCGCCCGGACCAACGCGCGCGCCCGGACCAACGCGCGCGCCCGGACCAACGCGCGCGCCCGGACCAACGCGCGCGCCCGGACCAAGGCGCGCGCCCGGACCAAGGCGCGCGCCCCCGGACCAAGGCGCGCGCCCGGACCAAGGCGCGCGCGCCCGGACCGAGGCGCGCGCCCGGACCAAGGCGCGCGCCCGGACCAACGCGCGCACCCGGACCAACGCGCGCGCCCGGACCAAGACGCGACGCCCGGACCAAGGCGAGCGCCCGGCGCGCGGACGAAGGTGCGCGCCCGGACCAAGGCGCGCGCGCAGACCAAGGCGCGCGCGCGGACCAAGGCGCGGACGCGGACCAAGGCGCGCGCCCGGACCAAGGCGCGCACCCGGACCAAGGCGCGCGCCCCCGGACCAAGGCGCTCACCCGGACCAAGGCGCGCGCGCCCGGACCAAGGCGCGCGCGCCCGGACCAAGGCGCGCGCGCCCGGACAAAGGTGCGCACGCCCGGACCAAGGGGCGCGCGCCCGGACCAAGGGGCGCGCGCCCGGACCAAGGCGTGCGCGCCCCGGACCAAGGCGCACGCCCGGACCAAGGCGCGCGCCCGGACCAAGGCGCGCGCGCGGACCAAGGCGCGCGCCCGGACCAAGGTGCGCGCGCTGACCAAGGCGCGCGCCCGGACCAAGGCGCGCGCCCGGACCAAGGCGCGCCGACGAAGGCGCGCGCGCGCGGACCAAGGCGCGCGCGCGGACCAAGGCGCGCGCCCCCGGACCAAGGCGCGCGCCCCCGGACCAAGGCGCGCGCCTGGACCAAGGCGCGCGCCCGGACCAAGGCGCGCGCCCGGACCAAGGCGCGCGCCCGGACCAAGGCGCGCGCCCGGACCAAGGCGCGCGCCCGGACCAAGGCGTGCGCGCGGACCAAGGCGCGCGCGCGGACCAAGGCGCGCGCCCGGACCAAGGCGCGCGCCCGGACCAAGGCGCGCGCGCGGACCAAGGCGCGCGCCCGGACCAAGGCGCGCGCCCGGACCAAGGCGCGCGCCCGGACCAAGGCGCGCGCCCGGACCAAGGCGCGCGCCCGGACCAAGGCGCGCGCGTCCGGACTAAAGTGCGCGCGCGCAGACCAAGGCGCGCGCGCCCGGATCAAGGGGCGCGCGCGCCCGGACCAAGGCGCGCGCGCCCGGACCAAGGCGCGCGCGCCGGACCAAGGCGCGCGCGCCCGGACCAAGGCGCGCGCGCCCGGACCAAGGCGCGCGCCCGGACCAAGGCGCGCGCGCTGACCAAGAAGCGCGCCCGGACCAAGGCGCGCGCCCGGACCAAGGCGCGCGCCCAGACCAAGGCGCGCGCGCGGACCAAGGCGCGCGCGCGGACCAAGGCGCGCGCGCGGACCAAGGCGCGCGCCCGGACCAAGGCGCGCGCGCGCGGACCAAGGCGCGCGCCCGGACCAAGGCGCGCGCCCGGACCAAGGCGCGCGCCCGGACCAAGGCGCGCGCGTCGGACCAAGGTGCGCGTGCGCGGACCAAGGCGCGCGCGCCCGGATCAAGGGGCGCGCGCCCGGACCAAGGCGCGCGCGCTCTGACCAAGGCGCGTGCGCGGACCAAGGCGAGCGCGCGGACCAATGCGCGCGCCCGGACCAAGGTGCGCGCGCCCGGACCAAGGCGCGCGCCCGGACCAAGGCGCGCGCGCGCGGACCGAGGCGCGCGCGGCCGGACCAAGGCGCGCGCGCCCGGACCAAGGCGCGCGCGCCCGGACCAAGACGCGCGCCCGGACCAAGGCGCGCGCGCGCCCGGACCAAGACGCGCGCCCGGACCAAGGCGCGCGCGCAAACCAAGGCGCGCGCGGCGGACCAAGGCGCGCGCGCGGACCAAGGCGCGCGCCCGGACCAAGGCGCGCGCGCGCCGGACCAAGGGGCGCGCCCGGACCAAGGCGCGCGCGCCCGGACCAAGGGGCGCGCGCGGACCAAGGCGCGCGCCCGGACCAAGGCGGCGACGAGGCCGTGGGCGCGCGGACCAAGGCGCGCGCGCGGACCAAGGCGCGCGCGCGGACCAAGGCGCGCGCCGGACCAAGGCGCGCGCGCCCGGACCAAGGGGCGCGCCCGGACCAAGGCGCGCGCGCCCGGACCAAGGGGCGCGCGCGGACCAAGGCGCGCGCGCGGACCAAGGCGCGCGCGGACCAAGGCGCGCGCGCTGACCAAGAAGCGCGCCCGGACCAAGGCGCGCGCCCGGACCAAGGCGCGCGCCCAGACCAAGGCGCGCGCGCGCGGACCAAGGCGCGCGCGCGGACCAAGGCGCGCGCGCGGACCAAGGCGCGCGCCCGGACCAAGGCGCGCGCGCGGACCAAGGCGCGCGCCCGGACCAAGGCGCGCGCCCGGACCAAGGCGCGCGCCCGGACCAAGGCGCGCGCGTCCGGACCAAGGTGCGCGTGCGCGGACCAAGGCGCGCGCGCCCGGATCAAGGGGCGCGCGCCGGACCAAGGCGCGCGCGCTCTGACCAAGGCGCGTGCGCGGACCAAGGCGAGCGCGCGGACCAATGCGCGCGCCCGGACCAAGGTGCGCGCGCCCGGACCAAGGCGCGCGCCCGGACCAAGGCGCGCGCGCGCGGACCGAGGCGCGCGCGGCCGGACCAAGGCGCGCGCGCCCGGACCAAGGCGCGCGCGCCCGGACCAAGACGCGCGCCCGGACCAAGGCGCGCGCGCCCGGACCAAGACGCGCGCCCGGACCAAGG